>OX387383.1:31631087-32881087 GCA_947563715.1 Lycia hirtaria | reverse complement strand
GTTTTCGTTCAATGTACCTAGGTGCCGAATCATGTCGAAAGTTTACGACCAGTGTGTGTTACCAGTGATGACATACGGCATTGAAACGTAGTCTCCAACTATGGGTGTTTTAAGGAAGCTCCATATCACGCAACGAGCTATGGAGAGGTCTATGCTCGAAGTTTCTCTGCAAGATCGAATCAAAATGGCGACATGCGTAGACGTGCGAAGGTCATCGACATAGCACAGCGGATTAAGTTGAAGTGGCAGTGGGCAGGGCACAAAGCATTTAGAAGTAACAACAGTGTACTTGTTATGGCTGAGATGATGATGATAATTATTTAGCATATTTTTATCTTTCCAGGAAATACGAACAAGACCCTGCATCACCTCTAGACTTCACCATACTAGATCCCGAAATGCAGAAACAGAAACAGGTGATTAAAATCAGAATTGAAGTGCCGATGAATGGAAACTAAACTTAAAGACAAGAAGTACATATATAAAAACAAAATTTTGTATTCATGTATTTTGTAATAAGACGTCGTAACTTAGTTATGATATAAAATTTGTAGAATGTATCTTTTTTATGCATTAAAATATAGTAAATTAAAATGAAATTAAATGAGTCGATCTTGTTATTTAGAACTGACCTTGCAATATATTTGCAATATATTTATTCAATAAATATATTGCAAATGGGTTGTCTAACAAATTTCAGTCCAGAATGATTAATTAATAATTAATTTTCGGGCCAGGACACTGCGCGGGGGGCCGTTGACCAGTTAGCGTGAAACGTTAAATTTTGTTTTTGTGACGTGCCATAGTTTTTAAGTTTTTTTAGATTATAAGTCATTATATCTTAACTTATATTTATCGCATGTTGTATTTAAAAACTAAACTAGTAAATAAAAAACTTATATGTAATTTAATATAATAAACTTAATATAATTAATATATTTTTTAAACATTTCACTGGTTTGGTTAATAGACAAATTCCATACCAATCGAAAGTATGAAGCCCATAAATGTGCAAACGTTATAGGTTGACTATTTTTTCCCGTCACAACTCTTGGGTAGGCACGTATAAACAGGTAAGTCGATACTATAACATTTCGATTGGCAATAAAGTTCGTTGACCCTTCGTCGGCCGCTAAGTGTAAATGAGCTTAACTTAAAATTTTACCAAAATTGATCACAAAAATATTAATTTTCATCGATTTTTATTACAACTCTACATAGTACTAGAACGCACTTAACCTATTTATTTGTCATATTTTCATGACATTTTAGACTTATTGTCTGTTATTTTTCTAAAAAGGGTGTTTATCGCACTAAAATTGTTCTATGTTATACTTTATTGACCGAGCAAGCGAAGCGTCTCTGGATCAACTATCCAAATTTTCTTTCGTCTGTCAGTTTGTTTGTGAGTTTGTGATTTGTTTGTATATTCGTACTCGCGTACAGGGCGTAATTTTTGATGAAACTTGGTGTATAGGTTCCATGATATTATTTTTGTCGTCGGCGATTTTTGATAAGAAGGGTGGTTTCCATAAAAAGGGGGGGATTTTATTGCGGCGTTAATTACCAACCGATTATAATGATATTTGGTTGGTAGGTAAGTACACAATTATTACAACTTTTGGTAAAAATGAACAGAATTGATCAAGTGGTTGTTAAGATATGACAACCAACTTCAGATTGCATGTAACAGTGAGGGCGTGTGGATATGCTTCACGAATTTTAGCGCTGATAAATTTTCTTGATTTTACGTTTTCTCCATTTATAAAATTATATTTGTTTTTATAAGAATATACATTGTTTTTTTAAGTAAGGGCATCTAAACATATCCTATTTTTGTATTAATTGTGTATTCAAATTAAATTGATCTTTCAAGGTGCTTAAACTTATGGAAAAAATGTTTTTTGACCGTGAAATAGTCTGTAAAATCACTTAAAATTGCGAAATCGGCCAAAATTTTACATACGGCCTCCTAAGCCAAATTTATGCAGGTAGGTATTATGTACAGATGATCCAAGGTGAGCTACAAATAAGCTCTCTCGCGAGGTCTACTGTTCGTAGAACTACTAGTTTTAAAAATAAGTAACGAATATCTCTTTTGTAATTATTCTACTTGAAATATAAAAAAATAAGCATTACAACACCATTTGTAAAACTTGCCAAACTATTTCTTGAAAATAACACAAAACGCGAACTAAGTCACTTTTCCATCACCATGCATCACCTTCGGTCGCGTGACAAGCAACGCCGCCATTATGTTCAGTCGTGTTCGGATAGCACTTGCGTGTGTACGTTCTCGTTGTTTCGTAAATATTTTTGTTGAATTTTAGTTATTGAATCTGTTATATTTTTGTTACTGTTTTGTTGTTATTTATTTATTGTTATTGAAAAAATGCGTGAAACTGATGCTACAATAGATAGAACTGACGACAGATTTATAAATAATGTCATAAGCAATTCGTTTGATTCAGAGAGCTCCACTAACAGTGAAGAATTAAGTGATGGCAGTGAATGACAATATCACAGAATTCGTGGCCCTATTTACGGCAATATATATGTACCTACTCTTTTAAATAAAAAACCGGACAAGTGCGAGTCAGACTCGCCCACCGAGGGTTCAGTACAATAAATAAATAACAACAAAACAGTAACAAAAATATAACAGATTTAATAACTAAAATTCAACAAAAATATTTACGAAACAACGAGAACGTACACACGCAAGTGCTATCCGAACACGACTGAACATAATGGCGGCGTTGCTTGTCACGCGACCGAAGGTGATGCATGGTGATGGAAAAGTGACTTAGTTCGCGTTTTGTGTTATTTTCAAGAAGTAGTTTGGCAAGTTTTACAAATGGTGTTGTAATGCTTATTTTTTTATATTTCAAGTAGAATAATTACAAAAGAGATATTCGTTACTTATTTTTAAAACTAGTAGTTCTACGAACAGTAGACCTCGCGAGACAAGTGACCTAGTTCAACCTTTGACAGGGTCCAAACCTCTTCAGGTGTCTACAATCCTGCCACAGCAACAGAAGTACCACGAGCAAACCAGCGACCCGCTGAGGTATTTTTTAAATGCTCGCAAATCACTGCGTGTTTTTTCGTTGTAATTAAACTTTGCCCAACAACGCCCAGGCGTGTGAAGCCGCAGCTGCGTGTGAGTAAAAAAAAACACTAGTTGTGTGTTTTCGGCAGTTATTGTGTTAAAGACATCGAAGCCGTCAAGAGCGCCAGCTAGAAGACACCGAAGCAGATAAGAGTAGCTAGCTATGGTGTTGTATGGTAAAATCAGTCGTGTTCCCGCGCCCCGCTGCGCTAATATCCCCGCTATTTTCGCCGAGCACTTTTATTCATGAAACAAAGTATACAAACCGACTGCATCCACAACTTGTCTATACATATAAATAAGCTTAGGTACCATACGTATGGCTTTAACCATATTACAAAAATAACAACACGATAATTAGTATGTTATTTCCAAAAATAAACCATTGCCTAACTAAGGAAAATAATAGCATGATTGATCCAAACTAATATTATAACAACCAGTAACTCTGTGTCTCTGTCTGTTTGTTACCTTTACACGATCAAACCGCTGAACCGGAATGGGTAGCTAGCGGGTAACTAGCTAGACTGAAATACTAATCTACTTTATAACACCATAAGTACCTTTGATAAAGTATCAACTTAGTACTCACTGAACATTTCAGACCTATTTGTCTGATATTAGATCCGCGTGATGGAGTCATTGATGTGTACCAGTTTATGCAACACGTATCTATTTGTGATTTGATACTTATGAATTTTGGTACAGAGATACCTGTGAAAATGTAGACGGACATAGGCTAGTTTTCATCATCTTCATAACCGTTTTTAGGGTTCCGTTCCAAAAGGTAAAACGGGACCCTATTACTAAGACTCCGCTGTCTGTCTGTCCGTCTGTCACCAAGCTGTATCTCATGAACCGTAATAGTCAGACATTTAAAATTTTTACAGATGATGTATTTCTGTTGCCGCTATAACAACAAATACTAAAAAAACAGTATAAAATAAATATTTAATGGAGCGGGGGCTCCATTAAATATTTACGAGCAAAAAATCACGTTTGTTGTATGGGGATACAACAAACGTGATTTTTTGCTCGTTTTTGCTCGATATTGATAACGGCAACAGGTAGACGCTAAAAATATTCACAGAATATTGAGTTACATTATACACTTTCCGTGCCGTGCCGTGTGTGCCGTGGGGTAACGGCTTAGAATAGTACCTCCCCCTCTCTTCCCGTGGGTGCCGTAAGAACCGGCTAAGGGAAATACTACCAGCATGGGCGTACCCAGGGGGGGGGGCAGGGGGGGCAGCTGCCCCCCCCTGGAACCTCGCAGAAAATGTATGAACTCGCCTAATTACTAATCAAAGTGTAAACGGGGCCTTATTGCTAACTTTTAAATATACCGCGCAGTAGACACTGGCAAAATGCACGGTGCAATTATTATTGCCCTAAAAAAACCACGCAGTGAGCAAGTGCTATAGTCGCCAGCCACCGCCGCGCCGACGATGGCGGACGAAGATTACCGAATCTAGCTGAGCGTTCGTATTCTTGGCGGTAGGGAGTTGCGAGCGAGTAGCATTTAATTTATTTGATATGTTATGCTAAGGCTTTGAATCTTGAGAGCTGCGTCTTCCAAGGACAGCAAGCCGCCAATAATATAGGGCAAATCAACCAGCTGGTTCGGTAAGCGAATATTTTCGCCAATCGTTCAAAGTTATTTTATATCCTTTGTATTTTGAGCCATGTCAGTACTGTGACAACATTAACAGCAAATCAGCATATGAATACCTAAAATTTGATAAAAAGTTTCGAGAAAATTCGCGCTCGCTTCGCTCGCGCCTGGTTATTTCCTATTATTTTTAGCCGACTGTGTAAGAAGGAGGGTTATGACTTTCAAGTGTATGTATGTATGTATATGGGTATGTTTCTATATGATCGCCTACAAGCCTAAACGGCTTGACAGATTCTGATGTGCGAGGTGTCGTTAGAACTCCAACGAGCTTTTTCATAATAAATAAGTGATTTCACTAGAATTATTCTAAATAATGCGCATTTATATTCTTTTACAGTGGTACTTTGTCATAAAAAGGTAAGTTTGTAATTTTCTATAAAGTCATGTTTTTTAATTAGGAATAATAAATTTGCAATCAATGCATTCAAATGGTTGTATTTATAATTTTTGATAACGTAATTTTTTTATTTATGTTTAAATTTAATCAGGAATAATAAATTTGTAATCAATAAATTCAAATGGTTATATTTATATTTTTTATAGCGTAAAAGTCGTTCTTATCCAGTCGGTTATTTCATTTTTCTTTTAACATAAATACTTGTTTGGTTCATCTGGGCCACAAAACGTAGGACACGCTAACAAGATCAATGAATCAAATTACTTCCAAGATTTAATTTTAATAACCTTTTAAAATTTCGCGCTCACTTCGCTCGCGTTTTTACTACTTGAACATAGAAATACTGTGGGCTCACTAATATGAGAAATAAAGCATATTACTTTAAAAACACTATTAAAATTTGAAAAAAAGTTTCAAACATTTTCGCGCTCGCTTCGCTCGCGCCTGTTTATTTCATATTATTTTTACCCAACCGCATAAGAAGGAGGTTTAAGTTTATTCGAGTAAATGTATGTATGTATGTGGGTATAATAATAATAAATATAATATTTGTGGACATTTTACATAATGTTTGTTTGTAAATGCATGTTTAAAGTATGTTTCTATAAGATCGCCTACAAGCCTAAACGGAAAGCCTAAGCTAGAATTATTCTAAATAATGCGCATTTATAGTTTTTACAGCGGTTCTGCGACTCGACAACATATTAAGCGTTACAAAATCGTAAGTTACACGTCGGGTTTTTAGTTTTTCTTTTAATATATACACTTGTTTATTTGTATTAATTATCAAAGTGCTGTGAACTTGCTAGTACAATCAAATAATTCACAAATTTTAATTTAAATAACCTTTTTTAACATTACGCGTTTAACATTTTTCTAATTTAATATAAAAGTACTGTGGGCTCACTAATACGAGAAATAAAACATATTACTATAAAAACATTACAAAAAATTTCGCGCTCGCTTCGCTCGCGCTATTTATTAGCTATGTTTTATTACTAACCAAAAAATTGTTACCTCCGGAAGAGATCCGGCTACCACCCCCTGCATAAACGACGACTGGCCCTGGTAACGCACAATATTCGCACGATGAGGACAGACGAGAAGCTAGCTGAGCTGGAAGAAGAAATGAGTAGGTTACATTGGGATATCCTGGGGTTATCAGAAGTCCGACGAGAGGGTGAGGCACGATAACTCTGAAATCCGGTAACCTACTATACTACCGGGAGGGCGACCAACAGTCCCAAGGTGGTGTCGGGTTTCTCGTCCACAAGTCCCTTGTTAACAACATTCTTGCCATCGACAGTGTATCGAGCAGGGTTGCGTATCTGATACTTAGAGTATCCAAGAGATATTCGTTGAAGGTCATCCAGGTATACGCACCGACCTCGGCACACTCGGATGATGAGGTGGAGGTGATATATGAGGACATTAGTAGGGCCATACACACTTCTGAGACCTATTTTAATGTTGTTATGGGGGACTTCAATGCGAAGCTGGGCAGGAAATGCGAAAGTGAGTTGAGAGTGGGGCAATTTGGATATACAAATACAAATACAAATACAAAAATCTTTATTTGACTCAATTTACATACATTATTGTGCAAGTCCCTGACCCCTATACTAGGTTATTTACCTGTATTATAGGAGCCAGTGCCTTCCAAATGTCACATTTTATAATTAATGTATAAATGACATTTTATAATGAATATATAATGAACATATATTTGACTGGCCTTGTGGCTCAGTTGGTAGTGTGATTACGTCTACCTGCTGAACTGAAAGGTCGTGGGTTCAATCCCCACCCAGGGCAAACATTTGTGTGATGAGCATGGATGTTTGTTCTGTGTCTGGGTGTTTCTATGTATCATATGTATATATTTACAAAAAAAAAGTATATATGTATTCTATCAGCCATCTAGTTCCATAGTACAAGCTTTGCTTAGTTTGGGCTAGATGGTGTTGTGTGAAATGTCCACAAATATTTATTATTTATTATTATCTAAGTATACGCCTGAATGCCCTTGAAATTCAACGAGGAAAAATAACTACCTAATTATCTGTAACAAAATGCAATACCAGTCACGTTTACTGTGGTCACGTTATTTTCAAAATTAAACAGTTATCCTACCTAAATATGTAAATTAATTAAATGCATTAATAATTAAATTATATTTGTTCCATCTTCTATATGTAATACAAGTATTTATATTAAAAGAAAGACACAATACCCGACTGCAGAAAAGCGGTTTTTCCAGTCTAACTTGCGATTTCGTCACACTTAGTACGCTCTGGAGTATGTTTTTTTCTGAGAAAATATGCGTAAAATCACTAAAATATTATAGATGCGTATTCTTTAGTTTATACGAAACTAATAATTATATAAACTAAGTTTATATAAACTAATTCTAGTAAAATTATTTAATACGAAAAAGTCCGATGGAGATTACGATTTTTTTTTTGTTTTTGCGAGAGTTGTATTATTATTATTACTAAAAAATATAGCCTATGATACTCAGGAAGTGAAGACGAATCTAACGACACCATGCATGCACATCAAAATAAGTCAAGCCGTTTATTATATTATTATATTCATTTATTTCAGACGTGTCCATATATATTAAAATTATAAAATTTTACTAAGTACATCATAGTCATTAGAATAATATTACTTACAAAACAAAAATACTAATATGTTTGGATTTGGATCTCACTTCTTTTGTCGTTGAGGTCGACAACCCCCCGGTTGTCGGGGGTCATCATCTTAATTTTATTATGATTCAGAAATTATTAGTAGGTCATCATCATCATCTCAGCCATAAGAAGTCCACTGCTGGACATAGGCCTCCCCCATGGATATCCAAAAAGACCGATTGGAAGCGGCTTGCATCCAGCATCCAGCGATATTAGTAGGTACTTATTCATAAATTATGAAACTGTTTACCGCCAGTTTGGAAGATGCCTATAAGCTTCTGGAATGGAAAGGGCTCGGCATCAATATTAACGGCGAGTACATCACTCACCTTCGGTTTGCCGACGATGTAGTAATCATGGCAGAGTCGATGGAACACCTCAGTACGATGCTCGAAGACCTCAATAGAGTTTCCTAACATGGGCCTCAAAATAAACATGGACAAAACGAAGGTTATGTCGAACACCCATTTATTTATTTATTTTTATTTATTTATTTTTATTCAATTAGCACCGCTGATGCGAATTACACTAATTATACATTACATTACATATACATTATATCAATACGTCAAAACCATAATTAATTACAATGAATTCAAAATTATTTAATATGTAAATGTCAATAAGTAAAATTAATATTAATAATTGCACAAAAGATATCAAATGTCAAAAAAAAAAACATAATTCAATACAATAAATATAATCATGGTCAAAAAACAATAAAACAATGTCAATTTAAAAATAAATAATGATAAATAAATAAAAAAACAATCGATATTAAATTTATTTATAGATGCTTGATTTCTTTTGTGTAATTATTTCACAATAACTTATACAGTCAGTCACCCGCGAATAAATCACAGTCGGGCTTGGCATCAAGAAAATCATTTAGTAAAGCAAGAGATCGGGGTATCGGTGAGGTTCTGTGAGCGACAGTTTTACACGCCGGGACGGCAAACAGTTTGTGTTTCCTGCACCTTCGGTAGTTGTCCGGGACATGAAGGCGACAGAGCTGTTCTCTTATTAGATCTGGTGCGTCCATTTTACTTTTCAGAATTCTACACATCCTCCTTAGCTGGTCATAGGCCCTCCTAACTTCCAATGAGTTATTTATTGAGGATACATATAAGGATAGTATCCAAACATACGCTTATAAAGATATCTGAGGAAAGCCTTCTGAACCTTTTCCAACATCAGGGTATACTTATCCTCGTGTGGGTGCTACACAGAAGCTCTGGCTTCTAGCTTGCTCCGGACTAAAGCACTGAAGACGAGCTTAATAATTTCAGTATTCCCAAATTCACGTGAGTTACGAAGCACAAAACCCAACATTTTAAAGGAATCTTTTGCAATAGTGGTGATGTGACTATTGAAAGTGAGCTCTCGATCAAATTTGACACCCAAATCTTTTATTGACGTCGAATGCGATATCAAATTCTGGCCTAATGTATATTGAAACTCTATTGGGCGTCGCATTCGGCCGAAAGTCATCTGAAAGTACTTGGACGAGTTGAATTCCATTTTGTTCGCTATGCTCCACTGATATATCCTGTCAATGTCCTTTTGCAACTTTAAGCAGTCTGCTCTCGTTTTTATTTCTACATAAAATTTTAGATCGTCCGCATATAAAAGACTTTTTGCATGTTCGATAACCGTAGAGAGATCGTTTATCATAAGAGTAAAGAGCAAGGGGCCCACTACTGATCCCTGGCTAACTCCAGAACTCGTTCCATACGCTGAAGAGTCGTAAAGACCCAGTCTAACGAACTGTTGGCGATTTCGAAGGAAGTCAGCCATAAAACGTAGGAAATCTGGGGTGAGACCAATTGCACTGAGCTATGCCAGAAGTATGTCGTTATTGATCCTGTCAAACGCCTTCCGGAAATCAAAGTACACCACATCCACCTGGATTCCACGATCAAGTCGGGAAGAGATATAATCTACCAGTGTTATAAGATTGGTATTTACAGATCTTTTCTCCCTAAACCCGTGCTGCTCATTACACAAAAACGGTTCAATCTGTCTATATAGCTTCTTATGGAGTATATGCTCAAAGACTTTTGTAACGGCCGGTAATACAGCTACCGAGCGATATTCTTCTACAGATATTTTATTAGAGCTTTTCGGGATTGGAGTAACCCGTGAAAGCTTCCACTTCCATTGAGAAGGATAAATTCCGCTCTGTAGCGCAAGATTAAACAGGTGACATGGTGACATGAGGTGGAAATACCAAGAGAGTTTTAGCTTCCTTCAGTAACCAAGGTCCATACATACTATCCGGTCCAATAGAGCTGTTGGGTTTTAACATTTTAATTCCAGCAATGACATCCTATGGTGATATTTTGGGTATATGGATATAATTGCCTGAAGAAGTAGAGTCCTCGCAAGAAGTTTTCGCTGCGTCCAGCTCCGGCAACTTAGTTAAAAAGACGCTAGAGAAAAACTGAGCAAAAGCCCCAGAGGCCTGCTTACCACAAAAGGTAACATCCTTGTGGACGACGCTGGCTGGGCTCAAATCCACCCTTAGACTGCAAGTCCGAAATATGACGGCAAAACGCTAGAGGATTCGTCTTAATGTTATTCTCTATATTCGATACATATGTTTCGTAAGCTTTTGAGACTCGAAACTTTAGCTCAGCCCTGAGGTTGGAAAATAGTTCTTATGACTCCACAAAATGAGTACGCTTCCAATTAATTGCGATGAAGCATAAGTTTAAGTTGTCGTCGTCAATAACGTCTTTAAAGAACCAAACTGGATACCACGATCCCGCGAAATAGCCACGGCTCTTTTTAGGAATACTGTCATCAAAAATTTAGTAAATAATATCATAAAATTTCTGCGTGCTCAGAGTGACGCCATTAAACTCATATATCCCATCCAATGATACGTCAGAAAGCATCTCAAACAATATTAAATTTTTTTAAATTTCCAATCTGTAATGGGATATACATTACTAGGCTCAATACGATTTGAATGACGAGAGCTAACAATTTTTATGCTGACATCAAGGGGTGGGTGATGCGAGTCTATTTTTACAATATTTTCTGCTGCCTCGACCCCAATAACAGCGTCCGTAAACTTTCGAATCAGTACTACATCTAGCATTCTACCATTAACGTTTGGTATGACATTATTTTCATGTAAATCACAATATGACATAAAATAACAATGATAATTATTAAAATTCAATGACGCGTTATATAAATATAAATCATCAAATATTAAAACTATCCCTTTCAAGTCATTTATAAACTTTACATAACCATTTCATATAAAAGTCATCTGGAGCATTCGATTTTCTATAAGCAACGCACACGTAAATTTTACGACCATGCCATTGGAAACTGGCCCATAAGTCCTCTCCCCCTCCAACAGATTCAAACTGTGTGTCGACGCAACACTATAGGCGCACGCGTACATAATAACGCCCCACCACACAGCGTATCTCTGTCACGTCGTAATACACTCCACGCTACAGAGTCGTCTAAATAGGTTTCCGTCGCTGCTACCAAATCATACTCCACCAGTAACAAAATATTACGCCATTCTGATAATTTACCTTTGAGACCGCAAACATTTTGGTAATAAACGTATAAGTTGCTTTTATTATTTTTCTAGCATCGCCCTACGAGAGGGCTACTCGTGAAAGGGCCGGGAACTAATTGTAGACGCCGCACTGGTGTTGCCACCTAAGTGTTTGTAATTGACCCAAGCTCTGGTCCTAGCATTGGTCGGCCAGACATCAGTTGAAAAGAGGATATCGTAGAACGCAAATGGCACTCCTATTTTGTATGACTTATAATCCTCTTTAGCAAGAATCTCTTCCACAGAGCAAGATCCGTTTCGGCATCGGGGGGCACGGCAGTGGCCCCGGGCAAGTCGAGCGGCAAGGCCACGCCGTACCATCCTTTTCTCGAATCCATTCAGAGCAATTTCGACCCCCCTGTAACTTTGTTGTGGGTAAAGCTAGAAGCCTGAAATTTCAGAGATTAAGATAGTATATTAGTACTAAGAACATTTCCAAATTTCATTCAATTTAAACTAATTATTATTTATTTTCATTCATTTTAATTTTTTTCATATTTTTTTTTTTTTTTTTTGCTTTTATGAAATATTGCAAGTCAAAGTTCCTTGATTTTGTCACTGACACACTCATCTATCCATCTATTCATCAACTCACTATACACTCACCGATCATTAAAATTCTAAGGTACTTCTAGCAGACATATAAGCTTGAAATTTTGAAAACAATTAGTGTTTAGCCTATAAAGCAAGGAAAAATTAAGACATAACAATTTTGGCCCCAGATATATTAACTGCATAAGTAACTTTGTAATTTCGTACATTTGTATAAGATTACAAAGTTAATTTTGCGGTTCATTCAAGCTTTCGTTGCTAAAACCGCAAAATTTCGGTTTAAGCCGGTTGATAGGTACGTATTTAGGTAAATATAGAGTATTATGGAAATATAGGAAAGCTTTGGTTAGTTGCTTCGTACACTTATCTATTTATATCAGGCACAACAAGTCCGGTCATGTGTAATAATAAGAGTATTGTTGCCACTTTTTCTACGATGCAAGCAAGTACCAGCTGGAAGATTTGAAATGGAGTCCGTTTATCGAAGACCTAAGATGTTATACAGGTGATAAATAAATAAATAAATATTAGAAGTATTAGAATATTAGAAGTATTAAACGAATCTCATTGGCTCACTTCCTTCCATTTCGCATTGAAATCACCAAAATTTATACATAACGATTTCGTTCCACATTATTTATAGGTTAGGTACCTATAAATAATGTGTACAGAAGTAGAACTCTTTGTCCCCTACTCTGTTTCGCACTATGTACAATCTTGGAATTTTCAAAGTTAGAGAATATAAATATCTTATAGATGTACACGTGCTCCACCTTTAGCCACACCATTGTTTACCATCAGGCGATTTGGTTGTCAAACGTAGATCTATCTCTAATAAGAAGGCACAGTCAGTTACAGACGAAGTATACTTATACCTATAGTATACTTATACATGTACTTATGTATAAGTTGGTGCAGCGTCTCCATTATCGGAGGTAAGCTTTTGTCAATAACAAACCTACCCTTTATCAAAAATTCTAAGTTACCTTTTTCAAATTCACATGTTTAAGTTTGAAACACAATTAATGATCAGCCTATAAAGTAAGAAAAACTAAAACATACCGTATTTTCATACTGAGATAGATTATAGATAGATAGAGATAGACACATTACATAGTTACTCTTGCAGTTTAAATATTTTCCCATCACTTACGCTACCTACAATTATGTAAATAGGTAAGTAAATAGTTCATATGTGCAAGATATGTACCTACATCAAATCCTCTGCAAAAAGTCCACAGAGACAGGGAGTGGGCTTTGAAAAACTCCGTAGCTGACGCACAAAATAATATGATACGTGAAAAGAAAAAAGACCAACAAAAAGAAATGAGATCCCATCAAAAACATAACATGTACAAAAGGCCAAGCCTAGCTACGCAGCTCTCCTACTACAAAAAGTTGTGAGATCTAATGTAAAACCAAGTCAATTAATAATTTTAGTACTATCTATGAGAGCATTTATCCAACTATTTTGTAAGAAATTGTGATTTAATTAAATTGCTACAAAAGTTGTTAGTTAACTAATTAAATCACAATTTCTTACAAAATAGTTGGATAAATGCTCTCATAGATAGTACTAAAATTATTAATTGACTTGGTTTTACATTAGATCTCACAACTTTTTGTAGTAGGAGAGCTGTGTAGCGAGACTTGGCCTTTTGTACATGTTATGTTTTTGTTGGGATTTTTCTTTCTGCAGCAAGATATTATGGATCTGCATATATGGTTTTAATATCAACTCGATACCTTCACGCGTTCCCGATATAAAGGTCTTGACACCCGGACAGACGGACGGACAGACGGGCAGACGGACAGACGGACAACAAAGTGATCCTATAAGGGTTCCGTTTTTTCTTATTGAGGTACGGAACCCTAAAAAACAGTAACTCTGTCTCTCTGTCTGTTTGTTCCTTTTTCACGATCAAATCGCTGAACCAGAACAAGAATGGGTAGACTGAGATGCTAATCTACTTTATGACGTCATATGTACCAGTTTATACAATAAATATTTTTGATTTGATTTGATAGTTATGAATTTTGGTACAGAGATAGCTGTGAACATGGAGACGGACAGAGGCTACTTTTCACCATCTTCATCGCCGTTTTTTATCACTATACGGGTGGAACCGCAGGGTGCAACTAGTATTTCTTATATAAAATTTACTTCTACTTTAAATCATATTACGGGTGGTTATCTAAGTACACGCCTGAATACCCTTGAAATTCAATGAGGAAAAATAACTACCTATTTATTATCTGCAACAAAATGCAATAACAGTGACGTTATATTTAAATATAAATCGATATCATACCTAAAAATATCTGAATTAATTAAATGTATTAACATTTCCGTATCCAGTTATATTTATTGTATCTTCTATACGTACCTATATAATACAAGTATCAATATTAAAAGAAAAACAAAATCCCAGAATAATGTTTTCGCAATTGTTACACATTGAAATGAATCAAGTATCTGCTTTTATAATAAAAAATAATAAAAAAAGCCTTTATTATTGTTTCTTACATTCTAAAATACATAGTTTTTGCCTAGAAATAAAATATAATTTTATTTTATTGAATGTCGGCAAACGGTTATTTCGGTACAACTTGTCTTCCGACAAAGGTCTCCTCTAAAGATCTCCATTCATTTCTGTTCCTAGCTGTACGGGTCCATGTTGGACCCCACTGCTCGTCTAATGTCATCTTCCCATCTCTTGATCTGTCTACCTCTGCTTTCTTTATTGTCTAGTGGGCACCATTCCGTTAGGATCCTTGTCCATTTTTCTCTCTTCACCCTAATCATATACACCGTCCATTTCCACTTCAGTAGTTTATGTGTATACATTTTAAAATTTTGTTTAACTTTTTATATGTGTAAGTTTTTGTCGGTCTTTTCTTTTAACTCCTAGTGTGCTTCTTTCTATTCCATTTTGACTAATCTGTATTATGCTTGACAGTTCGTCTGTCAATGCCCAAGTTTGACATTCATATAGTAAACATGGTAGGATTACACATATTATAAACCTTCCTTTTATCTTTCATCGGAATTTCTTCATTCTTCATTACTTCGCTGAGTGACAAATATCGTTTCCATGTGTTAGTTATTCTCCTATCTATAGGTATTTCTTTTTTCATGCAGTCCTTAGTAGATATTAATTGGCCCAAATATATGTATTCTTGCACGTACTCTATTTGCTCATTATTAACCTTAATAATATCCGATTCTGAAGAGTTTGACATACTTTTTATTTTACTTGTACTTTAAATCATATTACGGGTGGTTATCTAAGTACACGCCTGAATGCCCTTGAAATTCAATGAGGAAAAATAACTACCTATTTATCATCTGCAACAAAATGCAATAACAGTGACGATATTTTTAAATATAAATCGATATCATACCTAATAATTTTTCAAAAATTTATCTGAGTGCCTGATCGATGCGACGCGTGACCAAAATGCTGGCGCGTATCTGGCCCAACGCATAAGCATTGCCATTCAACGTGGCAATGCGGCCAGCATGCTGGGTACGCTGCCAACTGGTAGTGGGTTTGAGCATTTGGATTATCTTTAGACCTTTATCGGTCTGGGGTGATCGATGTGCTTATTGTGTAGTAGTTTAGTTAGTTGAGTCTGTATATTGTTGTGTTGTAGTTAATAAAGGCGCTTGCCATAAAAAAAAAAAAAAAAAAATTCTATTAAATAAAAAACCGACTTCAAGCGCAACTTACTAAATCCTTCACAATTGTAAACTTTTTATAATAATAATAATAATAATCATTTTATTTCAGACCGGATTAGTCCATATTTACACAAAATCAAAAGAATATTATACTAAATTAAAAAACACATAAAACAGCATATTGATGATTACAGTCAAATAAATTAAATCAATGATACAGTTAAAATTTAAATTAATAAGTAAAATAATAATAATAAAAATAAGGTTAAGAAATAATTTAAAATGTCAAATAGTAAAATTCAAATGTCAATATATAAAATTTGAATAGGAACTTAAACAAAGCAAATAATAATTAATTTTTATCAACGTGTCGGCGTGCTGCTCGGCACATAATAGGACAGTCGACACGTGCAGCTATCACACGTAGAATGCTGTTGGTGCTACCCCGGACACGGCGGAGCATCGAGGCTGCTCGTTTACGCATTATAGCGTAAAAATCGTCCACCCGAGCGTCAGCAAACATACCCGATGCACTGCACCGCCAAGGCAGCCTCAGCAGCATTCTAAATGCATTGTTGTATTGTACGCGCAAGGCATTGACTGTCTTGAGCGAATAGTTGGCCCACAAACTACACGTATAGAAGGACTGGCAGTAAGCCTTAAAAAGTGCGACCTTTACTGCTACAGTACAGCGAGAAAATCTTCGGGCCAACATATTGCCTCTGACAGCCAACGCCCTGCGCTCCCTTTCAATGTCTTCATTATCTGTAAGGTCCTCTGAAACCCAGTGACCCAGATACTTGAAACGCGACACTCTAGCCAAGGGTGTTCCATCAAGCATCAGAGGAGGTACTGCTTGAATGAGGAGCCCCTTGACCGACAGACCATAATTTCGCTCTTTTTACCATTGTACCTGAGTCCATGAGCCCCAGCATATTCTTCACATATTCTGAGAAGCTTCCTGACGGCGCTTATTGAGGGACCGAGCAGCACCATGTTTAAAGAGACCTCTTTTCACTCGCTCTTTTTTTCTTTTGTCACTGAATGTCAAATGCTCGTCTTCGAAGATTAGGAAATGTGCAGATGTTTTTACGATAATCCGTACAAACTAAATAAAAGGGGGAAATCATATATATTTTTTATATTTTCCTTCATAAGCCGAAAAATATACATCGTAAAAATATTTAATGTGTTAAATATTTTTACGATGTATATTTTTCGGATTTTTCACCACTCGGATCCGAGTGGGGCGGGGCTATAGTAGCGGCGCCTCCCACTCGGATCCGAGCGAGCATCCCGTTCATTTTGTAGTAGTCAGTAAACCGCCGGCGCGCGGCGTTTGAGGCAGTCAACGTTGCTTTGCACGGCCACTCTGTACTTAATCAAAATTCGCCTAAAAAGTTTTGGTTCCCGGCTGAAGTGAAGGGTCTGCAGGGGGGCGAAGAATGTGTTAAAACCTATTTTAGCTTATGCTAATGAGGCTCCTTCATATGATACCCCACATGATACGGTTAATTCACTTTAAAATTTGGGCCCTTATTCCTTGCATAGAGACACAATTTTTTTGTGATTAAATTAAAAATTTCCAGTTTTCGGTTTTTTTCCTTTATGTGTACTCTAACACAATGCTTCTTGCCAAATTTCAGAGTTCTAGGTCAACGGGAAGTACCCCATAGGTTTTGATTCCTCTGTGAGTGTCGAAATGTGCGTTTTTTACGGCATATTCGGCTGTAACTTTCTTTACGAAAACTGAGAAGTTTTATTTTCTTTCTGCAGCAAGATACTATGGATCTGCGTATATGGTTTTAATTTCAACTCGATATCTTCTCGCGTTCCCGAGATAAAGGTCTTGACGCCCGGACAGACGGACGGACAGACGGACAGACGGACAACAAAGTGATCCTATAAGGGTTCCGTTTTGTCCTATTGAGGTACGGAACCCTAAAAAATAAATATATACGGTACGAATTGATAACCTCCTCGTTTTTCGAAGTCGGTTAAAAATATCTAAATTAATTAAATGTCAAACATTTCCATTAATTTCCTTATCCAGTTATATTTATTGTATCTTCTATACGTACCTATATAATACAAGTATCAATATTAAAAGAAAAACAAAATACTAGACTAATGTTTCCGCGGCTGTTACTCATTGAAATGACTCAAGTCAAGTATCTGCTTTTATAAATCATAATATTAACTCCACAAATAGTAAAATTCAGTTCACTATTGATCTTGAATCGGACAATCCGTTAGCTTTTCGTGATATTAGAATTATTAGAAACCCTCATATTTCTGCCAAGCTGTGTAGAAAACCAACCTATATACTTATAGATAAATATCTCAATGGTAAATCTCACCACCACCCGTGTCAGCTATCGTAGGCAAGTCTTTGTTACAGAGAGCACGGGGCATCTGTGATGCTGCACACTTACTGGGAGAGCTTCAGCGACGCGCGCTCCATCGTAGACCGTAACTGTCGCTTAACACCATGTGAGCTGACGGTCAAGCGGAAGCCTATTGACAAATAAAAAAAAATGCGAGTTAAAAAAGTGCTGCTGAGGAACACCCACTAACTCCCACGCTCGCATCACAGAAGCCGGCCCAAAGCACCCACAGTCAACCGACAACCTGCTGTCTTGTCGTATATTAGGTGCTAGACAAAGTTGGTAATAAACAGCTTCTATCCAAACTTATTTCAAGCCGTATATGAAGAAAAAAAAGATTCCAACGAATTGAGAACCTCCTCCTTTTTGGAAGTCGGTTTGTAAACCAGTTCTTAAGACCTGTTAAGTCGAATATCCTCTTCCAAGATCCTGGAGTATATAAGCTTGACTATGAGTGTGGATTATCATACATCGGGCAGACAGAGAGAAGCATCGGGACTCGGGTGAAGGAACATATTGCGGATATGAAAAACAGACGCTCTAACAGGTCTGCAGTGTGCGAGCATGCACTAGACAAGCCTTACCACTGTATCCGTTTTGATAATCCTCAAATCTTGGCTAGAGAGACGCTTATGTAGGTGCCAAGAATGTTACGCGAGACGCGAGGAAATTAAGAAATATCCGAACTTTAACAGAGAAGATGGTTGACAAGTACCATCAGCATGGGACCCGGCTAACTTATTAATAGAATCTCAGCCTCAACACAGATCTGCGATACCTGTTGGCATCGTGAGCGACTTCTGCGTGCACAGGGAACGGAGCGCATATAACTTGTAGTGGTAGTTAATCTTTTCATAAACAATAAAATAAGTTCAAAACTAAAACCCAACTACTGAATAATCACGTTCTAAAAAGTATGAAACGATAAAATGTAAATAATATTTGATTGTATTTTATACATCCTCATAGTGGTATTCATGGACTAGCCGTGGTTGTATGCCTGCCACATACTGTAACAAAACAATACATTCTGCAAAGTAGCATACGACCACGCCACGGTTATCCTATGAACACCACTATGAGTATGTATAAAATACAATCAAATATTATTTACATTTTCATGTTTCATACTTTTTCAGTAGTCGCGCGGGTTTTAGTTTTGAACTTATTTTTTATTTAAAGTATTTTGAGGTTTTTGACAAATGAACATAAATGCATACATACTTACATACATACCGATCAAAAAACACATAACGTTCCCTTTTGCTTCTTTGCGACACCGTAGTTAGTTGGGTAAAAATAGTTTTCATGACTTTGACGTGATTATTGTATCTCGCAAACGGTACGATTAACAAAAATATGATGCACCAAACCCTGCCTTCATTTTAAAATCCTTATTCAATGAAATCACACATGATGTGGTGGGGCGAAAAAAAAATATATCTTCGTGCCCCTACAGGGCGACAATTTAAATTTAATTTTAATTTATTCAATTTAATGTGACGTCACATAGCCTATCCAACGAGAAGCTTCCAACGAGACTTCATTTGTCAGATTATGATAACTAGTTTAGAAGTTATGAGGGAACAGATGAACATACATACATACCGGCCAAATACATAACCCTCCTTTTTGCGTCGCCGCAGTCGGGTAATCGACAAAAGACTACTGTTATCTAGTCTCACTGGACCACGGTCGCTGTAAAGTTATCGAAACGTCAGGTCAACGGAAATCAACGATAAAATTATGTAAAATATACGCGATAAAACCATTAAAATTTGTTTCCTTATGACGTTTCAAACAATTTGCAGCGTCCGTGGTCATAGCTGAGATGACAGTTGTCTTTTTGATATGAAAATATTGATTACTCTGCCTACTATTAAGCAAAACGTTGGCTATGCTCGCCCCCGGTGTCAACAGGTATCGCAGAGCTACGCTGAGGCTGAGATTCTATTAATAAGTTAACCGGGTCCCATGCAGATGGTACTTGTCAACCATCTTCTCTATTAAAGTTCGGGTATTTCTTAATTTCCTCGCGTCTCGCGTAACATTCTTGGTACCTACATAAGCGTCTCTCTAGCCAAGATTTGAGGATTATCAAAACGGATACAGTGGTAAGGCTTGTCTAGTGCATGCTCGCACACTGCAGACCTGTTGGTTAAAATAATATTTTCATAACAAAAAAGACAACACTGTCATCTAGTCTCACCTGTGACCACGGACGCTGCTGTGTACCAAACGTCAGCTCATAAAATTACGTAAAAATCCCAATGATTTTCCATCACGTTGACATAAAGTCTAAAACAAAATTCACGAATATAGTGTCCTGGGTTCACCGATACTCACCAACAATGACCTTTTTTAAAGATTTTGATATAAAGGCTATATTGTCGCCGCGGCAAAGCCTAATTTAGATTGAGAAGTCTAGAGACGTAAATTTTTCCGCTTCGAATTATTTTGAAAATCTAATCTATCAAAATATTTTAATCGTGTCTCGTCTAAGGGGTCTAATTAGATCTCATTGAGCTCGGACGTTTTTGACGACTGACGCTACATCCGTTGATACTTTACCAAATAAATATCTTTACAAAAAAAAAAAAAATTGCTTCATTTCAAGAAAAAATATCAAATCCATATAGAATAACGTGAGAATAAGCAATACCTAAAAGGTATACATTACAAAGGCGGCCTCATCGCATAGAGCGATTTCTTCCAGGCAACCACAGTGTGGAGGAGTACCTACATATATAACATTAGGGATTAAATAAGGATATGTGTGTAATGATCGTAATTGAAGGTTAAATTAAAATTATAATATTATAATGATGTAAATGAGTGTCCTGGCTGAGTCATATATTGGTATAAATACGCGCACTGCCACAGATCCGTATTCATATACTCGGACGAATCCCGTGACTCGCAATAGCTCCAAAATGTCTGCCGCGAACCCTGCCCAGCCAGCTGTGCCAGCTGACGAGTAAGTCAATCCTAATATCGTTATATATAGATAAGACTCACGAAAGATTACAAATATTACTTTGAACGCGGGTGATTGGACATATGTATGTAGGTATGTAAGGCAAAGGTAGGGTGGCGCGCTGTCTCTCTTGCACGCGGCACCTTTTTGCTAGATTACTTTTGACAAATAATATTTTCTTTAGCTCCGAACATTATTACAATGTAGGTATTAACAATAGCTGTTATTTTGACCGAGAAAAAACGTATAAACGTGAAAATTTTGTCGTTACACGTTTATTTCTGTTTAAATGAACATTATTTAGAATAGTTTTGTAAAATCACTAATTTGTTAGGAAAAAGCCTTGATAAAGTATCAACGGAGCGTTAGTCCTCAAGAACGTCCGAGCTCAACGAGGTCTAATTAGAGCCCTTACACGATTAAAATAATTTCGATTTTCAAAATAATTCGAAGCGGCAAGATAGACGTCTCTAGACTTCTAAATCTAAATTAGGCTTTAGCGCGGCGACATGGAGTCTTCATATTAATAGCTTTAAGTTCGTCAATGTTGATTAATGTCGGTCAACTCAGGACATATATTCGTGAAATTTGTTTTAGACTAAATCCACGTGATGTAGTCATTGTAAAAAAGTGCATTTTCTTATTTTTGCGAGAGTTGTATTATTATTATTACAAAAAAATATGACACTCAGGGAGTGAAAACGAATTTAACGACACCTCGCACATCAAAATCGGTCGAGCCGTTTAAGTTGTAGGAAGTCATATAGAAACATAGAAACATACACACACACACACACACACACACACACACACTAGAAAAAAAAAATCATAGTGGATATTTTAAAAACACAAACGAATCCCTAATTCCATAAATGCTGCAAAAACGTCTTACAAAAAAAAAACTTAAAATAGCAATCTTCTTTCAATATTATTTTGACTTTTATCTTACTCTCTCAACTGTAGAAAGAGCGAGAGAAATGTCAAAGTAATATTGAAATAAGATTGCTTGAAATCTTGTGGTATGGCCTTAGATCAAAGCCTTAGATATTTTCCACATCTTCTTCTTTCTAATGGACCCATGCGATTAGCGATTTGCCAGTGTCACATATTGAGATTTCTTTGTGTCTGTAATAATACATTGTGTATATTGGTCTAGTCACAATCTAAGTCACGTCTACTGTCATTTTCAAGTTCGAGTCCAGCTTCATAAAGTGGTGGCGACTTTATTGAAAGCCTCTATGGAGCTATGCCGACAACGGCAAAAGATGTGATACCTGTCAATTCATTTCACTTGGCCACACTCACGCACTTGATCAAACACAACACCACCAATTATATAACATTAACATAAAATAACAACTAATTTAGGAAAACAAAACAATATGATAACATGATTGCATGACGTTCCCACCGAAACTCTATTTTCCACGTCGCACGTGACAACTCCGTCGCCGAATTGGTAGGGGCTCCTAGGCAGTGATGTACAAGACACCCTATACAAAGTATCTGAAATACAAAATGCAAGATACTTTTAAGTATTGCAGATACCAGATTAGATTAGTGCATAGTTTTATTTTATTTTTTGCTTTAGATTTTATCTTGAACAACTACGCAGTAACTGGGTGTACGTTTAATTGGTAAATTTGTAATTTATTTATTTTTATGTATCTTTATTTGACTTGTTACACCTCTAATGCTGTAGATCTACTGCTTCTAACGCTTTTTCGGTAAAGTAGCACTTGAACCCCAAGATACAGGCTCTGTGCCTAGTTTGGGGTTTACCGTTAAACTTATGATCCCGTACAAATATCTAACACGTAGATTAAGTTATATTTTATTAAGTTCATTTGTACTTATCTTTTTGGAATAAATATTATTATTATTATCACATTTATTTATTTAAGTACTTAATTTTAAATTTTTTACAATACAAATATAAACATATAAAAATATAAAAAAGAACATAAATATTGTAAAAAACTGAAAACTAGTGTGCCGCCGGCAGCGAGGCAGGGCTCAAGCTGTCGACGGTTAGGGCTACAAACTGAGGAATCTCCTGACAATGCGCGCCGTGTCTAGGATGACTAGCTTTTGTATCCGACTCTTGATCCAACTATCAAGCGAGAGCCTCTTGAGATGTTATTATTATTATTCACATTTATTTTAGATTCTTAATTTTAAATTTTTTACAATACAAATATAAACATATAAAAATAACATAAATATTGTAAAAAACTTAAAACTAGTGTGCCGCCGGCAGCGGGGCAAGGCTCAAGCTGTCGACGGTAAGGGCTACAAGCTGAGGAATCTCCTGACAATGCGCGCCGTGTCTAGGATGACTGCCTTTTGTATCCGACCCTTGATCCAACTATCAAGCGAGAGCTAAAACTATAAAGCTAAAACTAAAGCTATCAACTATTTTTATTATTATTCAGATATTTATTTATTAATCTTAAGCCTAAGTTTTTACAATATTTATATAAAAAACAATAAAAACATTATAAAAACTTAAACCTAGAATGCCGCCAACAGCGGGGCAGGGCCTAAGCTGCTGGCGGTAGGGGCTACAGACTCAGAAACCTCCTGACAATTCGTGCCGTGTCCAGGACGACCGCCTTCTGAATCCGACCCTTGATCCAACCATCAAGCGAGAGCCTCTTAAGATGTTGGTCAAGGCTCTTCGCTATTAAACCGTTTGCCGATACGACTATCGGAACAATGGTCGTCGAGTCAACATCCCACATGGCGGTTATCTCGTGAGCCAAGTCAAGGTACTTGCTGAGCTTGTCCTTCTCAGCCTTCACGAGATTCTCATCATGTGGTATGGTGACGTCAACGAGCACTGCCCGGCGTTGGGAACGATCTACAATCACAATATCAGGCTTATTGGCAACAATAGTCCTATCTGTGATAATAGAACGGTCCCAATAGAGCAAAGCACGACCATTTTCAAGAACCGGCGCTGGTGCGTACTGATAGTACGGCACCTCGGACTCAACAAGGCCGTATTGAAGAGCAAGTTGCTGGTGGATGATCCTGGCTACTTGATTGTGCCTGTGCAAATACTCGCTGTTAGCAAGATGCGAACAACCGGAAATAATATGTCGGAGAGACTCTCCGGGACGGTGGCATGCCCGACAAATGTCGACCGTACCGTCTTTCATGATATATTTCCGATAGTTGTTCGTCTTGATAACTTCATCTGCAATCGCACAAGCAAACCCTTCAGTTTCACCAAAGAGGTCACCGAAGCGTAACCAGTTCACCGACGCTAGAAGGTCTACATAGGGTCCTGTTAAGGCCCGGTAGAACCTCCCGTGTAGCTCCTTGCCCTTCCATACGTCCCTACGATCTTCCATGCTGAGCACAGTTGGTTTGCGCCAGTTCTCTTTTGCCAAGGAGAGAGGCGTCAGGCCCTTGTCAACTGCCATTACATCGCAATGCATCCCACATTCGTTGTTGCGGAAATTTATTATTTATTATTATTATTATTATAGATTCAAATACCATTCTAAAATGGTATTTGAAATACTAGATACAAAATACGTATCTTTAAAATACTTTTTAAAGATAAAATACTTTTGTAAGAAAACAATATTTTATTGAATGTAAACTCAGAATTCGCCCTATTTACTTTTGAATGTAAGTTTATTTTTTTACGTGAATTATTTACGAATAAATCGCGTTGATCGTGCAAATGTAACAATACAAAATATTATATTTTTAAGGTTTTAACTGAGACTTAAGTAAAACCAGTTCTTCGAACATTTTATCATTAATTTTTCTTCGTTGAGGCCTCATAATCATACCCCCAAAACAGAACTTGGCCATAAAGGATCACTTTGTTGACCATCTGTCCGTATGGCCGTCCGTATAGACCTGTATCTCGGGAACGCGTGAAGGTATCGAGTTGAAATTAAAACCATATACGCAGAGATCCATAGTCTCTTGCTGCATGGAGAAAAATCAAACTTTTCAGTTACATAAAAAAAAAGTTACAGCCGTATATGTCGCAAAAACGCATATTTCGACACTCGCAAGGGAATCAAAACCTATGGGGTACTTCCCGTTGACCTATAACTCTGAAATTTAGCAAGAAGCATTGTCATATAGTACACATATAGGAAAAAATCCGTAAACTGGATATTTTTAGGGTTCTGTACCCAAAGAGTAAAAACGGGACCCTATTACTGAGACTCTGCTGTCTGTCCGTCCGTCCGTCCGTCTGTCACCAAGCTGTATCTCATGAACCGTAATAGTTAGACAGTTGAAATTTTCACAGATGATGTATTTCTGTTGCCGCTATAACAACAAATACTAAAAAATAGAATAAAATAAATACTGTTTAAGGGGACTCCCATACAACAAACGTGATTTTTTTGCTCGTTTTTGCTCAATATTGATAACGGCAACAGGTAGACGCTTGAAATATTCACAGAATATTGAGATAAATTATTCAATTTAAAAAGAAATAATTAAATTAAAATAAAATTAATATTTAAGGGGGGCTCTCACAACAAATCCAACAAACGTGATTTATTGCCGTTTTTTATAGATAATGGTACGAAACCCTCCGTGCGCGAGTCCGACTCACACTTTATTTTAATCATAAAAAATTCGGTCGTTATTCAAGGAAGGATGGTCCAAATTTTAAAGTGCTTCAACCGTATCATATGGGGTATCATATGAAAGAGCTTAATTAGCAGAAGCTAAAACAGGGTTTTAAATATTTTTACGATGTATATTTTTCGGTTTATGAAGTAAAATATAAAAAAAATCCTTTTATCTACTTATTTTTATTTATTTATTTATTTAAGACCAACAGCTTATTTACATTTTTGGAACAAAAATACTTAATTAATAAAATTAGCCATTAATAGGTCTATCTTAATAATTTCTAATGAAATGGGCGGATATAAAGTTAAACTAAAGTTATCATCGATGAAAATATAAGTACAGACATTTATGTAAGTAATATTATATAAACATATTTTTATATTTACACTTACATACATACACACTCACTAATCACTTAAAATATTGATACAAATACCTAAGTTATATTATGATAGCAATATAGCATAATAGGTACTATAGCTGGATAAGTTTAATTAATTTATTACATAACATTCTGAGTTAACAACTGAACAATTTGGTGCCTAAATTTGTGTCTAGGGGTGTTAAATATATCTATGTTTGAAAAATGGTTATCGTAAGTAGTACACAAACGAGGAATGGGCGCATTTTTAGCGTATTGTGTAAATCGGACACCCGACGAGAAAATTTTATTATGGCGTGTTCTTTTTCTAGGTACATTGTATTGGATAGCTGAGAGTAAGGCTGGTGCATCTAGGTGACCGTTAATTATATTATACAGTAACATCATGTCCAATAGAGTACGCCTGTCTTCCAGAGTCATGAGTTTGTAACGAGTGCAACTGGAATTATAATCTGAATACGAGCGAGTTCTGTAATTTAGATGTTTAATAAATTTAGCTTGAATTTTCTCGATTTGTTGCGTATAAGTAATGTAATACGGAGACCAAATACTACAGGCATACTCTAATACACTGCGAACATATGCAAAGTATACGTTCTTTATACAGTTAAGATCAGAGAAAGGTTTTCATGTACGCAAGACAAACCCCAGATTTCTGTAAGCCTTTTCCACAATAGTATCAATATGTTCTGTCAACGTAAGTTTATTGTCAAGAAGGACCCCTAAATCTCGCACAATATTGACTTTTTCTATATGGATATTATTTAAACTATAAGAGAACATAACAGGCGTGATTCTACGAGTGAAGGAAATTTGCTGACATTTACGTACATTTACTGTTATATTATTGACTGCATAATGGTGTTCAAGTTTATGTAATGTATTCTGGAGAGCGATACAATCTCCTAAGTTAGTAATTTTACAGAATATTTTTTTATCATCAGCGTACATAAGGTGGTTAACAGAATCGAAACATGTATAAATATCGTAAATATATCCACCGTACATAAGAGGTCCAAAATGCGATCCTTGAGGAATTCCGGAGGGTATATCAACAAAATCAGATCGATATCCCCCGACCACTACAGCTTGGGATCGTTTGGTTATATATGATTTCATCCATCGCAGGAGGTCACCATGTATTCCCAGTCTCTCGAGCTTTGCTATCAGGATGATGTGATCGACGCGATCAAAGGCCTTCTCAAAATCTGTATAAATCACATCAACCTGACCGCCACGCTCCATACTAGGTAATACATACTGAAGAAACTCTGCTAAATTGGACACCGTGGACCGACGCCGCATAAATCCGTGTTGTGCCTGACTTATACTGTTTACAATTGTACTGTACACCTGTTTATAAACAATCTTTTCGAAAATTTTGCTAAAAGTATTTAAAATAGATATTGGACGATAATTTTCAATTTTGGACTTAGTTGACTTCTTGTATATTGGCACTACGTTAGCCTCTTTCCATTTTGCTGGGAATGTGCATTCACTTAAGGATCTTTGGAAAAGCAATCTCAATGGAATTACCAAACTTACAGCACAATTGCGTATGAATATTGGCGGTATGCCGTCAGTACCAGCTGATTTGCTTTCATCTACTGTTTTTAGTAATTTCAATATTTCGTTTTCGCATACATTTATGCAGCTTATCACTCCAGAGTCACTACATGTAGGTAAATTCAACTTAGATACATCATAAGATGTAGTAGGTTCGACAAATACGCTCTTAAAGAATTTGTTGAACCCGTTGCAAATATTCGCCCTATCAGTATACACTTCTGAGCCGAGCGTCAAGGTTTTAGGGTAACTAGATTTACCTCGTTTAGACTTCACATATTGCCACATTTTTTTAGGGCAGACTTTTATAGTCTTCTGTATGTGTGTAATATAATTATTGTATAGGTTATTCTCTAAACGTTTCGCTCTGGCACGAAGTAAAGAAAATTCCAAGAAATCTAAATGATTCTTATACCTTTTCCATCTTTTATGCATTTTCCATTTTTCTTTAAGTATTTTTTTGTAATGTGTTATTATACCATAAAGGATATTCGCTAGTATTACGTTTAACTTTATGCTTTGGTATAAATATGTCAAAACATTTATGCAATTCAGTAGTGAAGCAGTCAACAGCCGAGTCAATGTTTTCACAGGAGTTCAACAAATCATGCCAATTTAATTCATATAAGTAACGATTTATCTTTTCATAGTCGCACCTACGAAAGTTACGCTTAACTTTGACTTGTTCTTGTAAAGGGACCAAGCTTAGATTCGCCAAATCTATTAAGAGGCAAGTGTGCGCGCAATCCTCTCTGGGTACCAAGGAAATACCAGCAGGAGCGCAGGAAGCTGAAAAGTTGCTGAAAACAAGATCGATGGTGTTATTATAGAAAGTCTTAGTGAAATTACATTGTTCTAATCCTAATAAGTTGAATTCATCTACCAACAACTTTCCAGCTCCCTGAACATCCACAGACCCCTTCTTTTTATGTAATGGCCCGAGATGCGGGTTCCAGTCAATGCATGGTAAGTTAAAATCACCAACTATCAGAAAATTATCGTCGCAATGTAAATTACATATATTGGTTACATTTTGTACAACTAAGTCAATAGCCCGAGGTAGTTGTACCTTATCAGGCGGCGTGTAAATGGCGGCAATGTGTAAGTCGATACCTACAACCGGGTTAAATGATTTAGCAGGTATGGTCACCCAGAGCACGTCAGCCAGATGTGTTGTTCTGTTGGTATCCATCACATAAGCCTCCAGCTCGGTACGCACGAGAACCATCACCCCTCCTCCCTGTACGGTGTTCGTAAGTACCAAATCCCTGTCTCGTCGGAAAACGTCATACCTTGAGTCACATTATTCACTATCCAAAAAACCATCACAAAGCCATGTTTCCGTTATTATAACTATATGAAAATCATTTACCAGAAGTGCTCGGTAGAAATACGCCGTCTTCGTTCTCAATCCCCTAGTATTTTGATAAAATACGTTTAACCTGTTATTACTATTATTAATTGTCATATGAGATCACTGAAGATAATTTTCCTATGTAATATAATGCACAATTCACCAGTAGATTCAGAACGAATGAGCAGAACTCCAGAAAGCATCTGAGTGATGTTATTTCCATTAGTTTACAGCAGAATAAAACCTTAAAAACCTTACAACAATACAATTGTTTAGGAATACATGAACATTTAAAAGAAATAAACATTCATATATCTTTGAGTGATATATGCCAAAAGAATACCGGATCAGTTGGTTTAAATGAATTTTACAATATAAGATTGCATAAATGTACCGAAACATAGCTATGGAGTATGTAATTTCTTTGGAAATGTAATGGTTGTGATGTTTGTTTGTGTCCAATATCGAATTAGTAATCAGAACTATAACAATATAAAATAGAATAACCCTTTTTAAGTGAGTGATAATACATAGAATAACATATAAATAAAATGATAATAAAGATTTATAGTATTGATGACTGTTAAGAGTACAAAAATAATAATAATAATCTAGTTTTAAGTTTTTTACAATATTTATGTTATTTTTATATGTTTATATTTGTATTGTAAAAAATTAAAATTAAGAATCGAAATAAATAAATGTGAATAATAATACCATGTATACCATGCAATACGCATACCATGCAAGTATGAGGCATACAATGTATTAATTGTTACACTGTCTTTAGAAAGACCCGTGCAGTGCGTAGCCGAACAAAGCACACTACAGAGATTATACAACAGAAACAATGAAGATGTAACGAGTCACTTTATCCTGGAGAGATCTGTCTCCTTATTAATGGTGATTTTGGGTGACTTGTCATCTCTTCTTACAAAAATAGTACAATTCCTAATCCACAAGTATTTATAAGTTTTTATGGCTACTAACTCGCGACACTTATTGTACAAGATTTTATTATCTACGTAGTTTGTACGGAACTCTCAGCAGGCGAATCTGATTCGCACTTGTCTGGTTTTAAAGAACAGGTGTGACACTGAAGCTAATATTGCATCATTTGCTGCAGGCTCTATTCAAAACGTCTATTTAGGTTTTCTTCAATGACATCTAGCAGAGAGCTGCAGTATTTTAGATTTTCCATCTTAAGACGTTTCATCAAGATCATAAGTATGTTAAATTCTTATCAGATCAGCTAACTAATATTACTAAAAAATATTTTAGCAGAATAGTATCTACAAAATACTAAGATACCAAACAAAAGGTATTTAAATATAAGTTACAAATACAATTAAAAAAAAGTATTTTAGATACAAGATGAAAATACGTATTTTGTATCTTGTATCTGTATTTCAGATACTTGTATCTTAGATAAGTCACATCTCTGCTCCTAGGTACCTACAGATGGAGATGTTACGGTTTCGAATCCCGTCACATGTTGAAGAATTTTGAACTGTCTATCTACCTATTATGTAAACATTTCAGAAATGTTGGATATGGAAGAACTGTTTTTGCGATTTCCGGGTTAGTCCCGTATTAAAAGATGTTATTCAATGACCCCTTAAAGGGCTTGAAGTATCGCTAAAAATGTTACTTGCGCTACCGTCAGCGTTTACTTAGGTATATATTACACTAGTATCATCTAAAGCCGGTGAAAAGCAAAGCTTTTCGGTGAGTCATAGAGGTATAGGTTATAAAGACGAAACTAACTCTGTCTGTCTGTTTGTTACCTCTTCACAGCTAAACTGCTAACCAATCGAAGAAGGTCATAATATAAGCTATGTTTTATCTTTATCATCACTAAGCGGGTGACACCGCGGAGTCCGGCTAATATCAGCAAAACTAAAAGCAGACATGTTCATGTTGAAATTTTCATAATGCTATCTTGTTGTAGAAATGCAGAGCCAGACAGAAGAGAAGAGTACTGGCAGAAATACAGCTCGTTCTTCATGAGAGTGGCGCATCTAGCGGCGCAACAAAGCTTAGACCCCAATTGCAAAGTTGGTGCTTGCGTCGTCAACCGGGAAAACAGAATTGTGGGTGTGGGGTATGTAGCCTTAGTATTTATCCTCCTTTAGGTCCATTTCTCGTTGAAATGCCAATAATCCGTACTCAGCGATATCGGTCCACATTCTTGATGCGTACTGCACAGGAATGGTATTCTTTGCCGCTATATCTGTTTCCTGAGAACTACAATCTTAGAATTTTCAAGGCTAGAGTAAATAGAGATCTTCTAGATCGACGAGCTCCATCTTCGGCCACACAGTTGATGGTCAATCGTAGATGTATCTTGCGTAAAAAAAAAACGGACAAGTGCGAGTCAGTCTCGCCCACCGAGGGTTCCGTATAAACTAGTATATAAAAGTTGGAAATAATATATTTTTTTATATTTTCCTTCAAAAACCGAAAAATATACATCGTAAAAATATTTAAAAACCTGTTTTAGCTTTTGCTACTGAAGCTCTTTCATATGATATCCCACATGATACGGTTAATTCACTTTAAAATTTGGACCTTCATTCCTTGCATAAAGACACTATTTTTTTGTGATTAAATTAAAATTGTCCAGTTTTCGGATTTTTTCCTTTGTGTGTACTCTAAAACAATGCTTCTTTCCAAATTTCATTGTTCTAGGACAACGGGAAGTATCACATAGGTTTTGATTCCCTTGTGAGTGTCGAAATATGCGTTTTTTACGATATATTCGGCTGTAACTTTTTTTTACAATAACTTAGAAACTTTATTTTTCTTTCTGCAGCAAGATACTATCGATCTGCGTATATGGTTTTAATTTCAACTCGATACCTTCATGCGTTCCCGAGATAAAGGTATTGACACCCGACGGACGGACAGACGGACAACAAAGTGATCCTATAAGGGTTTCGTTTTTTTCTATTGAGGTACGGAACGCTAAAAAGGTGGAGCTAAGCTAATTTATCAGTATTATTTATGTAAGTATGTATTGTATGTAGGTACAAATTTATACAAGTATGTGCCTTATATTAAAAGAGACGATTTTTCAGTCTATCTTACGATTTCGTTACGCTTGATACGCTGTTGAGTGCGTGTTTTTTTGTGAAAAAGTATGCGTAAAATAGTTGTGAAAGTTGGTAAATGAGTATTCTTTAGAATAATTCCTGTACATTCACTTACTTATTACGAAAAAGATTGTTGGTGAAACACTTTTTTAAACTATCACGGTCATTCATTAAAGCACTATTAATATTAACGGGATATTTACCGTGGTTCGCGTTAATTTTGAGCTCCCGATATTTCGGCAAAGTTACATGCACCATGTTCACGGGCGAATGTGGGTGGATGATACGGTTAAGAGCAGACATATCTGTCTACCCTCTTTCTTTGTCTTTTACTGCGAAAAGCGTTATCACTGGCACTCGAACTCGATTGATAGTCCCGACAAAACACACTCACAATATCACTGCATATTTTCTTTTGGACACATTTTGGACGCGTATCTTTATTCCTAAGATTACCTAATGCTGGATTCCATGCACTGGCTAGTTGAAAACCATCACCTCGATTGAAATTTGGGCATTTCGAGATTTCAATGGCTTCCTTCACCAGTCTAGGTATGTAATGCCGTTCAGTAGACACGATTTCCGGCTTGTGAAATTCTATCCAATCATTAGGTCCAGAGTCCAGCAAATGCTCAGCTATGGCAGATTTGTGCGTTTCATTATTCTTTACTGCCTTAATGTGTTCTTTGATGCGGCATGAAACAGTTCTCTTGGTCTGACCCACATAAGACATAGACATAGACATAGACATAAATTTATTTGTGGAAGACACAACACCAAAAATACATACAATATAACAAAAATAACAATATAAGAAAAACTGTGTCCGCCACAAATCAGTTCCAGCTCAGCATACTGCTGGCTGCGAACAGCCGGCGCTGGTCTTACGCTGGCACCGACGGTGACGTCACCCACGGCTAACGCACAAAATCATTAAGAACTTCCGCAGCTGCAGTTGATTTTGTACACCCCGGGATGTTCAAAAATAATCTTATCCTTAGGGGAACGCAAACTTTGTGCTATCTTTGCTCGTTATTGCTCGACTTTGATAACGGCAACAGTATTCACTTTAAAAATTAACAATTAAATTTAAATAAAATTAATATTTAAGGGGCCCGGGCTCCCATACAACAATGGCTGGTTTTTAGTTTTACAAACGACGATTTTTTATAAGTTCATTCGGTCATTTTATATCTCGTAAAATATAGGTATGCGCGAGCGAGACGTACGATGGTCGAACTACGAACACTTAATATTACTTAATTGATAGATATTTATTAGTTTGTACCATTTGTACCTACCGTCGATCTAGAAGATATCTATTCACTCTAGCCATGAAAACTCCATTATTTTATTTAAGAGTCTATATTCGAAATCGTCCGTCTCCCTCACGTATACACCAGAATGGAAAAGCTCGGCATCAATATTAACGGCGAGTATATCACTCACCTTCGGTTTGCCGTATAGTAGTCATGGCAGAGTCGATGAAGACCTCAGTACGATGCTCGAAGACCTCAATAGAGTTTCCCAAAATGAACATGGACAAAACGAAGGTTATATCGAACGCCCATGTAGTGCCCACCCCAATATCTGTGGGAACTCCACTCTTGAAGTTGTTGACGAATACGTCTACCTAGGACAAACGGGCCCATTAGGCAGGTCCAACTTTGCGAGAGAGGTCAATCGTCGTATCCAACTCGGCTGGGCAGCGTTCGGGAAACTTAAAAGCGTCTTCTCGTCCAATATACCCCAGTCCCTCAAGTCGAAAGTTTACGACCAGTGTGTGTTACCAGTGATGACATACGGCACTGAAACGTTTTTTTTTTATACAAGATAGATCTACGATTGACCACCAACTCGCCTGATGTTAAGCGACGGTGTGGCCGAGGATGGAGCTCGTCGATCTAGAAGATATCCATTCACTCTAGTCTTGAAAATTCCACGATTGTAGGTCTCAGGAAACAGAGATGGCGGCAAAGAATTCCATTCTTGTGCAGTACGCAACATGAATGTGGATCGATATCGCTGAGTACGGATTTTTGGCATTTCAACGAGAAATGGGTGGTAATTCACCGACTTTCTGCTAGTCCTGTAGTGAAATGGGGAGGGTGGAATTAGGTCGTAAAGCTCTTGCGCACATTCCCCGAAATGAATCCTGTAGAAAATAGACAGACAGCTACTTAACGGCGGTGCTCGAGACTAAGTAGCTTCTTGGCAACTAGTTTATCGTCACCGATTAACCTCACAGCTCGCTGGTCCACTGATTCCAAAGCTTCCAGCTGATACTTGGCTGATCCATCAAAAAGGTGGCAGCAGTACTCCATACACGATCAGACCTGTGCTTGATACAGATGAAGCAGTTGTCCCGGTGAGAAGTATCGCCTAACCTTATTAATTATGCCAAGCTTTTTACTAGCCAGTTTAGCCTTAGACTCAAGGTAGCCCTTAAAGTTCATTGTTGGGGTTAACGTGAGTCCCAGCAGTTCAAGATGGTCCGCCAATGATATGGGTACATTTCGGAAAGTAGGAGACAAAAGAAACTCACTCTTTTTGGAGGAGAAAAGGCAGGCTTGAGTCATGTTGGCGTTGAATTTGACGAGATTTTCGTCACCCCAGTCGGACACAGCTTTTAGAGCTTTATTCATACGCACAACCATATCTTCTCTCAACGCCTCGATTTCCGCCTTTTTGGCTCTTGGACCAGAAGTGTACCTTTCCACAACTGTGCTGTCATCTGCATACCCTAAGATACGTGGTTCCTAACTATGGGCCTTATAAGGAAGCTCAAGGTCAAGCAACGAGCTATGGAGAGGGCTATGCTCCGAATCTCTCTACGAGATCCAATCAGAAATGAAGAGATATGTAGACGTACAAAAGTCACCGTATAGCACAGCGGATTAGCAAGTTGAATTAGCAGTGGGCAAGGCACATAGCACGTAGAACTGATGGCCGATCCGGCCGAAAGGTTCTCGAGTGGAGACCACGCACCGGCAAGCGCAGCGTAGGAAGACCAGCCACGAGATGGACAGATGACCTTATACAAGTGGCGGGAAGACACCGGATGCAAGCCGCTTCCAATCGGTCTTATTGGAAATCCATGAGGGAGGGAGGCCTATGTCCAGCAGTGGACTTCTTATGGCTGAGATGATGATGATGAATGAAGCGTCTGCGTATATGGTTTTAATTTCAACTCAATACCTTTAATATTTCTACGATGTATATTTTTTCGGTTTATGAAAAAAAAAACTCCTTTTTCTACTTTACTTTATTCAACGAGTCGATCTAATAGGGAAATCAAGCGCTGAATGTCATTGGTCGGAGATAAGGGACATAAGGCACGTACACGTTGCGAGCAAATGTCAGTCCTATTCTGTCTCTTGAGCGTTTCGGACGTGTGGTGCGGTGCTTATCAAATAATCAAACACTAAGAACACACTGAATTTCTTGAACACACTTTGGGTCCGTGGGGACCGGGAGCTCATCTCATTTTCAAAAATTTATCTGAGCGCCTGATCGATGCGACGCGTGACCAAAATGCTGGCGCGTATCTGGTCCAACGCATAAACATTGCCATTCAACGTGGCAATGCGGTCAGCATGCTGGGTACGCTGCCAACTGGTAGTGGGTTTGAGCATTTGGATTATCTTTAGACCTTTATCGGTCTGGGGTGATCGATGTGCTTTTTGTGTAGTAGTTTAGTTAGTTGAGTCTGTATATTGTTGTGTTGTAGTTAATAAAGGCCTGAATTTCTTAGTGTTTGATTTTAAGTTGATCCGGCTTGTTTACTGGACTGATCCCTACTTACTTCGTGATTTGGCTTGTCTATCGGATTGATTCCTGCTTTCCTCATGATTTGGCTTACCTACTGGACTGATTCTTGCTTATTTCTTGACTTGGCTTGTTTTTGGACTGATTATTTCCTACAATGGCCTCTACACAAACCTCTCCAGCTATGGTTAAAAGGCAGCGACGCCCTTTTTCATCTACTGAAAAAACGATGATCTTAAACATGTATAAAACCTTTCTTGAAGCTACACCCAACGCATCGAATAACGATATTTTAAAAACTGTTGCATCAAGTATGGGTGTTCATTGGACATCAGTGCATAAAATAGTGAAAGAAAAGAACAACGTAGGTTTTCTTCGGTCACCCAGAAAAGAAAGACCTCGACCTACTAATTTGGGCACAAGTGAAAGGGTATGTGGCACAAAAAAATACCAGTTTTAAACTAAATGAGATCGAAAAGTTATTGAACGAAACTATTACAAAAGTTGACAGCAGCAAGTGGCAGAACTGCATAAGACATGTGATAGAAGTAGTGGAACCCAGAATGGACGTCATGGATAAAAATATGGAGTCTATGCCAGAACGACTTCCTATAAACTTGGAAGATGATTTAGATTCAAGTGATTCAGAAAGCGAATCAATGTTTAAGAAAATATCTTATGTTTAATTTATTTAAATCTTAGGATATTCTTTTGTACCCTACATTGGGGAATAAAAACATATATTGGAAAAGGAAGACAACACATAACATTTTGCAGATTATACAGGTTATATTGAAGTTACTATTATTTTTAGATGATATTGTAAGTGAGCGATTTAGATCAGCAATATAAACGCAGCCTAACACTTTCTTCAATAAGTCACGTCCCCTGACCAACATCGAGGTACATAGAATACTTCGATGACTTTAAAGGACATATTCAAAGATACCCTAAGCCATGGGGTGGGTGCCAAGTGCTTTAACCGTATCATGTGGGGTATCATATGAAAGAGATTCACAAGCATAAGTTAAACAGGTTTTTAAATATTTTTTCGAATATATATTTTTTTCGGTTTATTAAGGATAAAAAAAAATATGATTTCCCATTCAAGTTTTCGCCAGCCTAGTCGGAAGACCGTCTGACTTGCCATCCGCAGGTCCTGGGTTCGAATCCCGCGGCATGCACCTCTGTTTTTTCGGAGTTAAGTATGTCTTTTCGGTGTATTGTTGATTGCCGCCTACTTCAAAACGGTGAAGGAAAACATCGTGAGGATACCTACATGTCTGAGAGTTCTCAATGATCTTGAATATGTGTGTAGTCTGCCAACCCGCACTTGGCCAGCGTGGTAGACTATGGCCTTACCATTCTCATAATGAGAAGATGGCCTGCGCCCAGCAGTGGGACAGTTTGTAAAAACATTGCAGGACTGATAAAAATTAATTAAAAAAGTTTCCATATTAAAATATAGCCTATGACACTCAGGAAGTGAAGACGAATCTAACGATACCTCGCACATCAAAATCGGTCAAGTCGTTTAGGCTGTTGGCTGTCATATAGAAACATACATACATAATACATACCCACATACATACACATATCTATAAAAATACATAGACTCGAAAAATATAACCCTCCTCTATGCAGTCGGGTAAAAAGAGAAAACTGGTATCTATTCCTAAACATTTCAACCATTGGTTTATTAGTTTTCATAAAGTTATAATAGGAAAGTTAGTTATTCATACAGAGTAGTCCAATTTTGATAATTCTTTTTTTATTGGAGATGGTATACCCCGAAATTGGTCCCATATAAATTTGGAAAAAAAGCCAACCCTAAGGGTAGGAAAACAGGGGATGATTGATTGTTCACTCACTGATTGTAATGTATGGCCACGCATAACTTTTTACAGAGCCGTCCGATTTTGATAAAAAAAATATTATTGAATAGGATATATTACCTCAAAGTTGGTTCCATATAAATTTGGAAAAAAAATCCTACCCTCAGGGTGGGGAAAATAGGGGTGATTTATTGTTCACTCGCAGATTTTAATGCTGAGTTGTGTATTATAAGGTAGGTAGCTATTTAAAAGTAATAAAAAATTAAGCATGTATTAATTAGTAGATTAAAGCCACAAACAGTTAAACCACAAAAAAAATTAAACCTCCGAAAAAACTGAAAAGCAAAAAAATTTAAACCATTTTTATTCGCAAAAACGTTCGTAATGAGCAGACGTGTGTAACAATTTATAATAATCACTTTTTAAATTGTGACCTCCACCTCGACATGACGACCAGACCCAGGGAGATAGTGGTGTCTACATTGTCCACATTGTCTACAGTGACACCACTATCTATCACTATCTATTTCCACGGAGGAAATTCAGAAATGGATGGTGACCATCGAACAGTGCCTAAATGAAGTGTGCCAGATTGCAGCAGATGGTAAACTTAACTCTGAGCAAAAAATGCGCATCAGCAATTTATGCCGGAAAGTAGGACATGGTACATCTCAGATGGCATCTTTCCCTGATGCAACGTAAGAAGCGATTCCGGGAGGTGAAGATGAGAATAGGAAGCTGGAACGTTGGCACAATGACAGGAAGGGGACGAGAATTACCAGATATCTTAAAAAGAAGGCGAGTGAACGTTGCATGCTTGCAGGAGACAAAATGGAAGGGAACCAAGGCTAGAGAAATTGGGGAGGGTTACAAATTTTATTATTGTGGGAATGACGGTAAACGCAACGGGGTGGAAATCGTACTAGATGAAGATTTAAAACAATGTGTAACTGATATCAATAGGGTTAACGACAGATTAATTATGGTGAAAATAATAACAGAAGACTTAATCTTAAATATTATTAGTGCATATGCACCACAAACAGGATGTAGCGACAGTGAAAAAGACAAATTTTGGCAGGATTTTGATGGTTTCATGATTGGTATCCCGGAAGAGGAGGAGGCGTTTGTAGGTGGTGATTTTAACGGACATGTAGGAAAAATAAATACAGATTATGAAAGAGTGCATGGAGGATAGGGCTTTGGAAGTAGAAATAAAGAAGGAGAAGCTTTACTAGAATCTGCAATTGCCTTTGACCTAGCAATAACAAACACATATTTTAGGAAACGAGACCAGCATCTAATTACCTACAAAAGTGGCAATCATACAACTCAAATTGACTACATTTTAACTAAAAGAAATAAGATGTAAGTTAAAAATTGTAAAGTATTACAGGAGAGGAGTTAATACCCCAACATAAACTTCTTCTATTAGAAATAAAATTAAACAGCCAGAATAATAGAATGAAAACCAAAACTGTACCAAAAATAAAATGGCATTTACTAGATAACAGGGAATATGCAGAAAATTTTAAAGAAAAGGTTGTTAACAAAATGATTTCAATGGAAGATTTAGCCCAAAAGTCAGTGAATGAATGCTGGATAGAAATGGCGGATTGTATAAGAATGGTAGCAAACACCTCTTGTGTTTGGAGAGTCAAAAGGGAAAAGAAAAATTTATAGGGACACTTGGTGGTGGAGTTCCGAAGTGCAACAAGTTATCAAAGATAAGAAAAAAGCTTTCAAAGAATGGCAGAAATCGGTGAAGAATAATGATACACAAACTAAAATAGAAAACTATAAGAAAATATACAATGAGTCTAAGAAGAACGCCAAGAAAGCGATAGCAATAGCAAAAGCCATAGAGCAAGATAAACTATACCAAACACTAGAAACCCCACAAGGACAAGCAAAACTGTATAAAATAACTAAAGCCAGAGAGAAAAGCGGAGAAAATATCAGCCAAGTAAAGTGTATAAAAAGTAAGTCAGGGCATGTATTAACTAAAGACGAACAAATTAGAGAACGATGGAAGAGTTATTTTGAATGGTTGATGAATGAAGATAATAATTGGGATAAGGAAGTCTCGTTTGCGTCTCCTAACATCGGTTTGGTAAGAGAGATAAACATAACAGAAGTCCGAAACGCAGTGCAAAGTATGAAAAATGGAAAAGCAGTGGGAATTCTGGTAGAAGTATGAAAGTTTCTAAAGATGGATGGATGGATGTGGCTGACTTTATTCTTCAATGAATTGTTACAGGATGAGGCAATTCCTGATGAATGGTGCACGAGCTCGCTAGTGCCTATTTACAAGAAAAAGGGTGATGTACAGGACTGTAACAATTATAGAGGAATAAAGCTCATGTCACATGTATGAAAGTTTGAGAAAAAGTGCTAGAAAGACGGTTGAGAGAAGAGAGTGAGATAACACAGAACCAATTCGGGTTTATGCCCGAACGCAGTACAACGAATGACATTTTCGCGCTTCGCCAACTATGCGAAAAGTACCGACGTGCACATAAGAACTTGCACATGGTAATCGTTGACCTGGAAAAAGCGTATGATAGGGTGCCCCGTAAGGTTCTGTAGTGGACTTTGAACGAGAAAAAGTTTCCTGTGAAGTTCATGCACCTCATACAAGCAATGTACAGTTGAGCTAGTACATACGTCCGGTCTGCAGCCGGAGAAACTGGCAAGTTCGGTGTGGCTGTAGGTTTCCACCAAGGATCGACTTTAAGTCCTTATTTGTTCCTCCTGGTGATGGATGCTCTGACATCAGACATACAGGAGAGAGCACCTTGGTGTATGCTGTTTGCCGACGACATCGTACTTATCGGAGAAGATGGACTCGAGGTCCAAAACAGACTGGGAAAATGGCTCGAAAAGCTGGAGAAAGTTGGCTTGAACATCAGTAGAACCAAAACGGAGCACCTATTCTGTGACTTTGGTGGTCCTTCCAACTTTACTCCTATAGCCTTAAACGGTGTACCCCTACCAGTCTGTTCCAATTTTAGGTACCTTTGGTCTATCATCCAAAAGGATGGCGACATAGACCGAGACGTTAAGAGCAGAATTAACGCAGAATGGATGAAATGGCGACAGGTCACAGCTTGTGATCCGAAAATGCCCCTTAAGCTTAAGGTACAAATTTACAAAACGGTTATAAGACCTGTCGTCATGTATGGATCGGAATGTTGGGCTGCGAAAGGATCGGATGAAAGGAGATTGCATGTAGCGGAGATGCGAATGTTGAGATGGATGTGTGGTGTGACGCGAATAGATAGGATTAGGAATGAATATATTAGGGGAGCCTAAAAGTAGCACCTATAACAGAAAAAATATCCAGCAATAGATTATCGTGTTACGGACACATTATGAGAAGAGAAGAGGATCACATTTTAAAACGGGCGATCAATATGAGTATTAAGTAATAATGGTAATTGTAGTAGTAATGGTAATTGTAGTAGAGGTCGACCGAAGAAAGTATGGATGAATTGCGTGAATGAAGATATGAGGGAAAAGGGAGTGAGTCCAGATATGACGAATGACAGAGATGTATGGAGAAAACGTACATACTGTACCGACCCCACATGTCCCAGTGGGAACAGAGTAAGAAGAAGATGAACTAAGTTCTTAAAGTAATGTGAGTATACCTAAGTAATTTTGAGTCAAAAAAAATCTTACCTTAGTAATCGTAGCCAAACAGTATGTGTTAACGAATCCTCTTCTTTAGCCGGAGATGTTAAAACAGGTTTTTAAATTTTAAAAGCCTGTTTTAGTTTCCAATATGCAATTCCATTGAAGAGAGGCGTGAGGCAGGGAGACGTTGTCTCTCCGAAACTGTTTACCGCCGGTTTGGAAGATGCCTATAAGATACTGGAATGGAAAGGGCTCGGCATCAATATTAACGGTGAGTATATCACTCACCTTCGCTTTGCCGACGATATAGTAGTCATGGCAGAGTCGATGAAGACCTCAGTACGATGCTCGAAGACCTCAATAGAGTTTCCCAAAATGAACATGGACAAAACAAAGGTTATATCGAACGCCCATGTAGTGCCCACCCTAATATCTGTGGGGAACTCCACTCTTGAAGTTGTTGACGAATACGTCTACCTAGGACAAACGGGCCCATTAGGCAGGTCCAACTTTGCGAGAGAGGTCAATCGTCGTATCCAACTCGGCTGGGCAGCGTTCGGGAAACTTAAAAGCGTCTTCTCGTCCAATATACCCCAGTCCCTCAAGTCGAAAGTTTACGACCAGTGTGTGTTACCAGTGATGACATACGGCACTGAAACGTGGTTCCTAACTATGGGCCTTATAAGGAAGCTCAAGGTCACGCAACGAGCTATGGAGAGTGCTATGCTCGGAGTCTCTCTACGAGATCCAATCAGAAATGAAGAGACACGTAGACATACAAAAAAACCGATATAGCACAGCGGATTAGCAAGATGAATTGGCAGTGGGCAAGGCACATAGCACGTAGAACTGATGGCCGATCCGGCCGAAAGGTTCTCGAGTGGAGACCACGCACCGGCAAGCGCAGCGTAGGAAGACCAGCCACGAGATGGACAGATGACCTCATACAAGTGGCGGGAAGACACCGGATGCAAGCCGCTTCCAATCGGTCTTATTGGAAATCCATGAGGGAGACCTATGTCCAGCAGTGGACTTCTTATGGCTGAGATGATGATGATGAATGAAGCGTCTGCGTATATGGTTTTAATTTTAACTACCTACTTACCTTCAATATTTCTACGATGTATATTTTTCGGTTTTTGAAAAAAAAAAAACTCCTTTTATATACTAGTGTGTATGGAACCCTCGGTGGGCGAGTCTGACTCGCACTTGTCCGCTTTTTTCAGTTTTTTAAACTATACTTACTTTAAAGGACATATTCAAAGATACCCTACAACATGGGGTGGGGTTGAAATAAACATACATCCCTTCTTTACATGTATGGAGTGCCAATCCTATTTTATGCTTTTTTGGAAATCTAGCTGCAGTATTTTTAGGGTTCTGTACCTCAAAAGGAAAATACGAAACCCTTATAGGATTACTTTGTTGTCCGTCTGTCGTCCGTCTGTCAAGACTTGTCTCGGCAACTCATAAAGGTATTGAGTTGCAATTAAAATCATATATACGCATATCCATAGTATCTTGCTGCATAGAGAAAAATCAAACTTCTCAGTTTTCATTAAAAGAAAGTTACAGCCGAATATGTCGAAAAAAATGTATATTTCGACACTCGCAAAGGAATCTAAACCTATGGGGTACTTCCCGTTCACCTATAACTGTGAAATTTGGCAAAAAACATTGCTTTATAGTACACTTAGAGGAAAAAATTCGAAAATTGTACATTTTTATTTTAATCACAAAAAATAGGGTCTTTATGCAAGGAAGGAGGGTCCAAATTTTAAAGTGCTTTAACCGTATCATGTGGCGTATCATATGAAAGAGATTCACAAGCATAAGTTAAAACAGGTTTTTAAATATTTTTACGATGTATTTTTTTTTGGTTTATTAAGGAAAATATAAAAAATATATCATTTCCCATTCAAGTTTTCGCCAGCCTAGTCGGGAGACCGTCTGACTTGCGATCCGCAGGTCCTGGGTTCGAATCCCGCGGCACGCACGTCTGTTTTTTCGGAGTTATGTCTTTTTGGTGTATTGTTGATTGCCGCCAACTTCAAAACGGTGAAGGAAAACATCGCGTGAGGAAACCTACATGTCTGAGAGTTCTCAATGATCTTGAAGATGTGTATAATCTGCCAACCCGCACTTGGCCAGCGTGGTAGACTATGGCCTTACCATTCTCATAATGAGAAGATGGCCTGCGCCCAGCAGTGGGACAGTTTGTACAAACATTGCAGGACTGATAAAAATTAATTAAAAAAGCGGACAAGTGCGAGCCAGACTCGCCCACTGAGGGTTCCATACAAACTAGTAGATAAAAGGGGGACATCATTTTTTTTTAATTTTCCTTCTTTTACCGAAAAATATACATCGTAAAAATATTTAAAAACCTGTTTTAACTTATGCTAATAAAGCTCTTTCATATTATGAAACGGTTAAAGAACTTTAAAATTTGGACCCTCATTCCTTGCGTAAAGACACTATTTTTTGCGATTAAATTAAAAATTTCCGGTTTTCGGATTTTTTCCTATATGTGTACTCTAACACAATGCTTCTTGCCAAATTTCATAGTTCTAGGTCAACGGGAAGTACCCCATAGGTTTTGATTCCCATGTGAGTGTCGAAATGTGCATTTTTTACGACATATTCGGCTGTAACTTTTTTTTATGAAAACTGAGAAATTTTATTTTTATTTTTGTAGCAAGATACTATGGATTTGCGTATATGGTTTTAATTTCAACGTGATACCTTCACGCGTTCCCAAGATAAAGGTCTTGACACCCGGACAGACGGACAGACAGACAGACAACAAAGTGATCCTATAAAGGTTCCTTTTATTTTCTTTTGAGGTACGGAACCCTAAAAATACGGACACAGACATGAATTTAAAAGGATTCCTCATTGTTACTACGGAAGCGAAACCCTAAAAATTGTTTGAAGTTTGTGTTTTTCGCCAAATAACAATGTTGGTTGTCTAGTACAATAAATATACTTACCTTGCACTGAACTTCTATTATTTTTCCAGTTACAACGGAATGGTTAAGAATAGGGATGAACACGAATTCCCATGGGGAAAAAAGGAAAAAAAATTCTACGGTAAGCGACCACATAAAGTTATAGTTATTTAGGATTCCTTTTGAGTAATGTAATACGCCTAATATTCGCAAATGCATCGCACATTTTACAACAGGGGCCGTACCACACAAGCTTTCAAGCAATCTTATTTCAATATTACTTTGCCTTTTGTCTCGTTCTTTCTACAGATGAGCGAGTAAGACAAAAGTCAAAGTAATATTGAAACAGGATGGCTATTAAGATGTGGGCCCCCAGGAAAGGATCATTTTTTTAACTGTTTTATTTAGTTTGCCCTGTTTGTTGTTGTTTGTTTTTAGGTCAAATTTAGTATCTAATCGAAATTGGACCCCTTCCCCGTTGACAGATTGATCTGATATTTGGTACACGCCTTCAGTTTAGATGACAATACAATGAAATATATTTAGTATACCTAATTCTAAATTAAATATGGTCGCCGCCACTAAATGGCGGATTTCGTATTTTTTCACAACCCCCATTAAATGAGTATCAAATGAAAGGGTTTTTCTAGTAAATACATTGTTACAATACACCTACATAATTATCTTTCTTATCAATAAAACCGTTTAACTTAAACAGTTTTTTTAAGTATTAATCTAGATGATTTGAAATTTGGAACTATGAATGGCTATGCTCCTGTTCTTTTTTCAAATGATGTTTTACGGGGGCACTCTATCTTTCAATCAATTTTATACAGTCGAAAAACAACTATTATTTTTTGTTGGTATTCTTGCAATCTGTTCCATGTGAACATTCAGCATATGGTTAGGAACATACAGGGTATCTTGGAGGGCAGTTAGTCCAGTGACGTACGCCCTTTATGTGTTATATTCCCTATAGATCTCTAGGGGATTTTCTTTTTAGCCTTTTGAATGTTGAATCACTGTTCATTAAGTGCGTAGCTAGTATGTTTGGATGGTTATCTATTGTGATTCTGTATGATTTTATTGTGTGCTTAATCTTTTCGTGAACTGATCTGATTTCAAGGTCGTGGTGTATTTGTTGATTTGTCATGAACCAAGGGGCATTAGTGATCATCCTCAGAATTTTGGATTGAAATCTCTGGAGTATTTCTATGTTTGAGTTAGAGGCTGTGCCCCATAGTTGAACCCCATAGGTCCAGATTGGTTTCAGGATACATTTGTACAGCAGCAGTTTGTTTTCCAGCGACAGCTGTGATTTCTTGCCAAGCAACCAGTACATTTTCCCTAGTTGGATACCCAGTGCTTTTCTTTTTGTAGATATATGTTTTTTCCAAGTAAGACGACGATCCAAATAAAGTCCAAAGTATCTGGCTTCATTTGCTTGAGGTATCAGTACGCCATTAAGAGACACAGGGGGACGTGTTTCGAGTCGCGTCGTGAAGGTCACTTGTACAGACTTAGCCTCGTTTTCTTTTATCCGCCAGGTTGTTAGCCAATCAGTAATGCTGTTCAGAGAGAGTCGCAGCATGCTGCTTGCCGGCATCGGCTCATCATGGGTAGTTAGGGCTGCTGTATCATCGGCGAAGGTGCCAATCACGACGCCGTCTGTCATGGGCAGGTCTGAAGTAAAGATCAAATAAAGGATCGGACCAAGCACACTTCCTTGAGGCACTCCTGCATGAATCCTGTGCAGTTTGGTTATATCATCTCCATGCTTAACGCAGAAAAACCTGTCTGCAAGATTTCAAAAAGATGTAATAGTTTGTCGGGAGTTGGTTTTTTATTTTGTACAATAGTCCGACGTGCCAAACTCTGTCAAAGGTCTGGGAGATATCAAAAAATGCCGCGCAGCAGTGTTTTTTGTTTTCGAAGGCTCTGTGAATTTCCTCTACCAGTCTATGCACCTGTTCTATAGTGCAGTGATTTTTTCTAAAGCCGAATTGGTGGTCAGGTATGATTTTATTTTCTCCTATTATCGTGTTTAATCTATTATTATTAATTTAATCTAAAAAATATTAATATATATTTAAAAAATGTATAGTAAATAAAAACAAAATACCCGAATGCAGAAAAGCAGTTTTAATTTACAATTTCGTTACGCTTGATACGCTGTTGAGTGTACGTTTTTTTTTGTGAGAAAGTATGAGTAAAATCGCTGTAAAATATTATAAATGCGCATTCTAGAGAATAAGACTAGTAAAATAACTTTTTGATATCGAAATAGTTCGTCGAAAAATATGAAAATAACGCATTTTTTTATTAAAAAAAACAAAGAATTATTTCCGGCTCAAAAAAGACGTGAGTGACCCGTATTTTTTATTTAAAATGTGTGAAAACCACGTTAGTTTCCATAGTAAAATTGTATTATTATTATAACAAAAAAATATAGCCTATAACACTCAGGAAGTGAAGACGAATCTAACGATACCTCGCACATCAAAATCGGTCAAGTCGTTTAGGCTGTAGGCTGTCATATAGAAACATACATACATAATACATACCCACATACATACACATATCCATACAAATATACATATACTCGAAAAATATAACCTTCCTCTATGCAGTCGGTAAAAAGAGAAAACTGATTCCTATTCCTAAACATTTCAACCCTTGGTTTATTAGTTTTCATAAAGTTATAATAGTAAAGTTAGTTATTCATAGGTAATATTTTAACTACTTCAAACCAAATTTTAATTGAGCACTTTATTTTTAAGCCTGAGTCCCACCATTCACGCGCCAGCAGCAGCGGCGGAGGATGCCGCTTCAAGAAGCACTCAAAGTATGCGGCGATGGGACCACATTATTTTGTGCCCATTGGTGCAGAGTTTGGGCAGTTGGCGGAGGCCAAAGGCCTGCAGCCGTATTCTCAACTTTTATAGCGATGCAAAGTTCGCGTAGCGCTTGTTATTATCTTGCTTGTTCTGCAATTAAGAGAGTGATATCACAATTTAATGTAAGCTCATTTGAACTTTTGTCTCACACTCTTAATTGCAGAACAAGCAAGATAAAAACGGGCGCTGAGCGAACTTTCCATCGCTATAAGAGAATACAACTCTGATAACTGAGATTGGGCGCCGTATAGTTGATAACGGTGGTGACTCTCGCTCCGGTTCGTTCCTGGTGCAAAGGTTAGCCATTGCCATTCAGCGGGGTAATGCTGCCAGTATTACGGGCACCTTAGCGCCAGCATCAATTCGGGGCGAGTTATGCGATAATTTTTATGACGGGATGTCTAATTAACTTTTATTTAAGGTGTCTAAATAATAATAAATAATAAATATTTGTGGATTTCACACAACACCATCTAGCCCAAACTAAGCAAAGCTTGTACTATGGAACTAGATGGCTGATAGAATACATATATACTTTTTTTTTGTAAATATATACATATGATACATAGAAACACCCAGACACAGAACAAACATCCATGCTCATCACACAAATGTTTGCCCTGGGTGGGGATTGAACCCACGACCTTTCAGTTCAGCAGGTAGACGTAAACACACTACCAACTGAGCCACAAGGCCAGTCGACTGTCTGTCGAGTGGCCAGTCTGCCCACTATAACGTGCCATACCATGACCGTAATAGGAACGTGTCGGGCAAAAAAAAATTCATTGTATTGAAAAGTATGAGACTATGCCCACTAGACCAGATAGTCATCGAGAATATTTTGCCGGTGCATGGAACGCGACGGTGCCAAACTGATGCGCGCAGGCGGCGAAACGGGGAGCATACGGGGGTCTCGAGGCGGCTATTTGATTTATCACTCGGTTATCACTCGCTGTTACGATTCAGCGTTAATTTTGACAAATCGTTAGTCTGCAAACTATAATGACTACCATCGATCGTTCAATTGGTGGCTACTGATAGAGATCGGAAAACAATAGAAAGACACCTCTCTAGTCTCGTAGAGATCGGCCGTCATTATGATGTCAAAAACAGCAGTCTGCTATTTTTTGGCCGCTCTTCCAATCGTCTTTTGTCAATGCAAAGGCCAGTGGGAAAGTGAACAACAAATACCTATTTTGGCAATTGTAACCAATGGTTCACATCAAAAGTTCATAAATTACAAGTTTAAAAATGAGTGCTTCGTTGTGTTGGCGTATTTTAACTCTAGCGCATGAAGTAGGTCGACGACGCCATAACAATAGACGCCCCTAGACTTGCGTCTTATCAAGAAATAGCTTCGTCACTTGCGATCTTTCCGAGGTGGAATTCGTGAAAATATTTTGCCTCAGATATATCAGCCGATAATTTTAATACCAAAATTAATTCTTATATAAAATATTACGCCGCTGTGTCGGCTAGTCAAACATGATTAAGGTTAGAAATAAATAAAAAAAAACCCGGACAAGTGCGAGTCAGACTCGCCCACCGAGGGTTCCGTACAAATTAAATAAAAGGGGGAAATCATATATTTTTTTATATTTTCCTTCATAAACCAAAAAATATACTTCGTAAAAATATTTAACACATTCCTTGCTCACCACTCGGATCCGAGTGGGGCGGGGCTATAGTAGCGGCGCCTCCCACTCGGATCTGAGCGAGCTTCCCGTTTATTTTGTAGTAGTCAGTTTTTTTGTAACAGTAGCGTTTGAGGCAGTCAACGTTGCTTTGCGCGGCCACTCTGTACTTAATCAAAATTCGCCTAAAAAGTTTTGGTTCCCAGCTGAAGTCTGCAGAGGGCGAAGAATGTGTTAAAAACCTGTTTTAGCTTATGCTAATGAGGCTCTTTCATATGATACCCCACATGATACGGTTAATTCACTTTAAAATTTGGGCCCTCATTCCTTGCACAGAGACACTATTTTTTTGTGATTTAATAAAAAATTACCAGTTTTCGGTTTTTTTCCTATATGTGTACTCTAACACAATGCTTTTTGCCAAATTTCAGATTTCTAGGGCAACGGGAAGTACCCCATAGGTTTTTATTCCTCTGTGAGTGTCGAAATGTGCGTTTTTTACGACATATTCGGTTTTTTTTTAAATAAAAACTACGGGTCACTCACGTCTGTTTTAAGCCGAAATATCCGACTATAGTTTCAACCGCATTCGGCGGTATTTTTCAAAGGAGCAGTACACACGTCACTCTCGCGCCTTGCACTCAGTCTTATACGCCGATAACTTTTTTTTTACGAAAACTGTTTTTTTTTATTTTTCTTTCTGCAGCAAGATACTATGGATCTGCGTATATATATACGCGTATACGCGTTCCCGAGACAAAGGTCTTGACACCCGGCCGGACGGACAGACGGACAGACAAACGGACAACAAAGTGATCCTATAAAGGTTCCGTTTTTTCCTTTTGAGGTACGGAACCCTAAAAACAGATTTTAGAAAAAATAATTGTAAAAATCCATTATCACGTTACTTTAGAAATTAATATTTTTCAAACCTTGATCTCATTAACCCTATCAGGACCCTAATCGGACTTAGTGTCAGCCACAATAATGTAACTCAAAGATATATAAGTTTAAACCATAATTCTTCCAAGCAATTGCAAAACGAGACCATTGACAATTGGCGATTGGGCAATTAAACTTTACCAGGTTACCTATTTTAGCGTTCTTCGTCCTTCGTTGGTTAATCGGTGATCAATAGCGCATTTTTATGGACAAATAGCCTTGAGGCCTGGTTTTTAACCCCGCATGATGACCATTTTAGAGAAGTTGTAAACGCGTTTCATTTATTTAGTCATCCGCTGTTAGTGCCACTGAGCAAGTAAATTAAGAGAACGGGACCAAAAAGACGCAAGCTTCTATGGAGTTTTGGAAGCAACACGAAAACATACGTTTTACCACATTATTTCATTTGCCTACACTCGTGCTTGTGCACGAATTGAATAAAACGCCACCATTTTTAACCGACTTCAAAAAAAGGAGGTTATCAATTCGACCTATATGTTTGTAATATTGTCAGAATTGCACAAATTTTTAACCGACGAAAAAGCACAGGAGAGAGAGACTCAAAAAAAAATTGTGTACGTACCTACTTAGGTAGACGCCCAGTTTTGATTTTCTTCGAGTTATTTCTTTCTTTTCAGTTTGAAGTCGGTTTAATTTTTTTCAATTACTTTTATGTATAAGTTAGACTATATATCACTCATACTATGTGAAAAGGTCTGGCATACTTTATTAACCGACTTCAAAAAGTAAATACTATTAATAATGAATAAATAAAAGTAATTTAAAAAAATTAAACCGACTTCAAACTGAAAACTGCGCAGTTCTGACAATATTTCAAACATACAATTCGAATTGATGTCAAGGTCGAATTGATAACCTCCTTTTTTTTAAGTCGGTTAAAAACGGTCGTCAATGACTATTGTTGATGCTTCGTGCATGGCACGTGACGGTGCTGGTCGCTGACGGGACGGTCTAGTGGGCATTATCTCATACTTTTCAATACAATGAATATTTTTTTGCCTGACACGTTCCTATTACGGTCATGCTAAGGCACGTTATATAGTGGGCAGACACCTGCGTATCGTGTTGTTTTCCGTGCCTGACACGTTCCTATTACGGTCATGGTATGGCACGTTATACTGGGCAGACACCTTATTTAATAATTAACTATGTTTAACATGCAATTTGGTTTTATGCAATAAATGAATATTTCTAATTGCAGTTTGTCACGCAGAACTGAATGCAATATTGAGCACATATTCAGCGGATCTGAAAGACTACGTCCTGTTTACGACCCGGTATCCCTGTAACGAGTGTGCTAAGAAGATCATCCAAGCTGACATCAAGCGCGTCATTTATGGATATGACAAACAACCTGAACAGAATAAATACCCTGACAATAAAATACTCAGAGCTGCAAAAGAAATGTTTAAAGCTGTCGGTGTGACAACGGTGTAAGTACACTTTCCACCACATAATGGCGGAAGCCTGGGTGTTACCAGAATCCTAAATGTAATCTTATTTCAATATTATTTTGACCTTTGTCTTGCTCTCACAACTGTAGATAGAACGAGACAAAAGTCAAAGTAATATTGAAATAAGACTGCTTGAACGCTTGTGGTACAGCGCCTGTTCTATTTTACTCGTTCATACTAGTTCGTTATCGCTTTTGCTACTGCTCGGACTTCCATTCTAATTCCAAGGAGTTTTGGCGGGAAGCCTAAATGCACCGGCGCACCCTTGGAAGCCTAAAATGTCAAACATTTTTGTTTTTGTTTTTGTAGCCAGCCAGACTTAGTAACTATTGTAATGTATATTTATTGTATTCTCTTTGTTGTAATCGATCAAAATGTTTTTTAAGAAGTGGATTTACGTTTGACCACCGATATAACCGATTTTGACATTGAACAAAACCAAAACAAGAGATCATGGTTGAGGCTCTGATGATAGCAACTTAAAATCTCCAGTAAAATTATGTTGTTCAGCTATATTGATTAAACGATTTTTAGTAATTTTGCACAGAGAGCTATCGTCTCGAATGAACAAAATAATGAAATAAGGAGAGCACCTCTCTACTTACTATAATAGCAAGTTTAATAAATTATTATTTATTAACCATTGACTCCAACTCGGCTGGGCAGTAGTCGGGAAACTCAAAAGCATCTTTTCGTCCAATATACCCCAGTCCCTCAAGTCGAAAGTCAGTGTGTGTTACCAGTGTTGACATACGGCACTGAAACGTGTGTGACCAAATGAGTCTTTTAAGGAAGCTCGATATCACATAACGAGCTATGGAAAGAACTATGCTCGTAGTCTCTCTGCAAGATCGAATCAGATATGAAGAGATCCGTAAACGTGCGAAGGTCATCGACATAGCACAGCGGATTAAGTTGAAGTGGCAGTGGGCAGGGCACAAACACTTAGAAGTAACAACAGTGTACTTTTTATGGCTGAGATGATGATGATGATTATTGAGCATATTTTTATCTTTCCAGGAAATACGAACAAAACCCTGCATCACCTATAGACTTCACCATACTAGATCCCACATATAGAAAACAGGTGCAGAAACAGAAAAAGGCGCAGAAACAGAACCAGGCGCAGAATCAGAAACAGGCGCCGAAACAGGACCAGGCGCAGAATCAGAAACAGGCGCCAAAACAGAACCAGGAGCAGAAACAGAAACAGGTGGTTGAAATCAAAATTGAAGTAACGATGAATGGAAACTAAACTTAAAGACAAGAAGTACATATATAAAAACAAAATTTTGTATTCATGTATTTTGTAAGACGTCGTAACTTAGTTATGATATAAAATTTGTAGAATGTATCTTTTTTATGCATTAAAATATAGTAAATTGAAATGAAATTAAATGAGTCGATCTTGTGTTTTTGAACTGACCCGAGGCAATATATTGCCTCTGCTTCGACAGTGTGTTATCTTGACGTTCCGCAAAAAGAGACAATCTGATATTGCGAACTGACACAGCAGTGCTGTCTCTTTCACTTTCAGTTTCGCTATTTCACGTGTAAAAATAAGTTTTTATTGAAAACTTTAATCGAATGCGGCGGTTTTAATTATCAATTGATAAAAAAAAGATTTTTTGAGTTTACCACGTTATTGAAGCAGAGGCGATATATAAACCATCCAAATGGACCACCGCCGATATCACTATTTAACTCCCGACCGACAAAAAGAGGGGTGTTATAAGTTTGACGTGTGTATCTGTGTACCTATATATATCTGTGAAATCGAAGCTCTCAAACGGAAGGACCGATTTCGCTTAATTTTTTTTTTTGTTTGATAGAGGATTTGATGATGGAGGTTTCATCAAAATAGGTTCTAAATATCAGGGGTTTTTATTTATGTAAACTAACATGTCATAACTAACAAACCTAATATAAAAAACAACCAGACAAGTGCGAGTCAGACTCGCCCACCGAGGGTTCCGTACAAACTGGTAAATAAAAGATGGAAATCGTATTTTTTTTTATTTTCCTTCTTATACCGAAAAATATACATCGTCATAATATTTAAAAACCTGTTTTAACTAATGCTAATTAAGCTCTTTCATATGATACCGCACATGATACGGTTAATTCACTTTAAAATTTACACCCTCGCATAACGACACTATTTTTTTGTGATTAAATTAAAAATGTCCGGTTTTCGGATTTTTTCCTATAGTATGTATACTCTAACACAATGCTTCTTGCCAAATTTCAGAGTTCTAGGTCAACGGGAAGTACCCCATAGGTTTTGATTCTTCTGTGAGTGTCGAAATGTGCGTTTTTGGGGTTCCGTACCTCAAAAAGAGAAAACGGAACCCTTATAGGATCACTTTGTTGTCCGTCTGTCAGTCCGTCTGTCCGTCCGTCCGGGTGTCAAGACCTTTATCTCGGAAACGCGTGAAGGTATAGAGTTGAAATTAAAACCTTATTCGCAAATCCATAATATCTTGATGCAGAATGAAAAATAAAATTTCTTAGTTTTCGTAAAATAAAGTTACAGCCGAATATGTCGTAAAAAACGCACATTTCGACACTCACAGAGGAATCAAACCTATGGGATACTTCCCGTTGACCTAGAACTCTGAAATTTGGCAAGAAGTATTGTGTTAGAGTACACATATATAGGAAAAAACCGAAAACTGGACATTTTTAATTTAATCGCAAAAAAATAGTATCTCTATGCAAGGAATGAAGGCCCAAATTTTAAACGAATTAACCGTATCATGTGGGGTATCATATGAAAGAGCCTCGTTAGCATAAGCTAAAACAGATTTTTAACACATTCTTCGCCCCCTGCAGACCCTTCACTTCAGCTGGGAATCAAAACTTTGTAGGCGAATTTTGATTAAGTACAGAGTGGCCGCGCAAAGCAACGTTGACTGCCTCAAACGACGGTAGTTTACTGACTAATACAAAATGAACAGGGGCCCAATTCAGTTATTCAAGACCGCTCCATAGCCGAACCATTTGTGGAGCGATTCCCGTCGGCCGCCATAGTTTTTTTTTCATTCAGTCACTTTTATGTCATACAATTGACATATTTGATGAAACGTAACACGTCCTTCGCTCGTTACTAAATCAAAAAATGATAGCAGCCGACAGGAAATGCTTCGCAAAAGATTCAGTTACGGATCGGTTTTGAATAACTGAATTGCCCCCCAGGACGGTCGCTCGAATCCGAGTGGGAGGCGCCGTTACTATAGCCCCGCCCCACGCGGATCCGAGTGGAAAGCAAGGAATGTGTTAAATATTTTTACGATGTATATTTTTCGGTTTATGAAGGTAAATTTAAAAAAATATATATGATTTCCCTTTTTTTAGGATTCCGTATCTCAAAAGAAAAAACGGAACCCTTATAGGATCACTTTGTTGTCCGTCTGTCCGGGTGTCAAGACCTTTATCTCGGGAATGCGTGAATGTATCGAGTTGAAATTAAAACCATATACGTAGATCCATAGTATCTTGCTGCAGCGAGAAGAATCATACTTCTCAGTTTTCATAAAAAAAAGTTACAGACGAATAAGTCGAAAAAATGCACATTTCGACACTCAGAAGGGAATCAAAACCTATGGGGTACTTCTCGTTGACCTAGAACTATGAAATTTGGCAAAGAGCATCGTGTTATAGTACACATAAAGGAAGAAATCCGAAAACTGGTCATTTTTTATTTAATCACAAAATATAGGGTCTTTAAGCAAGGAAAGAGGGTCCAAATTGTAAAGTACTTTTACCGTATCATGTGGGGTATCATATGAAAGAGCTTAATTAGCACAAGCTAAAACAGGTTTTTAAATATTTTTACGATGTATATTTTTCGATTTATGAAGGAAAATATAAAAAAAATATAATTTCCCCCTTTTATCTTCTAGTTTCTACAAAATTAGGGACAGACAACTAAAGAATAAAAATAACCTAACACCTAACACTTTTTTTTTTTTTTTTTTTTATTACAAACACCGAAACTTTCCATTCAGGGCCTCCACTACCGCCGTGTTGCGATCTTTGATAGCCATTTTGAGGTTGTAGTCTAAAATGGTCCTTGGTGTAGCTGCCATTGCCCGCCGCACAAAACGGCTGATGGCATCTCCTTCATCATCGGTGTAGTAAGTGAAGGTCCCGGTGTGCCTCGAGACTGCCACGACTGCGTGCGAGACGCTGTCATGTAGCTGCAGTTTGCCTTTGGTCTTGATGACGATGACCGACTCGTACGTCAAACCTTGAGCTTCATGGATGGTGAGGATTCATGACCCTGTACCTCCCCCGTAACCCTGGTTGCTAAGGGTTAACTTTTCTTCTTGAGTGTGGACCAAGAAAAGAGTTTTAGGGGCGGCTTTGGGTATTTAGGAACCCGTGAACCTTCTCTGCTCTAATGACTGGATGTGGGCGACTGAGGAATTTAGTCCTGAATATATTTCTCTCAGCGCATATGCGACGTCCATTAGATTGCGATGCGTGCATAACAATTCCTGGATGATGTTGGTTACCAGATTTGGGCGATGGTACCTTAACTCAAAGAGATATTCTCTGTCGATATAAGGCAACTGGTTGATATCTCCGATGAGAACAATCTCGCCAGCATCAGATAGCCGTGTAGCCATTACTATGGCTCCGAAATGGTTCATGAGTGCTTCATCTACCATAAGGCAGATGTAGCTCTCGTTTTTTCTGAAACCATTTACGAGAATAGAAGACACAATCACTTAAACATTGATCTGTTGTTTGAAATAGTCCTAATTTTAAATAGGATTTGCGAGCCTAATTTATGCATATAATATTAGGTAGATTTTGTTGTATGTAGATTATATAATCATGTGCGATTGCCAAGTCATTCTGATTATTAAAGAAATAAAGATGTTTAATATAGTTACTGTTACTACAAAAGTTGTTGGTTAACTAATTAAGTCACAATTTCTTACAAAATAGTTGGATAAATGCTCTCATAGATAGTACTAAAATTATTAATTGACTTGGTTTTACATTAGATCTCACAACTTTTTGTAGTAGGAGAGATGCGTAGCGAGACTTGGCCTTTTGTACATGTTATGTTTTTGATGGGATTAAATATTACAAATTATAATAAAATTTTAAATCTAACACAAACATAAATTATAATTCTCTCAATTAGATTATTAGTCTAGTAAAAATAAGATTTCTGACAATATAAAAGACAACTAAGTATATTGTTATTTAAATGAATGTATTGGTGTTTTGAAATACATTTGACACAATTTCATATATAATGATATTATAAAAGCAAAATATACTACATTGGTTTGGATGATACTTTACCAGTTATTTTGTTATAAAAATCAAAGTACTGCATCGATTCTGATAAAATTTATATGGGACCACCTCTGAAGTATGATCTACCAAATACGAAAAGAATCATCAAAATCAATGCACAATTGGCTGAGTAATCGGTGAATTATACAAAAAAAATATAGACCGAATTGATAACCTCCTTATTTTTGGAAGTCGGTTAAAAACAAAGCTCTTGTTCTGTCTTATTACTATCATATAAAGATAGAAAAGAACAAAGCATATCATGTGAAACGATTGACTTCCCGCGGTTAATCCGCTAGCAAGCTAGCTTTATAATAAATTTTATACAAATCCGTTCAGCCGTTACTAAGTTGAATAACTCTGTACAAACCAACAGACACTTTATCATATTTCATGATAAAGTAAAGTAGTAGTAATGATATGAGTAAATGACATTGGCACAGATTTTTATAATTTCTTACCTATTTTAGTTTTAGTTTTAGCTCAATTATATAATTAATATTATTTCAAAATGTCAAAAGGCTTCATCATAGAGACACTTCATATTAGAGACTAAGGCAGCATTATAAGTATATATTTTTTGCGTGTACCGATGCTAATCTTTGATTGACTAGTGTCGGCGGATCTTAAGAAATACCCCGATCTTTAACAGTGAAGATTTAGGTAATATGAAAGAGATTAAGATGACTGACCTGCGTCGATCCGAACATTAAATTAATAAAATCTTAACCCCACCACAAATCTGCAAGATCTGTCGACGTCATGAGCAAATTCTGCATGCATAGGGAACGTTTTGCTCGTAACAAAAGGATGTAGATATTGATATTTTAAAAAAAATATTAAACCAGAAATCCATGTCATTTAATCTCATCTGTACCCTTTCGTTAGAGAGTATAATTTTCTTTTCACTTCAGTAGCTCAAACATGTAGGTTTTGCTGCCTGAAATCAGTGAGCAAAATCACATTTTGCTCACTGAGTGAGACAAAGTAACTTTTTAATTATTTTTTTCAGAAAGCTGCGAATATCTTATTCAGCCTTGGGTTAATCATACAATTCGAAACATTCTCACTCTATCTCTTTCCCGCTATAAGAAAGAGAGAGAGACAAAGACCAGCCGTACACGACGTCATTTTTTACCGACTTCCAAAAAGGTGGAGGTTCTCAATTCTTAGGTTTTTTTAATTTTAAATATGTTTTTCCCCGATTACTCGAAGACACCTGGACCGATTTTAACAATCATTTATTGTTTGGAAAGCGGGACAGTATATATATACCTATATATATATATAGGTATAGGTTAAGGTAGGCTATATATACCTATATATATATATATATATAGGTATACCTTATAGGTTTTAATCACGGCCACCCGAAAATCAGCGAAATATTTGACTAAAATACCCGATTTTCGGGTGGGCGTGATTAAAATCTTTTTCGAGGTTTGGATCCGCGATTGCATTTTTGTTGTTTTTTTATTTTCTCCCCACTTCCAACCTGGCTACGCCCGTGCACAGACCCATTATAATTGATCTCTAAGTATATATTTTCTTAATTGTTCAGCTAGTTAAGTGAATGCAGGCTTACGAGTGTAGAAAGAGAGAATGAAAGCGAAGTAGGTACTTAGCGTGCAGGTGTAGAGGTACGGTCACATGTGCGGGCGGCTAGCCCTAAAGGCTACTTCGCTGGGTGAGCGCCGAGCGGTGAACACGATTCGACGCTTGCAAGTACCTAATAATAAATTTCCCAAAATGTGCAATAGAATAAATACGTTTATGAAGGAATGAATCCGACTGCATACAGTCGGACATGTTATTTTACGGCAATGCTTTAGACTAGAGTGTGTAGCTTCTTTGCCGTTATTTTTAACCGACTTCCAAAAATAAGGAGGTTCTAAACTCGTCGGTATCTTTTTTTAAATATTTTTATGTATGTTCCCCGATTACTGGAAGACACCTAGAGACCGATTTGAAAAATTATTTTTTAGGGTTCCATACCCAAAGGGTAAAACGGGACCCTATTATTGAGACTTCGCTGTTTGTCCGTCCGTCCGTCTGTCACCAGGCTGTATCTCATGAACCGTGATAGTTAGAGAGTTGAAATTTTCACAGATGATGTATTTCTGTTGCCGCTATAAACAACAAATACAAAAAAAAACAGAATAAAATAAATATTAAAGGGGGCTCCCATACAACACATGTGATTTTTTTGCTCGTTTTTGCTTGATATTGATAACGGCCACAGGTCGACGCTTGATATATTCACAGAATATTGAGTTATATTATTCACTTTAAATAATTAAATTAAAATAAAATTAATATTTAAGGGGAGTTCCCATGCAACAGACATGTTTTTTTGCCGTTTTGGATAAATTTTATAAAATAGGTTCAGTATTTTGATTTTTATAACAAAATAACTGGAAAAATATATCATCCAAGTAAACGAATTGCGTATTTTGAAGTCGGTTTTTTAGGTTCTTAAACGACTATTTGTATCATCACCGAATAATCTCATAGTTAGCGCGGCCCCTATAAAGCTTCCAGCTGACACTACAACTTTGCGTTCATCTCTATACTCAAATGTACCGGACAGGTTTATGTGAATGCATGTTAACATACACTTATTTGCATGCCTTTGCTTGATTCATCACTTCCTTCAAAGAAGACGAGCATTTTGTAAATATCTTCATTTTCATCTTCTCTTGCATCACATTAAAGTGCATGAAATAAACTTCTAGATTTGTAAAGTGAGGTTTTTATGTGTGACAGTGCACATAATGTTAAGCTACGGTGCCAACTAAAAGGCAGAGCCAGATATTCTTGTTCGTCTTTGAATTCCAGGTAGTCCTGCGTATGCGATTGCGATGTTAAAGCTAATTAGAACATTTTGTTTCTAAACAGCCACCGCAGCAGTACCGTCCGGGCGGCGCGGCGGCGAGACCCACCGCGCAGTCGCAACCTTTCGACGATGTCAACAATTACAACGACTTGTTCTAAATCTACCCTCTTCCGTATTCTATACAGTTACAAGTATCAATATTAAAGGAAGAACAAAGTAAATACCCGACTGCAGAAAAGCAGTTTTTGCAGTCTAAATTCAATGATTCAATGATTCAATGATGAAATTTGTTATTATTCTTTCATAAGATGACGTATCAAATTTTGTTTAGGTCCTTAAAATAACAATCGGTCGAACATAAGTCCACTTTTAACCGCTGAAGGGTCTAAAAATGCATGATAGGGCAAACTCGGTTTAGAAAATTTATTAAATCAGGCGTTATTTTGCGGAAATTCATATGAATTCAATCATCAAATATATTCAATCAGTGACACACTTTTTTATCAATTTCACAAGGAATCTTTTTTTTTTTTTAGCACCACATACGCCAGGGTCCGTGATCTTTGTCATAATTACAAACTATTGTTTATTGCTTATCGTTACGGGAAGATTATTTTGTAATTTATTACCATGTTGTGTGTATACCACGAGCAAACCAGCGACCAGCTGAGCTATCTTTTAAATGCTCGCAAATCACAGCGTGTTTTTTCGTTGTAAAGAAACTTGAAAACCAACACGCCTGGCGTGTTGGCCCAAGTTCTTTACTTTGCAGCTGCGTGGAAGTAAAAAAAACACTAGGTGTATGTTTTCGTTTGGTCGGCCTAGAAAGAGGTGGAGGGATGAGCTCGACACCTATAGCGAGAATTGGCGCTCAATAGCAGCCAGTAGACAATTTTGGAAGAAGGAAAGAGAGGCCTTTGTTCAACAACGGGACAACACAGGCCGATATACTAGTATGTATTCGGCAGTTATTGTGTTAAAAACATCGAAGCCGTCAAAAGCGCCAGCTAGAAGACACCGAAGCAGATAACAGTAGCTAGCTATGGTGTTGTATGGTAAAATCAGTCGTGTTCCCGCGCCCCGCTGCGCTAACATCCCCGCTATTTTCGCCGAACACTTTTTATGAAACAAAGTATACAAACCTACGGTATCCACACTTGTCTATAATATGGCTGTAACCATATTACAAAAATAACAACATGATAATTAAGTATGTTATTTCCAAAAATAAATCATTGCCTAACTAAGGAAAACAATAGCATGATTGATCCAAACTAATATTATAACAACCAGTAACTCTGTCTCTCTGTCTGTTTGTTACCTTTTCACGATCAAACCGCTGAACCGGAATGGGTGGACACTAGCTAGACTGAAATACTAATCTACTATAAAACACCATAAGTACCTTTGATAAAGTATCAACTTAGTACTCACTGAAAATTTCAGACCTATTTGTCTGATATTAGATCCGCGTGATGGAGTCATTGATGTGTACCAGTTTATGCAACACGTATCTATTTGTGATTTGATACTTATGAATTTTGGTACAGAGATACCTGTGAAAATGGAGACGGACATAGGCTACTTTTCATCATCTTCATTGCCGTTTTTAGGGTTCCGTACCCAAAAGGTAAAACGGGACCCTATTACCAAGACTCCGCTGTCTGTCTGTCCGTCTGTCACCAGGCTGTATCTCATGAACCGTGATAGTCAGACAGTTGAATTTTTCACAGATGATGTACTTCTGTTGCGGCTATACCAACCAATACTAAAAAATAGAATAAAATAAATATTTAAGGAGGCTCCCATACATTAAACGTGATTTTTTTGCTCGTTTTTGCTCGATATTGATAACGGCAACAGTTAGACGCTTTAAATATTCGCAGAATATTGAGCTATAACTATACTAAAAAAAAAAAAATTAAATTACAATAAAATTAATACTCAAGGGCTCCCATACAACATACGTGTTTTTTTTGCCGTTTTTATAGATAATGGTACGGAACCCTTCGTGCGCGAGTCCGACTCGCACTTGGCCGGTTTTTTTATCACTCTGCGGGTGAAACCGCAGGGTGCAGCTAGTATTTCTTATATGAAATCTACTTGTATATTAAATCATATTACGGGTGGGTATTAAGTATACATCTGAATACCCTTGAAATTTAATGAGGAAAAATAACTACCTAATTATCTGCACCTAAATGCAATACCAGTCACGTTTACTGTGGTCACGTTATTTTCAAAAATAAACAGTTATCCTACCTAAATATGTAAATTAATTAAATGCAAAAAATGAACATTATATGACAAAATTAAATAATTTGATGTAAATAATTAGATAGATATTTCTATTGATTTTATTATATTTTTTTAATGTGTGTAAATATGGATTAACATTAAATGCATTGATAATTCAATTATATTTGTTCCATCTTCTATATGTAATACAAGTATCTATATTAAAAGAAAGACACAATACCAGACTGCAGAAAAGCGGTTTTTGCAGTCTAACTTACGACTTCGTCACACTTAGTACGCTCTGGAGTATGTTTTTTCTGAAAAAATATGCGTAAAATCACTGTAAAAGACTATAATTGCGTATTCTAGTAGTAGTTTACTATAATTCTAGTAAAATAATTTAATACGAAAAAGTTCGATGGAGATTACGAAAAAAGTCTTTTTCAACCGACTTCAAAAAAGGTCTTGTTCTGACAATGGCATCCACGAGAAGTCGGTTGCTTCAGTTTTTTAAACTATAATTATTTTGTTTTTGCAAGAGTTGTATTATTATTATTACTAAAAAATATAGCCTATGAGTTGAGTTTCCGGCAGCCTAGTGGTGAGACCGTCTGACTTGCGATACGCAGGTCCTGGGTTCGAATCCCACGGCAAGCACCTCTGTCTTTTCGAAGTTATGTGCGTATTGTTGATTGCCGCCAACTTCAAACGGTGAAGGAAAACATTGTGAGGAAACCTACATGTCTTAGAGTTCTCAATGATCTTGAAGATGTGTGAAGTCTGCCAACCCGCACTTGGCCAACGTGGCAGACTATGGCCTAACCCTTCTCACAATGAGAAGATGGCCCGTTCCCAGCAGTGGGACAGTTTGTACAAAACAGGGCTGATAAAAAAAAATAAAAAAATAGCCTATGATACTCAGGAAGTCGAATCTAACGTCACCAAGCACATCAAAATAAGTCAAGCCGTTTAGGCTATGGGCGATCAAATAGAAACACATATGTACATATACATAATTATGTATATATACATATATACAAAATATATACCTACACTCGAAAAACATAACCCTCCTACTTACGGAGTCTGATAAAAACTGTTACTGACCATTGCCTAACTAAGGAAAACAACCCCAACCTCCTCTTACCCTTAACCACCTACCACTACCCATCTCACTCTTAGAGCTTGATAAATGCTTTAAGATCTCACTATACCTTCACCTACCTACCTAACCAACCTTAACTGTTCCCACCCTCCGGACTGTTCCGGACAGCAGATGGCTGGTGAATATCAATTAGTGCCAGCCTTCTGCTGTCAAAACCAACACACTTCCTTATTCCTTCTAAACCTTCTCTACCTAAAATAAAAAACTAAGGAAAACAATAGCATTACTGATAACGAGACGGGTAGGTTGTTATTGGAACTACATGATCTATGTGTGTCGGCAAGAAATAATTACGGCTATTGGTTCAGAAAGAGAATACCATTATTAGTGAGTACATATGGTGAAATAAAAAATGAGATGGTATATTCTTATTCACCATTACCCGTGTTTACTATGAAGTCGTGGATAACAAATTTCAATAGTGACAATATAATTTTCACTAACTTAGAGTGTTTAAGAGGTCCAAAAAAATGTCGGGAGCCTAGTTTATTGCGTATAGAAACAATAGAAGAGCTCCGCGACAAATATTGCGATTGGTATATGATGTATACGAGCGACGGTTCTAAGAGTAATGATGGACGTGGAGCAGCTTTTTTTGACCCTGGTTTAGAATCGACTACACATAATGTCGACAATTGTTTTAAAATTTACAATAATTACGTCAGTATTATGACGGTGGAACTCATTGCAATATCTGAGGCACTTACTTATGAGTTAAAGACGGAAAACAAAGGACTGTTATTTGTACGGATAGTAGAAGTGCACTGCAGCATATCGTTCGATGCACTTCCGGCAGGAGAGGTGTATCGATTGCTTACAAGGTAATATCACAACTATGGGAATTACAAGATAACAGTTTTGATATTAAGTTGCAATGGGTTCCATCACACATCGGACTGCGAGGTAATGAGGAGGCTGACACACTAGCTAAAAAGCAATTTCAGACGGACCAGAATACGACATATTATCAAATTATTCTGAGCTACTACCTAAATATAGAAAAAGTTGTTATAATTTTTGGAAAGAACATTTTAATGAAAGAGCTGTTGATAAGGGTGTGTGGTACAGAACTATAGTGTGTGAGCCTCCACATATACCGTGGTTTATGAATACCAGTCTGTCACGTAGGCTTATAGTTACAGCGCTCAGGTTGAGGACGGGACACATGCCTCTAAAAAAATCGCTTTTCTAATGGGGAAAGCAGAGTCACCAAACTGTGACGCATGTGGAGTGGAGGAGGACGTATACCACTTGTTAGTGGAATGCGTCCGGCTTCAGCGTGAGAGACGTTCACTTGAGATGACTTACAAGTTGAACAAGATGGACGTGGGCCGATTTAATAGGATTTTAGCGTTCTCTGACGCAGCTAAAGAGTTGTTTGACTGTGTAAGTCATCTCAAGTGATCAATAGTTTAAGAATATACAATGGGACTGTCATGTTTATATATAAAAGTCCCAAAAATAAACATGAATAAAAAAAAAACATTATTGATCATAGTATTATAAAAAAACAGTAACTCTGTCTCTCTGTCTGTTTGTTATTTTTTCACGATCAAACCGCTAAAGCCGGAATGGGTTGACTGAGATGCTAATCTACTTTATAATGCCATATGTACCAGTTTATGTATTATATATAATAAATGTATTTGATTTGATAGTTATGAAATTTGGTACAGAGATAGCTGTGAACATGGAGACGGATATAGGCTACTTTTCAACATCTTCGTCACCGCTTTTTATCACTATACGGGTGGAACCGCAGGGTGCAACTAGTATTTCTTATATGATATCTGCTTGTACATTACATTATATTATTACGAGTACACGCCCGAATGCCCTTGAAATTAAATGAGGAAGAATAACTACCTAATTATTATCTGCAACAAAATGCAATAACAGTGACGTTATTTTTAAATATAAATCGATATCATACCTAAAAATATCTAAATTAATTAAATGCATTAACACTTCAATTAATTTCCTTATCCAGTTATATTTATTGTATCTTCTATACGTACCTATGTAATACAAGTATCAATATTAAAAGAAAAACAAAATACCAGAATAATGTTTCCGCGGCTGTTACTCATTGAAATGAATCAAGTCAAGTATCTGCTTTTATAAATCATAATATTAACTCCACAAATAGTAAAATTCAGTTCACTATTGATCTAGAATCAGGCAACCTGTTAGCTTTTCTTGATATTACAATTATTAGAAACCCTCATATTTCCATAGGCCACGCTGTGTATAGGAAACCAAAGCTAAATAGATAAATATCTCAATGGTAAATCTCACCACCACCCGTGTCAGCTATCGTAGGCAGGTCTTTGTTACAGAGAGCACGGGGCATCTGTGATGCTGCACACTTACTGGGAGAGCTTCAGCGACGCGCGCTCCATCGTAGACCGTAACTGTCGCTTAACACCAGGTGAGCTGACGGCCAAGCGGAAACCTATTGACAAATAAAGAAATAAAAAAAACCGGACAAGTGCGAGTCAGACTCGCCCACCGAGGGTTCCGTACAAACTAGTAGATAAAATGGGGAAATAATGTTTTTTTTACATTTGAGTTGATTGAATGTAAGGTAAATTGCGGTTTACGATTTATGACGTATTAAATAACTACTTACTAGATCTCGTTCAAACCAATTTTCGGTGGAAGTTTGCATGTTAATGTACATCATATAAGTATATTTTTTAGTTTTATCTTTCTCTTATTTTAGAAGTTACAGGGGGGGGACACACATTTTACCACTTTGGAAGTGTCTCTCGCGCAATAAAATGCTATTAGAAACCTCAATATCATTATTGAAGACCACACACGTGTGGGTTTGATAAAAAAATGAAGTGTCGTTGGTTGGAAGCCTATGTGATGTCACATTAAATTGAATACTTATATCGTCCTGTAGGGGGCACGAAGTTAAGAAAATATATTTTTTTTCGCCCCACCACATCATTGAATAAGGATTTTAAAATGAAGGCAGGGTTTGGTGCATTATATTTTTGTTAAGCGTACCGTTTGCGAGATACTTATATAATCCCGTCAAAGTCATTTTACACAATATTATATTATGATAAGTTATATTATGTCAATATTATGTTTTTTTGATCGGTATGAATGTAAGTATGTATGCATTTATGTTCATTTGTCAAAAACCTCAAATTACTTTAAATAAAAAATAAGTTCGAAACAAGTTTTTAGAAAGAAAGAAGTTTTTCAGTAGTCGGGTTAAAACCCGACTACTGAAAAACTTCTCGCCAAGACTACGTCTCTCTAGCCAAGATTTGAGGATTATCAAAACGGATACAGTGGTAAGGCTTGTCTAGTGCATGCTCGCACACTGCAGACCTGTTGGTTAAAATAATATTTTCATAACAAAAAAGACAACACTGTCATCTAGTCTCACCTGTGACCACGGACGCTGCAGTGTTCCAAACGTCAGCTCATAAAATTATCTAAAAATCCCAATGATTTTCCATCACGTTGACATAAAGTCTAAAACAAAATTCACGAATATAGTGTCCTGGGTTCACCGATACTTACCAACAATGACGATTTTAAAGATTTTGATATAAAGGCTATATTGTCGCCGCGCCAAAGCCTAATTTAGATTGAGAAGTATAGAGACGTAAATTTGTCCGCTTCGAATTATTTTGAAAATCGAATCTATCAAAATATTTTAATCGTGTCTCGTCTAAGGGGTCTAATTAGATCTCATTGAGCTCGGACGTTTTTGACGACTGACGCTACATCCGTTGATACTTTACCAAAGAAAAATCCTTAAAATATTTTTTTATAAATTTGCTTCATTTCAAGAAAAAAATACTCAAATCCATATAGAATAACGTGAGAATAAGCAATACCTATGCGATATACATAACAAAGGCGGCCTCATCGCATAGAGCGATTTATTCCAGGCAACCACAGGATGGAGGAGCACCTACATATATAACATTAGGGATTAAAATTAAGTAATTGAAGGTTAAATTAAAATTATAATATAATGATGTAAATGAGTGTCCTGGCTGAGTCATATATTGGTATAAATACGCGCACTGCCACAGATCCGTATTCATATACTCGGACGAATCCCGTGACTCGCAATAGCTCCAAAATGTCTGCCGCGAACTCTGCCCAGCCAGCTGACGGGTAAGTCAATCCTAATAATAATTATAATATTATTGACTGGCCTTGTGGCTCAGTTAGTAGTGTGTCTACGTCTACCTGCTGAACTGAAAGGTCGTGGGTTCGATCCCCACCCAGGGCAAACATTTGTGTGATGAGCATTGATGTTTGTTCTGTTTCTGGGTGTTTCTATGTATCATATGTATATATTTACAAAAAAAAAGTATATATGTATTATATCAGCCATCTAGTTCCATAGTACAAGTTTTGCTTAGTTTGGGCTAGATGGTGTTGTGTGAAATGTCCACCAATATTTAATTTTAATTTGCTTTAATAATGGTTATAGTATAGGTAAGACTCACTACTGATTACAAAGATTACTTTGCGGGTGATTAGGGACACGTATGTATGTATGTAAGGCAAAGGTAGGGTGGCGCGCTATCTCGCTCGCACGCGGCACCTTTTCTTTAAATTATTTTTGACATTTTTTTTTTTTTTTTTTTTCTGTCGCTTACACGTTTATTTCGGTTTAAATGAACAATATTTAGAACAGTTTTGTAAAATCATTAATTTGTTAGGAAAAGGCCTTGATAAAGAATCAACGGGATGAGCGTTAATAGTCCTCAAGAACGTCCGAACTCAACGAGGTCTAATTAGAGCCCTTACACGATTAAAATAATTTCGATTTTCAAAATAATTCGAAGCGGCAAAATAGACGTCTCTAGACTTCTCAATCTAAATTAGGCTTTAGCGCGGCGACATGGAGTCTTCATATTAATAGCTTTAAGTTCGTCAATGTTGATTAATGTCGGTCAACTCAGGTCATATATTCGTGAAATTTGTTTTAGACTTTACGTCCACGTGATGTAGTCATTGCAAAAAAGTGTTTATTTTTATTTTTGCGAAAGTTGTATTATTATTATTACAAAAAAATATGACACTCAGGAAGTGGAAATGAATTTAACGACACCTCGCACATTATAATCGGTCGAGCCGTTTAAGTTGTAGGAAGTCATATAGAAACATACACACACACACACACACTAGAAAAATATAAGTCTCCTTAATGTGCAGTCTGGTAAAAAGCGGAAAAAAAACATAGTGGATATTTTAAAAACACGAACGAAACCCTAATTCCATAAGGTACTTCAAAGCTGCAAAAACGTGTTACATAAAAAAAAACTTAAAATAGCAATCTTCTTTCAATATTATTTTGACTTTTATCTTACTCTCTCAACTGTAGAAAGAGCGAGACAAAAGTCAAAGTAATATTGAAATAAGATTGCTTGAAAGCTTGTGGTATGGCCTTAGATATTTTCCGCGTCTTCTTCTTCCTAATGGACCCATGCGATTAGCGATTCGCCAGTGTCAAATATTGAGATTTGTTTAAGTGTCTTGAATAATACAAGTTATATTGGTCTAGTCACAATCTAAGTCACGTTTACTGTCATTTTCAAGTTCGAGTCCTGCTTCATAAAGTGGTGATGACTTTACTGACAGTCCGGAAGTGGCAGGACCGGTATGAGACCTCGGACAAAGGTAGAGTCACACAAACGTTCTTCCCCAATATCGCAAATGCATATCGGGTTGCGCGAACTTCTAAGTTGACTCCCTTCCAAGTCTAAGCTTTGAAGGGACACGGAGGAATAGCTGAATATCTGTACATATTTAAGCTCAAGAACAGTCCTGGGTGCGAGTGCGATCCCGATGTACCCGAAACAGTCTGGCACGTGCTCATCGACTGCCCCAGATTCATGGCAGCAAGGCAGGATCTCGAAACAATGATAGACAGAAATCTAGTAGTCTCGGATCTGGAAACAATGATCGACAGAAATCTAGTAGTCTCGGATCTGCACAAAATATTAACAGATTCAGACAGCAGACCACATTTCTTGTCGTTCGCAGAGAGATCTTTTCGCATAGCGGCTAAACGAAATTCGACACTTCCCTCCTCCACAACAAACATAACTCCAACGCCCGTTGAATCAACGACTAGAACAATACGACAGACACTCCTCCCATCCACAACAAACATCACCCCAACCCCCACAGAAGCAACACAGAGTGAGACCTGCGGCAGAGCCTCAAAAAGCGTATCCATCGAACATCTTTTGGAAAATGCAGATAAAGGTGTGCCAGGGATCCGGGTCCGTGGTGTGTCCGAGCTATAATAATGGCTTCACGGCTTTCTGGTGCTAGCAAACTCATCCTCATCGGAGATGTCAATCAACTGCCTTATATCGATAGAGAAAATCTCTTCGAAATGAGATACCATCGCCCAAACCTGGTCACAACCATCAGCCAGGAGTTGCTCTGCACACATCGGAACCCAATGGACGTTGCGTATGCGCTGAGGGAAATATACTCCGGTATATATTCCTCAACTCCCCATATAAGATCTCTAGAGCACAGACAGTATAAGGGTGCGCAAATACCCAGCGCCCTCCCCAACACCCTCTTCTTTCTTCTTAGTACATACACAGGAATAAAAGGAGACCCTTACAGGGCTATGGGAAAGGCGTGGGGTCACGTACCCTTACAATCCATGAAGCTCAGGGACTAACATACTAGTCAATTATAGCCATCAAGACCAAGGCAAAAATGAAGCTGCACGAGAGTGTCCCACACGCGGTTGTTGCGATATCGAGGCATACCGGGTCCTTCACGTATTACGCTGATGATACCGAAGATGATGCAATCAGTCGATTCGTGCGGCGTGCGTCGGCTGCTTCACCGCAGACCATCAGAGAGTACAATTTAGAGATGGCCATTAAAGATCGGAACGCAGCGGTGATAGAGGCCCTGGGCCGAGAGTAGGCGACAGATTTGTATTAATGTAATTAGATGATGTGAGTGCAGTCGCTGATAGAGTCCGATCAACCGAGGGCATACAGATAATCTGGAAACCCCATCTAAAACCGGGCTCTACCAGTGACTGCATTCACAGAAATACTAGTATTTCAGTAGTTAGAAATAAGAGTTGTGTGCACACCGCACACCTTGAGCATTCATGCTCACCATCGAAGGCTCCTTCTTGCGGCGGCGTCGTGTGGCGGGTCGCCCTCTTCCCTAACATATGGTTGAGGAGGGTGATGGCTGGCACATGCGTCATACTCGTAATCGGGTGCTGCTTGCGGGTCGCTGGTTTGCTCGTGGTATGCACGCAACATACCAACAACTAAAAGTACTTAAATTAAAATAAAATTATTTTCCCGTAACGATAATTAGTAAACAATAGTTTGTAATTATGACAAAGGTCACGGACCCTGGTGTCTGTGGAGATAAAAATTTAATAAAAAAAAATATAAAAAGGTTGTCTGGAAAAGATCGCTATTAGCGATAAGGTCGCCTTTTGTGCTTTTCTTACGCCCTAATCATGTAGGTAGATACTTATTGTTATCTTATTATGGTGTCAATACAGTATTTTTGTATTGTATTGTATTGTTACTTGACTTTGATCAACGCAACGTTTCAAATTCTCTGTCTTATTTCCGCAAGTGACATTACGAGTCAGCGAGAAGTTGATAAAATATGTTGAGCATTGTTCAAAATTGAGTAACGTATTTCGGTGAGTCATAGAGGTAGGTTATAAAGACGAAACTAACTCTGTCTGTCTGTTTGTTACCTCTTCAAAGCTAAACTGTTAACCAATCGAAGAAGGTCATAATATAAGCTATGTTTTATCTTTATCATCACTAAGTAAGCGGGTGACACCGCGGAGTCCGGCTAATATCAGCAAAACTAAAAGCAGACATGTTCATCTTGAAATTTTCATAATGCTATCTTGTTGTAGAAATGCAGAGGCAGACAGAAGAGAAAATTACTTGCAGAAATACAGCTCGTTCTTCATGGGAGTGGCGCATCTAGCGGCGCAACAAAGCTTAGACCCCGATTCCAAAGTTGGTGCTTGCGTCGTCAACCGGGAAAACAGAATTGTGGGTGTGGGGTATGTAGCCTTATTAGTTATCCTCCTTTAGGCCCATTTCTCGTTGAAATGCCAATAATCCGTACTCAGCGATATCGGTCCACATTCTTGACTGCACAGGAATTGAATTCTTTGCCGCTATCTCTGTTTCCTGAGAACAATAAACAATAAAAAAAACTACAATCTTGGAATTTTCAAGGCTAGAGTAAATAGAGATCTTCTAGATCGATGAGCTCCATCTTCGGTCACAGGGTTGATGGTCAATCGTAGATGTATCTTGCGTAAAAAAGGTGGAGCTAATTTATCTGTATTATTTATATACTCGTATGTATTGTAAGTACATATTTATACAAGTATGAACCTTATATTAAAAGAAAAACCAAATACCCAACTGCAAAATAAGCGATTTTTTTCAGTCTCTCTTACGATTTCGTTACGCTTGATACGCTGTTGAGTGCGCGTTTTTGTGAAAAAGAATGCGTAAAATAGCTGTAAAAGTTTGTAAATGAGTATTCTTTAGAATAATTCCAGTAAAATCACTTACTTATTACCTACCTACGAAAAAACGCGTTTTTTATTTTTGCAAAAGTCGTATGTATTACTTTTATTACAAAAATATATGTCACAAAAAACGTATATTTCGACACTCGCAAAGGAATCAAAACTTATGGGGTGTTCCCGTTCACCTATAACTGTGAAATTTGGCAAGAAGCATTGTCATATAGTACACATAAAGGAAAAAATCCGAAAACTGTACATTTTTATTTTAATCACAAAAAATAGGGTCTTTATACAAGGAAGGAGGGTGCATATTTTAAAGTGCTTTCACCGTATCAATCTCTTTCATGAGTATCTTCATATGATACCCATGAAAGAGATTTCACAAGCATAAGTTAAAACAGGGTTTTAAATATTTTTACGATGTATATTTTTTTCGGTTTATTAAGAAAATATAAAAAAATATATAATTTCCGAATTCAAGTTTTCGCCAGCCTAGTCGGGAGACCGTCTGACTTGCGATCCGCAGGTCCTGGGATCGAATCCCGCGGCACGCACCTCTGCTTTTCGGTGTATTTTGATTGCCTCCAACTTCAAAACGGTGAAAGAAAACATCGTGAGGAAACCTACATGTCTGAGAGTTCTCAATGATCTTAAAGATGTATGAAGTCTGCCAACCCGCACTTGGCCAGCGTGGTAGACTATGGCCTTACCCTTCTCATAATGAGAAGATGGCCCGCACCCAGAAGTGGGACAGTTTGTACAAACATGGCTGATAAAAAATAAATATAAAATACGGACACAGACATGAATTTAAAAGGATTCCTCGTTGTAACTACGGAAGCGAAACCCTAAAAAAAAAAAACGCGTCGACTTGAGAACCTCCTCCGTTTTTTCGTCGGTTAAAAACTGTTAGAAGTTTGCTAGTACAATAAATATACTGAACTTGCACTGAACTTCTATTATTTTTTCCAGTTACAACGGAATGGTTAAGAATAGGGGTCAACACAAATTCCCATGGAATAACCAAGAGGAAAAGTTATTGTACGGTAAGCGGCCACATAAATTTATAGTTTTTATGATTCCTTTTGAGTAATGTAATATGCCTAATATTCGCAAATGCATCGCACATTTTACAATAGACACAACAGGGGTCGTACCACAAGCGTTCAAGCAGTCTTATATTTTCAATATTACTTTGCCTTTTGTCTCGCTCTTTCAACAGGTGAGCGAGTAAGACAAACGTCAAAGTACCTAATATTGAAATAGTAAAAGTAAAGTTTTTGAACGATTTTGATTAAACTGTTTTATTTAGCTTGCTCTGTTTGTTGTTGTTTGTTTTTGGGTCAAATTTTGTAGGTAATCGAAATTTGACCCCTTCCCCGTTGACAGATTGATCTGATATTTGGTACACGCCTTCAGTCTAGATGACAATACAATGAAATATATTTAGTATCATTCTAAATTAAATATGGTCGCCGCCACTAAATGGCGGATTTCGTATTTTTTCACAATCCCCATAACATGGGTATCAAATTTTAATGAAAGGGCTCTAGTAGAATACAGTAAATAGATAATTTGAAATTTGGAACTATGAATGGCTAGGCTCCTGTTCTTTTTTCAAATAATATTATAAGGGGGGTACTCTATTTATCAATCAATTTTATACAGTCAAAAAACAACTATTATGTAATTAAATCTAAAAAATATATTTATATCTAAAAAATATATTAAAAGAAAAACAAAATACCCGACTGCAGAAAAGCAGTTATAATTTACAATTTCGTTACGCTTGATACGCTGCGTTGGTATTGAGTGTACGTTTTTTGTCAGAAAGTATGCGTACAATTGCTATAAAATAGGTATTATAAATGCACATTCTAGAAAATAAAATAGCAAAATCACTTTTTGATTACGAAATTTGAATTTTCTAGGCTAGATAGAATAAATATCTTCTGGAACGACGAGCTTCATCCTCCGCTCCACACCGTCGCTTAACATCAGGCCAGTTGGCGGTCAATCGTAGATCTATCTTGCTAAAAAAAATGTTCGTCGAAGGCTACGAAAAATAAACGCATATTTTTTATTTTTGCAAAAGATGTATTATTATTTTTTCAGCTCAAAACAGACGTGAGTAATGCGTAGTTTTTATGTGTGCAAACCACGTTACTTTCCATTATTTATTTATTTATTTATTTACCTAAAGACTAATCTAATGACACCTCGCGCAATACAATCGATCAAGCCGTTTAGGCTGTAGGCTGTCATAAAGAAATATACATACATAATACATACCCACATACATACATACAAATATACATACACTCGAAAAATATAACCCTCCTCTATGCAGTCGGGTAAAAAGCACTCAAAGTATGCGGCAATGGAACCACATTATTTTGTGCCAATTACTGTGTGGAGAGTTTGGGCAGTTGGCGGAGGCCAAATGCCTGCAGCCGTATTCTCAACTTTTATAGCGATGCAAAGTTGTTGTTTTTATTTTGCTTGTTCTGCAATTAAGAGAGTGACACAAAAGTTCAAGCGGTTATTAAAAATATCACAATTTAATGTAGGCTCATTTGAACTTTTGTCTCACACTTTTAATTGCAGAAAAAGCACGATAAAAACGGGCGCTGAGTGAACTTGGCATCGCAAGGGAATACAACTCTGATAACTGCGATTGGGCGCCGTATAGTCATAGTCATAGTAATTTATTCATAACGGATAAAGTTACAAGTCAACAGGAAAAAAAAACTATACAAATGTAAGTTCGCTTAACATAACAAATAATTTAAAAAATAAAAATATTGCAATAATGTCAAATAATTTAAATAACAATTCAAATACATAAAATAATACTCAAATAATAATAATAAAAAATGACAATAGTATAAAATTAAAAAGGTAAATAATCAATAATTAATTCAATGGTCATATCATTTGTATTTTAGTCATATCATCAAACTTGTAGAATACTTGTTTGATAAGCCATTTAAAAAAAAATTATAGTTGATAACGGTTTGTATTTAAATATATAGTTGATAACGGTGCTGAATCTCGCTTCGGTTCGTTCCTGGTGTAAAGGTTAGCCATTGCCATTCAGCGGAGTAATGCTGCCAGTATTACGGGCATCTTTGCGCCAGCATCAATTCGGGGCGGTTTATTCGAATAATTTTTATGACGGGATGTCTAATTGACTTATATTTATTTTCAACAATTGACTATGTTTAACATGCAATTTGGTTTTATGCAATAAATGAATATTTCTAATTGCAGTTTGTCACGCAGAACTGAATGCAATATTGAGCACATATTCAGCGGATCTGAAAGACTACGTCCTGTTTACGACCCGGTATCCCTGTAACGAGTGTGCTAAGATGATCATCCAATCTGGCATCAAGCGCGTCATTTATGGATATGACAAACATCCGGAAGAGAATATATACCAAGCTGCAAAGAACATGCTTAGAGTTGTCGGTGTGAAAACGGTGTAAGTTATATTTTTTTTTATGGCGTAGGCCATAAAAATAGCCTTTCCACCACATAATGGCGGAAGCCTGGGTGTTACCAGAATCCTAAAATTAATCTTATTTCAATATTATTATGACCTATGTCTTGCTCTCACAACTGTAGATAGAACGAGACAAAAGTCAAAGTAATATTGAAATAAGACTGCTTGAACGCTTGTGGTACAGCGCCTGTTCTATTTTACTCGTTCATACTAGTTCGTTATCGCTTTTGCTACTGCTCGGACTTCCATTCTAATTCCAAGGAGTTTTGGCGGGAAGCCTAAATGCACCGGCGCACCCTCGGGAGCCTAAAATGTCAAACATTTTTGTTTTTGTTTTTGTAGCCAGCCAGACTTAGTAACTATTGTAATGTGTATTTATTGTATTCTCTTTGTTGTAATCGATCAAAATGTTTTTTAAGAAGTGGATTTACGTTTGACCACCGATATAACCGCTTTTGACATTGAACAAAACCAAAACAAGAGATCATGGTTGAGGCTCTGATGATAGCAACTTAAAATCACCAGTAAAATTATGTTGTTCAGCTAAATTGATTAAGAAATTTTGAGTCATTTTGCATAGAGAACTATCGTTTCGAATGAACAAAATAATGAAATAAGGAGAGCAGTGATCACCGCGCCGACACACCAACAGCTGGAGTCGAGACTGAATAAGGTGGCTAATGAGCTGGATGGGTGGTTCCGATCGAACGGGCTAGCCTTGAAGTCTGACAAGACCTGCTTCCTCACATTCAACCTCAACGGACACTCGACAAAAACTTATTCGGTGGCAGTCGGCAACACCGCACTCCAACAGGTACACAGTGCCAAACTGTTGGGTTTCCATGTGGACGGCGCGCTGACGTGGAGACGCATATAGACGAGCTGTGCGGGAAGCTGAGCCGCTCGTGCTTCGCGCTCCGGCGACTCGCCAGCACCGCCACCCGCGACGTCGTGCGCTCCTGCTACTTCGCGACCGTCTATAGTGGCATCTCGTATGGTTTAGAGCTGTGGGGCCGTGCTGCCGATCGTAACCGAGTGTTCGCGATGCAAAGACGAGCCGTGCGCGCTATCCGTGGCGCTCAGGACGACGTCTCATGTGTGGAGCTTTTTAAGGAACTTCAGATTTTGCCGTTACCGTGCGAGTTCTATTTTCGGGTAGCTTTGTTCACACACACGCACCTGGATAAATTTCAGTGAAGGGGCGTACACAGCACGTTACATATGCGTAGTAACAGAAAGAGGGCCCAATTAGTAACGCCGTCGCACCGCCTCGTCAAGTCAGAGAGGTCAGTAATATCCAGGGACCCGCGATTTATACCCGCATACCCGCATCAGTCCGGGATGCACCTTCCGCCGCGTGCTTCAAAACCAAGCTGAGAGCTTGGCTTCAAGATCGAATGTTTTATGACATAAATGATTATTTAAAATTGAAGGATTATTAATTATTTATACTGTATTATTGATTATTATTATTATTATTTATCTTGATTTTATAATTAATATTGTAGATTGTGATGATTATTAATGATTGATTTTGTAATTTTCCAATTATGTAATTGTCTGGTTGATATGTTTGTTGTCATACTTTTAGATATATAAACCTATGACGTATAACTAGGGAGTTACCAATAAACTGATTGATTGATTGAGCACCTCTCTACTTACTATAATAGCAAGTTTAATAAATTATTATTTATTAACCATTGACTCCAACTCGGCTGGGCAGTAGTCGGGAAACTCAAAAGCATCTTTTCGTCCAATATACCCTCAAAGTCCCTCAAGTCGAAAGTTTACGACCAGTGTGTGTTACAGTCATGACATACGGCACTGAAACGTGTGTGACCAAATGGGTCTTTTAAGGAAGCTCGATATCACATAACGGGCTATGGAGAGGTCTATGCTCGAAATCTCTCTGCAAGGTCGAATCAGAAATGAAGAGATCCGTAGACGTGCGAAGATCATCGACATAGCACAGCGGATTAAGTTGAAGTGGCAGTGGGCAGGGCACATAGCAATTAGAAGTAACAAGAGTGTACTTTTTATGGCTGAGATGATGATGATAATTATTTAGCATATTTTTTCTTTCCAGGCAATACAAAGATGACACTGCATCACCTATAGACTTCACCATACTAGATCCCACATATAGAAAACAGGTGCAGGAACAGAAAAAGGCGCAGAAACAGAACCAGGCGCAGAATCAGAAACAGGCGCCGAAACAGGACCAGGCGCAGAATCAGAAACAGGCGCCAAAACAGAACCAGGAGCAGAAACAGAAACAGGTGATTGAAATCAAAATTGAAGTAACGATAAATGGAAACTAAATTTAAAGACAAGAAGTACATATATAAAAACAAAATTTTGTATTCATGTATTTTGTAATAAGACGTCGTAACTTAGTTATGATATAAAATTTGTAGAATGTATCTTTTTTATGCATTAAAATATAGTAAATTAAAATGAAATTAAATGAGTCGATCTTGTGTTTTAGAACTGACCCGAGGCAATATATTGCCTCTGCTTCGACAGTGTGTTATCTTGACGTTCCGCAAAAAGAGACAATCTGATATTGCGAACTGACACAGCAGTGCTGTCTCTTTCACTTTCAGTTTCGCTATTTCACGTGTAAAAATAAGTTATTTTTGAAAACTTTAATCGAATGCGGCGGTTTTAATTATCAATTGATAAAAAAATGATTTTTCGAGTTTACCACGTTATTGAAACAGAGGCGATATATAAACCATCCAAAATAGACCACCACCGATATCACTATTTAACTCCCGACCGACAAAAAGAGTGTTATAAGTTTGACGTGTGTATCTGTGTACCTATAATATATATCTGTGAAATCGAAGCTCTCAAACGGAAGGACCGATTTCGCTTTAATTTTTTTTTTGTTTGATAGAGGATTTGATGATGCAGGTTTCATCAAAATAGGTTCTAAATATCAGAGGTTTTTTGTGATGTTAACTAACATGTCATAACTAACAAACCTAATATAAAAAACCGGACAAGTGCGAGTCAGACTCGCCCACCAGGGTTCCGTATAAACTAGTTAATAAAAGAAGGAAATCGTTTTTTTTTTTTATTTTCCTTCTTATACCGAAAAATATACATCGTCATAATATTTAAAAACCTGTTTTAACTAATGCTAATTAAGCTCTTTCATATGATACCGCACATGATACGGTTAATTCACTTTAAAATTTCGACCCTCGCATAACGACACTATTTTTTTGTGATTAAATTAAAAATGACCGGTTTTCGGATTTTTTCCTATAGTATGTATACTCTAACACAATGCTTCTTGCCAAATTTCAGAGTTCTAGGTCAACGGGAAGTACCCCATAGGTTTTAATTCCTCTGTGAGTGTCGAATTGCAAGGAATGAAGGCCCAAATTTTAAACGAATTAACCGTATCATGTGGGGTATCATATGAAAGAGCCTCGTTAGCATAAGCTAAAACAGGTTTTTAACACATTCTTTGCCCCCTGCAGACCCTTCACTTCAGCTGGGAATCAAAACTTTGTAGGCGAATTTTGATTAAGTACAGAGTGGCCGCGCAAAGCAACGTTGACTGCCTCAAACGCCGGTGGTTTACTGACTAATACAAAATGAACAGGGGCCCAATTCAGTTATTCAAGACCGCTCCATAGCCGAACCATTTGTGGAGCGATTCCCGTCGGCCGCCATAGTTTTTTTTCATTCAGTCACTTTTATGTCATACAATTGACATATTTGATGAAACGTAACACGTCCTTCGCTCGTTACTAAATCAAAAAATGATAGCAGCCGACAGGAAATGCTTCGCAAAAGATTCAGTTACGTATCGGTTTTGAATAACTGAATTGCCCCCCAGGACGGTCGCTCGAATCCGAGTGGGAGGCGCCGTTACTATAGCCCCGCCCCACGCGGATCCGAGTGGTAAGCAAGGAATGTGTTAAATATTTTTACGATGTATATTTTTCGGTTTATGAAGGTAAATATAAAAAAATATATATGATTTCCCTTTTTTTAGGATTCCGTACCTCAAAAGAAAAAACGGAACCCTTATAGGATCACTTTGTTGTCCGTCTGTTCGTCTGTCCGTCTGTCCGGGTGTCAAGACCTTTATCTCGGGAATGCGTGAATGTATCGAGTTGAAATTAAAACCATATACGAAGATCCATAGTATCTTGCTGCAGAGAGAAGAATCATACTTCTCAGTTTTCATAAAAAAAAGTTACAGACGAATAAGTCGAAAAAATGCATATTTCGACACTCAGAAAGGAATCAAAACCTATGGGGTACTTCTCGTTGACCTAGAACTATGAAATTTGGCAAAGAGCATCGTGTTATAGTACACATATAGGAAGAAAACCGAAAACTGGACATTTTTTAATTAATCACAAAATATAGGGTCTTTAAGCAAGGAAAGAGGGTTCAAATTGTAAAGTACTTTTACCGTATCATGTGGGGTATCATATTATTATTATTTATTTATTTAATTCAATTAATACGGTTGAAGACCAATTACATTAAATGAATCACATTATCGTCAAACTTAAAAAAAAACATCAAATAAATAATTTTAAAAATAAAACAAATTATTTAGTCAAAAACATAAAAGAAAAATAAAATACATTTAACTTTAAGTAGGTACATTCATTCACACAGACTCACAGAAACTCAAACACACTGACAGTATTTCCTTCCATCCATCCGCAAACAAGTCACAGTGCCGGTTTGAATCCAAGAGCGCATTGAGTGTACTAAGAATACGAGGGAGAGGCGAGTTAGCATGCGCCACGGTGCGATGGCTAACTTCGGCAAAAAATTTGTGTTTTCGACCCCTCACGTAGTTATCCGGCACGTTCAACCTGCACAGCTCATCGCTCAGCTCTGGAGCATCTATTTTGCCTCGAAAGATCTTGCAAGCAGTTATAATTTGCTCATTTAACCGGCGTACTTCAAGGGAATTATACCCTAAACAACCCAAAATGAATTTGCTAGGGTACATATAGGGATAACACCCATATTGTCGTTTGTAGAGGGCCCTCAGAAAAGCTTTCTGAACCTTCTCAATTGCTAGAACATACTTAGACTCATGTGGATTCCATACGCAAGCACTAGCCTCGAGTTTTGCACGGACTAGCGCATTAAATAAAAGTTTCACAACGTGGAGATTGTTAAAATCACGTGAATTTCTTAAAACAAAACCTAATCTTCTAAAGGACTCCTTTACCAGCATGGTGACGTGGTCATGAAACGTAAGCCTCGTGTCGAATGTGACTCCCAAATCCTTCACGGTTGAAGTTCTTGGTATTACCTCGTCATTTATTTTGTAGGCAAAAGTGATAGGGTTCCGCATTCGACCAAAACTCATCACGGTGCACTTGGTGGGGTTGAACTCCATCTTGTTAGCCATTCCCCACTCATAGATAGCCTCAACATCTTTTTGCATCTGGAGACAATCCGATACCGACATGATTTCAGCATAAAGCTTGAGGTCATCAGCATATAGTAAACATTTGGCGTACTTGACAATCCACGGTAAGTCGTTGATCATAATCAAGAACAGCAATGGGCCCAAGATTGATCCCTGACTCACCCCGGAACGCGTATGATAGGGTCGGGACTCGTAAAAACCAAGCCGGACGAACTGCTGGCGGTCGCGGAGATAATTTGCAAGTAATCTAAGAATACCTGGAGCGAAACCGATAGCTCTTAGTTTGGCCAGGAGTACATCATTATTGACCCTATCAAACGCCTTCCGGAAATCAAAGTAAAGAACGTCAACCTGGCATCCTCTGTCCAGCTTTTTAGAAACATAGTTTACTAAACAAAGCAAATTGGTGTTGACTGATCTCTTGCGCCGAAACCCATGTTGCTCATTGCACAAATACTTATCTACCTGTTCATATATGTAGTTGTGCAAGATCGACTCAAATACTTTTGCTGGTGAGGATAGAATCGCTATGGGGCGATAGTCTTCGACCTTCGACTTGTCACTGCTCTTAGGTATTGGAGTCACTCTCGTCATCTTCCATTGCGAAGGATATGTTCCAGTTTGCAGAGCAAGATTGAAAATATGGCACAAAGGACTACATAGCTCTTTTTTCATGGACTTCATTATCACAGGAGGAATGCTATCTGGCCCAACAGAGCTTCTTGATTTAAGCTTATTTATGCCATATAACACATCCCTCGGCGAAAAGTTCGGTATGTCGATGCAATTACTACTCCCACCGGCGTCCTCCGAACTGATCTGATCTGAATTTAGGAGGGGTATTTCATTCTGAAAAACACTGGCAAAAAACGACGCAAATGCATCAGCCGCCTCTGGTCCAGAGAATTCAGTACCGTTGTAAGTCACACTAGACTCAAACCCGCCCTTCGATCGCAAACTAGCAACATGGTGCCAGAATTGACGTGGGTTGAGTCCTAGATTATTTTCTCTGCTTGAGATATGGTTGTTATAAGCCGATGTAACCCTAGATTTGAGGTCCATCCTAAGATCTGAGAAAAGTTTGTAAGACGCATATGTTCTGGTCCTCTTCCACGCAGTATGCAATCTCACCTTTTTTTGCGTATCTCGTATCATATGAAAGAACTTAATTAGCACAAGCTAAAACAGGTTTTTAAATATTTTTACGATGTATATTTTTCGATTTATGAAGGAAAATATAAAAAAAATATAATTTCCCCCTTTTATCTTCTAGTTTCTACGGAACCTTCGGTGGGCGAGTCTGGCTCGCCTTGTCCGGTTTTATATTTAGTTAGTACGGAACCCTCGGTGGGCAAGTCTGACTCGCACTTGTCCGATTTTTTTACGACATATTCGGCTGTTTTTTTTTTTACGAAAACTGAGATTTTTTTTTTTTCTGCAGCAAGATACTATGGATCTGCGTATATTCAACTCGATACTTTCATGCGTTTCCGAGATAAAGGTCTTGACACCCGGACGGACAGACAGACGGACAGACGGACAACAAAGTGATCCTATAAGGGTTCCGTTTTTTCCTATTGAGGTACGGAACCCTAATAAATAAATCACAGCAGATGATCGCCAATCTAGAAAACTCTACAGGCGAGTAGTGAAATACAAATTAAAACGATTTAGTTAAAAATATTTATTTGCTCTTGTTAAGTATCAGTTTACAAATTAAGTAAATTAATTACAACATATAACAGCTAACCTTCTAAAATGCACATAATTACATTTGGCTTTTTATAAAATCTGGCACACATCATTATCGTAAAATATTGGTCAAATAATTTAACTGGAGTAGAAAAACAGATGCGTAATGAATGTATGCGATCGGTAGCAAATAAATCGCTAATGAAAACAAAAACGCATAGACACTGATGAAACTAAGAAAAATAGGTAAAATAATCGTGATTGGAATAAAAACTATAGACAGTAGCGTTGCTGCGAATAAATAGCTGAGAAAGTCGCGAATGAGACACCATGGCCGTAGCTAGGTGGGGGTCAAGGCCCTCCCGAAATTATTAGTCATACTAATTAAATACAAACATATGTAGCAAAATCTGGGGGCACGGCAGTGGCCCCGGGCAAGTCGAGCGGCAAGGCCACGCCGTACCATCCTTTTCTCGAAGCCATTCAGAGCAATTTCGACCCCCCTGTAACTTTGTTGTGGGTAAAGCTAGAAGCCTGAAATTTCAGAGACAAAGAGAGTATATTAGTACTAAGAACATTTCCAAATTTAATTCAATTTGAACTTGTAGGTTAAGAAATATTGCAAGTCAAAGTTCCTTGATTTTGTCACTGACACACTCATCTATCCATCTACTCATCTACTCATCTACTCACTATACACTCACCGATCATCAAAATTCTAAGGACATATAAGCTTGAAATTTTGAAGACAATTAGTGTTTAGCCTATAAAGCAAGGAAAAATTGACATATAACAATTTTGGCCCCATTCTCGAGATATATTAACTGCATAAGTAACTTTGTAATTTCTTACATTTGTGTAAGATTACAAAGTTAATGTTGCGGTTCATTCGAGCTTTCGTTGCTAAAACCGCAAAATTTCGGTTTAAGCCTGTTGATAGGTAGGTATTTAGGTAAATATAGATTATTAAGGGAATATAGGAAAGCTTTGGTTAGTTTCTTCGTACACTTATCTATTTATATCAGGCACAAGTCCGGTCATGTGTAATAAGTGTATTGTTGCCACTTTTTCTACGATGCAAGCAAGTACCAGCTGGAAGATTTGAAATGGAGTCCGTTTATCGGAGACCTAAGATGTTATAATAAACAGGTGATAATAAACTAGTTGCCAAAAAGCTACTTAGTCGTGAGCATCGATGTAAAGTAGCATGTCTGCGACTATATTCTATCCATTTGGATTTGTCCGTTTCGTCGAGTGTACGCAAGAGCTTCACGACCTTATACCACCCATTCCACTACAGGTCAAGCAGAAAGATATGGAGAGAGATCTCGAAGGATTTCACACGGTTTCCGGAATTAGCGATTCAGGTTTCTCGAATATCAAATAATTTTGACATTTCCATTCCATATGGTATCAGCTGATATCCCAAGCGGTGCCATTGATTGAAAGCGGCATGTGACATGTCGTTTATCAATCGATTAATCGGAAATTGTTTTTTTGAGTTGGAAAAACCGATTTTTAGATCGATCTCATGCTGCATGTCTTTTTCGTGAAAGTGTAATTTTCGTTACGTTATTGTATTTTTACTACTGTATTACCTATTTTTAAGACATCACAGTTATTCATGTTTGATGTAATTTACATAATATATAGTATACCTACTATTATCAATTCTAATTTAATATTATTTATGTCATATTGATTCACTATCAAATATTTGCACTTGAGAAATGATCGAATGTAATGGAAAATTGTAATAAATTTCTAAGACTTTATTTACCTACATTCTTGCAAATAAATTTCATTTCATAAGTAAATTCAAGCCAAAATTTATTCATTTGTTTGCCAAATGAGCAACGTAAGGACAAACATGAAACCACACACTTCTCTCCCACGCTCTTCTCTCTGTGTGGTAGTTGTTTTTAAACAAGCACTAAAGTGACGTAATGTTACACAATTCGAATAATATAACTTAGTATTTGCTAGGATGATGTACGATAATTAATATGATTTGGATTACAATGAACTTCCACCGGACATAGGATTACGAGAGACAGTGTAGGTCGAAAGCGAGAAGGAGGAATGACACCGGATGCTCCTCTAGTAACAACAAATAAAAAAATATTCAATTTTTTACAAGCTATCACTGCTATCACAGAACATCAAATTTCTTTATATATGAAGTCTATAGATCGGTGTAGAATTTATAATATTGCCAACAAAAAAACATACAATTGAATTAAGAACCAGAAATATAAATGTGTGCTACTTCAGCCCCAGCAAAATATAATAGACTTTCTTTACTAGCTCGCATTATTGACTGATCCCTATTTGAACTGCAAAGAAATACGTTTTTCTTACTTTTATTTGAAAATGAAAATTTTTAAACGCAAAAGAATCGAACTTTATTCGATTTTTTTAAATAGTGAATCGAAATCCTTAGCGGTATCAAGTCACTAAGAAAAGTTTGTAAATTTGACAGTTACAGCCGTCTAATTTTTTTTTCTTTTGTTGGCCACGATTGGCACATTTGCCAAAATAATATGTTAAAGTTTCATGAAAAATACAAATAATATAAGTTTTAGTCACAATCACAAGTTACTTGGCTTAGATTATGACGAGATACTCGGTTGATAGTGAAACAAGTTCATGTCATGACTTGGTTATTTTACTAGGAGCTTTTTTTTGCTAAGAACTTTGAAAGTTACAACGTGAAGAAGTATGTTTCATCACTCTCATTTCAAACTCGTGCGCGTAAACGAACATTAATAGATTAAAAAAAACATCATCTTTACAAAATCTTTATTTGAAATAACACAAGTTTAGAATAAAAAAAGAAAACTGTGTCATTTTTTAATTAAGTTCCCGCGAAAAATTACATTGAATTTGAGCCGGCTACCGAATCGAATGGATAACCTTCGATAACCCTATTCACAAATTCGAATGGCACCAGTCGGTACCAAATCGGTAATGACCTCGTGTGCCCGATAGGATAACATAGACAAGCTAGTTTTCAGAGTCAGTTTCATGTTTTTAGATAGGTGATTCGTGATAGAAGTAAAAAAAATGCTTAATTATGACCGGCGACTGACAAAATATATGATCCATCAACTTAATTATGGCATATAATTCTTTAGTAAATTTGTAGCTTCAATAAGTGAAGCATGCTTCGAAAATACCTTGTTGGTTGTGTGTGTGCATGTGTGCGTGTGATTTCAAAGTTCTTCTATTTCTCCCTGTACTCGCGCATTTAATGTATTTGCCATTTATTAGTAACAAGTATAAAATATTTAATATATTTAGAGCGCCATGCGTGTAATCTGACTAAGCTCTCCAACTATAAAATATTACATTTTGAAACTTTGGAAATCATAATTAGGGGAATGTTAAAACCCGTAAAATCGGTACATTTGACTATTAGGTGAATATATTATGTCAAATTATGGAAAATAGTAATTGAAAATATCAAAAAAGTGCTCTTATATTATTAAAATGTATTCGATATCACTCCCGACAGGATAAACCTGTCGGGAGCGATATCGAATTAGCCATCGAATATATATGTCAAACTCCTTCGGATTCGAGTTTGTGAATCGGTCTACCCGAATCCCGGCGGATCCAGTTGAGGATGAGTGGAGATTGTCTTTGGTTTCTCGAGATTTCTATACTAAAAATGGGACCGACGGGCATAAATTCGAATTCGTGAATACCCATTGGAATCGAATGGTGCTTTATTCGGTAGCCGGCTTATTACCGACAAAATTGACAAACCGATAACCGATTAGAACTAGAATAAGGGTGCAGCTCCCGCAAGCAGCACCCGTTCACGAGTTGACGCATGTGCCAGCCATCGCTCTCCTCAACCATGTTTGAGGGAAGAGGGCGACCCGCCACACGACGCCGCCGCAAGAAGAAGCTTTTTAGTGAGCGTGAGTGCTCTGAGTATACACGCTTTCTTATTATTATTAAAATAACACAACGGGGACAAATAATACATACAAGAATTTACAAAATTAGGGACAGACAACTAAAGAATAAAAATAACCTAACACCTACCACTTTTTTTTTTTTTTTTATTAAAAACACCGAAACTTTCCATTCAGGGCCTCCACTACCGCCGTGTTGCGATCTTTGATAGCCATTTTGAGGTTGTAGTCTAAAATGGTCCTTGGTGTAGCTGCCATTGCCCGCCGCACAAAACGGCTGATGGCATCTCCTTCATCATCGGTGTAGTAAGTGAAGGTCCCGGTGTGCCTCGAGACTGCCACGACTGCATGCGAGACGCTGTCATGTAGCTGCAGTTTGCCTTTGGTCTTGATGACGATGACCGACTCGTACGTCAAACCTTGAGCTTCATGGATGGTGAGGATTCATGACCCTGTACCTCCCCCGTAACTCTGGTTGCTAAGGGTTAACTTTTCTTCTTGAGTGTGGACCAAGAAAAGAGTTTTAGGAGCGGCTTTGGGTATTTAGGAACCCGTGAACCTTCTCTGCTCTAGTGACTGGATGTGGGCGACTGAGGAATATATTCCTGAATATATTTCTCTCAGCGCATATGCGACGTCCATTAGATTGCGATGCGTGCATAACAATTCCTGGATGATGTTGGTTACCAGATTTGGGCGATGGTACCTTAACTCAAAGAGATATTCTCTGTCGATATAAGGCAACTGGTTGATATCTCCGATGAGAACAATCTCGCCAGCATCAGATAGCCGTATAGCCATTACTATGGCTCCGAAATGGTTCATGAGTGCTTCATCTACCATAAGGCGGATGTAGCTCTCGTTTTTTCTGAAACCATTTACGAGAATAGAAGCCATGGTGCGCACTCTGGTCTTTACCAAGTTTCCTATCCGGTGCGCTAGCTTCTCTCTCAGATCTTTAGCTGCCTCTGTTGTTGTAGTGATAATGGCGTCCTTGTTCGCATCAAAGTCTCCAACTACCCAAGTTGTCTTGCCGCATCCTGGAACTCCATTGACCCACTGTATATTAGGCACCTCCCAGTTTTCCCACAATGCGTTAACTCCAGAACTCTCCTCAAGAAATTCCGTCATTTTGAAAAAAAAAATGTTTAAGTTTGAAACATAATTAGTGATCAACCTATAAAGTAAGAAAAACTAAAACATACCGTAATTTCATACTGAGATAGATACACATTGCATAGTTACTCTTGCAGTTTATAAATTTTCCCATCACTTACGCTACCTACAATTATGTAAATAGGTAAGTAAATAGTTCATATGTGCAAGATATGATAGTACCTACATCAAAACCTCTGCAAAAAGTCCACAGAGACAGGGAGGGAGTGGGCTTTGAAAAACTCCGTAGCTGACGCACAAAATAATATGATACGTGAAAAGAAAAAAGACCAACAAAAATAAATGAGATCCCATCAAAAACATAACATGTACAAAAGGCCAAGTCTCGCTACGCATCTCTCCTACTACAAAAAGTTGTGAGATCTAATGTAAAACCAAGTCAATTAATAATTTTAGTACTATCTATGAGAGCATTTTTCCAACTATTTCGTAAGGAATTGTGACTTAATTAGTTAACTAACAACTTTTGTAGTAACCGTAACGATATTAAACATCTTTATTTCTTTAATAATTAAAATGACTTGGCCATCGCACGACAACACAATCACATAAACATTGATTTGTTGTTTGAAATAGTCCTAATTTTAAATAGGATTTGCGAGCCTAATTTATGCATATAATATTAGGTAGATTTTGTTGTATGTAGATTATATAATCATGTGCGATTGCCAAGTCATTCTAATTATTAAAGAAATAAAGATGCTTAATATCGTTACGGTTACTACAAAATTTGTTAGTTAACTAATTAAATCACAATTTCTTACAAAATAGTTGGATAAATACTCTCATAGATAGTACTAAAATTATTAATTGACTTGGTTTTACATTAGATCTCACAACTTTTTGTAGTAGGAGAGCTGCGTAGCGAGACTTGGCCTTTTGTACATGTTATGTTTTTGATGGGATAAATTTTATTTTAATTCAATTATTTATTTTTAATTGAATAATATAACTCAATATTCTGTGAATATTTAAAGCATCTATCTGTTGCCGTTATCAATATTGAGCAAAATAAACCAAAAAAATTACGTTTGTTGTATGGGAGCCCCCTTAAATATTTATTTTATTCTATTTTTTTAATTTTTTAATTTAATTTTTTGTTATAGCGGCAACAGAAATACATCATCTGTGAAAATTTCAGTTGTCTAACTATCACGGTTCATGAGATACAGCCTGGTGACAGACGGACGGACGGACAGCGGAGTCTCACTAATAGGGTCCCGTTTTTACCCTTTGGGTACGGAACCCTAAAAACATGAGATTTCTTACAAAAGATGAAATGAAGAGAGAGGGAGAGACAAAGACGTACCTACTCATATATTAGAGACTAAGGCAGCATTATAAGTATATATTTTTCGCGTGTACCGATGCCAATGTTTGATTGACCAGTGTCGGCGGATCTTAAGAAATACCCCGATCTTTAACAGAGAAGATTAAGGTAATATGAAAGAGATAAAGATGACTGACCTGCGTCGATCCGAACATTAAATTAATAAAATCTTTATCCCACCACAAATCTGCAAGATCTGTCGACGTCATGAGCAAATTCTGCATGCATTAGGGAACGTTTTGCTCGTAACAAAAGGATGTAGATATTGATATTTTTCAAAAAATATTAAACCAGAAATCCATGTCATTTAATCTCATCTGTATCATCTGTACCCTTTCGTTAGAGAGTATAATTTTCTTTGTCTGTGAATACGGACACTGCAGAGTTTGAAATGATGAGTAAGTATACGCGTTTCGCGGGTCCGGCTGAGTAATTGCATGCTAGAAGCGTGCGTTACGGGTGACGCCATCAACGCTTGTTTTTTTTTATATAAGTTAGATCTACGACTGACCACCAACTCGCTTGATGTTAAACGACGGTGTGGCCGAGAATGGAGCTCGTCGATCTAGAAGATTTCCTCTAGAAGATTCACTCTAGCCTTGAAATTTCCAAGATTGTAGGTCTCAGGAAACAACTATCCCACGTGACACCTCCGTAGCCGTAGCAAAAATGGTAAATGTTCCTAGGTACAGATCGGGACATGCGGGTTCAAGTCCCTTCGAATGTGTGTAATTTTTGAACTGGCTATAAATTTGTAGATAAGTACGCGTGAAATCTCAATGAATATAGAATCAATTCAATCTAGTAAACTTAGGAAACCATTGTGGTTATATTCATTTATTATATGTATTTCTTATGGTTATGTCTGTACGAGACCTAAATAGTACTTGCAAGCGTCGAATCGTGTTCACCGCACGGCGCTCGCCCAGTGCCTTAGGGGTTGAAAATTAAAAAAAACAACAAAAACGCAATCAGGGATCCAAAACCTCGAAAAAGATTTTAATCACGCCCACCCGAAAATCGGGTATTTTAGTCAAATATTTCGCTGATTTTCGGGTGGCCGTGATTAAAACCTTTATGGTATATATATATATATATATAGGTATATATATACTGTCCCGCTTTCCAAACAAAAAAATGATTGTTAAAATCGGTCCAGGGGTCTTCGAGTAATCGGGGAAAATGCATATTTAAAATTAAAAAAAAACCTAACAATTGAGAACCTCTACCTTTTTGGAAGTCGGTAAAAAATGGCGTCGTGTACGAGCGAGACAGCGATCATATCCTAATCTTAACCTAGAAAAGAAAAGGTGCTTCCTACACCACCACACTACTAAAATCATCTACAACAGACGTAAGGGAAAATATCGTATATTTCCCTAATTATAATATTGTGGAATAGAATAAATACGTTTATGAAGGAACGAATCCGACTGCATACAGTCAGACATGTTATTATACGGCGATACTTTTGACTAGAGTCTGTAGCTTCTTTGCCGTTATTTTTAACCGACTTCCAAAAATATGGAGGTTCTAAACTCGTCGGTATCTTTTTTAAAATATTTTTATGTATGTTCCCCGATTACTCGAAGACACCTAGAGACCGATTTGAAAAATTCTTTTTTAGGGTTCCGTACCCAAAGGGTAAAACGGGACCCTATTATTGAGACTTCGCTGTCTGTCCGTCCGTCCATCTGTCACCAGGCTGTATCTCATGAACCGTGATAGTTAGAGAGTTGAAAATTTCATTATTTCTGTTGCTATAACAACAAATACTAAAAAACAGAATAAAATAAATATTTAATGGGCTATACAACAAAATAGAGGGTCGAAAAATGCATGATAGGGCAAACTCCGTTTAGAAAATTTATTGAATCAGGCGTTATTTTGCGGAAATTCATATTTAAGGAATCTTTTTTATATTTAATTTTTTTAGCTCCACAGACGCCAGGGTTCGTGATCTTTGTCATAATTACAAACTATTGTTTACTACTTATCGTTACGGGAAGATTATTTTGTTTTAATTTAAGTAACTTATTACCATGTTGTGTGTATACCACGAGCAAACCAGCGACCCACTGAGCTATTTTTTAAATGCTCGCAAATCACTGCGTGTTTTATCGTAGAGTAAAGAAACTTGGGCCAACACGTCCAGGCGTGTGTAGCCGCAGCTGCGTGGGAGTAAAAAAAACACTAGGTGTATGTTTTCGGCAGTTACTTATTGTGTTAAAGACATCGAAGCCGTCAAGAGCGCCAGCTAGAAGAGAACGAAGCAGATAAGAGTAGCTAGCTATGGTAAAATCAGTGGTGTTCCCGCGCCCCGCTGCGCTAACATCCCCGCTATTTTCGCGGAACACTTTTATTCATTAAACAAAGTATACAAACCTACGGCATCCACACTTATCTATATAAATAAGCTTAGGCATCATACGTATCTGTGGCTTTAACCATATTACAAAAATAACAACACGATAATTAAGTATGTTATTTCCAAAAATAAACCATTACCTAACTAAGGAAAACAATAGCATGATTGATCCAAACTAATATTATAAAAAAACAGCAACTCTGTGTCTCTGTCTGTTTATTACCTTTTCACGATCAAACCGCTGAACCGGAATGGGTGGACACTAGCTAGACTGAAATACTAATCTACTATAGAACACCATAATTACATTTGATAAAGTATCAACTTAGTACTCACTGAACATTTCAGACCTATTTGTCTGATATTAGATCCGCGTGATGGATTCATTGATGTGTACCAGTTTATGCAACACGTATTTTTGATTTGATACTTATGAATTTTGGTACAGAGATACCTGTGAAAATGGAGACGGACATAGGCTACTTTTCATCACCGTTTTTAGGGTTCCGTACACAAAAGGTAAAACGGGACCCTATTACTAAGACTCCGCTGTCTGTCTGTCCGTCTGTCACCAGGCTGCGTCATGAACCGTGATAGTCAGACAGTTGAAATTTCCATGGATGATGTATTTCTGTTGCCGCTATAACAACAGATACTAAAAAACAGAATAAAATAAATATTTAACAGGGGCTCCCATACAACAAACGTGTTTGTTTGCTCGATATTGATAACGGCCACAGGTAGTCGCTTACAATATTGAGTTATATTATTCACTTTAAAAATAAATAATTAAATTACAATACAATAAATAACAATTACAAAAAATAATATTCAAGGGCTCCCATACAACAAACGTGTTTTTTTGCCATTTTTATAGGTAATAGTACGGAACCCTTCGTTCGCGAGTCCGACTCGCACTTGGCCGGTTTTTTATCACTCTGCGGGTGGAACCGCAGGGTGCAGCTAGTATTTCTTATATGAAATCTACTTGTATATTAAATCATTTTATGAGTGGGTATCTAAGCTTATACGCCTGAATGCCCTTGAAATTTAATGAGGAAAAATAACTACCTAATTATCTGTAACAAAATGCAATACCAGTCACGTTTACTGTGGTCACGTTATTTTCAAAAATAAACAGTTATCCTACCTAAATATGTAAATTAATTAAATGCATTAATAATTCAATTATATTTGTTCCATATATAATACAAGTATCTATATTAAAAGAAAGATACAATACCAGAGTGCAGAAAAGCGGTTTTTGCAGTCTAACTTACGACTTCGTCACATTTAGTAAGCTCTTGAGTATGTTTTTTCTGAGAAAATATGCGTAAAATCACTGTAAAAGATTATAATTGCGTATTCTAGTAGAAGTTTAAAGATTCTAGTAAAATAATAGATTACGAAAAAGTTCGATGGAGATTACGAAAAAACTCTTTTTCAACAGACTTCAAAAAAGGAGGAGGTTCTCGATTCGACTGTTTTTTTTTTGTTTTTTTTTTATGTTTGTTACCTCATAACTTTCGACTGGGTGAACCGATTTAGATGATTATTTTTTTATTAGAAAGCTGGTGCTTCCCGTGTTGTCTCATGTTGGTCTTGTTCTGACAATGGCATCCATGAGAAGTCGGTTGCTTCAGTTTAACTATAATTATTTTGTTTTTGCGAGAGTTTTATTATTATTATTAATAAAAAATATAGCATATGATACTCAGGAAGTGCAGTCGGATCTAACGACACCAAGCACATCAAAATAAGTCAAGCCGTTTAGGCTGTAGGCGATCGTATAGAAACACATACGTAGGTACCTATATAATACATATATACACTCGTAAAACATAACCCTCCTTCTTACGCAGTCTGATAAAAACTGTGACTGACCATTGCCTAACTAAGTAAAACAACCCCAACCTCCTCTTACCCTTAAACACCTACCACTACCCATCTCACTCTACCTTCACCTACCTACTAACAACCTCCTTAACTCTTCAATGATACAATGATTTTATTAGTCTATGAAACTAGGTTAAATAGAAAGATGTTATACATAAAAAAGAGAAAACCCCGCCCTCTTCTTCCGGACAGCAGAAGGCTGGTGAATATCAATAGCGCCGGCCTTCTGCTGTCAAAACCAACCCACTTCTTTATTCCTTCCAAACCTTATCTACCTAAAATAAAAAAACTAAGGAAAACAATAGCATTATTGATCTATAGTATTATAAACAAACCGGACAATACGAGTCAGACTCGCCCACCGAGGGTTCCGTACAAACTAGTAGATAAAAGGTTTTTTTTTATATTTTACTTCATAAATCGAAAAATATACATCAAAAAAATATTTAAAAACCGTATTTAGCTTGTGCTAATTAAGCTTTTTCATATGATATCTCACATGATACGGATAAAGTACTTTAAAATTTGGACCCTCTTTCCTTGCTTAAAGACCCTATATTTTGTGATTAAATTAAAAATGTCCAGTTTTCGGATTTCTTCCTATATGTGTACTATAACACAATGCTTCTTGCCAAATTTCATAGTTCTAGGTCAACGGAAAGTACCCCATAGGTTTTGATTCCTTTCTGAGTGTCGAAATGTGCGTTTTTTCGACTTATTCGGCTGTAACTTTTTTTTAATGAAAACTGAGAAGTTTGATTCTTCTCTCTGCAGCAAGATACTACGGATCTACATATATGGTTTTAATTTCAACTCGATACCTTCACGCATTTCCGAGATAAAGGTCTTGACACCCTGAAGACGGACAGACGGACAACAAAGTGATCCTTTATGGGTACCGTTTTATCTTTTGAGGTACGGAACCCTAAAGACAGTAACTCTGTCTCTCTGTCTTTTTTCCTTTTTTACGATCAAACCGCTGAACCGGAATGGGTTGACTGAGATGCTAATCTACTTTATAATGCCATATGTACCAGTTTATGTATTATATATAATAAATGTATTTGATTTGATAGTTATGAAATTTGGTACAGAGATAGCTGTGAACATGGAGACGGACAGAGGCTACTTTTCATCATCTTCTTCACCGTTTTTTATCACTATACGGGTGGAACCGCAGGGTGCAGCTAGTATTTCTTACATGATATCTGCTTGTACATTACATTATATTATTACGAGTACACGCCCGAATGCCCTTGAAATTAAATGAGGAAGAATAAATGACTAATTATTATCTGCAACTAAATGCAATAACAGTGACGTTATTTTTAAATATAAATCGATATCACACCTAAAAATATGTAAATTAACTAAATGCATTAACATTTCCATTAATTCCCATATCCAGTTATATTTATTGTATCTTCTATACGTACCTATATAATACAAGTATCAATATTAAAAGAAAAACAAAATCCCAGAATAATGTTTTCGCAATTGTTACACATTGAAATGAATCAAGTCAAGTATCTGCTTTTATAAATCATAATATTAACTCCACAAATAGTAAAATTCAGTTCACTATTGATCTTGAATCAGACAACCCGTTAGTTTTTCTTGATATTATATTTATTAGAAACCCTAAACCCTGATAAACCAACCCTGAAAGAAACCCTGATATTTCCATAGACCACGGTGTGTATAGGAAACCAAGCTAAATAGATAAATATCTCAATGGTAAATCTCACCACAACCCGTGTCAGCTATCGTAGGCAAGTCTTTGTTACAGAGAGCACGGGGCATCTGTGATGCTGCACACTTACTGGGAGAGCTTCAGCAACGCGCGCTCCATCGTAGACCGTAACTGTCGCTTAACACCAGGTAAGCTGACGGTCAAGCGGAAACCTATTGACAAATAAAGAAATAAAAAAGACATGTGGCACTCGGAGACTGCCGCGGTAAAGCTATTGCATAGCATTTTTTATCAACTTATGTAATTATAATCCCATCAAAAACATAACATGTACAAAAGGCCAAGTCTCGCTACGCAGCTCTCCTACTACAAAAAGTTGTGAGATCTAATGTAAAACCAAGTCAATTAATAATTTTAGTACTATCTATGAGAGTATTTATCCAACTATTTTGTAAGAAATTGTGATTTAATTAGTTAACTAACAAATTTTGTAGTAACCGTAACGATATTAAACATCTTTATTTCTTTAATAATTCTCATCTCTCATTCTTTTTGTTGGTCTTTTTTCTTTTCACGTATAATATTATTTTGTGCGTCAGCTACGGAGTTTTTCAAAGCCCACTCCCTGTATCTGTGGACTTTTTGCAGAGGTTTTGATGTAGGTACTATCATATCTTGCACATATGAACTATTTACTTACCTATTTACATATTTGTAGGTAGCGTAAGTGATGGGAAAATGTATAAACTGCAAGAGTAACTATGTAATGTGTATCTATCTCAGTATAAAATTACAGTATGTTTTAGTTTTTCTTACTCTATAGGCTGATCACTAATTGTGTTTCAAACTTAAACATGTGAATTTGAAAAAGGTAACTTAGAATTTTGATAAAGGGTGGGTTTGTTAGTGACAAAAGCTTACCTCCGATACTGGACACGCTGCACCAACTTATACATAGGTACATGTATAAGTATACTATAGGTATAAGTATACTTTAAGAGACATCGTCTGTAACTGACTGTGCTTATTCGAGATAGATCTACATTTGACTACCAAATCGCCTGATGGTAAATAATGGTGTGGCTATAGGTGGAGCACGTGTGCATCTAACCATAAACATGAGACAACTCAATGATTGTGACTTTGTTGATCTAGAAAACATAATGACTGTTTTTTAATTTGGTAATAGACCTGGCTTGACTGTCAACTCTCCTGTTAATCGTACGTTTTAATTAGATAAGCTATTGAATGTCACTTAGACTGTATGTATTTGGAATGACACACGCTCAGTTTCAAATTACGTTGTTTTAGTTTTTCTTACTCTACAGGCAAAACACTAATTTTGTTTAAATATGTGAATTTGAAGAGAGTACCATATAATTTTGATGACGGGTGAGTTTGTCAATGACAAAAGCTGGCCTTTGATAAGCGACACGCTGCACCGACTTATATAAAAGCACAGATATAAGTATACTATAGGTCTGGGGGCATATATATAAGTATACTTTAAGAGATATCGTCTTTGACTGTACGTTTTTCTGGGCGGAATAAGGTCATGCTGCTCTTGCGCACACTTGACGAAATGGATCCTTTACGTCGATGCTCGAGACTAAGTAGCTTCTTGGCAACTAGTTTATTATCATCTGTTATAACATCTTGGCTCGCCAATCAACGGACTCCTTTTAAAATTTTCTGGCTATACTTGTCTGCATTGAAAAAAAAGGTGGCTTTATAGTATTCTTTTTTTTTTGAAGGGTATACTTCCCAAGTGATCCCTTAGAAATTTTATCAAATTCGCTTCAGTATTTTGGTTTCATCAGCATCATTCATTTCATGTCATCCAAGTAATAAACGATTGCGTATTTTGAAGTTTTTTTTTTGTTTTTTAAAGAATTACTAATTGAAAAGGCCTTCCTATATTCCACTTTCCTCTATATTTACCTAAATACCTACCTATCAATCGGCTCAAGCCATAATTTTGCGGGTTTAATCGATGAAAACTCGCATGAACCGCAAAGTTAACTTAGTAATCCTAAATAAATGTATGAAATTACAAAGTTACTTATGCAGTTAATATATCTCGAGAATGGGACTGAAATTGTTATATGTCTTAATTTTTCCTTACTTTTTAGGCTAAACACTAATTGTGTTCAAAGTTTCAAGCTCGTATGTCTGCTAGAAGTACCTTAGAATTTTGATGATCGGTGAGTGAGTAGATGAGTCAGTGACAAAATCAATGAAATTTAACTTGCAATAATTCTTAAACTACAGTTTCAAATTGAATGAAATTTGGAAATATACTTAGTACTATTATACTATCTTTGTCTCTGAAATTTCAGGCTTCTAGCTTTATCCACAACAAAGTTACAGGGGGGTCAAAAGTGCTCTGAATGGCTTCGAGAAAAGGATGGTACGGCGTGGCCTTGCCGCTCAACTTGGCGGGGGCACTGCCTTGCCCCCAGATTATTTATTTATTTTATTTATGCAGTATTCCTAACACCCCCCACTCCGACCGGCACAGCGGTGATACTTTTTAGTTTTTAGTTTTGCCATCTATCGATGAATAGCAGAACTTTTAATGACTTTTTGAAATATCACGCTTGTCTCTTTAGTTCTGGAAATCGCCTCTAGGTGGCATTGCCACCTAGAGGCAACCGTCGCTATCGTCGTTACTGCGTTAGGTTATTTTCGTTACGGAATTTCTGGATTCGGTCTCCACGCTCAAGGCCCGCGATAGAAGCTATGCAATAGCTTAAAATAACCGGACAAGTCAGACTCGCCCACCGAGGGTTCCGTACAAACTAGTAGATAAAATGGGGAAATAATGTTTTTTTTAAATTTGAGTAGATTGCAAGGTAAATTGCGGTTTACGATTTATGACGTATTAAATAAAATTACTTACTAGATCTCGTTCAAACCAATTTTCGGTGGAAGTTTGCATGTTAATGTACATCATATATATTTTTTAGTTTTATCTTTCTTTTATTTTAGAAGTTACAGGAGGGGGACACACATTTTACCACTTTGGAAGTGTCTCTCGCGCAAACTATTCAGTTAAAAAAAAAAATGATATTAGAAACCTCAATATCATTATTCCACCTGAAGACCTATAGATACATATATGAAGACCTATCCATACATCACACGTGTGGGGTATCTGTGGGGGTTTGATGAAAAAACATTTTTGAGATTCAGTTCTAAGTATGGGGAACCCCCAAAATTTATTGTTTTTTTTTCTATTTTTGTGTGAAAATCTTAATGTGGTTCACAGAATACATCTACTTACCAAGTTTCAACAGTATAGGTCTTATAGTTTCGGAAAAAAGTGGCTGTGACATACGGACGGACAGACAGACATGACGAATCCATAAGTTCCGTTTTTTGCCATTTGGCTACGGAACCCTAAAAAGCGAGTAAAAAAAGTGCTGCTGAGGAACAACCACAAACTCCCTCGCATCACAGAAGCCGGCTCAAAGCACCCACAGTCAACCGACAACCTGCTGTCTTGCCGTATATTAGGTGCTAGACAAAATTGGTAATAAACATCTGTCCCTCATAACTTCTAAACTACTTATCATAATCTGACAAACGAAGTGTAACGACACTTCAAACCAACCAACCAACTACACAATCACACACACACAACAATCACACGTCACATTAAATTGAATACTTATGTCGTCCTGTAGGAAGCACGAAACACGAAGTTAAGTAAACATTTTTTTTTTCGCCCCACCACATCATGTGTGATATCATTGAATAAGGATTTTAAAATGAAGGCAGGGTTTGGTGCATCATATTTTTGTTAAGCGTACCGTTTGCGAGATACTTATATAATCCCATCAAAGTCATTTTACCCAACTAACTACGGTGTCGCAAAGAAGCAAAAGGGAACGTTATGTGTTCGGTATGTATGCATACATATGCATGTATGTATGTAAGTATGTATGCATTTATGTTCATTTGTCAAAAACCTCAAAATACTTTAAATAAAAAATAAGTTCAAAACAAGTTTTTCAGTAGTCGGGTTAAAACCCGACTATGGAAAAAGTATGAAACAAGAAAATGTTAATAATATTTGATTGTATACTCATAGTGGTGTTCAGATAACCGTGGTCGTATGCTACTTTGCAGAATGTGTTGTTTTGTTACAGTAGCTGGCATACAAATACAACCACGGCTAGTCCATGAATACCACTATGAATATGTATGAAATACAATAATATTTTTACATTTTATCGTTTCATACTTTTTAGAACATGATTATTCAGTAGTTGGGTTTTAGTTTTTGAACGTATTTTTTTTGATTATGAAAATATTAACTACCGCTACTATTTTTAAGCAAAACGTTCCATATGCACGCAGAAGTCGCTCACGATGCCAACAGGTATCGCAGATCTGTGTTGAGGCTGAGAAGAAGATCTATTAATAAGTTAGCCGGGTCCCATGCAGATGGTACTTGTCAACCATCTTCTCTGTTGAAGTTCGGGTATTTCTTAATATCCTCGCGTCTCGCGTAACATTCTTGGCACCTACATAAGCGTCTCTCTAGCCAAGATTTGAGGATTATCAAAACGGATACAGTGGTAAGGCTTGTCTAGTGCATGCTCGCACACTGCAGACCTGTTGGATAAAATAATATTTTCATAACAAAAAAGACAACAATGTCATCTAGTCTCACCTGTTACCACGGACGCTGCAGTGTTCCAAACGTCAGCTCATAAAATTATGTAAAAATCCCAATGATTTTCCATCACGTTGACATAAAGTCTAAAACAAAATTCACGAATATAGTGTCCTGGGTTCACCGATACTCACCAACAAATCCAACAATGTCGATTTTAAAGATTTTGATATAAAGACTACGAGTATATTGTCGCCGCGCCAAAGCCTAATTTAGATTGAGAAGTCTAGAGACGTCGATTTTTCCGCTTCAAATTATTTTGAAAATCGAATCTATCAAAATATTTTAATCGTGTCTCGTCTAAGGGGTCTAATTAGATCTCATTGAGCTCGGACGTTTTTGACGACTGACGCTACATCCGTTGATACTTTATCAAAGAAAAATCCTTAAAATTAAAATTTTTAAATTTCCTTCATTTCAAGAAATAATCTCAAATCCATATAGAATAACGTGAGAATAAGCAATACCTAAGAGGTATACATTACAAAGGCGGCCTCATCGCATAGAGCGATTTCTTCCAGGCAACCACAGGGTGGAGGAGCACCTACATATATAACATTAGGGATTAAAATTAATTATTGAAGTAATTGAAGGTTAAATTAAAATTATAATATAATGATGTAAATGAGTGTCCTGGCTGAGTCATATATTGGTATAAATACGCGCACTGCCACAGATCCGTATTCATATACTCGGACGAATCCCGTGACTCGCAATAGCTCCAAAATGTCTGCCGCGAACCCTGCCCAGCCAGCTGTGCCAGCTGACGAGTAAGTCAATCCTAATAATAATTATTATAATTTTCACTAGCCTTGTGGCTCAGTTGGTAGTATGTCTGCCTGCAGAGCTAGGTCGTGGGTTCGATCCCCACCCAGGACAAACATTTGTGTGATGAGCATGGATGTTTGATCTGTGTCTGGGTGTTTCTATGTATCATATGTATATATTTACAAAGTATATATGTATTATATCAGCCATCTAGTTCCATAGTACAAGCTCTGCTTAGTTTGGGCTAAATGGTGTTGTGTGAAATGTTCACCAATATTTAATTTAATGGTTATAATATAGATAAGACTCACGACAGATTACAAAGATTACTTTGCGTGTGATTGGGGGACAAGTATGTATGTAAGGCAAAGGTAGGGGGCGCCGCTATCTCGCTCGTACGCGGCACCATTTTGTTAGGCGGCACCTTTTTTCTAGATTACTTTTGACAAATATTTTCTTATTAGCTCCGAACACTATTACAATGTATTAAAAATAGCTGTTATTTTGACGGAGAAAAAACGTATAAACGTGAAAATTTCAAATTTCGATTTTCAAAATAATTCGAAAAAATATACGTCTCTAGACTTCTCAATCTAAATTAGGCCCTTCCCTATTACCTGCTAATAAATCAGTCTTTCAATGAAGGGAAATTTCCCCGACTATTTGAAAACATCATTAATTAAACCTATTCATAAAAAGTCATCTAAGCTCGATCCTAATAACTATAGACCCATCGCGCTTTTGCCAACGTCTTCAAAAATATTTGAAAAGATAATGCAAAGACGCCTGAACTCTTTTTGCGAAAAATTCGGAATATTTGATCATTCGCAATATGGCTTTCGCAAAAATAGATCAACAATTTTGGCTGTTTATAAGTACGTACAGGAAATTTTAGACATAATTGATAGTAGAAAATACGCAGTTGGTATTTAACTTGACATGACTAAAGCATATGACAAAGTTCAATACGACATATTACTAAACAAATTACTTGACATGGGAATACGAGGAATTACTTATGATTGGTTTAAATCATATCTAAGCAACCGATTACAGTATGTAGAAATAGAAAACTTTAACTATGACGCCAAAACAATAGAAATAGTTCGATCGACCCCTATTAAAATTAAAGATTCAATCCCCCAAGGAAGCGTTGTCGGGTGTATTCTATTTCTATTTTATATGAATGACCTCCCTAAAATAATTAACGACTCTTGCGTTCTTTTCGCGGATGACATATCAATCTTGACATCTTGTAAAAATAATCTTAATCTAAATAAAAATTTAACTGACATTTTTAATAATATAATCGACTGGATGACTGATCATAATATTGACTTAAATTTTAAAAAGACTAAAATATTGCAATTTAGACCTCATCAAAAACCCCCTCTTGACATTAATTTTTACTATAATAATATTAATTTACTATACGTTGACTCGGCTACTCTACTCGGCTTAGAATTGGATACACATTTAAATTGGAAAATGCATATCAAAAAAATCAAGGCTAAGTTATCTAGCTTCTCTTACGGTCTAAAGGAGTTGAGACGCGCCACGGACCTAAACACAGCTATATCTGCTTACCATGTCTACGAAATCGTCGTAGCTGCGATACGGCATATTACTGTGGGGCAACTCTGTGGATGCAGATCAACTCTTTATTGCCCAGAAAAAATGCATACGTATCCTTGGCAACATAAAATCACCTGACAACACATTACCTCACTTTCATAAGCCATACTTCATTAAATTCAAAATTTTAACAGTGACATCTATGTATATATATTGGAATTATATAAATTCGTTAGGAAATATCCAGATTTATTTAAAAAAGTAGCAGACGGACCGCGTAAAATTAGACCCCAACATAAACATAAATTAGTAATACCAAGGTCAAATCTAGCAATGCATAGTTCTAGCCCAAATTCTATGGCAGTAAAAATATATAACAAGCTACCGAATTGCTTAAAAGATATAGACACAGATGAAAGCTTTATTTGGAATTTGAAAGATCTCCTAGAAGCTAACAGTTATTATAATCTTGACGATTTTTTTAAGGATAACTTTGACGAAATTAAAATTAAAATAGAACGTTCCGACTCAAGTGTTGCCATGCCCCTATAGGGCCATATGTATTCCCTAAATAAACATGTGTTATTATAAGACCTGCATGTGCCTACATATGACATGACGCAATAAATGATATGAATTATGAATTAGGCTTTAAGCGGCGACATGGAGTCTTCATATTAATAGCTTTAAGTTCGTCAATGTTGATTAATGTCGGTCAACTCAGGACATATATTCGTGAAATTTGTTAGACTTTACGTCCACGTGATGTAGAGTCGTTGCATTTTTTTATTTTGCGAGAGTTGTATTATTATTATTACAAAAAAATATGACCTTCAGGGAGTGAAAACGAATTTAACGACACCTCGCACACTTAAATGCTGCAAAAACGTGTTACACAAAAAATAATCTTAAAATAGCAATCTTCTTTCAATATTATTTTGACTTTTATGTTACTCTCTCAACCGTAGAAAGAGCGAGACAACAGTCAAAGTAATATTGAAATAAGATTGCTTGAAAGCTTGTGGTATGACCTTAGATATTTTCCACATCTTCTTCTTTCTAATGGACCCATGCGATTTGCCAGTGTCAAATAAATTATATTGTTCAAGTTATATTGTTCTAGTCACAATCTAAGTCACGTATACTGTCATTTTCAAGTTCGAGTCCTGCTTCATAAAGTGGTGGCGACTTTACTGTAAGCCTCTATGGAGCTTTGCCGACAACGTCAAAAGATGTGATACCTGTCAATTTATTTCACTTGCCCACACTCACTTGATGAAACACAACACCACAAATTATATAGCATTAACATAAAATAACAACTAATTTAGGTAAATAATAAATAAATATTTGGGGACATTTCATACCATCACCACACCATCTAGCCCCAACTAAGCAAAGTTTGTACTATGGAACTAGATGGCTGATAGAATACATACCTATATACTTTTTTTTTGTAAATGTACGTATAGGTATATACGAGTATATGATACATAGAACAAACATCCATGCTCATCACACAAATGTTTGCCCTGGGTGGGGATCAAACCCACGACCTACAGCTTAGCAGGTAGACATACTGCCAACTGAACCACAAGGCCAGTCAACAATACGATAACATGATTCCACGACGTTCCCACCGAAACTCTATTTTCCACATCGCACGTGACAACTCCGTCGTTGAATTGGTAGGGGCTCCTAGGTACCCACAGATGGGGATGTTGCGGGTTCGAATCCCGTCGCATGTTGAAGAATTTTGAACTGTCTATCTACCTATATGTAAACATTTCAGAAATTTTGGATATGGAAGAACTTTTTTTGTGATTTCCGGGTTAGTCCCGTATTAAAAGACGTTAATAATGATAAGTACAATAACTCCCTAAAAAACTTGAAGTATTGCTAAAAACGTTACTTGCGCTACCGTCAGCGTTTACTTATATATTCCACTAGTATCATCTAAAGGTTGTCTGGAAAATATCACTATTAGCGATAAGGCCGCCTTTTGTACCTGTCGTAGCCCAAATCATGTACTTATTTGTAATCTTATTATGGTATAATTAAAGTATTTTTGTATTGTATTGTTACTTGACTATGATCGACGTTTCAAATTCTCTGTCTTATTTCCGCAAGTGTCATTACGAGTCAGCGAGAAGTTGACAAAATATGTTGAGCTTTGTTCAAATTTGAGTAACGTACTTCGGTGAGTCATAGAGGTAGGTTATAAAGACGAAACTAACTCTGTCTGTCTGTTTGTTACCTCTTCACAGCTAAACTGCTAACCAATCGTAGAAGGTCATATATAAGCTATATTTTATCATCATCATCACTACAGTTTTTCATCACTAAGCTGGTGACACCGCAGAGTCCAGCTAATATCAGCAAAACTAAAAGCAGACATGTTCATGTTGAAATTTTCATAATGCTATCTTGTTGTAGAAATGCAACAATTACAGAGGAAGACAGAAGAAGAGAAGAGTATTTGAAGAAATACAGCTCGTTCTTCATGGGAGTGGCGCATCTAGCGGCGAAACAAAGCAAAGACAAAGTGTCCCGAGTTGGTGCTTGTATCGTCAACCGGGAAAACAGAATTGTGGGTGTGGGGTATGTAGCCTTAGTTCTTATCCTCCTTTCATCGTCCGTCTCGCTCGCACTTACCCACATTTTGAAGAAATATAAAATTACTGCATGAACTTATAAAAACCCAGACAAGTGCGAGTCAGATTCGCCCACAAGGGTTCCGTACAAACTAGTAGATAAAAGGGGGAAACTATATATTTTTTTATATTTTCCTTCATAAACCGAAAAATATACATCGTAAAAATATTTAAAAACCTGTTTTAGCTTGTGCTAATAAAGCTCTTTCTTATGATACCGCACATGATACGGTTAAAGCACTTTAAAATTTGGACCCTCCTTCCTGGCATAAAGACCCAATTTTTAGTGATTAAATTAAAAAAATACAGTTTTCGGATTTTGCTCTCTATGTATACTAAATGACAATGCTTCTTGCCAAATTTCAAAGTTATAGGTCAACGGGAAGTATCCCATAGGTTTTGATTCCTTTGCGAGTGTCGAAATATGCGTTTTTTGCGACATATTCGGCTGCAACTTTTTTTTAATAAAAACTGAGAAGTTTGTTTTTTTCACAGCTCCAAGGGACAGTAGACCTGAATATTTGATATGAATTTCAGCTTGACACCTCCACGCGTTCCTGAGAAAAAGGGTCTTGACAGACAGACAGACGGACAACAAAGTGATCCTATAAGGGTTCCGTTTTTTCCTTTTGAGGTACGGAACCCTAAAAAATCGTCGTTTGTAAAACTAGAAAACAACATCACAAAAATTCGACAGAAATATTAATTTGATGCAACTTAATTTTCATACATAAAAATAATTTTTAGACATTATTAACGAAAAAATATTTTTTATCAATTTTTGTGTTTCGTGAATTGGCGTATAAAGAAAGCTCCCAAGTTGGTCCAATAATAATAGGTATATCTTCAAAAATATGGGTATGCACGAGCGAGAGAGCGAGACGGACGATGCTCGAAATGCGGACATTTAATATTAATTGATAGATATTTATTAGTTCGTACCATTTGTACCAATTTTTTTTTACGCAAGATCTTCGATTGACCACCAACTCGCCTGTGTGGTCGAGGATAGAGCTCGTTGATCTAGACTAAAAGATACCTATTCATTCTAGCCTTAAAACTTCATTATTTTATTTAAGTCCTAATTCGAAATTGTCCGTTTCGCTCGCGTATACCATTATTTTAGAAGGTATAAAATTACTGGATGAACTTATACAAAAATCACCACACGAAATACTAGACGTAAATTTCATTAAAATCCAATTTTTTTACAGACATAATAAAATAACTTCAAAATACGCAATTCGTTTATTTTGGTGTTTTTTTTACAGTTATTTTGTTATAAAAACCAAAGTACTCAACCGATTTTGATAAATAAATTTATGGGACTACCCCTAAGCAAAAAATAATCATCATAAACAATTCATAATTGCAGGAGTAATTGCGTTATTAACCTAAAAAACAAACAGTCGAATTGAGAACCTCCTTCTGTTTGAAAGTCGGTTAATATCAATTTTATGTAACAATTTGTAAAAAAATGATACCAACAATTTCTACTGTAATAGAAAGGAGGAGGTTCTCCATTGTATTTTTGTTAGGCTATTACTTCTTTAATTGACCGAGCGAACGAAGCGAGCGAAGCGTCTCTGCATCAACTGGCCAAATTTTCTTTCGTCTGTCAGTTTGTTTGCAAATTGTGAGTTTGTGATTTGTTTGTATGTTCGTACTCGTACAGGGCGTAATTTTGAACCAATTTTGATGAAACTTGGTGTATAGGTTCTATGGGTTATTTAAAAAAATAATGTCGTTGGCGATTTTTGATAAGAGGGGTGGTTCCCATAAAAAGGGGGAAGTTTATTGTGGCGTTAATTACCAACAGATTTTAATGATATTTGGTAGATACCTACGTAAAATACACAATTATTACAACTTGTAGTAAAAATGAACAGAATTGGTCAAGTGGTTGTCGAGATATGACAACCAACTTCAGATTGCGTGTAACGTGAGGGCGCGTAGATGTGCTTCATGCATTTTAGCGCTGCTGGATAATTTTCTTTATTTTACGTTTTCTCCATTTATAAAATTATTATTTGTTTTTATAAGAATATACATTGTTTTTTTAATTATGGGCATCTAAACATATCTTATTTTTTGTATTAATTGTGTATTAAAATTAAATTGATCTTTCAAGGTGCTTAGGCTTATGGAATGTTTTTTGACCGTGAAATAACGTCTGTAAAATCACATAAAATTGCGAAATCAGCCAACATTTTATATACGGCCTCCTAAGCCAACTTTATGTAGGTATTATGTCCAAAGTGAGCTGCAAATAAGTTCTCTCGCGAGGTCTACTGTTCGTAGAACTACTAGTTATAATTGATTTTGATGATTCTTTTTTAACACGCTTTTATTAGCTTCACCTGTATGCATGTTTGTTTGTTTGTAACCGACTCCTTTGGACTTGATTTTGTCCCACTTCAAACGGTCAGACGGTTTCATAAAACTTTGAAGACTTATCGAGGACCGATGACAACACAATAATTTGAAGCGTGTTTTTAGGGTTCTGTACCTCAAAAGGAAAAAACGGAACCCTTATAGGATCACTTTGTTGTCCGTCTGTCAATATATAATAATCAATCTGTCAATATGTATCTCGGGAACGCGTCAAGGTATAGAGTTGAAATTAAAACCATATACGATTATACGCAGATCCATAGTATCTTGCTGCAGAGCGTAAAATTTAACTTCTCAGTTTTCATAAAAAGTAAAGTAACAGCCGAATAGTAATATATCGCAAAAATGCATATTTCGACACTCGCAAGGGAATCAAAACCTATGGGGTACTTCCCGTTGACCTATAACTGTGAAATTTGGCAAGAAGCATTATCATATAGCACACATAAAGGAAAACACCGAAAACTGTAAATTTTAAATTTAATCACAAAAATAGGGTTTATGCAAGGAAGAAGAGTCCAAATTTTAAAGTGCTTTAACCGTATCATATAATAGATATATATATAAATAGATATAATATGATATGATATGAATGATATTTATTAGCACAAGCTAAAATAGGTTTTTAAATATTTTTACAATGTATATTTTTCGGTTTATAAAGGAAAATATATAAAAAATATATAATTTCCCCCTTTTATCTACTGGTTTGTACGGAACCCTCGGTGGGCGAGTCTGACTCGCACTTGTTCGGTTTATTTAAACTATAATTACTTCAAAAAACCTATTCAAAGATACCGCACACCATGGGGTGGGGTTGAAATAAACATTCATGTACAGAATGCATGTACATGTAAAGAAGGGTCTTTACATGTACATGTCCAATCCTATTTTTAACTTCTTTTGAAATCTTACTGCAGCATTTTTTTTTATTGACTGCGTCATACGTATGTCGAATTGAAAAGGATTCCTCGTAGTTACTACAGAAACGAAACCCTAAAAACTGTTTGAAGTTTGCTAGTACCATAAATATACTTGCCTTGCACTGAACTTCTATTATTTTTTCCAGTTACACCGGAATGGTTAAGAATAGACGTGAAGGTGAGGAAATCCCATGGAATCCAATTCCAAGGTCATTCTACGGTAAGCTGGCACATAAAGCTATAGTTTTTTTAGGATTCCTTTTGAGTAATGCAATACGCCTAATATTCGCAAATGCACATTTTACAATAGACACGACAGGAGCCGTACCACAAGCGTGCAGTCTTATTTCAATATTACTTTGCCTTTTGTCTCGCTCGGTTTTATTTAGCTTGCTCTGTTTGTTGTTGTTTGTTTTTGGGACAAATTTACTATTTAGTAGGTAATCGAAATTGGACCCCTTCCCCGTTGACAGCTTGATCTGATATTTGGTACACGCCTTCAGTTTAGATGACAATACAATGAAATATATATATTATCATTCTAAATTCAATATGGTCGCCGCCACTAAATGGCGGATTTCGTATCTTTTCTCAACCCCCATAATATGGGTATCAAATGAAATGGCTTTTCTAGTATAATACAGTAAATACATTACCTACATAATTATATTTCTTTTCAATGAAACTGTTTAAAAAACTTAAACAGTTTTTTAAGTATTTATTTTAGATGATTTGAAATTTGGAACTATGAATGGCTAGGCTCCTGTTCTTTTTAATCGACTTCAAAAAAAGGAGGTTATCAATTCGACCTGTATGTATGTATAGGGATGTTGCGGATGCATTTTTTTTCACATCCGCGGATGCGGATGCGGATGCGGATTTTAAGAGGCTCATATCCGCGGATGCGGATCTGTACAAAAAACTTAAAAATAAACTGTACAAAATACAAAAAAGTGTTGGTTTGGTAGGGTAAAAACACAGTAATATTTATCCTTTCTTCACACTTCTTAGCAAAAAGCACAATAAAAACAAACGTGCGCGTCAGATCTTGTCACAACAAAACTATAGCGAGGCGCGTCACCGTCACCGATTCACCGAAGTCCAAAACAAAATTATTGCTTTCCTATTGGTCAATCAGCACGTGCGGTCGACACGCTCCACTCGCCCCCCCTCCCCCCTTTCTTTCTTGTCGCGACCTGCTACATATCCGCATCCGCATCAGCTCCGCTCAGCTCATCGATTTATACGGATGCGGATGCAGATGCGGATGTCTAAATTGATGCGGATGTTCCGCATAGGCGGATGCGGATGCGAATATTTGCAACATCCCTAGTATGTAATATTGTCAGAACTGCACAGTTTTTGTATATTTTACTCTATACCAGCTTCTAAACATGTGTGCCAAATTTCATAAGTAGTATGTAGGTATATTTGTATGTCTGTATATTTGTATGTTTGTCCACGTATTACGCAGAAACTAAAAGTCGTATTGCAAAAAACATTTTTTTTATCGAATAAAGTATCTCTCAGCTTAGGAGTCACTGTAAGTTTTATCAAAATCAGTTCAGTAGTTTTCAAGATATGGACTTTATTAACTTTAAAACATGAGCGTTTCGACGACGCTATGCAAACTACTGGGTGGATTTGAATTAAATTTGGTAGATTTTATCACCCATACTATGTAAAAGGATCTGGCATACTTTATAACGCAAAAATTAGGCGTTACAATAGTAGTAAAGTGTGTTTGATGATTAAACGAACTTACCCAGTGAAGTTTTGTGAATACAATTTTTAGCTTCAAACAAAACGAGTAAATACTATTAAAACTGAATAAATAAAAGTAATTTAAAAAAAATAACCGACTTCAAACTGAAAAGCGAGAAATAACACGAAGAAAATCAATACTATAGGCGTCTACCTAAGCAGGTACGTAAACCAACTATTTTTGAAGTCGGTGTCTGTATAGGATTTAGTTGACAGTTTCTGTTGTTGACTCAGTTGTACAGTTTATATCCTGACACCGACCTCAAAAATAGTTAGTTTACGTACCTACTTAGGTAGACGCCCAGTATTGATTTTCTTTGTGTTATTTCTCTCTTTTTAGTTTGAACTCGGTATAATTTTTTTTTTATTACTTTTATTTCAATTAATGTTTTAAGGTGGCACCCTATTTTTCAATCAATTTTATACAGTCAAAAAACAGCAAATAATTAAATCTAAAAAAAATTATATTTATAGAAAAACAAAATACCCGACTGCAGAAACGCAGTTTTAATTTACTATTTCGTTGCACTTGATACGCTGTTGAGTGTATGTTTTTGTGAGAAAGTATGCTTAAAATCGCTGTAAAATATTATAAATGCGCATTATAGAAATAGCACTAGTAAAATCACTTTTTTTTTATTACGAAATAGTTCGTCGAAGCGGTTACGAAAAAAAACGAATTTTTTATGATAAATATGAATTATTATTATTATATCAAAAAAAATAGCCTATGACACTCAGGAAGTGAAGACGAATGTAACGACACCTCGCACATCAAAATCGGTCAAGTCGTTTAGGCTGTAGGTTGTCATATAGAAACATACATACATAATACCTCGAAAAACATAACCCCCCTCTACGCAGTCGGGTAAAAAGAGAAAACTGATTTCTATTCCTAAGCATTTCAACCCTTGGTTTATTAGTTTTCATAAAGTTATAATAGTAAAGTTAGTTATTCATAGGTAATCTTTTAACTACTTCAAACCAATTTTTAATTGAGCACTTTTTTTTTAAACCTGAGTCCCACCATTCACGCGCCAGCAGCAGCGGCGGAGGATGCCGCTTCAAGAAGCACTCAAAGTATGCGGCGATGATGGGGCCACATTATTTTGTGCCCATTACTGTGGAGAGTTTGGGCAGTTGGCGGAGGCCAAAGGCCTGCAGCCGTATTCTCAACTTTTATAGCGATTCAAAGTTCGCTCAGCGCTTGTTTTTATCTTGCTTGTTCTGCAATTAAGAGAGTGACATCACAATTTAATGTAAACTCATTTGAACTTTTGTCTCATACTCTTAATTGCAGAAAAGGCAAGATAAAACGGGCGCTGAGCGAACTTTGCATCGCTATAAGAGTTGAGAGTAACTCGCAGCGGGTTACTCTTAACTCTGTAGTAACTAGTTGACAAAATATCTAATCAGAAGTATATATCACCTGAAATTAAATTATTCTTAGGTCGTCAACTGTGATTTTGTTATCATACTTGTTAACACGCTAGATAAGTACAATTATATACAATTGAGGTATCCGCGAGACGGAAAGCGAACACCTGGCAGACCTCCGACTCGATGGTCAGATGACATCGACAAGGCAGTGGGAAGACAGTGGATGAGACTGGCACAAGACCGGAAAGAATGGCGCGCTAAAGAGGAGACCTATACTCAGCAGTGGGTGGACAATGGTTGATGATGATGATGAGGCATCTATATAAGTCTATGTATGCAATAAATGAATATTTCTAATTGCAGTTTGTCACGCAGAAATGAATGCAATATTGAGCACATATTCAGCGGATCTGAAAGACTACGTCATGTTTGTGACCCGGTATCCCTGTAACGAGTGTGCTAAGATGATCATCCAATCTGACATCAAGCGCGTCATATACGGGTATCTCAAAGACCCTGAAAATGATAGGTACAAAGCTGCAAGGGAGATGTTTGATACTGCCGGTGTGAAAACGGAGTAAGTTATATTTTTTTATAGCCTATCTTTCCACCACATAATGGCGGAAGCCTGAGTGTTAACAGAATCCTAAAAGTAATCTTATTTCAATATTATTTTAATCTCTGCCTTGCTCTCACAACTGTAGATAGAACGAGACAAAAGTAATATTGAAATAAGACTGCTTGTACGCTTGAGTACAGCCCCTGGGGCCCAATTCAGTTATTCAAGACCGCTCCATAGCCGAACCATATGTGGAGCGTTTCCAGTCAGCCGCCATAGTTTTTTGATTTTGTAATTTTTATGTCATACAATTGACACATTTGATGAAACGTAACACGTCCTTCGCTCGTTACTAAATCAAGAAAAGATAGCAGCCGGCAGGAAATGTTTCGCACAAGGTTCAGTTACGGATCGGTTTTGAATAACTGAATTGCCCGAATGATCTATTTTACTCGTTCATACGAGAACGAACTATCTCGCTTTTGCTACTGCTATACTTCCATTTATTTATTTAATATTGCAGTGTACGTACAGAGCAAACTTAAATACCTAAGCTAGGTACATACCCTGTTATAGGTGTTGCAAACATATGTACATTTTACAAGTAAATAAAATATATAGGTTTAAAACAATACTTAAAAGCTACAAAAGACTGGCTAAATGTTGCTTAAAATTTATTTTTGGTTTCATCATCATTCAGGACATCATTCTAATTCCACTGCAGGAGTTTTGGCGGGAACGCCATGGAAACATGTTTTATTTTATTTTCCTAAACTTGTGTTACTTTGAACTTTTGATGTAAAAATTGTGGCGTTTTATTCATTAGTGTTTGATCAAGTGCGTGAGTGTGCGCAAGTGAAATAAAGCGACCAAACGAGTTTCACGTTGTCGGCAAAACACCATAGAAGATTCCAATAAAGTCGCCTCCACTTTACTGAAGCACGGCTTGAATTTGAAAATACTGTATACGTGACTTACTCGTAGATTGTGATTAGAACATTGAAAACTTGTTTCATTCAAGAAACTTGAAAAAAATCTTAATACTTAACACGGGCAAATGCTTTAAGCGGGTATATTTTATTTATTTTTATTTTATCTCATAGTATCGTTTGAAGTTAGCTCACTCTCGCTTTTATCATGTTCGGGAAATTCAATAAATCCGGCAAAGTACTAGTTTTACTCGCACACCGAGGCTTCCGTACTCTTATGACACATGAACATGAACACTGACACCAGCTGATGACTCCACAAAATGCGCTCAAGAAAATTGAAATGACTGGTCTTGTGGCACAGTTGGTAGTGTGTCTGCCTGCTGTGCTGTAGGTCGTGGGTTCGATCCCCACCCAGGGCAAACTTTTTTGTGATGAGCATGAATGTTTGTTCTGTGTCTGGGTGTTTCTATGTAACATATGTATGTTTCTATGTATATTTAAAAAAAAATTGGTTGTCTGTAAAATCGGTTTACGCGTGACAACATACGTCCGCGCGCGAGCTCCGAGGAATGATAATTGAAGCGACAGTCGGGCGCGGCGCACACCCGGCCGGTTCCTCAGCCAGCGCAAGCGCGCGCGCGCGTAACTGGACAAGGAGCTTAACGTAACGGGACAATGAGTCATACTTTTTCGTGCATGCAGCCCATGTTCATCAATTTATTAGACGTTGTCACGTCAAAAAAGTATATATGTATTCTATCAGCCATCTAGTACCACAGTACAAACTTTGCTTCGTTTGGGCTAGATAGTGTTGTGTGAAATGTCCACAAATATTTATTATTTTATTTGTGAAGTTACAAATATTCTTAGATAAAATCTAAGAATGTTTTAACTTCACAAATTTTCTTAAATAAGAATAGCCTGAAATGCTAGGCGTTCACACACAATATCAAGTTCAAATGAGTAGGTAAGTGTTACAAACATCTGGAATCTTCAAGGAGGTTTTTCCCGCAGTTCTCGCACATTATCCTATTTAAGTATGCAAAAAATATTTACGCAAGCTTTCTCGCACTTGACCAGTTTTTCGTAATTTTTTAAGTAAAAACTTCTTTAGCGGCGTTGTGCATTTTTGGGATGGGTAATTTTTTTTACACTCGCGTCAAATCGTCAGATGGTAAGACGGATAGTCAAAAATTCAGAAACCTATTCTAACGTTCTGCATTTAAAGTTCATTATTGTATGTACAAGTTTGTCCTTCTAGCATGATGTCATTTCGTTGCGCCGAATGCTTATTTTCGACACATGCACGTAAGACTCGTTAGCTCAATACGTTAGAGCACCGATATAAATTTCAGTTTTTCAATCGGAGGGCGGAGGTTCAAATCCTTCACGAGTCAGTCTTTTTGCTATTTTATTTTTTAGTTTTCACTTCTGCCGGCACTCCCGGAGTGCAATCCGATGTTGTTTTATTAACATCAAATTAAACCCTACATTTTTGCCAAATTTGAGACTTGTATCTATTATCGTTCAAAAGTGTAGGACCGTTTAAGAGTAGGACAGACAGATAGATAGACAGACAGACAGACAGACAAACACCGTACGTAGCCTCTCAAATAGGCTCCAACATCCTCGGAAGCCTAAAATAATTCATAATAACTTTATTGCAAATATGGGTAAGTATACAATAATGAGTTAGAATGCCATATTTTGCCTAACGGCATAAAAAAATGAGATAGGGTAAATTAATCATCTAAACAAAATTAAATTTTACTTTCACATTTAATAAATGTGAATATAAACTCTTGTAAGTGTATTTATTGTATTCTCTTTGTTGTGAGCGATCAAAATGTTTTTTAAGAAGTGGATCTACGTTTGACCACCGATGTAATTGGACCACTTATTTGTTTTTTGTAATCGCTTTTAACATTGAAGAAAAACAAAATCGACTGGTCTTATAGCTCAGTTGGTAGTATGTCTGCCTGCTGTGCTGTAGGTCGTGGGTTCGATCCCCACCCAGGGCAAACATTTGTGTGATGAGCATGGATGTTTGTTCTGTGTCTGGGTGTTTCTATGTATCATATGTATATATTTACAAAAAAAAGTATATGTGTATTCTATCAGCCATCTAGTTCCATAGTACAAGCTTTGCTTAATTTGGGCTAAATTGGGTGTTGTGTGAAATGTCCATAAATATTTATTTTTTAATATTTAAAATGATATCATGGTTGAGACCACAGAATTCGTGGTCTTATTTACGTTGATACTTTGATGATTGCAACTTGAAATCATCTGTAAATTTATGTTGGTCAACTAAATTGATTACAAAATCTTAAGTCATTTTGCATAGAGAACTCGTCGCGAATGAACAAAATAATGAAATAAGGAGAGCACCTCTCTACTTACTATAATAGCAAGTTTAATAAATTATTATTTATTAACCGTTCACTCCAACTCGGCTGGGCAGTAGTCGGGAAACTCAAAAGCATGTTTTCGTCCAATATACCCCAGTCCCTCAAGTCGAAAGTTAGTGTGATGACATACGGCACTGAAACGTGTGTGACCAAATGAGTCTTTTAAGGAAGCTCGATATCACATAACGAGCTATGGAAAGAACTATGCTCGTAGTCTCTCTGCAAGATGGAATTAATATGAAGACATGCGTAGACGTGCGAAGGTCACCGACATAGCACAGCGGATACGGTTGAAGTGGCAGTGGACAGGGCACATATCACTTAGAAGTAACAACAGTGTACTTGTTATGGCTGAGATGATGATGATGATTATTGAGCATATTTTTTTCTTTCCAGGATATACGAAGAAGACGATGCATCACCTATAGACTTCACCATACTATAACGCGCATAATGATGAATGGTGCAGAATCAGAATTGAAGTGACGATGAATGGAAACTAAACTTAAAGACAAGAAGTATATAAAAACAAAATTTTGTATTCATGTATTTTGTAATAAGGCGTCGTAGCTTAGTTATGACATAAAAATTTGTAGAATTTATCTTTTTTATGCATTAAAATATAGTAAATTAAAATGTGTCGATCTTGTGTTTTAGAACTGACCCGAGGCAATATATATATATTTTTTTTTTTTTTTTTTTTTTTTTTTTTATTGCAAGCTATTTTTTCCCTGATATTAATTCAAGGATTGAAGGGCTAAACTTGTTTCTATTACATATTTATCAATCTATATCTAAATGTATTTTAAAATTTTACATTGTTCTGCTATATGTGTTTATCTAGTATGTATATCTATTGTACAATTAATGTCTTAACTTTATCTTATTGTTCTATCCTTATGTTTACTGTTTTATTCTACTATTACATAATATATATATCTAAATTTTTACATTTTTGCTTCGGGTTATATATCTTAATATATATCCGAACAAAATATTATTTATCTGGTCTTGTTTCTCTTAATTACAAGTTTAGAAATTTGTAGACAGTAATCGATAAAGGATGCCATGTTATCTTTGCAAGTCAACAGTTCATTTAATTTATCTTTTGCAATCTTGATACCTAACTTTTGTTCGATGTTGAATCTGTGGCGCGCGTAAACCGGACAATCTATTAACACGTGCAGCACGTCCTCAATAGCGCCTGGCTCACAGATGCACGATGGACTCTCCTTGCACTTGAACCGATTCAAGTACTGGGAGAATCCACCATGCCCTGTGAGTATTTGTGTTAGCACACCCGTCGGTTTAATTGTGCGTACGAATTTGTATGCGTTCACTACGTCTGGGAGGAAGGACTTTGTTGTGGACGCGGTCTCCCCGGTTTTGTATCTTGTGTCCCATTCTTCCAAGAATGTACCACGTATAACCCGCTTGACATAAGATACAGGACACCAGTCATAGTCTGGCTTCCTCCTTAACGTGAGGGCTGCCTCTTTAGCCAGATCGAAAGCGCGCTCGTTTCCGGGCAGTCCTGCGTGGGCCTTGACCCAAAACAAAGAGACATCTTTGCCTGAGGCCTTGGCCTTCCGCAAGTTCTCCCTCGTCTCCACGGCCAAAGGGTGAAGGTTTCCATGGTTAGCGATCGTCTCCAGTGCGGCTCTCGAATCACTGTATAGACCGTAGCAAACCTCCCTCCTCTTGAGAATTAATATATGAGGCAATATATTGCCTCTGCTTCGACAGTGTGTTATCTTGACGTTCCACAAAAAGAGACAATCTGATATTGCAAACTGACACAGCAGTGCTGTCTCTTTCACTTTCAGTTTCGCTATTTCACGTGTAAAAATAAGTTCTTTTTTGAAAAATTTAATCGAATGCGGCGGTTTTAATTATCAAATGATAAAAAAATGATTTGTCGAATTTACCACATTATTGTAGCGGCGATATACCCATCCAAACCAAAACCATCCAAAATAGACCACCACCGATATCACTATTTAACTCCCGACCCAAAAAGAGGGGTGTGTTATAAGTTTGACGTATGTAGAATCTGTGTCTGTGAAATCGAAGCTCTCAAACGGAAGGACCGATTTTGGTCAAATATTATTTTTTGTTTCATCAAAATAGGTTCTAAATATCAGGGGTTTTTTTGTTACCTAAACTAACTTGTCATAACTATTAGATACCTAATATAAAAAGAAATAATGAATCGTGTAAATTGAAACCAACAATCGCTGGCAGATGATCGCCAATCTGGAAACCTCCACAGGCGAGTAGGGAAATACAAAATAAAACGATTTAGTTAAAAATATTTATTTGCTCTTGTTAAGTATCAGTTTACAAATTAAGTAGATTAATTACAACATATAACAACTAACCTTCTAAAATGCACTTAATTACATTTGGTTTTTTATAAAATCTGGCACACATCATTATAGTAAAATATTCGTCAAATAATTTAACTGGAGTAGAAAAACAATTGCGTTATGAATGTATGCGATCGGTAGCAAATAAATCGCTAATGAAAACAATTAAAAATGCATAGACACTGATGAAACTAAGAAAAAAAATATAAGATAATCGCGATTGGAATAAAAACTATAGACAGTAGCGTTACTGCGAATAAATAGCTGAGAAAGTCGCGACGGAGACAAAAAATAGAGACACCATAGGCGTAGCTTGGTGGGGGCTCAAACCCACCCCGCCCGAAATTATTAGTCAAACTATTACATACAGACATATGTAATTGCAAAATTACATATTACAAATTATAATAAAATCTTAAACCTAACACAAACATAAATTACAGTTCTCTCAATTAGATTATTTGGAATTTTCCATTAAAATTTTCGTTTTCGGGTAAAACACACACTCGTGAAAATATTTTTAAATGTGAACTATTTTTACGTAACTTAACAATATAAATTACTATTCAAATAACTTCTTGGCCAAATTAAATGCAGATATTTTGCAACTAGTTTTTAACTCGTACAGAGATCTATAAAGCGGCTCAACATTCAACACTTGTGAGAAAACACGCCACTGTTTTCCGCATAAGGCTCGTATGGAGAATATTTTTGTCGCCTGTATCACAAAACACAATAGTGATCTAGGCCTGTATATCGCACAGAAAATAATTGTATCCTTGGATATATATATATATATATATATATATATATATATATATATTATAATTGTTTATGGTCAAATAACTAAACACAAGGATACAATATTTTTTGTAACTTTCTAAGTAGTTTTCTACATTGTCCGATTTCGACGAACTACTAAAGCTTTTAAAAAAAAAACTTGATTACTTTTTTTAATTTTTCAAAATAGCAGCCAATGTCATTCATAGTACAAAATTAATAAAAATGTGTTATCGAAATCGGGTCATCGCATGAAAAAACCTGATTTACACCTCTAAATATGACTTTAGGAGTAGACACAATCTTCTCATTTTGTATGGTTCTCTTAATTTTTATGAACGTTATTTATTAGTTAGTTGTAAAAAAATTATAGGATGGTTTAAAAAAATGTGGCGCTATGTGTAAAAATTAGTGTCATGGGCGTGCGGCGCCACAATCGCAGTATTTTGGACAAACCCAGATACCTATAATAATGTACAGGTTACAATGCCATCTATTTTTAATAAAAGGAACTAAATTTATTTGCCAACAAGAAAACGGTCCATTTCGATTTCATTATTGTATTGTGCCGAATCTGGTTTTTATATCTTTGTACATATTAAATTTAATGATTTAATTATTTACAGACAAACCTAGCTCCTAGAAAACTTTCAATATATTCACCACTTTATATTAAAAATAGTTTATATTCAACTATCACATTTTGTCTAATTAAATCTTAAAATATGTATGTATATAAATTCACTTGGAAACAATTTTGTTACTAAATTTAAACTAGGAATAAGAAATGAATAATAAAATGTTATAAAAATCGTGTTTATTATTGAATCCCTAAATATAGCTAATTAAAATATTGGGGAACTTTCCATAGACCTTTTATAGGTAAGTCGCGCGCGGCGAGTCGCGGGAGAACCTGAACCGTACAACGCAAGACAAGTAGTATAAAGTGGTTAGAATTCCAAACAAAAGTATTTTTAGCATTTATGGTCGAAGTAAACGGGAGATTAATAGCAAATAATCAAATATTTTTTTATCGAAAATTACGGATAAATATTTCATTGTACTTTATGCTCTTAATCTCTATTTTTTTCTTCAATACATGTGATTTGACGCCAATAAATGGTTTTCCCGACGAGCTTCAACAAAGAGCGTTTTAAAAAGGGTGTCTACAAGCACCTTTCCGGGCTAGCAAAGCAACAGTAATGTCAGTAATGTTGCAGTTGTCGATAGGCGACGGTTATCGCTTACCATCAGGCGAGCCGTCTGCATTTTTGCTGCATAAAAAATAAATAAAACCCGATATTAAAGTTAACCACAATATTTAATTGTAAAATTATACTCTTTTCAACCATATTTGGTAAAAATACTTTTGTATGTAATTCGAAGCACTTTAAAAATAAAACCTGAAACATCCGACGAATGGGCACACTCCCGAACAAAATAATCATATAATTGGATATGGTTCTCAAACTACCGAACAAAATCGATTAAAAAATGTGGGACCACCTGCAATCTATAAGGAATTCAACCATGGGCGTACCCAGGGGGGGGCAGGGGGGGCAGCTGCCCCCCCCTGGAAACTCGCAGAAAATGTATGAACTCGCCTAATTACCTACTAATCAAAGTTTAAACGGGGCCTTATGTGCTAACTTTTAAATAAACCGCGCAGTAGACACTGGCAAAATGCACGGTGCAATTATTATTGCCATAAAAAACCGCGCAGTGAGAAAGCGCTACAGTCGCTAGTCGCCAGCCACCGCCGCGGCGACGATGGCGGACGAAGATTACCGAATCTAGCTGAGCGTTCGTATTCTTGGCGGTAGGGAGTTACGAGCGACTAGCATTTATTTTATTTGACATGTTATGCTAAGGCTTTGAATCTTGAGAGCTGCGTCTTGAGAGCTGCATCTTCCAAGGACAGCAAGCTGCAACAATATAGGGCAAATCGACCAGCTGGTTCGTTAAGCGAAGATTTTCGCCGATCGTTCAAAGTTATTTAAAATCCTTTGTATTTTGAGCCATGTCAGTCGTGTCAGTACTGTGACAACATTAACAGCAAATCAGAATATGAATACCTAAAATTTAATATTATTATTAATATAATATTTTTTTAATATTAGTTTTAGCCGACTGAGTAAGAAGGAGGGTTATGATTTTCAAGTGTATGTATGTATGTATATGGGTATGTTTCTATATGATCGCCTACAAGCCTAAACGGCTTAACCGATTCTGATGTGCAATGTGTCATAAAACTCCGTAACAAAAAAACCTAATAAATGATTTCACTAGAATTATTCTAAATAATGCGCCTTTGTAGTCTTTTACAGCGGTACTCTGTCATAAAAACGTATGTTTGTAATTTTCTATAAAGTCATATTTTTTAATTAGGAATAATAAATTTGCAATCAATGCATTCAAATGGCTTTCAAATTATAATTTTTGATAACGTAAAAGTCGTTATTATCCCTGTCGGATATTTCATTTTTCTCTTAACATAGGTAAATACTTGTTTGGTTCATCTGGGCCACAAAACCTAGGACACGTTAACAAGATCAATGAATCAAATTATTTCCAAGATTTAATTTTAAAAACCTTCTAAATTTTCGCGCTCACTTCGCTCGCTCTTTTACTACTTGAACATAGAAATACTGTGGGCTCACTTATATGAGAAATAAAGCATATTACTTTAAAAACACAATAAAAATTTGAAAAAAAGTTTCAAAAATTTTCGCGCTCGCTTCGCTCGCGCCCGATTATTTCCTATTATTTTTATCCAACCGCATAAGAAAGAGGGTTCAGTTTATTCGAGTAAATGTATGTATGTATGTGGGTCATTGTGGGTATGTTTCTATAAGATCGCCTACAAGCCTAAACTAGAATTATTCTAAATAATGCGCATTTATAGTTTTTACAGCGGTTCTGCAACTCTACAACATATTAAGCGTAACAAAATCGTAAGTTACACGTCGGGTATTTAGTTTTTATTTTAATATATATACTTGTTTATTTGTATTAATTATAATATTAAAGAGTTGTGAACTTGCTAATACAATCAAATAATTCACAAAAAACAATCACTAAGCAAAAATTGTTTCCCAACTGTCAAGAAAGTAGCGCGTATCTTGTAGGTATGTTTGTAATTTTCTATAAAGTCATAAGTTTAAATTTAATCAGGAATAATAATTTGCGATCAATAAATTCAAATCGTTATATTTTTTTTTTTATAAATTGTTTTTTTTATAGCATAAAAGTCGTTCTTATCCAGTCGGTTATTTCATTTTTCTTTTAACACAGATACTTGTATGGTTTATCTGGGCCACAAAAACCTAGTTAGCGTGTCCTAGGTTTCAATGCTAGGCTATCAATGAATCAAATTACTTCAAAGATTTAATTTAAATAACCTTTTCAATTTTCGCGTTTAACATTTTTCTAATTTAATATAGAAGTACTGTGGGCTCACTAATACGAGAAATAAAGCATCTTACTATAAAACATTACAAAAAATTTCGAGCTCGCTTCGCTCGCGCTGTTTATTACCTATGTTTTATTACTAACCAACAAAATTGTTACACTCCCCCTCCCTCCCCTCTCCCCGCTATGTTTCATGTAGGTGTTTTTGTGTAGTGTGTATGACAAAACAGCCGCGGACGATCTGACCTAAGAAATCTGACTTGCCCCCCCTAGACCAGAAGCTGGGTAGGCCCATGAATTCAACGCAAAAATAATTTTCAAAAGGGGAAATCAAAAGCAGTTTATGTTTTCGAAAATAAGAATTCTCATTGGTCATCAGTACACTATTGTCTTTTATATTATAAGACATATAATCGCGTTTAGGTTATTTAGATCCTAAATAATAAAGAGTTACATATGAAAATATTTTCAGTTCATATCACCGTTCGTTCATGCGTTAAACTATCTTAAAATTAAATAAAATGTAAGATGTCAGTTTTTGTTGATATGAATTTATACAGGGTGTTTAGTATACGAAAAACGCTGTGAGAAAATTATAGCACAGGCCATATCTTAATGAAACATAATACGATGACAGGATCAAAATCAAATTCAAATTTATCTGTTTATCATTTTAGTATAGTTCCAGTTACGTAAAAAGAACGCTGGATGTTCGCGTTTACGAACAAACCAGCGTTCATATTACGTGACGGGAACTATAGCTAGCCTAGGATTGTCTGGGCTAGCACAATATTTATAAATTTCACAATATTTCCGACGATCTCTGATTATATTATTATCACATTAATCTACCTATTTATTAATTATATTTCCCCTAATCCTGTAAGCCGATAAATCCTTTTAACTGCTATTTATAGACATAACGTGACGTAAGTAATATGGGGCGTTATTGATAAAAAGAATTATATATAATTATATAAAGAATAGTACTTAGCCACCCATGTCAATGTTGCTTTTCTGACTCCATGTGGGGCGCATTTAGGTATCATCTGCCAAATGTTTTTGCATAATTGGTAGGTCCCATTTTCTCATTCTGGTGCCCTCACACCACATAGAGGTACCACATATTATTTACTGTTTGGGAGCATTGGCCCATAATCTAGGTTTAAGTCACAACAATTTCACCTCAATAGCGAAGTTTTGTTTATCTGCGTGTTGTAAAATAAAATAGTCCCATTCACCTTCCATATACCCAATCAGTATGTTCGAAAGGGTCTCTCAGTTTAGGTTTCGGCCCCACTGATGCTTAGCAAAGACCGGGTTTGACCCGAGATTTAATATAAATAAAGAATAAACATAGATACTAAGGCAGCATTATAAGTATATATTTTTCGCGTGTACCGATGCCAATGTTTGATTGACCAGTGTCGGCGGATCTTAAGAAATACCCCGATCTTTAACAGAGAAGATTAAGGTAATATGAAAGAGATTAAGATGACTGACCTGCGTCGATCCGAACATTAAATTAATAAAATCTTAACGCCACCACAAATCTGCAAGATCTGTCGACGTCATGAGCAAATTCTGCATGCATAGGGAACGTTTTGCTCGTAACAAAAGGATGTAGATATTCTTCGGATGTGTGTAATTTTTGAACTGTCTATAAATTTGTAGATAAGTACGCGTGGAGGGTTGAAAATTAAAAAAAAACAACAAAACCAAAACCTCGAAAAAGATTTAAATCACGCCCACCCGTAAATCTACCCTCTTCCGTATTCTATACAATTACAAGTATCTATATTAAAGGAAGAACAAAGTAAATACCCGACTGCAGAAATGCAGTTTTTGCAATCTAAATTACAATTTCGTTACGCTTGACACACTTTTGAGTGAGTTGTGTGTACGTTTTTTGTGAAAAAGTATGTGTAAAATCGCTGTATATAGATTCTATCATGAAATACTGTCTTCTGTATACAGAAATACATACAAAAAGTCATTAATGAACTTGTAATGTTGTCTATTTTGATTATTGGAATAAGATTAAGATGAATAATGTAGAATTTTGTATCATAAGAAAATTCGATATTATAAGAAATTCAATAATTAAATTTGTTATTATTCTTTCATAAGATGACGTATCAAACTTTGTATAGGTCCCTATAATAACAATCGGTCGAACATAAGTCCACTTTTTACCGCTGGTGGGTCGAAAAATGCATGATAGGGCAAACTCTGTTTAGAAAATTTATTGAATCAGGCGTTATTTTGCCGAAATTCATATATAAGGAATCTTTTTTTATATTTAATTTTTTAGCTCCACAGACGCCAGGGTTCGTAATCTTTGTCATAACTACAAACTATTGTTTACTACTTATCAACCAGCAGCGACCCGCTGAGCTATTTTTTAAATGCTCGCAAATCACTGCGTGTTTTATCGTAGTAAAGAAACTTGGGCCAACACGTCCAGGCGTGTGTAGCCGCAGCTGCGTGGGAGTAAAAAAACACTAGGTGTATGTTTTCGGCAGTTACTTATTGTGTTAAAGACATCGAAGCCGTCAAGAGCGCCAGCTAGAAGACACCAAAGCAGATAAGAGTAGCTAGCTATGGTGTTGTATGGTAAAATCAGTGGTGTTCCCGCGCCCCGCTGCGCTAACATCCCCGCTATTTTCGTGGAACACTTTTATTCATGAAACAAAGTATACAAACCTACGGCATCCACACTTGTCTATATAAATAAGCTTAGGTATCATACGTATCTGTGGCTTTAACCATATTACAAAAATAACAACACGATAATTAAGTATGTTATTTCCAAAAATAAACCATTGCCTAACTAAGGAAAACAATAGCATGATTGATCCAAACTAATATTATAAAAAACAGCAACTCTGTCTCTCTGTCTGTTTATTACCTTTTCACGATCAAACCGCTGAACCGGAATGGGTGGACACTAGCTAGACTGAAATACTAATCTACTTTATAACACCATAAGTACCTTTGATAAAGTATCAACTTAGTACTCACTGAAAATGTTAGACCTATTTGTCTGATATTAGATCCGCGTGATGGAGTCATCGATGTGTACCAGTTTATGCAACACGTATTTTTGATTTGATATCTACTTATGAATTTTGGTACAGAGATACCTGTAAAAATAGAGACGGACATAGGCTACTTTTCATCATCTTCATTGCCGTTTTTAGGGTTCCATACCCAAAAGGTAAAACGGGACCCTATTACTAAGACTCCGCTGTCTGTCTGTCCGTCTTTCACCAGGCTGTATCTTATGAACCGTGATAGTCAGACAGTTGGAATTTTCACGGATGATGTATTTCTGTTGCCGCTATAACAACAGATACTAAAAAACAGAATAAAATAAATATTTAACGAGGGCTCCCATACAACAAACGTGATTTTTTGCTCGATAATGATAACGGCAATAGGTAGACGCTTAAATATTCACAGAATATTGAGTTATATTATTCGCTTCAAAAATAAATAATTAAATTACAATAAAATTAATATTCAAGGGCTCCCATAGAACAAACGTGATTTTATTGCCGTTTTTATCGATTTCGCGAGTTCAACTCGCACTTGGCCGGTTTTTATCACTCTGCGAGTGGAACCGCAGGGTGCGGCTAGTATTTCTTATATGAAATCTACTTGTATATTAAATCATATTATGACTGGTTATCTGCGTACATATACGCCTGAATGCCCTTGAAATTTAATGAGGAAAAATAACTACCTAATTATCTGCAACTAAATGCAATACCAGTCACGTTTACTGTGGTCACGTTATTTTCAAAAATAAACAGTTATCCTACCTAAATATGTAAATTAATTAAATGCATTAATAATTCAATTATATTTGTTCCATCTTCTATATGTAATACAAGTAATATATTAAAAGAAAGACACAATACCAGAGTGCAGAATAGTACATTGTTACCCTAGGGGTGAAAGTAACTTATTTAGTCCCGAGACGGGGTTTGGCGCACGAACGAAGTGAGGGCGCCAATAGTTCGAGGGACTAAATAAGTCTTTAACCCGAGGTAAACACTGTGTTTTTCATTACGAACACAAGGAAAGTAAAAATAAAAACACGAATTAGCTACAGAAAAAATGAGTAAATTTTATTTTACATAGATCAAAAACTTAAAAAGAGTTGTTGACAAACGACGTACAGTACCTTGACTTCCTGTGGGTTAGGTTGCTATCACAGAATTCGCCCTATTACATAGGACCCAGAAGGATAATCTACATACAAACCGCCTTTTAAATTCGGGCCAATTTTATTTTTTCAATTTGACACTTCATTTTTTTATAAATTTATTTTTAACCGTAGATACACGTCCATTTGCCAAATTTATCTACAAAGTTGCCTTTGAAAAGGATATCTCCCGATTTGATCGGGTAATCATGATTAAAGTCAGAATGGTCAATGGGAGATTCATACAATCATTTAACTGAAATAATAGTAACTTTGAAGTCTGTTGTTTCAGTTTTTTAAACTATAAAATTATTATATTTGTTATTTTGACCGAAATTTTGGTATAAACGTGAAAATTTTGTCGGTTACACGTTTATTACGGTCAAAATATCACATATAAAATAACAGCTACTGTTAATACATTGGAATAGTGTTCTTATGACTCTGAAAGAAAATCTGAAATCAGTAATTTAAATAATTTTATATCTATGGGTGCCGCGTGCGAGTGAAACAGGCAGCGGCGCCACTTTCATCACTTTATAAAAGAATCTAATGTATTTTTATTTTGTAAATAAAAAATACAGTTCATGATGATAGTATTTATTAGTTTAAGTTTAAGTATATACATGCAATTTACAAATTGTGACGTCATATAACTGATGTCACAACGGCAATGAATCGACTAATACCTCATTCATAAAAAAATAACTTAGTAGCTCAGTAGAAGTCATTCGCAGTTATTTTTTCCAATAAACTTCATTTCATTTCAATTTGACTCTGAAGTCATATTTTATTTTAGTAAACTTTAAGCCGGCCTTAACACGGACCAAAGTCCGTGCTAAGGCCCGTCAATCAAAAGTTGCACGATCTGTTGAGAAGAATAAGAGTCAAAGTAATTGTGACTGGAAAGACTATATTTTTATGCTACGGTGAAACATACGTGTGTGTGTGTGTGTGTGTGCGTGATAAATATGTACATAATGTAGGTTAAGATCACGAAGGTTCTTTTTGCTTTCGCATCAGTTGACAGTCAGGTAAACATATATTACGTTTTTTTTTGTTGGAGTGCAACGGTCCACGCCCAGCTATTTCATTCGGAACTTCATTTTTGAAAATAGGATAAAACAGCAAATGTTTATTTTATTATAGCAGAGTTCTTACATTGTGGTTAACGTAGCACTATTTTTTGTCCTCCGTATTCATTAACACATTACTGCCTCTCGAAATCTAATGGATTTATCACAATACTTAGATAAGTATGTCAATTGTTAATTCGTAGCACCAGTAATGGACCAAATTAATTTGATTAAATTCTGCTGAATAAATAAATTTTCACGCCTATTTACAAACAATATAGTATAGGTAAATACAAATGATACAGGGAAATTGAGAAAACGTATACTGGCAATACTGAAATAAATAAAAAAAAACTTAATGACATTAAGCCAGAGATAGACCAAGAGGTATTAAAGTATCGATATCGATAAGTAATTATAGGTACAAATTTTTTTTTTTTGTTTTTTTTTTTGTAATGTTTCAAGAAAATCGTTTTATTAGGGTTCCGTAGTAACTACGGGAAACCCTTATAATTCCGTCATGTCCGTCTGTCTGTCTGTCCGTATGTCACAGTCATTTTACTCGGAGACTATTAACCCTATAAAAACAAATTTTTATACATAATTGTTTTGTGAGCCGCTACAAAATGCCGTAGTAAAATTTAAAAAAAAATTAAAAATAGAGATTGGGTTTTTTATATATACAATAAAGACTGGATCATTTTTAAAATTAAAATTAAAATTACATATATTGTGGAAATTCACTGAACAAATTGTTAAGCGAGAATTCGGTTTCCACCAAGGATCATTTTGACTTCGCCTTACTATATCTGCCCAATGTTCTGCTTATACAGCATCAACTAGAAAATCTAAACAGAATAGTTAGCATGGTGCTGTGTTAGTTTGAGAATTAAAAAAAAAACATTTATCGTAAAATCAAATACTATGTTTCACGTACAAAGGTCACCGACATAGCACAGCTGATTAGCAAGTTGAAGTGGCAGTGAACGTAGAACTGATGGCCAATGGGGCTGAAAAGTTCTCGAGTGGACACCACGCCCCGGCAAGCGTAGCGTAGGAAGACCATCCACGAAATGGACAGATGAACTTATACAAGTGGCAGGAAGATGCTGGATGCAAGCCGCTTCCAATCGGCTTTTATAGAAATCCATGGGGGAGGCCTATGTCCAGCAGTGGACTTCTTATGACTGAGATGATGATGATGATTCACATATCATAATTATTATAGTTTACAAAACTAGAATAACCGACTTCAAAATTCGCAATTTTGTTTTAAAAACCAAACTACTGACCGATTTTGAGATTTGAAAGGAATTTTAAATCAATTTAAATGACGAAATCATGCGGGTAACACATAAGAAAAATATAAGCTAACTGATAATCTCGTTTTAGAAGTCCGTAAAAATAATAATTGTTATCGATAACTTATATTACATCGACCCATCTCTAATTCTTTGCAGTAATTTGTATAAATAATAAAATCAATTTATGAAATGAAATGCTTATATGCTTTTTATACTAATATTCGCGAATGTTATTTATTGAAATGAAATAAATTTCAACAATTTCATCGCGTATATTTCACATAATTTAAGACCCGATTTTTCAAACACTGGAGCATCCGTGGTCATAGGTGAGACACGAACATACGCTACAAATACCTACGTAAAAATTTGTTTCATTTCGCTTTTTATACTGTTAGAAATATATTATTGCTACTTAGAGATGGAAGGTGATAATGTTTTCCATAGTTTTTTAAAGAAGTTTGTAATTTTTAGAAGATTGTTTAACACAGTTCACCATCTTGGCACCGTAAGAATTGAGAAGTGATTGCGATGAGATGACGTTTAAGATTAAATGACGTTTGTGACCTGTCATTAGCAAACACCTGATTTTGGTGTTAAGTTTTTGGAACAATATTTTGTATCGCATTAGGAGTCTTGTAAGTCTTTGGTTGCTATATCAATGCGTCTAGAGATCATATTACTATTACATATTACCACTACTGCTTTAGCCTCTTCTCGTATAAAATCAGGCGTTAAATCAATATCTGAATCAAATGAACTTATTGTGTTTACTTAAACAAATCTCAGATAAGGAAGTTTATATAGATAACTACAACTTCTACAACTCGAAAAAACAAATGATGATCGGACTGCTGCTTTCCCGCCTATTTTGTTTTTTTTCTGTGGCCGGTAATCTATTCAGCCAATATTTTTCATTTTCATCATTAAAAATTGTAAATATTTTGTCCAAATCTATGTTATTTTAAAGAAATTGTTGAAACTAAATTATAATAGTTATTTAAAAAATATATTATATATATTCTTTAGTCAATACTTATCTTTATGTTATTTCAATTTTACATCGCGCTGTAATTGAGTGGCTTTAAAGAAAGATGGACATGGCTCATTAGAAACGTGACAATAGAACTAGTTTTTTTTTTATTTGACAGCTGGCAGTTGAAAGCGATTCTCCCTAGGGCTGAAAGTATTACTTTTAACCCGCTCCTCAGGCAACTTCAGACCTACTTTCAGATTATGAGTAATGAAAAAGCTGTTTTTTGCAGTCTAACTTACGACTTCGGCACACTTAGTACGCTCTGGAGTATGTTTTTTTCTGAGAAAATATGCGTATCATCACTAAAAGATTATAGATGCGTATTCTTTAGTTTACTATAATTCTAGTAAAATAATTTAATACGAAAAAGTCCGATGGAGATTACGAAAAGACTCTTTTTCAACCGACTTCAAAAAAGGCGGAGGCTCTCAATTCGACTGTATTTTTGTTTGTTTTTGTTTATGTTTGTTACCTCATAACTTTCAACTGGGTGAACCGATTTTGATGATTCTTATTTGAAAGCTGGTGCTTCCCGTGTATCCCATTGGTCCAGTTCTGATAACGGCATCCATGAGAAGTCGGTTGCTTCAGTTTTTTAAACAATGATTATTTTGTTTTTGCGAGAGTTGTATTATTATTATTACTAAAAAATATATCCTATGATACTCAGGAAGTGAAGTCGAATTTAAACGACACCAAGCACATCAAAATAAGTCAAGCCGTTTAGGCTGTATGCGATCATATAGAAACACATATGTAGGTATATATACATATATACAAAAATATATACACTCGAAAAACATAACCCTCCTTCTTACGCAGTCTGATAAAAACTGTGACTGACCATTGCCTAACTAAGGAAAACAACCCCAACCTCCTCTTACCCTTAACCACCTACCACTACCCATCTCACTCTACCTTCACCTACCTACCTAACCAACCTAAACTCTTCCCACCCTCTTCTTCCGGACAGCAGATGGCTGGTGTAAGTATATCAATAACGCCAGCCTTCTGCTGTCAAAACCAACACACTACCTTATTCCTTCCAAACCTTCTCTACCTAAAATAAAAAAAGGGAAAACAATAGCATTATTGATCGTAGTATTATAAAAAAACAGTAACTCTGTCTCTCTGTCTGTTTGTTACTTTTTCACGATCAAACCGCTGAACCGGAACCTTGAATCGGTAGACTGAGATGCTAATCTACTTTATAATGCCATATGTACCAGTTTATGCATTATATAAAATAAATGTATTTGATTTGGTAGTTATGAAATTTGGTACAGAGATAGCTGTGAACATGGAGACGGACATAGGCTACTTTTCATCATCTTCGTCACCGTTTTTTATCACTATACGGGTGGAACCGCAGGGTGCAGCTAGTATTTCTTATATGATATCTGCTTGTACATTACATTATATTATTATGAGTGGGTATCTAACTACACGCCTGAATGCCCTTGAAACTAAATGAGGAAGAATAACTACCTAATTATTATCTGCAACAAAATGCAATAACAGTGACGTTATTTTTAAATATAAATCGATATCATACCTAAAAATATGTAAATTAATTAAATGCATTAACACTTCAATTAATTTCCTTATCCAGTTATATTTATTGTATCTTCTATACGTACCTATATAATACAAGTATCAATATTAGAAGAAAAACAAAATCCCAGAATAATGTTTTCGCAATTGTTACACATTGAAATGAATCAAGTCAAGTATCTGCTTTTCTAAATCATAATATTAACTCCACAAATAGTAAAATTCAGTTCACTATTGATCTTGAATCGGACAATCCGTTAGCTTTTCGTGATAGAATTATTAGAAACCCTCATATTTCTGCCAAGCTGTGTAGAAAACCAACCTATATACTTATAGATAAATATCTCAATGGTAAACCTCACCACCACCCGTGTCAGCTATCGTAGGCAAATCTTTGTTACAGAGAGCACGGGGCATCTGTGATGCTGCACAATTACTGGGAGAGCTTCCGACGCGCGCTCAATCATAGACCGTAACTGTCGCTTAACACCAGGTGAGCGCAAGCCTATTGTCAATAAATAAAAAATGCGAGTTACAAAGGTGCTGCTGAGGAACACCCACTAACTCCCACGCTCGCATCACAGAAGCCGGCCCAAAGCACCCACAGTCAACCGACAACCTGCTGTCTTGTCGTATATCAGGTGCTAGACAAAGTTGGTAATAAACAGCTTCTATCCAAACTTATTTCAAGCCGTAGTATATGAAGATCAAAAAGTCTGGAGCATCGTCGCAAAGTAGCTAGTTTGTCGGTTTTTTATCGTATACATTTCGGTGAGTGTGCGTCTGCTTTGCATGATCTCATGGGCCATGGGGGGACCATGCCCATTTTTCTATCGGACTGCAAGAAGCACGAAAAAGCGACATCGTTATATGGTTGATATTCCGAAAACACGTACGAAACGCTTTGGCTCCACTTTCATTGTACGTGCCGACAAACTGTGGAATGCACTTCCTGAACGGGTCTTTCCGACTGGATATAATCTAGGTGTCTTCAAATCGCGAGTGAATAGGCTTCTTCTAGGCAAGTGTGCTCCATCGTAGACCGTAACTGTCGCTTAACACCAGGTGAGTTTAACAGTCAAGCGCAAGCAATTTTCGAAGAAAAAAAAAAGATTCCAACGAATTGAGAACCTCCTCCTTTTTGGAAGTCGGTTAGTAAACCAGTTCTTAAGACCTGTTAAGTCGAATATCCTCTTGCAAGATCCTGGAGTATATAAGCTTGACTGTGAGTGTGGATTATCATACATCGGGCAGACAAAGAGAAGCATCGGGACCCGGGTGAAGAAACATATTGCGGATATGAAAAACAGACGCTCCGACAGGTCTGCAGTAGACAAGCCTTAACCACTACATCCGTTTTGATAATCCTCAAATCTTGGCTAGAGAGACATGTTATGTACCAAAAATGTTACGCGAGGCTATTGAAATTAAGAAATACCCGAACTTTAACAGAGAAGATGGTTGACAAGTAGGTACTTTAGTACAAGGTTTTAGTTTTGATCTTATTTTTTATTTAAATTATTTTGAGATTTTTGACAAATGAACATAAATGCATACATACTTACATACGATACATACGATCAAAAAACACATATCGTTCCCTTTTGATTCTTTGCGACACTGTACTCGTAGTTGGGTATTGGCGGGACATATCTCGCAAACGGTACGCTTAACAAAGATATGATGCACCAAAGCCTGCCTTCATTTTAAAATCTTTATTCAATGATACATCACACATGATGTGGTGGGGCGAATTTTTTTTCTTTACTTCGTGCCCCTACAGGACGACATTTTTATTTTATTTTATTTTAACAATTTTGGAGAAATTAACGACCTTAACTAACGGAAATTAGACATATTCAATTTAATGTAACGTCACATAGCCTATCCAACAAGGGCTTCCAAAGACACTTCAATTGTCAGATTATGATAAGTAGTTTAGAAGTTATGAGGGAACAGATGAACATACATACATACATACCGCCCAAAAACATAACCCTCCTTTTTGCTTCGCCGTATTCGGGTAAAAAGACAACTGTTATCTAGTATAACTTTGGAGCGTCTGTGCTGTAAAGTTATCGAAACGTCAGGTCAACGGGAATCAACGATAAAATTATGTAAAATATACGCGATAAAACCATTAAAATTTGTTTCATTAAGACGTTTCGAACAATTTGCAGCGTCCGTGGTCATAGCTAAGATGACAGTTGTCTTTTTGGTATGAAAATATTAGTTACTCTGCCTACTATTAAGCAAAACGTTGGCTATGCTCGCCCACGGTGTCAACAGGTATCGCAGAGCTATGCTGAGGCTGAGATTTTATTAATTTGATGACCAGGTCCCATGCTGATGGTACTTGCCAACCATCTTCTCTCTTAAAGTTCGGGTATTTCTTAATTTCAATAGCCTCGCGTAACATTCTTGGTACCTACATAAGCGTCTCTCTAGCCAAGATTTGAGGATTATCAAAACGGATACAGTGGTAAGGCTTGTCTAGTGCATGCTCGCACACTGCAGACCTGTTGGATAAAATAATATTTTCATAACAAAAAAGACAACAATGTCATCTAGTCTCACCTGTTACCACGGACGCTGCAGTGTTCCAAACGTCAGGTCATAAAATTATGTAAAAATCCCAATTATTTTCCATCACGTTGACATAAAGTCTAAAACAAAATTCACGAATATAGTGTCCTGGGTTCACCGATACTCACCAACAATGACCTTTTTTTAAAGATTTTGATATAAATACTTTAATGTCGCCACGGGAAAGCCTAATTTAGATTGAGAAGTCTAGAGACGTCGATTTTTCCGCTTTGAATTATTTTGAAAATCGAATCAATCAAAATATTTTAATCGTGTCTCGTCTAAGGGGCCTACTTAGATCTCATTGAGCTCGGACGTTTTTGACGACTGACGCTACATCCGTTGATACTTTATCAAAGAAAAATCCTTAAAATATTTTTTTATAAATTTGCTTCATTTCAAGAAAAAAAAACTCAAATCCATATAGAATAACGTGAGAATAAGCAATACCTATGCGATATACATAACAAAGGCGGCCTCATCGCATAGAGCGATTTATTCCAGGCAACCACAGGGTGGAGGAGCACCTACATATATAACATTAAGGAGGTGATATGTGTGTAATGATCGTAATTGAAGGTTAAATTAAAATTATAATATTATAATGATGTAAATGAGTGTCCTGGCTGAGTCATATATTGGTATAAATACCCGCACTGCCACAGATCCGTATTCATATACTCGGACGAATCCCGTGACTCGCAATAGCTCCAAAATGTCTGCCGCGAACTCTGCCCAGCCAGCTGACGAGTAAGTCAATCCTAATAATAATTATTATAATTTTGACTAGCCTTGTAGCTCAGTTGGTAGTATATCTGCCTGCAGAGCTAGGTCGTGGGTTCGATCCCCACCCAGGACAAACATTTGTGTGATGAGCATGGATGTTTGATCTGTGTCTGGGTGTTTCTATGTATCATATGTATATATTTACAAAGTATAATATGTATTCTATCAGCCATCTAGTTCCATAGTACAAGTTTTGCTTAGTTTGGGCTAGATGGTGTTGTGTGAAATGTCCACCAATATTTAATTTTAATTTGCTTTAATAATGGTTATAGTATAGGTAAGACTCACGACTGATTACAAAGATTACTTTGCGGGTGATTAGGGACACGTATGTATGTAAGGCAAAGGTAGGTGGTTTTTACATCTAGTTTACAACATAGAAACTAGCTGATTAATTATGTTACAAAAAAGATGATCCTCAGGAAGTGAAAACAAATTTAACGACACGTCGCAAATTAAAATCGGTCGAGCCGTTTAAGTTGTAGGGAGTCATATAGAAACATACACACACACACACACACACACTAGAAAAACATAAGTCTCCTTCTTGTGCAGTCTGGTAAAAAGTGAAAAAAAAACATAGTGGATATTTTAAAAACACGAACGAAACCCTAATTCCATAACGTACTTAAATGCTGCAAAAACGCGTTACATACAAAAAATCTTAAAATAGCAATATTCTTTCAATATTATTTTGACTTTTATATTACTCTCTCAACTGTAGAAAGAGCGAGACAAAAGTCAAAGTAATATTGAAATAAGATTGCTTGAAAGCTTGTGGTATGGCCTTAGATATTTTCCGCATCTTCTTCTTTCTAATGGACCCATGCGATTAGCGATTTGCCAGTGTCACATATTGAGATTTGTTTAAGTGTCTTGAATAATACAAGTTATATTGTTCTAGTCACAACCAAGTCACGTTCCTATACTCGTACTGTCATTTTCAAGTTCGAGTCCTGCTTCATAAAGTGGTGGCGACTTTACTGTAAGCCTCAATGGTGCTTTGCCGACAACATCAAAAGATGTGATACCTGTCAATTTATTTCACTTGCCCACACTCACGCACTTGATCAAACAGAATATAGCATTAACATAAAATAACATGAAAATAATAAATAAATATTTGGGGACATTTCACACAACACCATCTAGCCCAAACTAAGCAAAGTTTGTACTATGGAACTAGATGGCTGATAGAATACATACTTATATACTTTTTTTGTTGTAAATATACATATATATATATGATACATAGAAAAACCTATAGACACAAAACAAACATCCATGCTCATCACACAAATGTTTGCCCTGGGTGGGGATCGAACCCACGACCTTAGCAGGTAGACATACTACCAACTGAGCCACAAGGCCAGTCAACAATACGATAACATGATTCCATGACGTTTCCACCGAAACTCTATTTTCCACATCGCACGTGACAACTCCGTCGCCGAATTGGTAGGGGCTCCTAGGTACCCACAGATGGAGATGTTGCGGGTTCGAATCCCGTCGCATGCTGAAGAATTTTGACCTGTCTATCTACCTATATGTAAACATTTCAGAAATGTTGGATATGGAAGAACTTTTTTTGCGATTTCCGGGTTAGTCCCGTATTAAAAGACGTTAATAATGATAAGTACAATGACCCCTTAAATGGCTTTAAGTATTGCTAAAAACGTTACTTGCGCTACCGTCAGGGTTTACTTATATATTCCACTAGTATCATCTAAAGGTTGTCTGGAAAAGATCACTATTAGCGATAAGGCCGCCTTTTGTGCCTGTCGTACCCCAAATCATGTACTTATTTGTAGTATTATTATGGTATAATTAAAGTATTTTTGTATTGTATTGTTACTTGACTATGATCGACGTTTCAAATTCTCTGTCTTATTTTCGCAAGTGTCATTACGAGTCAGCGAGAAGTTGACAAAATATGTTGAGCATTGTTCAAATTTGAGTAACGTATTTCGGTGAGCCATAAAGGTAGATTATAAAGACGAAACTAACTCTGTCTGTCGTCTGTCTGTATGTTTGTTACCTCTTCACAGCTGAACTGCTAACCAATCGATATGAAATTCGACTCAGAGATTCTTTAGGACCTGTCGTAGGACATATAAGCTATATTTAATCATCATCATCACCACAGTTTTTCATCACTAAGCGGGTGACACCGCAGAGTCCAGCTAATATCAGCAAAACTAAGCGCAAACATGTTCGTGTTGAAATTTTCATTAAGCTATCTTGTTGTAGAAATGCAACAATTACAGAGGAAGCCAGAAGAGAACAGAACTTGCAGAAATACAGATCGTTCTTCATGAGAGAGGCGCATGTAGCGGCGCAACAAAGCAAAGACGACGTGTCCAAAGTCGGTGCTTGTGTCGTCAACCGGGAAAACAGAATTGTGGGTGTGGGGTATGTAGCCTTAGTAGTTATCCTCCTTTAGGTCCATTTCACGTTGAAATGCCAATAATCCGTACTCAGCGATATAGGTCCACATTCTTGATGCGTACTGCACAGGAATGGAATTCTTTGCCGCTATATTTGTTTCCTGAGAACTACAATCTTGGAACTTTCAAGGAGTTTCTAGAGTATCTAAATAGATATCTTCTAGATCGCGAGCTCCATCTTCGGTCACAGAGTTGATGGTCAATCGTAGAATATGTATCTTGCGTAAAAAAAGGTGGAGCTAATTTATCTGTAGGAATAAACGGAACCCTTATAGGATAACTTTGTTGTCTGTTTGTTCGTCTGTCCGTCTGTCAAGACCTGTGTCTCGGGGACGCGTGAAGGTATTGAGTTGAAATTTAAACCATATACGCAGATCCAATCATAAAGGAAAATATCCGAAAACTGTACATTTTTAATTAAATCCCAAAAAAACCGGCCAAGTGCGAGTCGGACTCGCGCAGGGTTCCGTACCATTATCTATAAAAATTAGCTCCGCGCACACGAGTTTCAACGTCATCTTGCGCTTACCCGAGCGGGCAGACACGTGAGGGCAGATGTCGTAGAAACTCGTGTGCGCGGAGCTAATTAACACCGAGCGACCGAGCGGGCACTGGGCTTAACCGAGCGCTGAGCGCCGAGGCTTAACTGCGCTGAGCGCAGTCGGGAACCTGCCCGCTCCGCACTTTTTTTTTTATATTTAAGTTGATTGAATGCGGTTTACGAATTATGACGTATTTAAAAAAAACTACTTACTAGATCATCAGAAAAAATGATATTAGAAACATTTTTGAAGACCTATCCATAGATACCCACACGTATGGGTTTGATGAAAACAAATTTTTGAGTTTTAGTTCTAAGTATGGGGAACCCCTAAAATTTATTGTTTTTTTTTCTATTTTTGTGTGAAAATCTTAATGCGGTTGACAGAATACATCTACTTACCAAGTTTCTACAGTATAGTTAGAGTTTCGGAAAAAAATGGCTGTGACATATGGATGGACAGACAGACAGACAGACATGGCGAATCCATAAGGGTTCCATTTTTTGGCTACGGAACCCTAAAAAGGGTCTTTATTCAAGGAAGCACGGTCCAAATTTTAAAGTGTTTTAACAGTATCATGGGGTATCGTAAAAAAGAGCTTCATTACCACAAGCTAAAACAGGTTTTTAAATTTTAAATTGAGAGTCCGCGCCCAGCTGTGGGAAAGTTTGTATATAAAGTGGGCTGATAAAAAAATTAATAAAAAATACGAACACAGACATGAATTTAAAAGGATTCCCTCGTTGTTACTACGGAAGCGAAACCCTAAAACTAAATAACAATGTTGGTTGTCTAGTACAATAAATATACTTGCATTGCACTGAACTTCTATTATTTTTTCCAGTTACAACGGAATGGTTAAGAATAGGGTGAAAACGAATTCCCAGGGGGAAAACAGGAAAAAAAAATATACGGTAAGCGGGGTAATTCTACAGGATGTACACGAATCCAAATGGGATGACGAGAATAAGAATTTGTACGGTAAGCGACCACATAAAGTTATAGTTTTTTATGATTCCTTTTGAGTAATGTAATACGCCTAATATTCGCAAATGCACATTTTACAATAGACACGACAGGGGCCGTACCACAAGCGTGCAGTCTTATTTCAATATTACTTTGCCTTTGTCTCGCTCTTTCTACAGGTGAGTACCTAATATTGAAATACGATTGCTATTAAGATGAAAAGTAAAGTTTTTGAAAAGTAATAGCCCCCAGGAAAAGTGTTATTATACATTAGTCGATTTTGATTTTTCTAAACGGTTTTATTTAGCTTGCTCTGTTTGTTGTTGTTTGTTTTTGGGTCAAATTAAGTAGGTACCTAATCAAAGTTGGACCCCTTCCCCGTTGACAGATTGATCTGATATTTGGTACACGACTTCAGTTTAGATGACAATAATGAAATATATTTAGTATCATTCTAAATTCAATATGGTCGCCGCCACTAAATGGCGGATTTCACATTGCTTTACTATTTTTTGAATAATCTCTAAAAATAGAAATATTTCATTGGATTCCTGAGTGAAGTGCGTCAGATTATAGAATCGCAGAGTACCACTAACACGTTTTTCTTGGCAAAAGTGTCATATGTTCAGGATTATCGTATAAACATCTGCACATTTTCTAATCTTCGAAGACGAAGCATTTGACATTCAATGACAAATCTCATTAGTTTTGGCGGGAACGTCATCGAAACATGTGGTTGCTTTGTTTTATTTTCCTAAACTTGTGTTATTTGGAATATTAATGCGATAAAAATGGTGGTGTTTTATTCATTAAGTGTTCGATCAAGTATATCAGTGTGGGCAAGTGAAATGAAGCAGTGAAACGTGTCATTTTACGTTGTCGCCACAACTCCATAGAAGCTTCTAGTACAGTCTCCACCACTTTACTGAAGCAGAACTCGACTTTGAAAATGACTGTATACGTGACTTAGATTATGACTAGAATATTTACAACTTGTTTTATTCAAGAAACTTGAACACAAAATCTCAATACTTGACACTGGCAAATGCTTTAAGCGGGTCCAATACAAAAAAGAAGAAGAAGACAAATCTCATTCTTGGAGTTTTGGCGGGAACGTCTTACTAACATGTTGTTGCTTTGTTTTATTTTCCTAAACTTGTGTTATTTTGAACATTAATGCTATAAAAATTGTGGTGTTTTATTTATTTATTCATTAAGTGTTCGATCAAGCGCGTAAGTGTGGGCAAGTGAAACAAAGAAGTGAAACGTGTGATTTTACGTTGTCGGCAAAACTCCATAGAAGCTTCTAGTAAAGTCGCCATCACTTTACTGGGGCAAGACTTAAATTTGAAAATGACTGTTTACGTGACTTAGACTGTGACTAGAACACTATAGAACTTGTATTATTCAAGAAACTTGAAAATAATTCAATACTTGACTCTGGCGATTTGTTAATCGCGGGGTCCAATACCAAAAAGAAGAAGAAGAAATCTCATTCTTGACAAAAAAATAAACAAGCGGGTGAAGAGAGGTTTCTTTAAAAAGGTTTTAACCGTGAAGGATTTAGTAAAAGTAAAACCTTACTCCTCATCCAATGTGTATAAGGTGAAAATAGATTTACTTCGATGATTGAGCGTTTTGTTTAATTATCACCCGTCTGAGCATGATGATATGAACTTTATGTATCCTAATCCTTTCTAATATTACAAGTAACGAAGTAGCGTACTTTGAAGTCGGTTGTTTCAGTTTTCAACTATAAAATATACAGTCAAAAAACAACAAATAATTAAATCTATAAGAAAAAAATGTAAACTAAAAGAAAAACAAAATACCCGACTGCAGACACGGAGTTTTAATTTGTATTTTCGTTGGAATCGTTGTAAAATATTATAAATGCGCATTATAGATAATAATGCTAGTAAAATCACTTTTTTATTACGAAATAGTTCGCCGAAGTGGTTACGAAATAAAACGCATATATTTTTTATTTTTGCAAAAGATGTATTATTATTATAACAAGAAATATAGCCTCTCACACTCAAGAAGTGAAGACTACTCTAACGACACCTCGCACATCAAAATCGGTCAAGTCGTTTAGGCTGTAGTTATATAGAAACATATATACATAATACATACCCACATACATATATACATATAGTCGAAAAACATAACCCTCCTCTACGCAGTCGGGTGAAAAGAGAAAATTGATTTCTATTCTTAAACATTTCAACCCTTGGTTTATAAGTTTTCATAAAGTTATAATAGTAAACTTAGTTATTCATATGTAATCTTTCGTCAAACCAATTTTTAATTAAGTACTTTTTTTTTTACCTGATTCCAAAGACTTATGGTCCTATGTAAATAGGGCGAATTCTGTGCGTGATTCCCACCATTTCACAAATTCACGCGCCAGCAGCGGCGGCGGAGGATGCCGACTCAAGAAGCACTCAAAGTGTGCGTCGATGGAGCCCCATTATTTATTTATTTTTATATTTATATATTTATTTATTAGATACATACACTTGGGGTATCTACCTATATAGAAGTATATGTATGCAATAAAATATAAATGAATATTTCTAATTTCAGTTTGTCACGCAGAACTGAATGCAATATTGAGCACATATTCAGCGGATCTGAAAGACTACGTCATATTTGTGACCCGGTATCCCTGTCACGAGTGTGCTAAGATAATCATCCAATCTGACATCAAGCGTGTCATATACGGATATGACAAACACCCTGAAAAGGATGGGTACAAAGCTGCAAGGGAGATGTTTGCTAGTGTCGGTGTGAAAACGGAGTAAGTTATATGTACCTATTTGTTTTTTTATGGCCTACCGGCTACCGTGTATAGGCAACACACTGTAACTTAAGTTACAGTGTTTTGGGTTAACAGGGCCCATTGACTTTCTTGTGATCTGTTCTAACCCCCTTTAAAAAAATAATTCTACTAACCTTTGTCTACACTGATATAATACTTTTAAAAACACTGTATTCGACAGAACATTACAGGTTTATTATTCCAAAACACGGCAACAAAACATACCGTGTATTGCTAAAACAAAACAATGCGCGCGAAAGTTATACCGTGTCAACAAACCAACGTTTCAAGACATGCGCGCTGCGATCGACAAGCGATAGCGCATACGTTTGCCGGGAGCTCAAATAACAGTGGCTTTTCATAATCGTTCGCGATCAGTGTGCGCGCGCGCGCGCGGGGCTACGCAACTTTGAAGTAAGAGATAGATCACGCTGCACTTGCAACGGGACCGTGCTGTCGTTCGTATAATTTAATTATTTTATAGAGTTTTTACGTAAAAAATGTGCGGATTTTGGTAACAAACTCTTGCTAAATTTGTCTATTTGCTAAACTTGCTAAATGACGTGAATCAATGTTTTGCTACAACAATGGCAACATTATTGTAGGAACACTAGTATGGGAAACCACTCTTTGGGGGGGTCCATCCTATCCTCTATAAATTACTTATATCTAATTGCAGGACTTGGACTACTATAGCATATATGCTACATTTTTACTTCAAAACATCTGGGCCTGAACCTTGATCTCATAGTATCGTTCGAAGTTAGCTCACTCTCGCTTTTATCTTGTTCGGGAAGTTCAATACATCCGGCAAAGTACTAGTTTTACTAGCACACCGAGGCTTCCGTACTTGACCATGCTTGACACTGACACCAGCTAATCACTCAACAAAATGCGCACTATATCTAACTTTACAAATTTTCTACAGTAGGAATAGCCTGAAATGCTAGACGTTCACACATAATATCAAGTTCAAATGAGTAGGTAAGTGTTACAAACATCTGGAATCTTCAAGGAGGTTTATCTCGCAGTTCTCGCACATTAATTATTTCCCATTTATTCAAAAAATATTTACGCAAGCTTGTCTCGCACTTGACCAGTTTTTCGTAATTATTAAAGTGAAAACTTCTTTAGTTTCGTTGTGCATTTTTGTGATGAGTAAAAAAAATTAAACTCGCGTCAGATCGTTAGACGGATAGTCAGAAACCTATTCTAACGTTCTGCATTTAAAGTTCATTATTGTATGTACAAGTTTGTCCTTCTAGCATGACGTCAATTCGTTGCTCCGAATGCTTATTTTCGACACATGCACGTAAGACTCGTTAGCTCAATACGTTAGAGCACCGATATAAATTAAAATTTTTCAATCGGAGGGCGGAGGTTCAAATCCTTCACGAGTCAGTCTTATTGCTATTTTATTTTTTAGTTTTCACTTCTACCGGCACTCCCGGAGTGCAACCCGTTGTATTTTAGGGTTCCGTACCTCAAAAGGAAAAAAACGGAACCCTTATAGGATCACTTTGTTGTCCGTCTGTCCGGGTGTCAAGACCTTTATCTCGGGAATGCGTGAAGGTATCGAGTTGAAATTAAAACCATATATGCAAATCCATAGTATGTTGCAGCAGAAAGAAAAATAAAATTTCTCACTTTTCGTAAAAAAAGTTATAGCCGAATATGTCGTAAAAAACGCACATTTCGACACTCACAAGGGAATCAAAACCTATGGGGTACTTCCCGTTGACCTAGAACTATAAAATTTGGCAAGAAGCATTGTGTAGAGTACACATATAGGAAAAAATCCGAAAACTGGTCATTTTTAATTTAATCACAAAAAAATGGTGTCTCTATGCAAGGAATGAGGGCCCAAATTTTAAAGTGAATCATGTGAAAGAGCCTCATTAGCATAAACTTAAACAGGTTTTTAAATATTTTTACGATGTATATTTTTCGGTTTATGAAGGAAAATATAAAAAAACTATATGATTTCCCCCTTTTATTTAGTTTGTACGGAACCCTCGGTGGGCGAGTCTGACTCGCACTTGTCCGGTTTTATTTTATTAAGTACATCAAATTAAACCCTACAACTTTGCCAAATTTGAGACTTGTATCTATTATCGTTCAAAAGTGTAGGACCGTTTAAGAGTAGGACAGACAGATAGATAGACAGACAGACAGACAAACACCGTACGTAGCCTCTCAAATAGGCTCCAACATCATCGGAAGCCTAAAATAACTCATAATAACTTTATTGCAAATATGGGTATTATTTGAAAAAACAATGAGTGAGAATGCCATATTTCGCCTAACGACATGAAAAAAAATGAAATAGGGTAAATTAATCATCTAAACAAAATTAAATTTTACTTTCATATTTAATAAATGTGAATATAACATGAAAACAAACAAACTTTCCTCTAATGAATAAATATTTGTTGGTAAAATGTCAAACATTTTTTTTTTTGTTTTTATAGCCAGACTAAGTAACTCTTGTAAGTGTATTTATTGTATTCTCTTTGTTGTGAGCGATCAAAATGGTTTTTTTTAAGAAGTGGATCTACGTTTGACCACCGATGTAATTTGACCACCACTTAATTTTGTTTTTTTCAATCGCTTTTAACATTGAACAAAAACAAAATGTCTACCAGCCTCCTTCTGCTCTTGGATTAAAGACTTCTTGAGAGAACGAAAATGGACTACCAGCTTCCTTCTGCTCTTGGATTAAGTCTTCTTGAGAGAACGATTGATTCGAGTGGTTGTTGACGGGTGCTCTTCCGATCAAATGGCAATATATACGCCTGCGTACCTCAAGGGTCTGTACTCTCCGCTACTCTCTTCCTGCTGCATATTACTGACCTGCTGAAACCTGGTATCTTAGGGTATGCAGATGACAGCACAGTTGTGGAAAGATACACTTCTGGTCCAAGAGCCAAAATGAACTGCTTGGACTCACGTTAACCCCAACAATGAACTTTCAAGGGCTACCTTGAATCTAAGGCTAAACTGGCTAGTAAAAAGCTTGGCATCATTAATAAGGTTAGGCGATACTTCTCACCGGGACAACTGTTTCATCTGTATCAAGCACATGTCCAATCGTGTATGGAGTACTGCTGCCACCTTTTTGATGGATCAGCCAAGATAAGCTGGAAGCTTTAGAATCAGTGGACCGGCGAGCTGTGAGGTTAATCGGTGACGATAAACTAGCTGCCAAGAAGCTACTTAGTCTCGAGCACCGCCGTAAAGTAGCATGTCTGTCTATTTTCTACAGGATTCATTTCGAGGAATGTGCGCAAGAGCTTCATGACCTAATTCCACCCTCCCCATTTCACTACAGGACTAGCAGAAAGTCGGCGAATTACCACCCATTTCTCGTTGAAATGCCAAAAATCCGTACTCAGCGATATCGATCCACATTCCTGTTGCGTACTGCACAAGAATGGAATTCGTTGCCGTCATCTCTGTTTCCTGAGACCTACAATCTTGGAATTTTCAAGGCTAGAGTGAATAGATATCTTCTAGATCGACGAGCTCCATCCTCGGCCACACCGTCACTTAACATCAGGCGAGTTGGTGGTCAATCGTAGATCTATAATGAATAAAATAAAAAATAAAAAAAGGATATCATGGTTGAGACCACAGAATTCGTGGTCCTATTTACGTTGATACTTTGATGATTGCAACTTGAAATCACCTGTAAATTTATGTTGGTCAACTAAATTGACTACAAAATCTTAAGTCATTTTCCATAGAGAACTATCGTCGCGAACGAACAAAATAATGAAATAAGGAGAGCACCTCTCTACTTCTATAATAGTAAATTTAATAAATTGTAATTTATTAACTATTTAATCAAACTCGGCTGGCCAGCGTTCGGGAAACTCAAAAGCATGTTTTCGTTCAATGTACCTCAGTCCTCAATGCCTCATGTCGAAAGTTTACGACCAGTGTGTGTTACCAGTAATGACATACGGCACTAAAACGTAGTCTCCAACTATGGGTGTTTTCAGAAAGCTCGATATCACGCAACGAGCTATGGAGAGGTCTATGATCGAAGTCTCTCTACAAGATCGAATTAAAATGAAGACATGCGTAGACGTGCGAAGGTCACCGACATAGAGCAGCGGATTAAGTTGAAGTGGCAGTGGGCAGGGCACATATCACTTAGAAGTAACAACAGTGTACTTTTTATGGCTGAGATGATGATGATAATTATTTAGCTTATTTTTTCTTTCCAGGCTATACGAACAAGACCCTGCATCATATATAAACTTCACCACACTAGATCCTGAATATAAAAAACAGGTGCAGGATCAGGAACAGGATAGAATCAGAAATGAAGTGACGAGGAATGGAAACTAAACTTAAAGACAAGAAGTATATAAAAACAAAATTTTGTATTCATGTATTTTGTAATAAGACGTCGTAATTTAGTTATGACATAAAATTTGTATAATTAATCTTTTTTATGCATTAAAATATAGTAAATATATTAAATGAGGCGAACTTGTCTTTTAGAACTGACCCGAGCCAATATATTGCCTCTGTTTCAACAGTGTGTTATCTTGACGTTCCACAAAAAGAGACAACGTGATATTGCGAACTGACACAGCAGTGCTGTCTCTTTCACTTTCAGTTTCGCTATATCACGCGTAAAAATAAGTTTTTTTTTTTGAAAAATTAAATCGAATGCGGCGGTTTTAATTATCGAATGATAAAAACATTATTTGTCGAATTTACCACGTTATTGAAGCAGAGGCGATATACATATAAACCATCCAAAATAGGCCACCACCGATATCACTATTTAACTCCCGACCCAAAAAGAAGGGTGTTATAAGTTTGACGTATGTATCTGTGTCTGAAATCGAAGCTCTGAAACGGAAGGACCGATTGGTCAAATATTTTTTTTAAACTATCACGGTCATTCATTAAAGCACTATTATTATTAACGGGATATTAAAATTAACGCAAACCACGGTAAATATCCCGTTAATAATAATAGTGCTTTAATATTTTTTTGTTTCATCAAAATAGGATCTAAATATCAGGGGTTTCTAGTTATCTAAACTAACATGTCATAACTAACAGATACCTAATATAAAAATAAATAATGAATCGTGTAAATCGAAACGCAACAATCGCTGGCAGATGATCGCCAACCTGGAAACCTCCACAGGCGAGTAGGGAAATACAAAATAAAACGTTTTAGTTAAAAATATATTTATTTGCACTTGTTAAGTATCAGTTTACAAATTAAGTAGATTAATTACAACATATAACAACTAACCATCTAAAATGCACATAATTACATTTGTTTTTTTATAAAATCTGGCACACATCATTATAGCAAAATATTCGTCAAAGAATTTACTGGAGTAGAAAAACAATTGCGTTATGTATGCGATCGATAGCAAATAAATCGCATAAGAAAACAATAAAAATGCATAGACACTGATGAAACTAAGAAAAAAAAAAGATAATCGCGATTGGAATAAAAACTATAGACAGTAGCGTTACTGCGAATAAATAACTGAGAAAGTCGCGAATGAGACAATAAGTAGAGACACCATAGGCGTTGCTAAGTGGGGGTTCAAACCCACCCCGCCCGAAATTATTAGTCAAACTATTACATACAGACATGTGTAATTGCAAAATTACATATTACAATGTGTACAAGTACATATGATTAGAGAGACTTTACAGAAAGTCAATAATACAAATATAGTAATATGTCTACCTACATACAAGTACGGACAAATGACGGAACTATATAATCGACGAGTAGAAAACTTCAACAATCTTTTATATCTCGACGCATTAACACATAACTACGCATATATATTTGACTCGAACCGGAAACTTAAATACGATCATACTATGTTCTCTAGGAATTCTGGTACAATCAACAAACTTGGTATGCAGACAAATTTCAAGACATTAAAAAACTATTTCACTGGAATAGTAAAAAACAACGGAAATAATAATAATCAGGATGTTATCGAACCACTCAATAATAATATAAACAAATCCTCATTTTTTCGTGAATAATTACCTTCATATTCTACATCAAAATATTGCGGGTCTCATCAACAAGACAGACAGACTAGTAATTGCCCTGGATCAACTAGCAGAAAAGAGTATTATTTCAGATGTGTTGTGCATAACGGAGCATAATATAATGGCTGGTTTCGAGCAACATGTTTATGTTCCTAATTATACACTAGCTGCATCTTTCTGCAGAGACAGTACAAATAAAGGTGGTTCGTGTATCTTAGTGAGGAATGGACATGAATGGAGAGAGGTTCCGGAATTTAAAAAAAAATCACTGACCAGTGTATTTGAGTGTTGTGCTGTAGAATTGATTAGACATAAATTATTGATAATGTGTTTATACAGAGTACCTAAAACATCAAATTTAAAAACTTTCTTATGTAAACTGGATAAAATATTGAGCATGACGAGTAACAAAAAATATGAACAAATCGTCATTGCTGGTGATTTTAACATTAATATATTAAAAGCATCTAATTTGACATCAGACTTCGAATCAATTCTAGGAAACCATAATTTTAAATTAGCGGTGAAACAACCGACTCGCTTTGCAAGCCAAACATGTATCGATAATATGGCATATAACTGTAAAAAGATTTGTAATACGGAAGTGCACGAATTAGATTTATCTGATCACAGTGCTTTAGTAATGAAGTTCCCAGTCCATAAAAACGCGCTACTTAAATTCTGGAGGAAAAAGCAGCGTGATTATTCTGTTGAAAATATTAATAAATTTAAAATGTGTCTTAGTAATGTTTTATTCCAAGAACTATACAGCTTTTCTGACGCAAATCTTGCATACGATTACTTTTTTTCAAACTTCAAACTATACTATAATTTGTGCTTTCCATATAAAACAGTTATTATTAGAGTTAATAAATCCATAAAGTGGTTATCACGTGGCATAAAAATTTGTAGCAAAAACAAAAGAAATTTACTTTGGAAATATAGACTGAAACCTACAAAAACTAATAAAAGTATCTTCCTTAATTACTCAAAACGTCTTAGAAAGATCATTGTTCTAACTAAACGGGCACAAAATAACTTTAAGATGAATTCATCTCATAACAAGTCAAAAACTGCATGGCAAATCATAAATAGTACCAAATTAAATTTACCTAAAGAAGCCATAACAAAAATTGAACAAGATAATGAAGATATAACGGATCCGATAGCTATAGCCAACGCATTTAATAATTTTTTCATAGATAAAATAAAACCGGTTCCTGAGTCAGGATATAAAGTGACAGCTAATATAAATCATAGCAAAGATTCTATGTTCATGGCACCAAGCACGCCACAAGAAATAAACAAAATAATACAAAACCTTAAAAACACTAAAAGTGTTGGTGATGACGAAATCTCAACTTTCATAATAAAATCAGTAAGTGAGTATGTATGTACCCCTCTAAGCTATATTATTAATTTGTGTATATCCACAGGCACATTTCCGAGTTCTCTGAAAACTACCATTATTAAACCTTTATTTAAAAAAGACAATAGAGAGAAAATGGAATGCTATAGGCCCATTGCACTTATATCGATATTTTCAAAAATTTTCGAGAAGTATGTTTATAATGAGTTAAATGATTATTTAGAGAAAAATAATATTCTATGCAATGAACAAAAGGGTTTCAGAAAAAATAGAAGTATTAATATGGCCATATACGATTTCATTAAAAACGTCTTAATATGTATGGATAAAAGCACTCCGGTGTGCGCCATATTCTGTGATATGACGCAGGCGTTCGATTACGTAGATCACAGAATCTTAGCTAGTAAATTAGAAGCGTATGGAATACGTGGCAACGTTTTAGATTTGATAGAGTCTTACCTAGCAGATAGAATACAAATCACGGAAATCAGTCGAGTCAATCTTAACACGAAAGCAGAAGAAATATATAGATCGTATGAACGCAAAGTGGCGTACGGAGTTCCACAAGGTAGTGTCCTGGGACCACTTTCATTCATAGCATACATAAATGACTTGCCTAATGCTACATCTCAACCTATGACATTATTTGCAGATGATAGCACTATCACCGTAGCATGTAAAACACTTGACTCTTATGAAAACGATATTGTTAAATCTTTGACCTCAGTTATATCTTGGCTTGACAACAATAACTTAAAAATTAACCTAAATAAAACAAATATAATGCATTTTAGACAAAGAGAAACAAACAAAGGTAATATTAATGTAGCATACGACAATAACATTATAAATGAAGTAGAAAGCTCAAAATTTCTTGGATTATATATTGACCGAAAATTGAATTGGAAATCACAAATAGAGCACCTTTCGAAAAGAATAAGTAGCCAAACATATGCCATCGCCAAACTAGCTCGTACTCTAAATATAGAATCTTTACTTAAAGCCTACTATGGGTTAGTTGAATCAATTTTGAGGTACGGGATTATTTTTTGGGGAAATTCAACAAATAAAATTATTATTTTTAAAAGGCAGAAACGCTGTATTCGTTCAATGTTTAAACTCAAAAAAAGAGATAGTTGTAAGCCCTATTTTTTAAAGTATAAAATTCTTACACTTCCGTGTTTATACATTTTAGAAACGGCCCTTTTTGTAAAAACAAACCGGGATCGATTCCCCACACTATCTGATACTACTGTAAGAAATAGGCGCGACCAAGACAAACGGCGCGTACATGAAGGAAAGACAGCACTGATGCAAAATAGCATCGTATGTATGGGTCCTAAAATCTACAATAAGATTCCTAAGTCAATAAGAGACCAGAATAGTAATTTATTTAGAAAAAAGTTGAAGGCATTGTTATTGCAGAAGTGTTATTATTCTATCAATGATTTTTTAAATGACAAATTTTAATTTTATTTGACATTATGTGTATCTTTTATTGCTTCTGCTTTGTCATATTATAGATATTTTTGGTTTGTGTATTAATCTAATAACAAATAATTATTATTATTATTATATAATTTTTCGCATGTGCATGATGCTGTCTACCTGACATTTGTACGCCTAATCGGCACAACATGATTTTAAGCGACTAAATTTAGTGTAACATCTTTTATGCACTTGTTGTATAAAATTCTCGTGTTGTATGCAAATAAATTATCTTTATCTTTATCTTTATCTTTATCTTTACAAATTATAATAAAATCTTAAACCTAACACAAACATAAATTAGAATTCTCTCAATTAGATTATTTGGAATTTTCCATTGAAATTTTCGTTTTCGGGTAAAACACACTCGTGAGAATATTTTTAAATGTGAACTATTTTTACGTAACTTAACAATATAAATTACTATTCAAATCACTTTTTGTCCAAATTAAATGCAGATATTTTGCAACTAGTTTTTAACTCGTACAGAGATCTATAAAGCGACTCAACATTCAACACTTACCCAATGCGTGAGAAAACACTCCACTGTTTTCCGCATAAGGCTCGTATGGAGAATATTTTTGTCGCCTGTATCACAAAACACAATAGTGATCTAGGCCTGTATATCGCACAGAAAATAATTGTATCCTTGGATATATATATATATATATATATATTATAATTGTTTATGGTCAAATAACTAAACACAAGGATACAATATTTTTTGTAATTTTCTAAGTAGTTTTCTACATTGTCCGATTTCGACGAACTACTAAAGCTTTAAAAAAAAAAAAACTTGATTACTTTTTTTAATTTTTCAAAATAGCACAGCCAATGTCATTCATAGTACAAAATTAATAAAAATGTGTTATCGAAATCGGGTCATCGCATGAAAAAACCTGATTTACACCTCTAAATTATGACTTTAGGGGTAGACACAATCTTCTCATTTTGTGTGGTTCTCTTAATTTTTATGAACGTTATTTATTAGTTGTAAAAATTTAATAGGATGGCTTAAAAAAAATGTGGCGCTGTTTAAAAATCAGTGTCAAGGGCGTGGGGCGCCACAATCGCAGTATTTAAACAAACCCAGATACCTATGTACAGGTTACAATGCCATCTATTTTGGATAAAAGGAACTAAATTTATTTGCCAACAAGATAACGGCCCATTTCGATTTCATAGTATATTGTGCCGAATATAAAGTTTTTATATCTTTATACATATTATATTCAATTTAATGATTAATTATTTACAGACAAACCTAGCTCCTAGAAAACTTTCAATATATTCACCACTATTCATTAAAAATAGTTTATATTCAACTATCACATTTTGTCTAATTAAGTCTTAAAATATATATCTATATATATATATAAATTCAGTTGGAAACCATTTTTTTTAGTAAATTTCAACTAGGAATAAGGAATGAATAATAAAATGTTAGTAAAAGTCGTGATTATTATTGAATCCCTAAATATAGCTAATTAAAATATTGGGGAACTTTCCATAGACCTTTTAAAGGTAAGTCGCGCGCGGCGAGTCGCGGGAGAACCTGAACCATACAACGCAAGGCAAGTAGTATAAAGTGGTTAGAATTCCAAACGAAAGTATTTTTAGCATTTATGGTCGAAGTAAACGGGAGATTAATAGCAAATAATCAAATATTTTTTTATCGAAAATTACGGATAAATATTTCATTGTACTTTATGCTCTTAATCTCTATTTTTTTCTTCAATACATGTGATTTGACGCCAATAAATGGTTTTCCCGACGAGCTTCAACAAAGAGCGTTTTAAAAAGGGTGTCTACAAGCACCTTTCCGGGCTAGCAAAGCAACAGTAATGTCACTGATGTTGCAGTTGTCGATAGGCGACGGTTATCGCTTACCATCAGGCGAGCCGTCTGCATTTTTGCTGCATAAAAAATAAATAAAACCCGATATTAAAGTTAACCACAATATTTAATTGTAAAATTATACTCTTTTCGACCATATTTGGTAAAAATACTTTTGTATGTAATTCGAAGCACTTTAAAAAAAACCTGAAACATCCGACGAATGGGCACACTCCCGAACAAAATAATCATATACCTAATTGGATATGGTTCTCAAACTACCGAACAAAATCGATAAAAAATTATGGGACCACCTGGAATCTATAAGGAATTCAACGCAAAAATAATTTTCAAAAGGGGAAATCAAAAGCAGTTTATGTTTTCGAAAATAAGAATTCTCATTGGTCATCAGTACACTATTGTCTTTTATATTATAAGACATATAATCGCGTTTAGGTTATTTAGATTCTAAATAATAAAGAGTTACATATGAAAATATTTTCAGTTCATATCACCGTTCGTTCATGCGTTAAACTATCTTAAAATTAAATAATATGTAAGATGTCAGTTTTTGTTGATATGAATTTATACAGGGTGTTTAGTATACGAAAAACGCTGTGAGAAAATTATAGCACAGGCCATATCTTAATGAAACATAATACGATGACAGGATCAAAATCAAATTCAAATTTATCTGTTTATCATTTTAGTATAGTTCCAGTTACGTAAAAAGAACGCTGGATGTTCGCGTTTACGAACAAACCAGCGTTCATATTACGTTACGGGAACTATAGCTAGCCCAGGATTGTCTGGGCTAGCACAATATTTATAAATTTCCCAATATTTCCGACGATCTCTGATTATATTATTATCACATTAATCTATTTATTAATTATATTTCCCCTAATCCTGTAAGCCGATAAATCCTTTTAACTGCTATTTATAGACATAACGTGACGTAAGTAATATGGGGCGTTATTGATAAAAAGAATTATATATAATTATATAAAGAATAGTACTTAGCCACCCATGTCAATGTTGCTTTTCTGACTCCATGTGGGGCGCATTTAGGTATCATCTGCCAAATGTTTTTGTATAATTGGTAGGTCCCATTTTCTCATTCTGGTGCCCTCACACTACATAGAGGTACCACATATTATTCACTGTTTCGGAGCATTGGCCCATATTCTAGGTTTAAGTCACAACAATTTCACCTCAATAGCGAAGTTTTGTTTATCTGCGTGTTGTAAAATAAAATAGTCCCATTCACCTTCCATATACCCAATCAGTATGTTCGAAAGGGTCTCTCAGTTTAGGTTTCGGCCCCACTGATGCTTAGCAAAGACCGGGTTTGACCCGAGATTTTAAAATAAAGAATAAACATAGATACTAAGGCAGCATTATAAGTATATATTTTTCGTGTGTACCGATGCCAATGTTTGATTGACCAGTGTCGGCGGATCTTAAGAAATAACCCGATCTTTAACGGAGAAGATTAAGAAAGAGATTAAGATGACTGACCTGCGTCGATCCGAACATTCAATTAATAAAATCTTAACGCCACCACAAATCTGCAAGATCTGTCGACGTCATGAGCAAATTCTGCATGCATAGGGAACGTTTTGCTCGTAACAAAAGGATGTAGATAATGATATTTAAAAAAAAAATATTAAACCAGAAATCCATGTCATTTAATCTCATCTGTATCATCATCTCCCTTTCGTTAGAGAGTATAATTTTCTTTGTCTGTGAATACGGACACTGCAGAGTTTGAAATGATGAATATATGCGTTTCGCGGGCATGCTAGAAGCGTGCGTTACGGGTGACGCCATCAACGCTTGTTTTTTTTTATATAAGTTAGATCTACGATTGACCACCAACTCGCTTGATGTTAAGCGACGGTGTGGCCGAGGATGGAGCTCGTCGATCTAGAAGATATCTATTCACTCTAGCCTTGAAATTTCCAAGATTGTAGGTTTCAGGAAACAACTATCCCACGTGACAACTCCGTAGCCGTAGCAAAAATGGTAAATGTTCCCAGGTACAGATCGGGACATGCGGGTTCAAGTCCCTTCGGATGTGTGTAATTTTTGAACTAGCTTTAAATTTGTAGATAAGTACGCGTGAAATCTCAACGAATATAGAATCAATTCAATCTAGTAAACTTAGGAAACCATTGTGGTTATATTCATTTATTATATGTATTTCTTATGGTTATAGACATAACGAGACCTAAATAGTACTTGCAAGCGTCGAATCGTGTTCACCGCTCGGCGCTCACCCAGTGCCATAAGGCCGGCACATGTGACCGCACCTCTACACCTGCATTCACATACCTAGTTGAACAATTATGAAAATATATACTTAGAGATCAATATAATGGGTCTGTGCACAGGCGTAGCCAGGTTGGAAGTGAAGGGTGAAAATTAAAAAAACAACAAAAATGCAATCGCGGATCCAAAACCTCGAAAAATATTTTAATCACGCCCACCCGTAAATCTACCCTCTTCCGTATTCCATACAATTACAAGTATCTATATTAAAGGAAGAACAAAGTAAATACCCGACTGCAGAAATGCAGTTTTTGCAATCTAAATTACTATTTCGTTACGCTTGACACACTTTTGAGTGAGTTGTGTGTACGTTTTTTGTGAAAAAGTATGTGTAAAATCGCTGTACTTATATAGATTCTATCATGAAATACTGTCTTCTGTATACAGAAATACATACAAAAAGTCATTAATGAACTTGTAATTTTGTCTATTTTGATTATTGGAATAAGATGTAGAATTTTGTATCATAAGAAAATTCGATATTACAAGAAATTCAATTATGAAATTTGTTTTTATTCTTTCATAAGATGACGTATCAAATTTTGTATAGGTCCCTATAATAACAATCGGTCGAACATAAGTCCACTTTTTACCGCTGGAGGGTCGAAAAATGCATGATAGGGCAAACTCCGTTTAGAAAATTTATTGAATCAGGCGTTATTTTGCGGATATTCCTAAGGAATCTTTTTTTATATTTAATTTTTTTAGCTCCACAGACGCCAGGGTTCGTGATCTTTGTCATAATTACAAACTATTGTTTACTACTTATCGTTACGGGAAGATTATTTTGTTTTAATTTAAGTAACTTATTACCATGTTGTGTGTATACCACGAGCAAACCAGCGACCCGCTGAGGTATTTTATAAATGCTCGCAAATCACTCGTAAAGAAACTTGGGCCAACACGTCCAGGCGTGTGTAGCCGCAGCTGCGTGGGAGTAAAAAAAACACTAGGTGTATGTTTTCGGCAGTTATTGTGTTACAGACATTGAAGCCGTCAAGAGCGCCAGCTATAAGACATCGAAGCAGATAAGAGTAGCTAGCTATGGTGTTGTATGGTAAAATCAGTGGTGTTCCCGCGCCCCGCTGCGCTAACATCCCCGCTATTTTCGTGGAACACTTTTATTCATGAAACAAAGTATACAAACCTACGGCATCCACACTTATCTATATAAATAAGCTTAGGTATCATACGTATCTGTGGCTTTAACCATATTACAAAAATAACAACACGAAAATTAAGTATGTTATTTCCAAAAATAAACCATTGCCTAACTAAGGAAAACAATAGCATGATTGATCCAAACTAATATTATAAAAAACAGCAACTCTGTCTCTCTGTCTGTTTATTACCTTTTCACGATCAAACCGCTGAACCGGAATGGGTGGACACTAGCTAGACTGAAATACTAATCTACTTTATAACACCATAAGTACCTTTGATAAAGTATCAACTTAGTACTCACTGAAAATTTCAGACCTATTTGTCTGATATTAGATCCGCGTGATGGAGTCATTGATGTGCACCAGTTTATGCAACACGTATTTTTGATTTGCTACTTATGAATTTTGGTACAGAGATACCTGTGAAAATGGAGACGGACATAGGCTACTTTTCATCATCTTCATCACTGTTTTTAGGGTTCCGTACACAAAAGGTAAAACGGGACCCTATTACTAAGACTCTGATGTCTGTCTGTCCGTCTGTCACCAGGCTATATCTCATGAACCGTGATAGTCAGACAGTTGAAATTTTCACGGATGATGTATTTCTGTTGCCGCTATAACAACAGATACTAAAAAACAGAATAAAATAAATATTTAACAGGGGCTCCCATACAACAAACGTGTTTTTTTGCTCGATATTGATAACGGCAACATGTAGACGCTTAAAATATTGAGTTATATTGTTTACTTTAAAAATAAATAATTAAATTACAATAAAATTAATATTCAAGGGCTCCCATACAACAAACGTGTTTTTTTGCCATTTTTATAGATAATGGTACGGAACCCTTCGTTCGCGAGTCCGACTCGGACTTGGCCGGTTTTTTATCACTCTGCGGGTGGAACCGCAGGGTGCAGCTAGTATTTCTTATATGATATCTGCTTGTACATTACATTATATTATTACGAGTAGATATCTAAGTACACGCCTGAATGCCCTTGAAACTAAATGAGGAAGAATAACTACCTAATTATTATCTGCAACAAAATGCAATAACAGTGACGTTATTTTTAAATATAAATCGATATCATACCTAAAAATATGTAAATTAATTAAATGCATTAACATTTCCATTAATTTCCTTATCCAGTTATATTTATTGTATCTTCTATACGTACCTATATAATACAAGTATCAATATTAGAAGAAAAACAAAATCCCAGAATAATGTTTTCGCAATTGTTACACATTGAAATGAATCAAGTCAAGTATCTGCTTTATTAAATCATAATATTAACTCCACAAATAGTAAAATTCAGTTCACTATTGATCTTGAATCAGACAATCCGTTAGCTTTTCGTGATATTAGAATTATTAGAAACCCTCATATTTCTGCCAAGCTGTGTAGAAAACCAACCTATATAGATAAATATCTCAATGGTAAACCTCACCACCACCCGTGTCAGCTATCGTAGGCAAATCTTTGTTACAGAGAGCACGGGGCATCTGTGATGCTGCACACTTATTGGGAGAGCTTCCGACGCGCGCTCAATCATATTTATTTCATAATATGTTATGTATTATTGATACTATGGGTATTTAATGACCTGAAATAAACGTTTATTATTATTATTATTATAACCCTTTATTCAACTGAAATCTCGGGTCACAGCCCGGTCCTTTGATGGGCATCAGTGGAGCCGAAGCCAACACTGAGAGGCCCTTTACAGAAAATATAATAAAAAATACAGATTTTTGATATGTGGATGGATGATGGAACTATTGTACAATATGGAATTTGACAAATCGGGGCTATTGAAATGAAATGGTTATGACATATACAACTAGTTTATTGGCTGATACTCCCACACAGTGAGAAAGATAAGGTACTTCTGTGTGGGAGCATCAGAATGAGATAACGGCACCTGCCTATTTCGTCTCATCATACAAAAATGTTGAGGCAGGTGATGACTCGCCACCCACTGAATGGGCCCCCCATAGTGGCGCCGCATGTTGGCGCCGGGGAAGCAACATTGGTATGGGTGGCTAAGGGTGTCGAGAGGTGTGCTGCGCGTTCACTGAGAGCTACTAGCGGCGTTATGCCCTTTAACACTTCCACCCTGGAGCTTAGGGTCTTAGCTCTTGCAGTTTCCACCTCACAGCCGGCCGGTTAAGGCAAGCTGGAGGTCAGGGGTCTCATTTAGCCCCAGGGAAACATCGGGGTACGCGGTGTCGCCACTCACCGACGGCTCGCCACAAAGCCGCCCCTGCGGTATTATTATTATTATCTCATTTATTTATTTATAATCTTAATTTTAATTTTTTTACAACATAAATATAAACTTATAAAAAAGAAACATAAATATTGTAAAAAACTTAAAACTAGGGTGCCGCCGGCAGCGGGGCGGGGCTCAAGCTGCCGGTGGTAGGGGCTACAGAGAGAGGAACCTCCTGACAATACGTGCCGTGTCCAGGATGACTGCCTTCTGTATCTGACCCTTGACCCAACCATCGAGCGAGAGCCTCTTGAGATGTTGGTCGAGGCTCTTCGCTATGACACCGTTCACCGAAACGACTATCGGGACAATGATCGTCGAGTCAACATCCCACATGGCGGTTATCTCGTGAGCCAAGTCAAGGTACTTGCTGAGCTTGTCCTTCTCAGCCTTCACGAGATTCTCATCATGTGGGATGGTGATGTCGACGAGCACTGCCCGGCGTTGAGACCGATCTACGATCACGATATCAGGCTTATTGGCAACAATTAATTATTATTATTATTATTATAGACCGTAACTGTCGCTTAACACCAGGTGAGCGCAAGCCTATTGTCAAATAAATTAAAAATGCGAGTTACAAAGGTGCTGCTGAGGAACACCCACTAACTCCCACGCTCGCATCACAGAAGCCGGCCCAAAGCACCCACAGTCAACCGACAACCTGCTGTCTTGTCGTATATTAGGTGCTAGACAAAGTTGGCAATAAACAGCTTCTATCCAAACTTATTTCAAGCCGTAGTAGGTATATGAAGATCAAAAAGTCTGGAGCATCGTCGCAAAGTAGCTAGTTTGTCGGTTTTTTATCGTATACATTTCGGTGAGTGTGCGTCTGCTTTGCATTGTCTCATGGGCCATGGGGGGACAATGCCCATTTTTCTATCGGACTGCAAGAAGCACGAAAAAGCGACATCGTTATATGGTTGATATTCCGAAAACACGTACGAAACGCTTTGGCTCCACTTTCATTGTACGTGCCGACAAACTGTGGAATGCACTTCCTGAACGGGTCTTTCCGACTGGATATAATCTAGGTGTCTTCAAATCGCGAGTGAATAGGCTTCTTCTAGGCAAGTGTGCTCCATCGTAGACCGTAACTGTCGCTTAACACCAGGTGAGTAAACAGTCAAGCGCAAGCAATTTTCGAAGAAAAAAAAAAGATTCCAACGAATTGAGAACCTCCTCCTTTTTGGAAGTCGGTTAGTAAACCAGTTCTTATGACCTGTTAAGTCGAATATCCTCTTGCAAGATCCTGGAGTATATAAGCTTGACTGTGAGTGTGCATTATCATACATCGGGCAGACAAAGAGAAGCATCGGGACCCGGGTGAAGAAACATATTGCGGATATGAAAAACAGACGCTCCGACAGGTCTGCAGTGTGTGAGTAGACAAGCCTTAACCACTACATCCGTTTTGATAATCCTCAAATCTTGGCTAGAGAGACATGTTATGTACCAAAAATGTTACGCGAGGCTATTGAAATTAAGAAATACCCGAACTTAACAGAGAAGATGGTTGACAAGTAGGTACTTTAGTACAAGGTTTTAGTTTTGATCTTATTGTTTATTTAAATTATTTTGAGATTTTTGACAAATGAACATAAATGCATACATACTTACATACGATACATACGATCAAAAAACACATATCTTTCCCTTTTGATTCTTTGCGACACTGTACTCGTAGTTGGGTATTGGCGGGACATATCTCGCAAACGGTACGCTTAACAAAGATATGATGCACCAAAGCCTGCCTTCATTTTAAAATCTTTATTCAATGATACATCACACATGATGTGGTGGGGCGAATTTTTTTTTCTTTACTTCGTGCCCCTACAGGACGACATTTATATTTTATTTTATTTTAACAATTTTGGAGAAATTAACGACCTTAACTAACGGAAATTAGACATATTCAATTTAATGTGACGTCACATAGCCTATCCAACAAGGGCTTCCAAAGAAACTTCAGTTGTCAGATTATGATAAGTAGTTTAGAAGTTATGAGGGAACAGGTGAACATACATACATACATACCGCCCAAAAACATAACCCTCCTTTTTGCTTCGCCGTATTCGGGTAAAAAGACAACTGTTATCTAGTATAACTTTGCAGCGTCTGTGCTGTAAATTTATCGAAACGTCAGGTCAACGGGAATCAACGATAAAATTATGTAAAATATACGCGATAAAACCATTAAAATTTGTTTCATTAAGACGTTTCGAACAATTTGCAGCGTCCGTGGTCATAGCTGAGATGACAGTTGTCTTTTTGGTATGAAAATATTAGTTACTCTGCCTACTATTAAGCAAAACGTTGGCTATGCTCGCCCACGGTGTCAACAGGTATCGCAGAGCTACGCTGAGGCTGAGATTTTATTAATTTGATGACCGGGTCCCACGCTGATGGTACTTGCCAACCATCTTCTCTCTTAAAGTTCCGGTATTTCTTAATTTCAATAGCCTCGCGTAACATTCTTGGTACCTACATAAGCGTCTCTCTAGCCAAGATTTGAGGATTATCAAAACGGATACAGTGGTAAGGCTTGTCTAGTGCATGCTCGCACACTGCAGACCTGTTGGTTAAAATAATATTTTCATAACAAAAAAGACAACACTGTCATCTAGTCTTACCTGTTACCACGGACGCTGCAGTGTTCCAAACGTCAGGTCATAAAATTATGTAAAAATCCCAATTATTTTCCATCACGTTGACATAAAGTCTAAAACAAAATTCACGAATATAGTGTCCTGGGTTCACCGATACTCACCAACAATGACCTTTTTTAAAGATTTTGATATAAATACTTTAATGTCGCCACGGGAAAGCCTAATTTAGATTGAGAAGTCTAGAGACGTCGATTTTTCCGCTTTGAATTATTTTGAAAATCGAATCAATCAAAATATTTTAATCGTGTCTCGTCTAAGGGGCCTACTTAGATCTCATTGAGCTCGGATGTTTTTGACGACAGACGCTACATCCGTTGATACTTTATCAAAGAAAAATCCTTAAAATATTTTTTTATAAATTTGCTTCATTTCAAGAAAAAAAAACTCAAATCCATATAGAATAACGTGAGAATAAGCAATACCTATGCGATATACATAACAAAGGCGGCCTCATCGCATAGAGCGATTTATTCCAGGCAACCACAGGGTGGAGGAGCACCTACATATATAACATTAAGGAGGTGATATGTGTGTAATGATCGTAATTGAACGTTAAATTAAAATTATAATATTATAATGATGTAAATGAGTGTCCTGGCTGAGTCATATATTGGTATAAATACGCGCACTGCCACAGATCCGTATTCATATACTCGGACGAATCCCGTGACTCGCAATATCTCCAAAATGTCTGCCGCGAACCCTGCCCAGCCAGCTGACGAGTGAGTCAATCCTAATAATAATTATTATAATTTTGACTAGCCTTGTGGCTCAGTTGGTAGTGTGTCTGCCTGCAGAGCTAGGTCGTGGGTTCGATCCCCACCCAGGACAAACATTTGTGTGATGAGCATGGATGTTTGATCTGTGTCTGGGTGTTTCTATGCATCATATGTATATATTTACAAAGTATAATATGTATTATATCAGCCATCTAGTTCCATAGTACAAGTTTTGCTTAGTTTGGGCTAGATGGTGTTGTGTGAAATGTCCACCAATATTTAATTTTAATTTAATTTAATAATGGTTATAGTATAGGTAAGATTCACGACAGATTACAAAGATTACCTTGCGGGTGATTAGGGGCACGTATGTATGTAAGGCAAAGGTAGGGTGGCGCGCTATCTCGCTCGCACGCGGCACCTTTTCGTTAAATTATTTTTGACAATTTATTTTTTTAATTTAGTCGCTTACACGTTTATTTCTGTTTAAATGAACATTATTTAGAACAGTTTTGTAAAATCACTAATTTGTTAGGAAAAACCCATGATAAAGTATCAACGGAGCGTTAGTCCTCAAGAACGTCCGAGCTCAACGAGGTCTAATTAGAGCCCTTACACGATTAAAATAATTTCGATTTTCAAAATAATTCGAAGCGGCAAGATAGACGTCTCTAGACTTCTCAATCTAAATTAGGCTTTAGCGCGGCGACATGGAGTCTTCATATTAATAGCTTTAAGTTCGTCAATATTGATTAATGTCGGTCAACTCAGGAGATATATTCATGAAATTTATTTGGTCCACGTGATGTACAAAAGTGCGTTTTTTATTTTTGCGAGAGTTGTATTATTATTACAAAAAAAATGACCCTCAGGGAGTGAAAACGAATTTAACGACACCTCGCACATCATAATCGGTCGAGCCGCTTAAGTTGTAGGAAGTCATATATAATCATACACACACACACACACACTAGAAAAACATAAGTCTCCTTCTTGTGCAGTCTTGTAAAAAGTGAAAAAAAAACATAGTGATTATTTTAAAAACACGAACGAAACCCTAATTCCATAACGTACTTAAATGCTGCAAAAACGCGTTACATACAAAAAATCTTAAAATAGCAATATTCTTTCAATATTATTTTGCCTTTTATCTTACTTCTATACAATCTTATTTCAATAAGATTGCTTGAAAACTTGTGGAATGGCCTTAGATATTTTCCACATCTTCTTCTTTCTAATGCGATTAGTGATTTGCCAGTGTCAAATATTGAGATGTGTTTAAGTGTCTGGAATAATACAAGTTATATTGTTCTAGTCACAATCTAAGTCACGTATACTGTCATTTTCAAGTTCAAGTCCTGTTTCATAAAGTGGTGGCGACTTTACTGTAAGCCTCTATGGAGCTTTGCCGACAACGTCAAAGAATGTGATACTTATAAATTTATTTAACTTACCCACACTCGCACTTGATCTTCAAATTTCGATTTCGTTCATTACTTGAAACTTCAAACACCTGCTCACTCTCTAGCGAAATCTGTATTATGTGGTAGGTACAATCATATCCCCTAACCATTAACCATTTACCGGAAACCATCAGAAACGCAGCTTCTTTCAATATATTTAAATATAAATTGAAAATATTCCTGCAAATCATATTATGTTACAGAATATCTTGCAGATAAATTTATAAGAACCCCTTTTTGTATGAAAAAAATGAGCGGACGTTTCCGGTCCGCAAGACGGTATAGGGGCCCCATTAACCATTTACCGGAAAGCATCAGAAACGGAGCTTCTTTCAATATATTTAAATATAAATTGAAAATATTCCTGCAAATCAGGGCATATTACGTTACAGAATATCTTGCAGATAAATTTATAAGTACCCCTAGTGTACCTTAATATTAATATATTATTTTTCGATTCTAGAAATTAGTTAATTTGACTTGTAAATTATGTATATTGCATATATGTATATATATCTGATCAAACACAACAATACCAATTTAACATATCATTAACATAAAATAACAACTAATTTATGAAAATAATAAATAAATATTTGGGGACATTTCACACAACACCATCTAGCCCAAACTAAGCAAAGTTTGTACTATGGAACTAGATGGCTGATAGAATACATATATACTTTATTTTTTGTAAATATATACCTACATATGACACATAGAAACACCCAGACACAGAACAAACATCCATGCTCATCACACAGATGTTTGCCCTGGGTGGGGATCGAACCCACGACCTACAGCTCAGGAGGCAGACATAATACCTACCAACATGATTCCACGACGTTTCCATCGAAACTCTATTTTCCACATCGTACGTGACAACTCCGTCGCCGAATTGGTAGGGGCTCCTAGGTACCCACAGATGGGGATGTTGCGGGTTCGAATCCCGGCGCATGTTGAAGAATTTTGAACTGACTATCTATATGTAAACATTTCATAAATTTTGGATATGGAAGAACTTTTTTTGCGATTTCCGTGTTAGTTAGATGTTAATAATGATAAGTACAAAGACCCCTTAAAGCGCTTGAAGTATTGCTAAAAACGTTACTTGCGCTACCGTCAGCGTTTACTTATATATTCCACTAGTATCATCTAAAGGTTGTCTGGAAAATATCACTATTAGCGATAAGGCCGCCTTTTGTGCCTGTCGTAGTCATGTACTTATTTGTAATCTTATTATGGTATCATTAAAGTATTTTTGTATTGTATATATTGTTACTTGACTATGATCAACGTTTCAAATTCTCTGTCTTATTTTCGCAAGTGTCATTACGAGTCAGCGAGAAGTTGACAAAATATGTTGAGCATTGTTCAAATTTGAGTAACGTATTTCGGTGAGTCATAAAGGTAGTATATAAAGACGAAACTAACTCTGTCTGTCGTCTGTCTGTATGTTTGTTACCTCTTCACAGCTAAACTGCTAACCAATCGTTATGAAATTTGACTCAGAGATTCTTTAGGACCTGTCGTAGGACATATAAGCTATATTTAATCATCATCATCACTTAGTTTTTCATCACTAAGCTGGTGACACCGCAGAGTCCAGCTAATATCAGCAAAACTAAAAGCAGATATGTTCATGTTGAAATTTTCATTAAGCTATCTTGTTGTAGAAATGCAACACTTACAGAGGCAGACAGAAGAGAACAGAACTTGCAGAAATACAGATCGTTCTTCATGAGAGAGGCGTATGTAGCGGCGCAACAAAGCTTAGACGACGTGTCCAAAGTTGGTGCTTGTGTCGTCAACCGGGAAAATAGAATTGTTGGTGTGGGGTATGTAGCCTTAGTAGTTATCCTCCTTTAGGTCCATTTCACGTTGTAATGCCAATAATCCGTACTCAGCGATATAGGTCCAGTTCCTAGATACGTACTGCACAGGAATGGAATTCTTTGCCGCTATATTTGTTTCCTGAGAACTACAATCTTGGAACTTTCAAGGAGTTTCTAGAGTATCTAAATAGATATCTTCTAGATCGACGAGCTCCATCTTCGGCCACACAGTTGATGGTCAATAGTAGATGTATCTTGCGTAAAAAAAGGTGGAGCTAATTTATCTGTATTATTTACATATGTATTGTAAGTACAGTACATATTTATACAAGTATGAACCTTATATTAAAAGAAAAACCAAATACCCGACTGCAAAAAAGCGGTTTGTTTCAGTCTATCTTACGATTTCGTTACGCTGGATACGCTGTTGAGTGCGCGTTTTTTGTAAAAAAGTATGCGTAAAATAGCTGTAAAAGTTTGTAAATGAGTATTCTTTAGAATAATTCCAGTAAAATCACTTACTTATTACATACCAAAAAACTGGTTACGAAAAAACGCGTTTTTTATTTTTGCAAAAGTCGTATTATCTGGGGGCACGGCCGTGCCCCCGCCATGTGAGCGAGTGGGTGCGTACGGCCGGGACTATCTTTACACGAAGAGATTCGTCGGACTCGAAGCGATTTTTCGGATTTTTAGACCGTCATAGCTTCGGCCCCGATAACACTAGATAGTTCAAATTTTTAGGATCAAGTGTGGTCAGTAGACTGATACAATATAAAAAAAAAAGTATGTATCTAGCTTTTATAGTTTCTATTTTATTGATACCTAAAATACGCCGATTTGCCGTTGATTAACCAAAAAAATAAGCGACTTACTGAAGACCAAGAAAGCTGAAATTTGGTGTGTAGGCTAAAATTTTCACACAAATAATGCTAAAGCTAAAACTTTCACCCTCCAACCCCTATTTGAGGGTTATCCCGTTATTTTCATCAATAATATATCAATAATTTATGGTACTTCCTGAAGTCTTAGAAAGCTGAAATTTGGTGTGTAAGCCAATATTTACACATGAATAACGAAGAAATTAAAACATTTTTACTTTTCACCCTCCAACCCCTATTTGTGGGTGCACCCTCTGAGTGTAATCAAAAAGATAGGGCACTTCCTGAAGTCTCAGAAAGCTGAAATTTGGTATGCAAACTACAATTGGTACACAAACAACAGAAAAATTAAGATATTTGTAACTTTCACCCTCTAACCCCTATTTGAGGGCTATCCCGTTATTTTCATCAATAATATATCAATAATTTATAGTACTTCCTGAAGTCTTAGAAAGCTGAAATTTGGTGTGTAAGCTAATATTTACACATGAATAACGAAGAAATTAAAACATTTTTACTTTTCACCCTCCAACCTCTATTTGTCGGTACACCCTCTGAGTGTAAACAAAAAGATAGGGCACTTCCTGAAGTCTCAGAAAGCTGAAATTTGGTATGCAAACTACAATTGGTACATAAACAACAGAAAAATTAAGATATTTGTAACTTTCACCCTCCAACCCTTTTAAAGGGAGAATTTGACTATATTTTTTTAACATAACATAACTTCGTTATGGATAATTCTAGAGAGTCCAAATTTTCAGGATAAAAAGTAGTAGTAGTACATGTATAAAACGTACAAAGTTTCATTTATGTAGCTTTTATACTATAGATTTAATTCACATGTAAAATACGTCAACTTTTGGCACTCACCACTAATGATAGTTAGTTTCTAACGGCGACGCTAGATGGCGTGTGCGATCGACTTTAGCGCACGCTATTGTTTTGCGCGCTTTGCTTATACATACGTCCTTTTACATATGGATGGATAGTGCGTTTTCGTTCATTTTATGTTTAGTAAATATGGGTTTGTATTATACATATTCAACTTTCGTTGAAAATTTGGTTTGTTTTAGGTAGTACTTAGGGACTTATTTACACAGAAAAATATAATACTCTCAACCGAGAGCTTATTTAGAAGCTTGGATTCGGGACGGGTATCTTGTTAGAGAACTAATTAGGTTAAGAATTTAAGTTATTGAATAATAGTCCGGATACAAGAATAATCTAAAGTTGGTTTAAAACACGTATTCCTATAAAAAGGAAATAAGACGAACAATATGAGTAACGAAATAATTTCTTTGGGAGACGGGTTAGGACGCTATCGTACAGTTCATAGTATGTCTGGAAATGGTTCATGTCTTTTCCATTCATTGAATCAATCTATAGAAGACCGTATTTAGTGTGTCGTTGCAAATTAAGGTGTGCTATTGTTTATTATGTTGTATAACATTGGGACGAACTGCAACTTTATACTTGTGCTGAAGACTGAGAAGTGTTTCTGGATACCGACTCTTATTCACGCGCTATAGTATGGCGCCTTAACAGAATTGAAGGTTACAGCAACTACGAGTATCATCTATTTTAAGTAATAAACCAACAAGAAAAGAGGCTATGACAGAGAGTGTGCTGCAAAAAAATAATAACAGATGCACAGGAAAATACATTCCGTTAAAATAAAACGTTCCAGAAATTACAGGGTATCTTACAAAAAAGAAATGAAATCCCACCAAAAACATTTCATGTAAAATTGGTTGCCATGTCTCGCATTGTCATGCCACTTTCACTGACTAAAAGAAATCAGATGAGATCTGACTGAATTTGAAAAGCCAAGCTGCTAACTCTACAAAGTCTAACGCTACAATACTTATCTCTGTAAGCCTTAAATCTTGGTCAAAAAGCATGGCATGTTCCCTTTGACCTATAACTGTGAAATTTGGCAAGAAGCATTGTCATATAGTACACATAAGTTTCCGGCAGCCTAGTCGGGAGACCGTCTGACTTGCGATCCGCAGGTCCTGGGTTCGAATCCCACGGCACGCACCTCTGTCTTTTGGAAGTTATGTGCGTATTGTTGATTGCCGCCAACTTCAAACGGTGAAGGAAAACATCGTGAGGAAACCTACATGTCTGAGAGTTCTCAATGATCTTGAAGATGTGTGAAGTCTGCCAACCCGCACTTGGCCAGCGTGGCAGACTATGGCCTAACCCTTCTCACAATGAGAAGATGGCCCGTTCCCAGCAGTGGGACAGTTTGTACAAACAGGGCTGATAAAAAAAAAAAAATTGTACACATAAAGGAAAAAATCCAAAAACTGTACATTTTTATTTTAATCCCAAAAAAATAGGGTCTTTATACAAGGAAGGATAGATAACCATATTTTAAAGTGCTTTAACCGTATCATGTCGGGTATCATATGAAATAGATTCACAAGCACAAGCTAAAACAAGTTTTTAAATATTTTTACGATGTATATTTTGTCGGTTTATTAAGGAAAATATAAAAAAATATATAATTTCTCTAGCTTTCTCTATTACCCTTCAAGATTACAGCCTAGTCGGGAGAGCGGCTGACTTGCGATCTGCAGGTCCTGGGATCGAATCCCGCGGCACGCACCTCTGAATTTCCGGAGTTATGTGCGTATTGTTGATTGCCGCCAACTTCAAAACGGTGAAGGAAAACATCGTGAGGAAACCTACTTGTCTGAGAGTTCTCAATGATCTTGAAGATGTATGAAGCCTGCCAACCCGCACTTAGCCAGCGTGGTAGACCTTACCCTTCTCATAATGAGAAGATGGCCCGCGCCAGAAGTGGGACAGTTTGTACAAACAGGGCTGATAAAAAATACGGACACAGACATGAATTTAAAAGGATTCCTTGTTGTTACTACGGAAGCAAAACCCTAAAAACTGTTTGAAGTTTGAATTTTTCGCCAAATAACTATGTTGGTTGTCTAGTACATTAAATATACTTGCATTGCACTGAACTTTTATTATTTTTTCCAGTTACAACGGAATGGTTAAGAATAGGGGTGAACACGAATTCCCATGGGAAAAAAAGGAAAAAAATTTGTACGGTAAGCGACCACATAAAGTTATAGTTTTTTAAGATTCCTTTTGAGTAATGTAATACGCCTAATATTCGCAAATGCACATTTTACAATAGACACGACAGGGGCCGTACCACAAGCGTGCAGTCTTATTTCAATATTACTTTACCTTTTGTCTCGCTCTTTCTACAGGTGAGCGAGTAAGACAAAAGTCAAAGTACCTAATATTGAAATATGATTGCTATTATGATGAAAAGTAAAAGCCCCCAGGAAAAGTGTTATCAACTCCTAATTATACATTAGTCGATTTTAATTAAACTGTTTTATTTAGCTTGCTCTGTTTGTTGTTGTTTGTTTTTGGGTCAAATTTAGTAGGTAATCGAAATTGGACCCCTTCCCCGCTGACATATTGATCTGATATTTGGTACACGACTTCAGTTTAGATGACAATACAATGAAATATATTTAGTATCATTCTAAATTCAATATGGTCGCCGCCACTAAATGGCGGATTTCGTATTTTTTCACAACCCCCATAATATGGGTATCAAATTTTAATGAAAGGGCTTTTCTAGAATACAGTAAATAAATACCTAGATGATTTGAAATTTGGAACTATGAATGGCTAGGCTCCTGTTCTTTTTTCAAATAATATTTTAAGGGGGGCACTCTATTTATCAATAAATTTTATACAGTCAAAAAACAATTTTAAGTAATTAAATTAAAAAAAAAAAATATTTAAAAATATATTTAAAAAAAACAAAATACCCGACTGCAGAAAAACAGTTATAATTTAAAATTTCGTTACGCTTGATACGCTGCGTTGATGTTGAGTGTACGTTTTTTGTGAGAAAGTATGCGTACAATCGCTATAAAACATTATAAATGCACATTCTAGAAATAACACTAGTAAAATCACTTTTTGATTACGAAATTGGAGTTTTCAAGGCTAGAGAGAATAGATATCTTCTGGAACGACGAGCTTCATCCTCGGCCACACCGTCGCTTAACATCAGGCGAGTTGGTGGTCAATCGTAGATCTATCTTGCTAAAAAAAATTTCGTCGATTGAGTTGATTTTTGCAAAAGATGTATTATTATTTTTCAGCTTTGGCACTTTTGCGCCAGGATCAATTCGGGGCGGTTTATTTAACGTATAATTTAATAAATTATTATACCCGTCATAAAAATTATTAATGATGTTTATGATGAGATGTTTAGTTGACTTTTATTTATTTTCAACAATTGACTATGTTTAACATGCAATTTAGTATTATGCAATCACAAACATAGTAGATGAAGCATGCGACTTCATTTATATGAAACCTTGCGTGCCACATTTTTGTATCGACTGTGACGTCACACAAACGATTTTGTGATGGAATGTTCCATCCGCGCAAAATCTATTCAACCCAATGCATCCACGCGCTTGTACGCTAGTAACTAGTTGACAAAATATCGAATCGGAAGTATATATATATATATATATATGTATGTATGTACAAATTAAATAAATTTTAGGTCATCAACTGTGATTCTTTAACATACTTGTTGACACGCTAGATACATATACTTGGGGTAGGTATCTATAGAAGTCTATGTATGCAATAAAATATAAATGAATATTTCTAATTGCAGTTTGTCACGCAGAACTGAATGCAATATTGAGCACATATTCAGCGGATCTGAAAGACTACGTCCTGTTTGTGACCCGGTATCCCTGTAACGAGTGTGCTAAGATGATCATCCAATCTGACATCAAGCGCGTCATTTATGGATATGACAAACACCCTGAACGGAATATATACGAAGCTGCACGATACATGTTTAAAGTTGTCGGTGTGACAACGCAGTAAGTTATATTTGTTTCTTTTTTATGGCCTACCCGCCTACCCTTTCCACCACATATTGGCGGAAGCCCGAGTGTTACCAGAATCCTAAAAGTAAGTAATCTTATTTCCATATTATTTTGACTTTTGTCTTGCTCTCACAACTGTAGATAGAACGAGAAAAGTCAAAGTAATATTGAAATAAGACTGCTTGAACGTTCTATTTTACTCATTCATACTATTTCTCGCTTTTGCAACTGCTCGTACTTCCATTCTAATTCCACTTTAGGAACGTCATGGAAACATATTGTATTATTTTTTTTCCTTAACTTATATTTATATATAGAATAGCTCTACGTTTGACCACCAGCACGCCTGACGGAAAGCGATGCTGTGGCCGAAGATGAAGCACTTATTCACTCTAGACTTGAAGACAACCGGGTTATAGCTTTTAGGAAACAAAGGACAGCGGCAAGGCATTCCATTCCTGAGCGTACCGCGCGTTTACCATTCCAAACTTGTCTTACTTTGAACCTTTAAAAATGGTGACGTTTTATTCATTAAGTGTTTCATAAAGTGCGTGAGTGTGGGCAAGTGAAATAAAGCGTCGAAACGTGTCTTTTCTCGTTGTCGGCAAAACTCCATAGAAGATTCCAGTAGAGTCGCCACCACTTTACTGAAGCACGACTTGAATTTGATAAAAACTTTTTACAAAAAAATTAAACCTCCGAAAGAACTGAAAAGCATAAAATAATAAACCGTTTTTATTTAACTTTAATAACTAAATCCTTAAAGTAATGTAAGTGTACCTAAGTAATTTTGAGTCGGCGAAAATATAAATATATATAACCTAATCTCTGAAGAAATTATTGCTTATACCTATACCAGGATCAACTAGTTTGGCCTAGCCTAAACTGGTTCATCCTATCGGGCTTAGGACAAACTAGTTTTGCCTAGGCTATATTAGTTAATCCTATCGCGTATAGGAAGAACTAGTTTAGCCTAGGCCAAACTAGTTTGTCCTGAAATCGGGTTTGGCCGGTAACATATATATATATATACGCGTCGACTTGAGAATTCCTCCGTTTTTTCGTCGGTTAAAAATGACTGTATACGTGACTTAGATTGTGACTAGAACATTTATAACTTGTCTTATTCAAGAAACTTGAAGAAATCTTAATATGTACTTGACAAACTTGGCTTGGCTTTGCTTGACAAATGCTTTATCGGGTCCAAATCTAATTTAAAAAATTAAAAAACCGGGCAAGTGCGAGTCAGACTCGCCCACCGAGGGTTCCGTACAAACTAAATATAAGGGGGAAATCATATATATTTTTTTATATTTTCCTTCATAAACCGAAAAATATACATCGTAAAAATATTTAACACATTCCTTGCTCACCACTCGGATCCGAGTGGGGAGGGGCTATAGTAGCGGTGCCTCCCACTCGGATCCGAGCGAACGTCCCGTTCATTTTGTAGTACCTAGTCAGGGGCCCAATTCAGTTATTCAAGACCGCTCCGTAGCCGAACCATATGTGGAGCGTTTCCCGTCGGCCGCCATAGTTTTTTGATTCAGTCACTTTTATGTTATACAATTGACACATTTGATGAAACGTAACACGTCCTTCGCTCGTTACTAAATCAAAAAATGATAGCAGCCGACAGGAAATGCTTCGCACAAGGTTCAGTTACGGATCGGTTTTGAATAACTGAATTTCCCCCCTGTAAACCGCCCCGGCGTTTGAGGCAGTCATCGTTGCTTTGCACGGCCACTCTGAACTTAATCAAAATTCGCCTAAAAAGTTTTGGCTCCCAGATGAAGTGAAGGATCTGCAGGGGGCGAAGAATGTGTTAAAAACCTGTTTTAGCTTATGCTAATGAGGCTCTTTCATAATTATGATACCCCACATGATACGGTTAATTCACTTTAAAATTTGGGCCCTCATTCCTTGCATAGAGACACAATTTTTTTGTGATTAAATTAAAAATGTCCAGTTTTCGAATTTTTTCCTCGTTGTGTACTCTTACACAATGCTTCTTGCCAAATTTCATAGTTCTAGGTCAACGGGAAGTACCCCATAGGTTTTGATTCGTCTGTGAGTGTCGAAATGTGCGTTTTTTACGACATATTCAGCTGTAACTTTTTTTTACGAAAACTGATAATTTTTATTTTTCTTTCTGCATTAAGATACTATGGATCTGCGTATATGGTTTTAATTTCAACTCGATACCTACACGCGTTCCCGAGATAAAGGTCCTGACACCCGGACAGACGGACAGACAGACGGACAACAAAGTGATCCTATAAAGGTTCCGTTTTTTCCTAATGAGGTACGGAACCCTAAAAAACACTTTATCATAGGTACTTAATATTTATTACACTCACACTCATGTTGGTGTACCATCCTATCCTCTATAAATTACTTATATCTAATTGCAGGACTTGGACTACTATAGCATATATGCTACATTTTTACTTCAAAACATCTAGGCCTGAACCTTGATCTCATAGTATCGTTCGAAGTTAGCTCACTCTCGCTTTTATCTTGTTCGGGAAGTTCAATACATCCGGCAAAGTACTAGTTTTACTAGCACACCGAGGCTTCCGTATCCGTAGGTAGGTACTCCAATTACGTACTTGACCATGCTTGACACTGGCACCAGCTAATCACTCAACAAAATGCGCTTTAAACCTATCTAAGAATATTTATAACTTTACAAATTTTCTACAGTAGGAATAGCCTGAAATGCTAGGCGTTCACACATAATATCAAGTTCAAATGAGTAGCTGAGTGTTACAAACATCTGGAATCTTCAAGGAGGGTTATCTCGCAGTTCACGCACATTGATAATTTCCTATTTATTCAAAAATTATTTACGCAAGCTTGTCTCGCACTTGACCAGTTTTTCGTAATTTTTGAAGTGAAAACTTCTTTAGTTTCGTTGAGCATTTTTGTGATGGGTAAAAAAAATTAAACTCGCGTCAGATCGTAAGACGGATAGTCAAAAACCTATTCTAACGTTCTGCATTTAAAGTTCATTATTGTATGTACAAGTTTGTCCTTCTAGCATGACGTCAATTCGTTGCTCCGAATGCTTATTTTCGACATATGCACGTAAGACTCGCTAGCTCAATACGTTGAGCACCGATATAAATTTCAATTTTTCAATCGGGGGCGGAGGTTCAAATCCTTCACGAGTCAGTCTTATTGCTATTTTATTTTTTAGTTTTCACTTCTACCGGCACTTCCGGAGTGCAACCCGTTGTTTTTTAGGGTTCCGTACCTCAAAAGGAAAAAAACAGAACCCTTATAGGATCACTTTGTTGTCCGTCTGTCCGGGTGTCAAGACCTTTATCTCGGGAATGCGTGAAGGTATCGAGTTGAAATTAAAACCATATATGCAAATCCATAGTATGTTGCTGCAGAAAGAAAAAATTAATTTCTGTTTTCGTAAAAAAAAAAGTTATAGCCGAATATGTCGTAAAAAACGCACATTTCGACACTCACAATCAAATCAAAACCTATGGGGACTTGAATCAGTGGACCGGCGAACTGTGAGGTTAATCGGTGACGATAAACTAGCTGTCAAGAAGCTACTTAGTCTCGAGCACCACCGTAAAGTAGCATGTCTGTCTATTTTCTACAGGATTCATTTCGGGGAATGTGCTTAAGAGCTTTATGACCTAATTCCACCCTCCCCAATTCACTACAGGACTAGCAGAAAGTCGACGAATTATCACCCATTTCTCGTTAAAATGCCAAAAATCCGTACTCAGCGATATCGATCCACATTCCTGTTGCGTACTGCACAAGAATGGAATTCGTTGCCGCCATCTCTGTTTCCTGAGACCTACAATCTTGGAATTTTCAAGGCTAGAGTGAATAGATATCTTCTAGATCCACGAGCTCCATCCTCCGCCATACCGTCGCTTATCATCAGGCGAGTTGGTGGTCAATCGTAGATCTATAATGTATAAAAAATAAATGAGATCATGGTTGAGACCACAGAATTCGTGGTCCTATTTACGTTGATACTTTGATGATTGCAACTTGAAATCACCTGTAAATTTATGTTGGTCAACTAAATTGATTACAAAATCTTAAGTCATTTTGCATAGAGAACTATCGTCGCGAATGAACAAAATAATGAAATAAGGAGAGCACCTCTCTACTTCTATAACAGTAAATTTAATAATTTGTAACTTATTAACCATTGAATCAAACTCGGCTGGCCAGCGTTCGGGAAACTCAAAAGCATGTTTTGGATCAATGTACCTCAGTCCTCAATGCCTCATGTCGAAAATTTACGACCAGTGTGTGTTACCAGTGATGACATAGGGCTCTGAAACGTAGTCTCCAACTATGAGTATTTTAAGGAAGCTCGATATCACGCAACGAGCTATGGAGAGGTCTATGCTCGAAGTCTCTCTACAAGATCGAATTAAAATGAAGACCGAAGGTCCAAAGGCGAAGGTCACCGACATAGGACAGCGGATTAAGTTGAAGTGGCAGTGGGCAGGGCACATATCACTTAGAAGTACCAACAGTGTACTTTTTATGGCTGAGATGATGATGATAATTATTTAGCATAATTTTTCTTTCCAGGCAATACAGACAAGACCCTGCATCATATATAAACTTCACCATACTAGATCCTGGATATAAAAAACAGGTGCAGGATCAGGAACAGGATAGAATCAGAGATAAAGTGACGAGGAATGGAAACTCAACTTAAAGACAAGAAGTATATAAAAACAAAATTTTGTATTCATGTATTTTGTAATAAGACGTCGTAACTTAGTTATGACATAAAATTTGTAAAATTAATCTTTTTTATGAATTAAAATATAGTAAATTAAAATTAAATTAAATGAGTCCATCTTGTGTTTTAGAACTGACCTGAGGCAATATATTGCCTCTGCTTCGACAGTGTGTTATCTTGAAGTTACACAAAAAGAGACAATGTGATATTGCGAACTGACACCAGTGCTGTCTCTTTCACTTTCAGTTTCGCTATTTCACGTGAAAACATAAGTTTTTTTTTTTAATTAAATCGAATGCGGCGGTTTTAATTATCAAATGATAAAATATTTGTCGAATTTACCACGTTATTGAAGCAGAGGCGATATATAAACCATCCAAAATAGACCACCACCGATATCACTATTTAACTCCCGACCCAAAAGAGGGTGGTATAAGTTTGACGTATCTGATCTGATATATTTCCTATAAATATGTGAAATCGTAGCTCTCAAACGGAAGGACCGATTTTGGTATTTTATTTTGTTTGATACAGGATTTGATGATGGAGGTTTCACCAAAATAGGTTCTATATCAGGGGTTTTTAGTTACCTAAACTAACTTGTCATAACTATTAGATACCTAATATAAAAAGAAATAATGAATCGTGTAAATCGAAACCAACAATAGCTGGCAGATGATCGCCAATCTGGAAACCTCCACATGTGAGTAGTGTAATACAAAATAAAACGATTTAGTTAAAAATATTTATTTGCACTTGTTAAGTATCAGTTTACAAATTAAGTAGATTAATTACAACTTCGAACAACTAACCTTCTAAAATGCACATAATTACATTTGGTTTTTTATAAAATCTGGCACACATCATTATAGTAAAATATTCGTCAAAGAATTTAACTGGAGTAGAAAAACAGATGCGTTATGAATGTATGCGATCGGTAGCAAATAAATCGCTAATGAAAACAATTAAAAACGCATAGACACTGATGAAACTAAGAAAAATAGGTAAAATAATCGCGATTGGAATAAAAACTATAGACAGTAGCGTTACTGCGAATAAATAGCTGAGAAAGTCGCGAATGAGACAAAAAGTAGAGACACCGTGGGCGTAGCTAGGTGGGGGTTCAAACCCCCTCCCGAAATTATTAGTCAAACTATTAAATACAGACATGTGTAATTGCAAAATTAAATATTATATAATAATAATAAATTATAATAAAATCTTAAACCTAACACAAACATAAATTACAATTCTCTCAATTAGATTATTTGGAATTTTCCATTGAAATTTTCGTTTTCGGGTAAAACACACACTCGTGAGAATATTTTTAATCATGAACTACATATTTTTACGTAACTTAACAATATAAATTACTATTCAAATCACTTTTTGTCCAAATTAAATGCAGATATTTTGCAACTAGTTTTTAACTCGTACAGAGATCTACATAGCGACTCAACATTCAACACTTACCCAATGCGTGAGAAAACACGCCACTGTTTTCCGCATAAGACTCGTATGGAGAATATTTTTGTCGCCTGTATCACAAAACACAATAAAGATCTAGGTCTGTATATCGCACAGAAAATAATTGTATCCTTGGATATTATATATATATATATATAATTGTTTATGGTCAAATAACTAAACACAAGGATACAATATTTTTTGTAATTTTCTAAGTAGTTTTCTACATTGTCCGATTTCGACGAACTAATAAAACTTTTTAAAAAAAAACTTGATTACTTTTTTTAGGGTTCCGTACTCAAAGGGTAAAAACGGGACCCTATTACTAAGACTTCGCTGTCTGTCTGTCTGTCTGTCTGTCTGTCTCCAGGCTGTATCTCATAAACCGTGATAGCTAGAAAGCTGAAATTTTCACAAATGATGTATTTCCGTTGCCGCTATAACAACAAATACTAAAAATTAAAAAAAAAAAAATTAAGGGGGTCCCCATACATGAAACGTGTTTTTTTCGTATTTTTTTTGCTCAATATTAACTCTAGAACGCTACCCTCAGTTTTGTACACACTACTACTACCGTGGGGTACAGGCCTACCCCACAGACATTTTGTGGAATAAAAATAAAACCATTTAGTAAATAATCAAAATTTTGTATTCCTTATAATCACTCATTTAGATAGCATGCAAAAATTATCATTTCGGAACATTTTCTTTACTTTTCGTGACACATTTGTCATATTTTAATCATATTATGTTCCGCACAGATATATCGCCGACAGGAGCCACACACATTTCTTGATTTTCGCTCTTTGGCACGTGAACAGAAGCAGCAGCGCCTGATTCGGAAGACAGACTGAACCGGCTCAGTGATGTTTCTATCAATGTTTAGGATACCACGGATGGATTCTCGGATATCCCGGGGCAAAGTTGGCCATGTCAATTTCTCTTGCAATTGAGTTGTTATGAGGGACATTCCCAAATCCTTCAGAAATTGATGCCTTTTTTTAATTGCTTTATTTTCGGCCATTGGAGACATGGTGTACACAATCCAAGAGTTCACTCCAACCGTATTTAGCAGCATAAAGAAGATGCAAAGTGGTCATCTTCTCGTTATTATTCTGTTATTCTTGCCATACTTTACCATACATAACCAACGGACCATATATTACCTTTACGGGATCCCTTCCACTTACATTTTGTTCTGACACCTCATACTCAAAGGTATCTTCATCAGCATTAAGACCCTCATCTACAGTGCCAGTAGTAGATGGATCGTTTTGGGAGCTTACACTTGCGGCGTCGTCTATAAGGCGAAAGTCCTCAATGATGCCATCAGGTTCATCATCCAAAATGTCACCAATTCTCAGCTCGTCACCATCTGAATCCTCCAAGTATGCCGCTATTTCATCATCTCCCGATTAGGCCCAACAGAAGTCATTATAGCTTGTAAGTGCTTTTGAAATAATATTTAAACATGTAGATATTAAAACACATTTTATATCTTCATGCATAATACAGGTAGGTACTGTACAATATGTTACGCAATGTTTTATGTATAATGCAATTGAAACTAGCCAGTAAATATCTGAAATTCAAAAATAATCACTCGTAATGCTGCGTGCTATGTAGACGGGGTTGCCGCGCGCGGCGACTCGAGCATTGCCGCGCTCGAACGTGCCGCGGGGCGATCCGCTCGCTGTCGGTTTTTGAGACTGCATCAAAGGAGCTTCAGTCGTTTGCGCGCGCGCAGTTGGGACGGTTTTAGTTTTGATGAATGCGCTCGCGCGGCGAATACGTAAAAATGGATAACGAGAAGTGCCGTCTATTAATACAATTGTATGGCGCCAATAACTTGTTGTGGAATAGCAAATCCTCCCAATACCACAATAAATCGCTGAGGCATGATGCGTGGGTAGAAATAGGTAAAAAAATGGATATGCCTATTTCTGAATTGAAAAAGAAAATGACTACGCTTTTGGCGTCATATAGAAGAGAAAAATCCAAAATAGCTAAAATTTATTGTACTGGTTCTGGTAAATACCTATTTATTTTGAATTTAGAACTTACAAAGTTGCCAGAAATCTTAAAGTTATCGCTAATCTTTCAGTAACTGAAAGTAATGATTTTAGGAACTCAAACTCTGTAGTTGACACTCGCGTAATTTTTTTTATAGTGTGTACAACGGCTTCATATCTCATGTCTTCCAGAAGTTTCACGCTATACTGCAATCTATTTAGATATAATTTCTTCATCCACCAACGGCTTTTCGTTTATTTTTTTTATAAATAAGATGTTGGATCACAATGAAAGCGGCAGCCGCCCGAGCACGTGCGTCCATACTCGCAGGTAAACAAGAATGAACTGGCCTGACTATCCGCGGGCTGTTCGAGCTGGCTCGCCTGCCGCGCGCGGCAGTCGCGTTCTACTAAATTTATATCTACATATTGGCTCGCGCGGCAAATGAACGTCAATTCTGGTCGAACATTAGCTCGTGCGGCTGCCGCGCGAAATTTGTACGCACCTATAATAGCCGCGCGTGTTCGCGCGAGCGTCGTCATGCTGCCCGGATGTGTATCGAAAACCTACCTACATATAAGTTTGCAATTTACTACTTTGAATTTCGTTGATTTCTCGTTATTTTATACGATTTTCTATTATAGATAGTACGGAACCCTTCATGCGCGAGTCCGACTCGCACTTGGCCGATTTTTTTTATTTTTTCAAAATAGCACAGCCAATGTCATTCATAGTACAAAATTAATAAAAATGTGTTATGGAATTCGGGTCATCGCCTGAAAAAATATGATTTACACCTCTAAATATGACTTTAGGGGTAGACACAATCTTCTCATTTTGTATGGTTCTCTTAATTTTTGTGAACGTTATTTATTAGTTAGTTGTAAAAATGTAATAGGATGGTTTAAAAAAATGTGGCGCTGTTTAAAAATCAGTGTCAAGGGCGTGGGGCGCCACAATCGCAGTATTTAAACAAACCCAGATACTTATAATAATGTACTGGTTACAATGCCATCTATTTTGGATAAAAGGAACTAAATTTATTTGCCAACAAGAAAACGGCCCATTTCGATTTCATTATTATATTGTGCCGAATATAAAGTTTTTATATCTTTATATATATTCAATTTAATGATTAAATTATTTACAGACAAACCTAGCTCCTAGAAAACTTTCAATATATTCACCACTATTCATTAAAAATAGTTTATATTCAACTATCACATTTTGTCTAATTAAGTCTTAAAATATGTATGTATATAAATTCAGTTGGAAACAATTTTGTTACTAAATTTAAACTAGGAATAAGAAATGAATAATAAAATGTTATAAAAATCGTGATTATTATTAAATCCCTAAATATAGCTAATTAAAATATTGGGGAACTTTCCATAGACCTTTTAAAGGTAAGTCGCGCGCGGCGAGTCGCGGGAGAACCTGAACCATACAACTCAAGGCAAGTAGTATAAAGTGGTTAGAATTCCATACAAAACTATTTTTAGCAATTATGTTCGAAGTAAACGGGAGATAAATAGCAAATAATCAAATATTTTTTTATCGAAAATTATGGATAAATATTTCATTGTACTTTATGCTCTTAATCTCTATTTTTATCTTCAATACATGTGATTTGACGCCAATAAATGGTTTTCCCGACGAGCTTCAACAAAGAGCGTTTTAAAAGGGTGTCTACAAGCACCTTTCCGGGTTAGCAAAGCAACAGTAGATAATATCATTGATGTTGCAGTTGTCGATAGGCGACGGTTATCGCTTACCATCAGGCGAGCTGTCTGCATTTTTGCTGCATAAAAAAAAAAAACGATATTAAAGTTAACCACAATATTTAATTGTAAAATTATACTCTTTTCGACCATATTTGGTAAAAATACTTTTGTATGTAATTCGAAGCACTTTAAAAAAAACCTGAAACATCCGACGAATGAGCACACTCCCGAACAAAATAATCATATAGATTCCAGGTTTTATATTATAAGACATATAATCGCGTTTAGGTTATTTAGATCCTAAATAATAAAGAGTTACATATGAAAATATTTTCAGTTCATATCACCATTCGTTCATGCGTTAAACTATCTTATAATTAAATAAAATGTAAAAGATGTCAGTTTTTGTTGATATGAATTTATACAGGGTGTTTAGTAACCGAAAAACGCTGTGAGAAAATTATAGCACAGGCCATATCTTGGAGAAACATAATACGATGATAGGATCAAAATACAAATTTATCTGTTTATCATTGTAATATAGTTCCAGTCACGTAAAAAGAACGCTGGATTGTTCGCGTTTACGAACAAACCAGCGTTCATATTATGTGACAGGAACTATAGCTAGCCCAGGATTGTCTGGGCTAGCACAATATTAGTAAATTTCACAATATTTCCGACGATCTCTGATTATATTATTATCACATTAATCTATTTACTAATTATATTTCCCCTAATCCTGTAAGCCGATAAATCCTTTTAACTGCTATTTATAGACATAACGTAACGTAAGTAATATGGGGCGTTATTGATAAAAAGAATTATATATAATTATATAAAGAATAGTACTTAGCCACCCATGTCAATGTTCATGGGCGTACCCAGCTTCTGGTCTAGGGGGGGGGCAAGTCAGATTTTTTAGGTCAGATCGTCCGCGACAAAAACACCTACATGAAACATAGGGGGGGGGGGGTTGGTTAGTAATAAAACATAGGTAATAAATAGCGCGAGCGAAGCGAGCGCGAAATCTTTAGAATAATTCTAGATTAGGCTTTCCGTTTAGGCTTGTAGGCGATCTTATAGAAACATACTTTTACAAACAAACATTGTGTGAAATGTTCACAGATATTATATTTATTATTATTATACCCACATACATACATACATTTACTCAAATAAACTTAACCCTGCTTCTTATGCGGTTGGGTAAAATTAATAGGAAATAAACAGGCGCGAGCGAAGCGAGCGCGAAAATTTTTTAAACTTTTTTTCAAATTATAATTGTGTTTTTAAAGTAAATGCTTTATTTCTCATGTTAGTGAGCCCACAGTATTTCTATGTTCAAGTAGTAAAAACGCGAGCGAAGTGAGCGCGAAATTTTAGAAGGTTTTTAAAATTAAATCTTGGAAATAATTTGATTCATTGATCTTGTTAGCGTGTCCTACGTTTTGTGTCACAGATGAACCAAACGAGTATTTATGTTAAAAGAATAATGAAATAACCGACTGGATAAGAACGACTTTTACGCTATAAAAAATTATAAATATAACCGTTTGAATTTATTGATTGCAAATTTATTATTCCTAATTAAAAAACATGACTTTATAGAAAATTACAAACATACGTTTTTATGACAAAGTACCGCTGTAAAAGAATATAAATGCGCATTATTTAGAATAATTTTAGTGAAATCACTTATTTAATACGAAAAAGCTCGTTGGAGTTCTAACGACACCTCGCACATCAGAATCTGTCAAGCCGTTTAGGCTTGTAGGCGATCATATAGAAACATACCCATATACATACATACATACACTTGAAAATCATAACCCGCCTTCTTACACAGTCGGCAAAAAATAATAGGAAATAATCATGCGCGAGCGAAGCGAGCGCGACTTTTCTCGAAACTTTTTATCAAATTTTAGGTATTCATATGCTGATTTGCTGTTAATGTTGTGACATTACTGACATGGCTCAAAATACAAAGGACATTAAATAACTTTGAACGATCGGCGAAAATATTCGCTTAACGAACCAGCTGGTTGATTTGCCCTATATTATTAGCGGCTTGCTGTCCTTGGAAGACGCAGCTCTCAAGATTCAAAGCCTTAGCATAACATATCAAATAAAATAAATGCTAGTCGTTCGCAACTCCCTACCGCATGGGCGTACCCAGCTTCTGGTCTAGGGGGGGGGGCAAGACAAATTTTTTTTGGTCAGATCGTCCGCGGCTGTTTTGTCATACACACTACACAAAACACCTACATGAAACATAGCGGGGGGGGGGGGGGGGGGGGGTGTAACAATTTTGTTAGTAATAAAACATAGGTAATAAATAGCGCGAGCGAAGCGAGTTCGACATTTTTTCTAATGTTTTATAGTAATATGCTTTATTTTACGTATTAGTGAGCCCACAGTACTTCTATATTAAATTATAAAAATGTTAAACGCGAAAATTGAAAAGGTTATTTAAATTAAATCTTGGGAGTAATTTGATTCATTGATCTTGTTAGCGTGTCCTAGGTTTTTGTGGCCCAGATAAACCATACAAGTATCTGTGTTAAAAGAAAAATGAAATATCCGACAGGGATTAGAACGACTTTTACGTTATCAAAAATTATAAATACAGCCATTTGAATGCATTGATTGCAAATTTATTATTCCTATTTAAAAAACATGACTTTATTGAAAATTACAAACATACGTTTTTATGACAAATTCCGCAGCGAATTCATGAATCTCCCGGACCTCTCTTAAATTTATATAATTATTTGACATTTGAATTATTGCAATTTTATTTATTATTCGATTATTTTTAATTATTATTATTTTTTACACAATACTTTTATATGACTTGTAATAATTATTACCAATAAATGATTTGTATTTGTACCGCTGTAAAAGACTATAAAGGCGCATTATTTAGAATAATTCTAGTGAAATCACTTATTTATTACGAAAAAGCTCGTTGGAGCTTTACGACACCTCGCACATCAGAATCGGTCAAGCCGTTTAGGTTTGTAGGCGATCATATAGAAACATACCCATATACATACACTTGAAAATCATAACCCTCCTTCTTAAATAGTCTGCTGAAAATAATAGGAAATAATCAGGCGCGAGCGAAGCGAGCGCAAATTTTTTCGAAACTTTTTATCAAATTTTAGGTATTCTTATGCTGATTTGCTGTTAATGTTGTCACAGTACTGACATGGCTCAAAATACAAAGGATATTAAATAACTTTGAACGATCGGCGAAAATATTCGCTTAACGAACCAGCTGGTTGATTTGCCCTATATTGTTGGCGGTTTGCTGTCATTGGAAGACGCAGCTCTCAAGATTCAAAGCCATAACATAACATGTCAAATAAAATAAATGCTAGTCGCTCGCAACTCCCTACCGCCAAGAATAAGAACGCTCAGCTAGATTCGGTAATCTTCATCCGCCGTCGTCGCCGCGGTGGTGGCTGGTGACTGTAGCGCTTGCTCACTGCGCGGTTTTTTTATGGCAATATTAATTGCACCGTGCATTTTGCCAGTGTCTACTGCGCGGTTTATTTAAAAGTTAGCATATAAGGCCCCGTTTAAACTTTGATTAGTAATTAGGCGAGCTCATACATTTTCTGCGAGGTCTCCAGGGGGGGGCAGCTGCCCCCCCCTGCCCCCCCCTGGGTACGCCCATGTGTGATACCTTTGACTACTTTGATACCTTTGATAACTTTCAATTTATTTAACTTGCCCACACTCACGCACTTGATCTTCAAATTTCGATTTCGTTCATTACTTGAAACATCAAACACCTGCTCACTCTCTAGCGAAATCTGTTAAGTCTGTGTATATATTATGTGGTACAAGCATATATAACCATTTACCGGAAAGCATCAGAAACGCAGCTTCTTTCAATATACTTATTTAAATATAAATTGAAAATATTCCTGCAAATCAGGACATATTATGACGTTACAGAATATCTTGCAGATAAATTCATAAGTACCCCTAGTGTACCTTAATATAAATATATTATTTTTCGATTCTAGAAATTAGTTCATTTGATTTGTAAATTTTTTATATTTACCAATAAAGTATCTGTATCTGTATCTGATCAAACACAACAATACCAATTTAATATTATTAAAATAAAATAACAACTAATTTATGAAAATAATAAATAAATATTTGGGGACATTTCACACAACACCATCTAGCCCAAACTAAGCAAAGTTTGTACTATGGAAGTAGATGGCTGATAGAATACATATATATTTTTTTTTGTTGTAAATATATACATATGCCGCATAGAAACACCCAGACACAGAACAAACATGCTCATCTCATAAATGTTTGCCCTGGGTGGGGATCGAACCCACGACCTCCAGCTTAGCAGGTAGACATAATACCAAGTGAACCACAAGGCCAGTCAACATTACGATAACATGATTCCATGACGTTCCCACCGAAACTATTTTCCACATCGCACGTGACAACTCCGTTGTCGAATTGGTAGGGGCTCCTAGGTACCCACAGATGGGGATGTTGCGGGTTCGAATCCAATCGCATGTTGAAGAATTTTGACCTGTCTATCTACCTATATGTAAACATTTCAGAAATCTTGGATATGGACGAACTTTTTTGCGATTTTTAGTCCCGTATTAAAAGACGTTAATAATGATAAGTACAATGACCCCTTAACTTGCCCACACTCACGCACTTGATCTTCAAATTTCGATTTCGTTCATTACTTGAAACTTCAAACACCTGCTCACTCTCTAGCGAAATCTTTTAAGTCTGTGTATATATTATGTGGTACAAGCATATATAACCATTTACCGGAAAGCATTAGAAACGCAGCTTCTTTCAATATACTTATTTAAATATAAATTGAAAATATTCCTGCAAATCAGGACATATTATGACGTTACAGAATATCTTGCAGATAAATTCATAAGTACCCCTAGTGTACCTTAATATTAATATATTATTTTTCGATTCTAGAAATTAGTTCATTTGATTTGTAAATTATTTATATTTACCAATAAAGTATCTGTATCTGTATCTGATCAAACACAACAATACCAATTTAATATTATTAACATAAAATAACAACTAATTTATGAAAATAATAAATAAATATTTGGGGACATTTCACACAACACCATCTAGCCCAAACTAAGCAAAGTTTGTACTATGGAACTAGATGGCTGATAGAATACATATATACTTTTTTTTTTGTAAATATATACATATGCCACATAGAAACACCCAGACACAGAACAAACATGCTCATCACACAAATGTTTGCCCTGGGTGGGGATCGAACCCACGACCCCCAGCTTAGCAGGTAGACATAATACCAACTGAACCACAAGGCCAGTCAACAATACGATAACATGATTCCATGACGTTCCCACCGAAACTCTATTTTCCACATCGCACGTGACAACTCCGTTGTCGAATTGGTAGGGGCTCCTAGGTACCCACAGATGGGGATGTTGCGGGTTCGAATCCCGTCGCATGTTGAAGAATTTTGACCTGTCTATCTACCTATATGTAAACATTTCAGAAATGTTGGATATGGAAGAACTTTTTTTGCGATTTCCGGGTTAGTCCCGTATTAAAAGATGTTAATAATGATAAGTACAATGACCCCTTAAATGGCTTGAAGTATTGCTAAAAACGTTACTTGCGCTACCGTCAGCGTTTACTTATATATTCCACTAGTATCATCTAAAGGTTGTCTGGAAAAGATCGCTGTTAGCGATAAGGCCGCCTTTTGTGCCTGTCGTAGCCCAAATCATGTACTTATTTGTAATATTATTATGGTATCATTAAATTATTTTTGTATTGTATTGTTACTTGACTATGATCGACGTTTTAAATTCTCTGTCTTATTTTCGCAAGTGTCATTACGAGTCAGCGAGAAGTTGACAAAATATGTTGAGCATTGTTCAAAATTGAGTAACGTATTTCGGTTAGTCATAAAGGTAGATTATAAAGACGAAACTAACTCTGTCTGTCGTCTGTCTGTATGTTTGTTACCTCTTCACAGCTAAACTGCTAACCAATCGTTATGAAATTTGCCTCAGAGATTCTTTAGGACCTGTCGTAGGACATTTAAGCTATATTTAATCATCATCATCACCACAGTTTTTCATCACTAAGCTGGTGACACCGCGGAGTCCAGCTAATATCAGGAAAACTAAAAGCAGACTTGTTCATTTGAAATTTTCATAATGCTATCTTGTTGTAGAAATCCAACAATTACAGAGGAAGCCAGAAGAGAAGAGTACTTGCAGAAATACAGATCGTTCTTCATGGGAGTGGCGCATCTAGCGGCGAAACAAAGCAAAGACAAAGTGTCCAAAGTCGGTGCTTGTGTCATCAACCGGGAAAACAGAATTGTGGGTGTGGGGTATGTAGCATTAGTAGTTATCCTCCTTTAGGTCCATTTCTCGTTGAAATGCCAATAATCCGTAATCAGCGATATCGGTCCACATTCTTGATGCGTACTGCACAGGAATGGAATTCTTTGCCGCTATCTCTGTTTCCTGAGAACAATAAACGATAAAAAAAACTACAATCTTGGAATTTTCAAGGCTAGAGTAAATAGAGATCTTCTAGATCGACGAGCTCCATCTTCGGCCACACAGTTGATGGTCAATCGTAGATGTATCTTGCGTAAAAAAAGTGGAGCTAATTTATCTGTATTATTTATATAATCGTATGTATTGTAAGTACATATTTATACAAGTATGAACCTTATATTAAAAGAAAACCATACACCCAACTGCAAAAAAGCGATTTTTTCAGTCTATCTTACGATTTCGTTACGCCTGATACGCTGTTGAGTGCGCGTTTTTGTGAAAAAGAATGCGTAAAATAGCTGTAAAATTTTGTAAATGAGTATTCTTTAGAATAATTCCAGTAAAATCACTTACTTATTACCTACCTACGAAAAAGGTGGTTACGAAAAACGCGTTTTTTATTTTAGCAAAAGTCGTATTATTATTATTACAAAAAATATTTGTCACAAAAAACGTATATTTCGACACTCGCAAAGGAATCAAAACTTATGGGGTGTTCCCGTTCACCTATAACTGTGAAATTTGCCAAGAAGCATTGTCATATAGTACACATAAAGGAAAAAAACCGATAACTGTAGGTACATTTTTATTTTAATCACAAAAAATAGGGTCTTTATACAAGGAAGGAGGGTCCATATTTTAAAGTGCTTTCACCGTATCAATCTCTTTCATATGATACCCATGAAAGAGATTCACAAGCATAAGTTAAAACAGGTTTTTAAATATTTCTACGATGTATATTTTTTTCGGTTCATTAAGCAAAATATAAAAAAATATATAATTTCCGAAATCAAGTTTTCGGCAGCCTAGTCGGGAGACCGTCTTACTTGCGATCCGCAGGTCCTGGGTTTGAATCCCACGGCACGCACCTCCGTCTTTTCAGAGTTATGTGTGTATTGTTGATTGCCGCCAACTTCAAAACGGTGAAAGAAAACATCGTGAGGAAACTGAGCCATAGTCTATCACGCTGGCCAAGTGCGGGTTGGCAGACTTCATACATATTTAAGATCATTGAGAACTCTCGAAACGAGGAATCCTTTTAAATTCATGTCTGTGTCCGTATTTTTTATTTATTTTTTATCAGCCCTGTTTGTACAAACTGTCCCACTTCTGGGCGCGGGCCTTCTTTTCATTATGAGAAGGGTCAGCCCTTTTCATAATGAAGGGCTGATAAAAAATAAATAAAAAATACGGACACAGACATGAATTTAAAAGGATTCCTCGTTGTTACTACGGAAGCGAAACCCTAAAAAAAATATACGCGTCGACTTGAGAACCTCCTCCGTTTTTTCGTCGGTTAAAAACTGTTTGAAGTATGCTAGTACAATAAATACACTTGGCTTGCACTAAACTTCTATTATTTTTTCCAGTTACAACGGAATGGTTAAGAATAGGAGTGAACACGAATTCTCACGGAAAATAGACCCATGGGACAAAGAGAATAAGCCATTCTACGGTAAGCGACCACATAAAGTTATAGTTTTTTAGGATTCCTTTTGAGTAATGTAATACGCCTAATATTCGCAAATGCACATTTTACAATAGACACGACAGGGACCGTACCACAAACGTTCAGTCTTATTTCAATATAACTTTGCCTTTTGTCTCGCTCTTTTTAAAGGTGAGCGAGTAAGACAAAAGTCAAAGTAATATTGAAATAAGATTGCAATTAAGATGTGGTAGGCCCGCAGGAAAAGTGTTATCATCTAATTATACAATAGTCGATTTTGATTTTTTAAACGGTTTTATTTAGCTTGTCTTGTTTGTTGTCGTTTGTTTTGGGTCAAATATAGTAGGTAATCGAAATTACAGACATATTGATCTGATATTTGGTACACGCCTTCAGTCTAGATGACAATACAATTAAATATAAGTATTTAGTATAATTCTAAATTAAATATGGTCGCCGGCGCTAAACGGCGGATTTCGTATTTTTTCTCAACCCCCATAATATGAGTATCAAATGAAAGGGCTTTTCTAGTAAAATACAGTAAATACATTACCTACATCATTATCTTTCATATCAATAAAACCATTTGTTTATCTTAAACAGTTTTTAAGCATTAATTTAGATGATTTGAAATTTAGAAACTATGAATGGCTAGGCTCCTGTTCTTTTTTCAAATAGTGTTTTACGGGGCCACTCTATTTTTCAATCAATTTTATACAGTCAAAAAACAACTAATAATTAAATCTAATAAATATTAATGTATATTAAAAAAAATGTATAGTAAAAGAAAAACAAAATACCCGACTGCAGGAAAGCAGTTTTAATTTACAATTTCTTTAGGCTTGATACGCTGTTGAGTGTACGTTTTTTTGTGAGAAAGTATGCGTAAAATCGCTGTAAAATATTATAAATGCGCATTCTAGAGAATAACACTAGTAAAATCACTTTTTGATTACGAAACAGTTCGTCGAAGGTTACGAAAAAAAACGATTTATTTTTTATTTTTGAAAAAAATGTAAGTATTATTTTTCTTTCCGGCTCAAAACAGACATGAGTGACCCGTAGTTTTTATTAAAATGTGTGAAAACCAGGTTACTTCCACAGTAAAATTGTATTATTATAACAAAAAAATATAGAAGTGAAGACGAATCTAACGACAACTCGCACATCAAAATCGGTCAAGCCGTTTAGGCTGTAGGCTGTCATATAGAAACATACATACCCACATACATACACATATCCATACACAAATACATACTTAGTCTGGCCATAAATACTGTTACAGTTAAAAATAAGAAAGATATTACATTTGAATTTGGAATCTGTCATTTTTATACGATTGTTCATTGAGTTTTCTAATTTTGGCGCCAATACATTGTACAATATTTTGCGATATTAAAATGGAGTTGGGTGATAAAGAGAACCGAATCGCTGTGATTGCATTACACAGAGTTGGTATGGAGCCAAATGCAATTTTTAAAACTCTCCATACGCTTGGTATTAGTCAAATGTTTGTGTACCGGGCTATTAATAGGTACAATGAGACCTCCTCTGTTTGTGACAGAAAAAGATCTGGCCGTCCACGTAGTGTTCGTACGAAAAAGGTGGTCAAAGCAGTAAGGGAAAGAATTCGAAGAAATCCTGTCCGAAAGCAAAAGATTTTATCTCGGGAGATGAAGATAGCACCCAGAACCATGTCGCGTATTTTAAAAGATGACTTAGGACTTGCAGCCTATAAGAGACGCACTGGTCATTTTTTAACTGATAATTTAAAAAAGAATAGGGTGGTAAAATCGAAACAACTACTGAAGCGGTACGCAAAGGGAGGTCACAGAAAAATTTTGTTTACGGATGAGAAAATCTTTACAATTGAGCAACATTTTAACAAACAAAATGACCGTATTTATGCTCAAAGCTCTAAGGAAGCTTCCCAATTAGTCGACAGAGTGCAACGTGGGCATTATCCGACTTCAGTGATGGTTTGGTGGGGTGTTAGCTATGAAGGAGTGACTGAGCCATATTTTTGTGAAAAAGGTATCAAAACATCGGCACAAGTGTATCAAAATAACATTCTTGAGAAGGTAGTTAAGCCCCTTAACAACACCATGTTCAATTACCAAGTATGGTCCTTCCAACAAGACTCGGCGCCAGGTCATAAAGCTCAGTCCACGCAGTCTTGGTTGGAAGTGAACGTTTCGGACTTCATCAGAGCTGAGGACTGGCCGTCGTCTAGTCCTGATCTTAATCCGCTGGATTATGATTTATGGACAGTTTTAGAGAGTATGGCTTGCTCTAAACGCCATGATAATTTGGAGTCCCTAAAACAATCCATACGATTGGCAGTGAAGAATTTTCCCATGGAAAGAGTGCGTGCTTCTATTGATAACTGGCCTCAACGTTTAAAGGACTGTATTGCAGCCAATGGAGACCACTTCGAATAAGCTTTTATATTTTAAATTGTTTTATATTTATGTATTAAACTAACTGTAAAAGTAATAAATATTATTTGCAATAAAAAAATATTTTTTTTCATCGTGACAATATTTATGGCAAGACTAGGTATACTAAAAATATAACCCTTCCCTATGCAGTCGGGTAAAAAGAGAAAACTGATTTCTATCTCTAAACATTTCAACCCTTAGTATATTCGTTTTCATAAAGTTTTTATTAAGAGTATTTACAATAGGTAATCTTTTAACTAGGTACTTCAAACCAATTTTTAATTGAGCACTTTTTTTAAAGCCTGAGTCCCACCATTCACGCACCAGCAGCAGCGGCGGAGGATGTCTCTTCAAGAAGTACTCAAAGTATGCGGCGATGGGGCCACATTATTTTGTGCCCGTGGAGAGTTTGGGCAGTTGGCGGAGGCCAAAGCCTGCAGCCGTATTCTTAACTTTTATAGCGATGCAAAAGATGCTGTATTACGAGCACCTTGGCGCCAGCATCAATTCGGGGCGGTTTAATCGAATATTTTTTATGACAGAATGTCTAATTGACTTTTATTTATTTTCAATAATGAACTATGTTTAACATGCAATTTGATTTTATGCAATAAATGAATATTTCTAATTGCAGTTTGTCACGCAGAACTGAATGCAATATTGAGCACATATTCAGCGGATATGAAAGACTATGTCCTGTTTGTGACCCGGTATCCCTGTAACGAGTGTGCTAAGATGATCATCCAATCTGACATCAAGCGTGTAATATACGGGTATCCCAAACACATTGAAGATAAAGAGATCAAAGCTGCATTATACGGCAATGACAGAGACGATAAAGAGGATATGTTCATAGCTGCAAAGCATATGTTTAATACTGTCGGTGTGACAATTGAGTAAGTTATATACCTTTTTTTTTCCACCACATAATGGCGGAAGCCCGGATGTTACCAGAATCCTAAAAGTAATCTTATTTCAATATTATTTTGACTTTTGTCTTGCTCTCACATCTGAGAGCAAGGACGAGAAGGAAGTTCTCGAGTGGAGACCACGTACCGGCAAGCGCAGCGTAGGAAGACCAGCCACGAGATGGACAGATGACCTCATACAAGTGGCGGGAAGACGCTGGATGCAAGCCGCTTCCAATCGGTCTTTTTGGAAATCCATGGGGGAGGCCTATGTCCAACAGTGGACTTCTTATGGCTGAGATGATGATGATGACAAGTAAAATTATGTTGGTCAGCTAAATTGATTATCGTCTTGAATGAACAAAATAATGAAATAAGGAGAGCACCTCTCTACTTACTATATTAGCAAGTTTAATAAATTATTATTTATTAACCGTTCACTCCAACTCGGCTGGGCAGTAGTCGGGAAACTCAAAAGCATATTTTCGTCCAAGTCCCTCAAGTCGAAAGTTTACGACCAGTGTGTGTTACCAGTGATGAGATACTGCACTGAAACTTGTGTGACCAAATGGGTCTTTTAAGGAAGCTCGATATCACATAACGAGCTATGGAGAGGTCTATGCTCGTAGTCTCTCTGCAAGATCGAATTAAAATGAAGACATGCGTAGACGTGCGAAGGTCACCGACATAGCACAGCGGATTAAGTTGAAGTGGCAGTGGGCAGGGCACAAATCACTTAGAAGTAACAACAGTGTACTTTTTATGGCTGAGATGATGATGATCATTATTTAGCATTTTTTTTTTCTTTCCAGGCAATACGAACAAGACGATGCATCACCTATAGACTTCGAAATACTAGATGCCGCATATTTTAATAGAATAGAACAGGTGCTTAATCAGAATTGAAGTGACGATGAATGGAAACTAAACTTAAAGACAAGAAGTATATAAAAACAAAATGTTGTATTCATGTATTTTGTAATAAGACGTCGTAACTTAGTTATGACATAACATTTGTAGAATTTATCTTTTTTTATGCATTAAAATATAGTGAATTAAATGAGTCTAACTTGTCTTTTAGAACTGACCCGAGCCAATATATTGCCTCTGCTTCAACAGTGTGTTATCTTGACGTTCCACAAAAAGAGACAATGTGATATTGCGAACTGACACAGCAGTGCTGTCTCTTTCACTTTCGCTATTTCACGCGTAAAAATAAGTTTTTTTTTTGAAAAATTAAATCGAATGCGGCGGTTTTAATTATCAAATTAGAAAAAATGATTTGTCGAATTTACCACGTTATTGAAGCAGAGGCGATATATAAACCATCCAAAATAGACCCCCACCGATATCACTATTTAACCCCCGACCCAAAAAGAAAGGTGTTATAAGTTTGACGTGTGTATCTGTGTCTGTGAAATCGAAGCTCTCAAACGGAAGGACCGATTTCGCTTTAATATTTTTTTTGTTTGATAGATGATTTGATGATGGAGGTTCAAAATAGGTTCTAAAATCATCAAAATAGGTTCTAAATTTCAGGGGTTTTTAGTTATGTAAACTAACTTGTCATAACTAATAGATAGATACCTAATATAAAAACAAATAATGAATCGTGTAAATCGAAACCAACAAATCAACGGCAGATGATCGACAATCTGGGAACCTCCACAGGCGAGTAGGGAAATACAAAATGAAACGATTTAAAAAAGTTAAAAATATTTATTTGCACTTGTTAAGTATCAGTTTACAAATTAAGTAGATTAATTACAACATATAACAACTAACCATCTAAAATGCACATAATTACATTTGGTTTTTATAAAATCTGGCACACATCGTTATAGTAAAATATTCGTCAAATAATTTAACTGGAGTAGAAAAACAATTGCGTTATGTATGCGATCGGTAGCAAATAAATCGCTTATGAAAACAATTAAAAATGCATAGACACTGATGAAACTAAGAAAAAAGGTAAAATAATCGCGATTGGAATAAAAACTATAGACAGTAGCGTTACTGCGAATAAATAGCTGAGTAAGTCGCGAATGAGACATAAAGTAGAGACACCATGGGCGTAGGCCATGTCTCTACTTTATCTCTTATATAGGTGGGGGTTCAAACCCCCTCCCGAAATTTTTAGTTTAACTATTAAATACAGACATATGTAATTGCAAAATTAAATATTACAAATTATAATAAAATCTTAAACCTAACACAAACATAAATTACAATTCTCTCAATTAGATTATTTGGAATTTTCCATTGAAATTTTCGTTTTCGGGTAAAACACATACTCGTGAGAATATTTTTAATTATGAACTATTTTTACGTAACTTAACAATATAAATTACTATTCAAATCACTTTTTGTCCAAATTAAATGCAGATATTTTGCAACTAGTTTTTAACTCGTACAGAGATCTATAAAGCGACTCAACATTCAACACTTGTGAGATAACACGCCACTGTTTTCCGCATAAGGCTCGTATGGAGAATATTTTTGTCGCCTGTATCACAAAACACAATAGTGATCTAGGCCTGTATATCGCACAGAAAATAATTGTATCCTTGGATATATATATTATAATTGTTTATGGTCAAATAACTAAACACAAGGATACAATATTTTTTGTAATTTTCTAAGTAGTTTTCTACATTGTCCGATTTCGACGAACTACTAAAGCTTTAAAAAAAAAACTTGATTACTTTTTTTAATTTTTCAAAATAGCACAGCCAATGTCATTCATAGTACAAAATTAATAAAAATGTGTTATCGAAATCGGGTCATCGCCTGAAAAAACCTGATTTACACCTCTAAATTATGACTTTAGGGGTAGACACAATCTTCTCATTTTGTGTGGTTCTTTGAATTTTTATGAACGTTATTTATTAGTTAGTTGTAAAAATTTAATAGGATGGTTTAAAAAAAATGTGGCGCTGTTTAAAAATCAGTGTCAAGGGCGTGGGGCGCCACAATCGCAGTATTTAAACAAACCCAGATACCTATAATAATGTACAGGTTACAATGCCATCTATTTTGGATAAAAGGAACTAAATTTATTTGCCAACAAGATAACGGCCCATTTCGATTTCATAGTATATTGTGCCGAATATAAAGTTTTTATATCTTTATATATATTCAATTTAATGATTAATTATTTACAGACAAACCTAGCTCCTAGAAAACTTTCAATATATTCACCACTATTCATTAAAAATAGTTTATATTCAACTATCACATTTTGTCTAATTAAGTCTTAAAATATATATGTATATAAATTCATTTGGAAACAATTTTTTTTACTAAATTTCAACTAGAAATAAGAAATGAATAATAAAATGTTATAAAAATCGTGATTATTATTGGATACCTAAATATAGCTAATTAAAATATTGGGGAACTTTCCATAGACCTTTTGAAGGTAAGTCGCGCGCGGCGAGTCGCGGGAGAACCTGAACCGTACAACGCAAGACAAGTAGTATAAAGTGGTTAGAATTCCATACAAAAGTATTTTTAGCAATTATGTTCGAAGTAAACGGGAGATTAATAGCAAATAATCAAATATTTTTTATCGAAAATTACGCATAACTATTTCATTGTACTTTATGCTCTTAATCTCTATTTTTTTTCTTCAATATGTGATTTGACGCCAATAAATGGTTTTCCCGACGAGCTTCAACAAAGAGCGTTTTAAAAAGGGTGTCTACAAGCACCTTTCCGGGCTAGCAAAGCAACAGTAATGTCACGGGATGTAGCAGTTGTCGATAGGCGACGGTTATCGCTTACCATCAGGCGAGCCGTATGCATTTTTGCTGCATAAAAAATAAATAAAAACCGATATTAAAGTTAACCACAATATTTAATTGTAAAATTAAATATTGTGGAAGGAATCGAACGCAAGAATAATTTTCAAAAGGGCAAATCAAGGGCAGCCCCTGACTAAAATAAAACAGTTAATAATTTCGAAAATAAGAATTCCCATTGGTCACCAGTACACTACTGTCTTTTATATTATATGACATGTAATCAAACACAAATTTCGAGTTAAGGTTTATCCTAAATAATAAAGAGTTACATATGAAAATATTTTCAGTTCATATCACCGTTCGTTCATGCGTTAAACTATCTTAAAATTAAATAAAATGTAAAAGATGTCAGTTTTTGTTGATATGAATTTATACAGGGTGTTAGTAACCGAAAAACGCTGTGAGAAAATTATAGCACAGGCCATATCTTGGAGAAACATAATACGATGACAGGATCAAAATACAAATTTATCTGTTTATCATTGTAATATAGTTCCAGTCACGTAAAAAGAACGCTGGACGTTCGCGTTTACGAACAAACCGGCGATCTTATTACGTGACGGGAACTATAGCTAGCCCAGGATTGTCTGGGCTAGCACAATATTTATAAATTTCCCAATATTTCCGACGATCTCTGATTATATTATTATCACATTAATCTATTTATTAATTATATTTCCCCTAATCCTGTAAGCCGATAAATCCTTTTAACTGCTATTTATAGACATAACGTAACGTAAGTAATATGGGGCGTTATTGATAAAAAGAATTATATATAATTATATAAAGAATAGTACTTAGCCACCCATGTCAATGTTGCTTTTCTGACTCCATGTGGGGCGCATTTAGGTATGTACAAACCAACAGACACTTTATCATATTTCATAAGTGTAATGATTGTACAAGTAAGAAAATGTATATTTGTTATATACATTAAAAACACGATTTATTAAATGAAATTGGCACAGATTTTTATAATTACCTCTTTTAGTTTTCGTTTTAGCTCAAATTCGTCCGAGTTTAAATATATCTAAAACATATGACGATTTTAACAGTTTCTTTATGTAAATAAAAAATTGGGCTGTAAATTAATTTACAAAATATAGAATGAAGAGAGAGAGAGAGAGAGAGAGAGAGACAAAGACGCACTCATATATTAGAGACGAAGGCAGCATACGTAAAAACGTTTCCTTGACATCATTCGGAATCCGAACCGCGAAATATACGTTCAGATTCGGCACAAGCGTTAAGGGCCTATAAAAATAGAGTTCGCTATCTCGCTCACACATTTCCACGATTTCAAAGATATAACTAGATTATTTTTCACTATGTGAGGATATTATAAAAAATAAAACATGTGCGCCTCGGGACGCCCGACAGAAGTGATAACTTAAACTAATCTAGTCAGATTGGCGCCGTAACGCGTTACGTAACGAAGCGGTTTACCCTCCCATAAGAAGTTATGACTTCAAAAACCATTAGATTTTAAATACACTAGAAATGTTTAGAAAAAAAAATCATTTAGATATTTACTTTGACTACGGAGTTTTAAAAAAAACATAATTTGCAACATCTGTGCCAATATGAAAGATATCGAGAAAAAAAACTATTCAAAATATTTCACTTATCAAAATAAACAAAATTATGTCACTTTTAAAATAACACTGATTTTATAATTTAAAAAATGTTTTGTTGCAGGAAAGAGACAGCAGTCTTAGCACTCGCAATTATGTTGTCTCGATCGCAAGCATGGCGCTACATACTTTCTTACTTGACCAAAATGATACACAATTATGGCGTATATATTTAGATAATATATCAACGTAATGTAAAAAAATTATTGAATGCGTTTCCGGTCCTGAAGTATTTCGTCTCTATCTATTCCAACGCAAGAAAACGAGATAGAAAGCAAAAGTTCACTTTTACTGGATCACTTCTTCGCACAGGTAAAGCTAACTTACAAATCTTCCAATTTGGTACAAGTCTATGGGTTTCTTTCAACCTCTTGCAACGCGCACTATTAAGACACTTTCGACTTGTCACTCTGACAGCTCTCGCTGAGCGTGTCTTCTGTCAGTTTGACAGTTCCGTTGTGACACTTGCCGTTTGTGTGTGTTGAGGGTTGTTCTTCTTTTACGGGTTTCTTTTTGGGCATTTCGCGGACCCTCTCTATGAGGGCTGTTAGAATGTTCCCAGGTACCCTCTGGTGCTCTTCGATTAGTTTTTCGATAGCTGCAGCCGCCTGAAATAAAAAAATCTTTACCTTAATTTGTACATTCATATATTTATATATACCTATATATATATATATATATATATATATATATATATATATATATATATATATATATATATATATATATATATATATATATATATATATGTGTATTTGTAATATTTTTTTCAAAGACTTTTTCATGCAAAATGGCAATTTGTACTCTTCGGTCTTCTGTATCACTTGCCGCTTGTCATCAAACCTGCGTTCAAAACGATTCGTGTGTCTGTAGTTCTTCAGCAAAGTGTTATCCCCTTTTTTGAAGAACAACGCCATTACGCTTCTGCTCCATGCTTCTGGCGTTGTACGTCAAGCACGACGGAATTGAATAGGCTCTGAAGTACTTTCAGTTGGCTGGCCTTGTGGCTCAGTTGGTAGTAGGTCTACCTGCTGAACTGTAGGTCGCGGGTTCGATCCCCACCCAGGGCAAACATTTGTGTGATGAGCATGGATGTTTGTTCTGTGTCTGGGTGTTTCTATGTATCATATGTATATATTTACAACCAAAAAAAAGTATATATGTATTCTATCAACCATCTAGTTCCATAGTACTACAAGCTTTGCTTAGTTTGGGCTAGATGGTGTTGTGTGAAATGTCCACAAATATTTATTTATACCTTTTTCTGTATAATCTCTGGTGTGTCCCCGTCCTCCGGGTAGATGGGTGGTCCGAGGTGTGTGATCAGCTTGACGGGGAAGCCCCCGTAGACCGGGGCCAGCGGCACGCGTATTGCCGCGTACATACGTAGGTAAAGGCCCCGCAACCATCCCACCGTGCGGAACGCCTCGCGGACGTTTTGAGTGAACATTGGCACTATGGGCTGCAATGTAATAATGCAACATGCAACATATATGTAATTTATAAAAATTAAACAGGCTTCAAAAGAATCTAATTAACTGAAAAGGGAGAAATAGCACGAATACAATCAAACCTGGGCGTCTACCTAAGTAGGTATGTAAACCAACAATTTTTGAGGTAAAAATAAAAAAAAGATTTTTTGCAATACAACTTCTTGTTTCTGCGTAACACGTGGACAAACATACATACACTTATGAAATTTGGCACACATGCTTAGAAGCTGGTATAGACTAACATATACAAAAAACTGTGCAATTCTGTAAATATTACAAACATACAGGTCAAATTGATAACCTCATTTTTTTAAAGTCGGTTAAAAATAATATATTAATACTAAATAATATTTAGAGATCTTTACTTGGTGAAGACCTTTTTAACAGACTTCAAAAAATATTGTATAAATTCTATCAATTGTACCTATATACATATACTTAAATAAACCTATATACGTATATAAACTTATTATGTTCCTATTCATAATAAGTTTATATACTTATGTATATCGGTACAATTGATAGAATTTATACAATATTTTTCTAAGGAAAGTTCTCAATTCGGTGGCATTTTTTGTATTTCATGTTTGAAACCGCATATCTCCGTCATTTTTAAACATATTTAAAAAATTCATATATCTGTTTGAAAGGATATACTTTCAAATTAGTCTTATAGATATTTCACCAGAATCGAACCGGTCTAGTAGTTTGGTTTTAAAAGCAACATTGCGCATTTTGAAACCAGAATGTATAATTACCATACACAAACACACACACACACACACACCACACTACACACACACACACACACACACACCACACTACACACGCACACACACACACACACACCACACTACACACACACCACACTACACTACACACACACACCACACTACACACACACAAACACACCCCACCCCCCAACTCACCCCAAATGCGGGGGGCATGGGGCCTCCACACCGACACCTTACTATGAGCACTCACCACTTTAGCCTCCTGCGCGACCTTGGCGAACCCGATGCGCGACTTCCACTTGAGCTTGTAGTAGTGGTCGCCGAACTGCGCCTCGTACACCCCCCCGGGAGAGATGGCGAGGGAGTTCCCCGCGCGGAGCACCCCCACGCACTCCTGCACCGTGCCGGGGATCACGCACAGACCTTCCAACATGGAGGACCAGCCTGCGGGGGGATCAGACATTCGCAATATAAAAAGTATCCATACAAAATAGAATAAAAAACCGACTTCAGGAGAGCTATTTTGGTAGTTTAATTTACGCTTACGTTACACTTGATATGCTGTTGAGTGGACGTTTTAGCGAAAAGTATACGCAAAATAGGTTATATATGTGAATTCTTTAGAAAAATTCAAGTAAAACCACTTAGTTATTATGAAAAGGTTCGTTGGAGTTTGCGAAAAAACGGGTTTTATTATTATAAAAAATTTAGCCTATATACACACAGAGTGAAGACGAATTCAACGACACCTGGCACATCAAAATCGGTCAAATCGTTTAGGCTGTAATATAGAAACATACATACATACCAAATTCTCATATACTGCAGTTTTATATACTGCATTTATTTTATTTTATTGGAGGATATTTTCACACAACACCATCAAGCCCCAAACCAAAGAGTACTAAAATATAACGGGAACCCAAAACTAAGCAAAGCTTGTACTATGGTAACAAGATGGCTGATAGAATACATATACTTATTTTTTATAAATACATACATATGATACGTATAAACACCCAAACATAGAACAAACATCCATGCTCAGCAAAAATGTTTGCCCTGGGTGGGGGTCGAACCCACGACCTACAGCTCAAAGGCAAACTGAGCCATGAGGCATGTTAAACAAAAGCCAGCAATGAATTACCTGGTATCTTGAAGAGTATCCTGTCGGCGACTGTGTGTATGAGAAGCCGCTTGAACAGCATGATGCGCGCTATGAAGTAGTACATGTCTATCGGCAGCGCACCGTGATAATAGATCACCAGGAACGGACCCTCCGGGATGTTCTCCATGCCGCGGATCTCGTATCCTGGACGAACACCTCATTCAGTTGAAACACTATTATTATTAACGCGAACCACGGTAAACATCCCGTTAATAATAATAGTGATTTAATGAATGACCGTGATAGTTTAAAAAAGTGACCTTGTTCAGTTAGTTTAAATATACATACATATATAATGCACGGAGCTTCTCTACGAGATCGAATCGAAAATGAAGAGACTCGTAGACGTACGAAAGTCACCGAGATAACACAGCAGATTTGCAAGTTAATGTAGCAGTGGACTGGGAGCATAGCGCGTTGAACTGATGACCGATGGGGCCGAAAAGTTCTCGAGTGGAGACCACGCACCGGCAAGCGCTGCGCTGCGATCAGCCACGAGATGGACAGATGACCTCATACAAGTGACGGGAAGACGTTGGATGTAGACCGCTTTCAACCGGTCTATGTCTATGTATAGTAAGGTTGCCTGGAAGAGATCGCTATTAGCGATAAGGCCGCCAGTTGTTACACTAGTTTTTAAATAACTTATCTTGATTGTAAATTTCTAAGGTGTGTACAATAAAGAGTTTATCTATCTATCTATCTATCTATGTCCAATAGTAGGCTTCTTCTTTTGATGAAGACATCATCTCAACTCTACAAGCCTCCCCCAAGAATTTCAAAATAGACCGGTTAAGAGCGGCCTGCATCCAGCGTCTTCCTGCCACTTGTATGGCATGGCTTGTTGTCCATGGCTAGTCTTCCTACCCTACGCTTGCTCGTGCTTGGTCGCCACTCAAAGCTTTTCGGACCCATCGCATCGGCCATCAGTTCTGCGTGCTATGACAATCAATCAATCGACCACCACCCTGCCACTTCAACTTGCTTCACATGCTTGTTTTACACCACCCTACTGCCACTTCAACTTGCTTCACATGCTTGTTTTACACCACCCTACTGCCACTTCAACTTGCTTCACATGCTTGTTTTACACCACCCTACTGCCACTTCAACTTGCTTCACATGCTTGTTTTACACCACCCTACTGCCACTTCAACTTGCTTCACATGCTTGTTTTACACCACCCTACTGCCACTTCAACTTGCTTCACATGCTTGTTTTACACCACCCTACTGCCACTTCAACTTGCTTCACATGTTTGTTTTACAGCTTACAGTGTAAAAATATAACGTAAACGTAAAACAGATACGAACAACAGTTTAAAAAACAGAAACAACCGACTTCAAAGTACGCTACTTCGTTACTTGTAATATTAGTGGCAGTGGGTAGGGCACATAGCACGTAGAACTGATGGCCGATGGGGCCGAAAGGTTCTCAAGTGGAGACCACGTACCGGCAAGCGCAGCGTAGGAAGACCAGCCACGAGATGGACAGACGACCTCATACAAGTGGCGGGAAGACGCTGGATGCAAGCCGCTTCCAATCGGTATTTTTGGAAATCCATGGGGGAGGCCTATGTCCAACAGTGGACTTCTTATGGCTGAGATGATGATGATGATGAATATTAAAAAGGATTAGGATACATAAAGTTCATATCATCATGCTTAGACGGGTGATAATTAAACAAAACGCTCAATCATCGAAGTAAATCTATTTTCACCTTATACACATTGGACGAGGAGTAAGAAGGTTTTACTTTTACTAAATCCTTCACGGTTATAAACTTTTTAAAGAGACCTCTCTTCACCTGGGGGGCAATTCAGTTATTCAAAACCGATCCGTAACTGAACCTTTTGCGAAGCATTTCCTGTCGGCTGCTATCATTTTTTGATTTAGTAACGAGCGAAGGACGTGTTACGTTTCATCTAATGTGTCAATTGTATGACATAAAAGTGACTGAATCAAATAAACTATGGCGGCCGACGGAAAACGCTCCACATATGGTTCGGCTATCGAGCGATCTTGAATAACTGAATTGGGCCCCTGCTCGTTTCTTTTTTTTTGTCCAGAATGAGATTTATCATTGAATGTCAAATGCTTCGTCTTCGAAGATTAGAAAATGTGCAATGTTTATACGATAATCCTTAACATTTGACACTTTTGCAAAGAAAAACGTGTCAGTGGTACTCTGCGATTCTATAATCTGACGCACTTCACTCAGGAATCCAATAAAATATATATTCATTTTTAGAGATTATTTGAAAAGTAATAAAGCTATTTTTATAAAATATTTATGGGACCAACTTGGGAGCTTTCTCTATACACCAATTCAGGAAACACAAAAATTGGTTCTCAAATGACGGAGTAATTCGTGTACATACATAAAAAATAAAATACGGTACCCTCCTCCTTTAAAAAAGTCGAAGTCGGTTAAAAATGTGCTGATGTTTATACGATAATCCTTAACATTTGACACTTTTGCAAAGAAAAACGTGTCAGTGGTACTCTGAGATTCTATAATCTGACGCACTTCACTCAGGAATCCAATGAAATATTTATATTTTTAGAGATTATTCAAAAAATAGTAAAGCAATGTTTCTAAAATAATTATGGTACCACCTCTGAAGTATGATCTATCAAATACAAAAAGAATCATCAAAATTAATGCACAATTGACCGAGTAATCGGTGAACAAACATATAAAAAAAACATACAGACCAAATTGAAAACCTCCTTATTTTTGGAACTCGGTTAAAAATTAGATCTTACCATGCCACAGCCATCCGTGTGCGTCCCAAAGCGCGCAGACGGCGACCCGCGCTGCTTGTCGCCAGTCATTCTGTACTCCGCCCACCACCCTTAACCTGGAATAACAATACAAATTTAAATCACCATCCCCATTTCACTACAGGACTAGTAGAAAGTCGGCGAATCACCACCCATTTCTCGTTGAAATGCTGAAAATCCGTACTCATCGATCCACATTCTTGTTGCGTAGTGCACAAGAATGGAATTCTTTGCCGCCATCTCTGTTTCCTGAGACCTACAATCTTGGAATTTTCAAGGCTAGAGTGAATAGATATCTTCTAGATCGACGAGCTCCATCCTCGACCACACCGTCGCTTAACATCAGGCGAGTTGGTGTACAATCGTAGATCTATCTTCTATAAAAAAAAAAACCCTGGTATTGAATGATTATTATCACCTTGTCATTATCATATGTCTTTTCCATAGAGAATGACAGAGACGGAGATATACAAATCGAATCGATTCCGAAACCGAATGAGTTCAGAATACGGATCTTTGGACATCAAAATAATAGCGCCTATAGTATAGAAAAAAAAAACTCAAACAGCTGAAGGATCGCACTCAATTTGACATGATATGAATATATCACGAGAGGGAGATAAGATACCTTAATAATAATACAACCTACGAAATGTTTTTTTTTTTTTAAATGTTGAGCCAAGGTCCCTAGTATAAGTTCTAGGAATGAACTACTTATTCACTAATACCTATATAATATTTTATATTACAGTTATTCTTCCTCTAGCTACATATAAGATTTACTTCCATCTTTACATATTCATGTCTATCAAATTTTAAATTTATATATATTTTACATTTATTTGTTCATATCTAAATACCTACGAAATGTTGCGTATTGCAGAATCAGAACAGATAACTCTTTATTAAAAACCACACAATTACCGATAACAGATACAATGTACATTGTAAAGGTTAAATGAAGCTTGGTGGAGGCACTCCAAAACAGGCTTTATCGCAGATGAATAGAGATAAAATATAGGTACCTACCTATCTAGTTAGGACATTTTGATTTTATCTGTTATCACGACAGTTCTATGGGAATAATCACTTGTGTTTAGTACTATATACGCAGCCTTACATTTTCTTTAATAAGTCAAGCCCCCTGACCAATCCTGACAATTTAAGTCGGCGCTGGATCCTTTTCACTTTCATACAATTGTGCAAGAGAGAGGGTGCTACATTAGCTCGTTTCGTTAAACAGAGTATTGTATCTTTGTTTTATGCAAGGTATATTTACGATTGATCACCAACTCGCCTGATGTTAAGCGACGGTGTGGCCGAGGATGGAGCTATTATATCAAAATGAAAAGAAAATACTCAAGTCCATAAGTGTGACTTTTCAAAATTCGTCTTCAAAAATGTGTGAGCTAGACAGATGATTAAATTTAAAATCGATCTTGCTAGGTTTCATTTTCAGTGAACCCGGGTTTGCTCGTATTTTCAGTCATAAAAAATCCGAGTGCAACTCGGTCGCCCAGGTACTAGTTATAAATGTGACAGTTAGTTTGTTTCCGGCAACTAAAATAGTAGAAAAACACCACGACGATGACGCAACAGTATCATCCAGTTACGGTATCGTGTCTCCGCATCCGTATCATAGCGAGGTACAAAGCTCACAAACGGCCTACAAAAAATATATGCCAGTGAAATTCCGTCTGAGGGCTGTCTGCCGCTGATAAGAAATATAATTTATATTATTTATATTGTATTAATTAGCTGTAATTGGATGCAGGGTCAAAAACCCAGACGGATGGGAGGAAAGAGCGATACATTCGTGAGCGTCGTGACTGAATGAGTGGGTAAATAAGTTCTATAAGCTGTACAAGTTCTTATTCTTAGAAACACTCCACAGCATATCAAATAAAATAATATAATTATTAATAATTTGCCTAAAACTCGATTACTTATAAATATAAATAAACAGGAATTTAAAAAATGTATAGCCATTGAATTACTAGAAGAGTTTGTGAAGTTGAAGATAAACAAACTAGGAATAGTATAACTCAAACTCCGCATGTTTTAGGTTGTTGTTTTTATGTGTAATGTTGTTGAATGTACATATAGTCTAATAGAGAGCTTATCTGCCAATAAACTATTTTATAGTTTGGCAGAAAATAGACTTTAAATAGGAGGCTATGCCGATATAGTTCCTATGTTTATATTACTTTATGGCTACACAATTTTTTTACCAATGTTATTTTTGTTGTTAAATAGGTACGTATTTATGTTTTTCAATACCATGTCTTTGAGACAATACTTTTCAACGCTAAGAGTGAAAATATGTATAAAAGATTATACTGATGATAAAAAAGGTGTGCCTATTTTAGATATAGTAATGATATATACTCGTATATATGTATACAAAAATCAACGAAAGTAACACAGATATTTGTATGAAAATAATCAAAAAATAGGTTGTCATAAGAACTACATGTTATAAACTTCTGTACTTTTTATTTTTTTTAAATTGGCATGTTTATGCTATCTATACTTTATCAGTACTTTTTGAGTTGGGTCCAGTTAAGAATAGCATTTGAGTTCAGTTAAGAAAATAAATTCATATTTTTGGTGAGGCCAGTTAGGAATACGCATTTGGGGCGAGTTAAGAATGGGTCCAGTTTTTGTGTGACCAGTACGGAACAACCCTTTTATCTCAATAAACGAATATGAATATGAATTAATCATTATACGAGTTATCGGGAGCCTAGTGGTGAGACCGTCTGACTTGCGATCCGCAGGTCCTGGGTTCGAATCCCACGGCACGCACCTCTGTCTTTTCGAAGTTATGTGCGTATTGATTGCCGCCAACTTCAAACGGTGAAGGAAAACATCGTGAGGAAACCTACATGTCTGAGAGTTCTCAACGATCTTGAAGATGTGTGAAGTCTGCCAACCCGCACTTGGCCAGCGTCGCAGACTATGGCCTAACCCTTCTCACAATGAGAAGATGGCCCGTTACCAGCAGTGGGACAGTTTGTACAAACAGGGCTGATAAAAAAATTAAAAAAAAAGTTACGTGACAAACGCCGTCATTACGTATAAAGGAAAAAAACTTCTTCGATCGACACTAGTATCGTACGAAGAATAATTATGTTTCGTACGAAACTAGTTACGGAACAATAGTTACGTACGCGGCCGAAGCGAAAATCTGTAGCTGGCTCGCGGACCAATATAACTTATCTTCGAAAAAGTTACCTTTGAAAATGTAACAGAATGTCGGTCGTTTCTAGAGCTCGCATGTGTTTTCAACGTGACAATTTCACCTACCTTATAATTGTTTTAAAATTAATATGATGCCCTATGACCCTATCGCTTTGAACCTTATCAAATACATTAATGTAGACAAAATAATATAATATTATTTATATACTTGGACTAGTGGTTGCTATAGCAAGTTTTTTATTCAAGTTGCCGCTGTCGTCCGGTTAATTGAAACAATATTTGGTAATTTTCAGTTTTTTTATTTTATTAGAAGATAGAACTACGATTGACCACCAACTCTCCTGATGTTAAGCGACCGCCGAGGATGAAGCTCATTCACGGAACACTGTTCTGTATTCAGAACTCATTCAGATTCGGAATGTGATTCGGAATTTATATCTCCGTCTCTGCCATTTTCATAGAGAATGACAGAGACGGAGATATAGATTCCGAATCTGAAAGAGTTCTGAACCCCTACTGATCGTTTGTTGATATGTGACGATGACATTGCAGTAATAGGTGCTAGGATGTATTCTAAGATTATCGAGATTATTACTAATTGAAACGAAACAAATTATAGCGGATTTAACGCGTATATTTTGCATAACTTTATGACCTGACGTTTCGAACACTTGCAGCGTCCAAGGTCGCAGGTGAGACTAGATGACAGTTGTCATTAGGGTTCCGTACCTCAAAAGAAAAAAAACGGAACTCTTATAGGATCACTTTGTTGTCTGTCTGTATGTATGTCTGTCCGTCTGTCCGGGTGTCAAGACCTTTATCTCGGGAACGCGTGAAGGTATCGCGTTGAAATTAAAACCATTTACGCAGATCCATAGTCTCTTGCTGCAGAAAGAAAAATCAAATTTTTCAGTTTTCTTGAAAAAAAAAACCAGTCAAATATGTCGTAAAAACGCACATTTCGACACTCACAAGGGAATCAAAACCTATGGGGTACTTCCCGTTGACCTAGAACTATGAAATTTGGCAAGAAGCAATGTGTTATAGTACACATAGGGAAAAAATCCGAAAACAGTTTTTTTTTATTTAATCACAAAAAATAGGGTCTTTAAGGAAGGGAGGAGGGTCCAAATTTTAAAGAGCTTTAACCGTATCATTTGGTGTATCATATGAAAGAGCTTTATTAGCACAAGCTAAAACAGGTATTTGAATATTTTCAAGATGTATATTTTTCGATTTATGAAGGAAAATATATAATTTCCCCCTTTTATCTACTAGTTTGTACGGAACCCTCGGTGGGCGAGTCTGACTAGCTCTTGTACGGTTATTTTTTAATCCTAGTTAAATACCGCCCACTGACAGGGTAGCAGTTGACTAGTGTATAGGATCTTAAATAGCTAGGCTACAGTGACCGTACCTGTACAACCTGCAGAGATAGAATATGATGCTGTTGACGTATATGAGCAGCACCAGCACAGCAGGCAGGAGAAAGGTCACGATCACCGGCGTCAGGAACCACGTCAGCCACAGGCTGTACTCCGTGTCCACGTACTCCACTGAAAAATTAACGAAAACCTAGTATTTTTAACAGAACAAATTTATTTTAAACAATTTATATTAATTATAATATAAATTGTTATGGATAATTGTTATTGTAATTGTTATTAATAACACTGGTCTACAGTGGTTTTGTTGCCCTAAATATAAGATTGATTCTGGATATATTTATGCTCACAATTCATGAAACAATCTTTGATTTTTTAAGATTTGCTCCCATTTTTTTTTAAATCATAATTTTCATATTACATTACAAAATTCGAAAAACAAGAAACAGAACAATATAAGATATGTAAAAATCATAAAAAATAAGAGCACATTCAGTACTTTCATAACTGGGCACTTGAAAACATAAAAATTTGAAAAGATATCTAGAGAAACAATTTTTTTTTTTTGTAGAGCTGTGTATTTAATTATAATTTATTTATTTATTTATTTATTTAAGTATACAAAACAGAATATAGCCTAACATAATATAATATAACATGTGACAATCGATCAGAACCAGACTATACTCCAAAGCATGTATACATCATTTGAGCAAACACATTTTAGGTATTATATTGAAACAAAGCGGAAAACAGAGAAATAGAGGCTATGCATATTTTGTAACTTAAAACTTATTACTTATTTTGTTTTTTTTGTACTTTTTGTATTCATTTGTAAAATTAATTATCACTCCGAAGCTTAATATTTCGCAAACGAAAAATGGTCCAATTGAGAAATGGTTGTAGCACACCCTCAATGTTTTTAATGACCTATCCACTGATTTCCCACACGATTGGGTAGATAAGAAAAATATAATTCTTTCCCAAGTTATGTGTACGGGAAGTATCTAAAAAAGTTATCTAAGATTCTATTCTACGACTTTCCCGGCATCATTAATACAATATGAAGGTTACAGGCAAATAACAGGGAATGTCACATTTTTTTATCTTTTTTTTTTGTTGGAATCATATTTTTGTCTATGATATATTGAATTCCAATCATTAGAATTCAAGTCAATTAATTAGAACATTCCCTGTTCTTTGCCTGTACCCTTCATATGCATATCCATGGCTAATTCCTATCTAGTACTAATAGTCTGAGCAAAGCCTCGGACGGACAGACAGAAAGACGTTCCCAAACCTCTTTAGCCAACCCCTTTCTCCAAAATAGCAGTTGACTGGTGTATTTCGTTGCCTTCTGCTATTAAAATAATCCCCCTAACTTTCGATCTCAACTTCCTCTAATTTACAAAAAAAAAAAAAAAAAAAAGACAGAAAGTCGGACATGACGAAACTATAAGGGTTCCTTGTTTACTACGGAATCCTAAAAAGACCGAGTCTCTAATAAAACAAGATGTTTTCATCGGGAATATAGGTAAACTACAGGGAAAATTGTCACAAGGACAATCCGAAACTACTTGCCAGAAGGAAATAACAGCCTATATCAGCCTAACCATGAAAACAGGAAAGGAACAAGGTGCAAGTACTTTGTTTTATATTTGTGTTTCATAAAGCCTCGATGACACTGGGCTAGTTTACAAGCTACAAGCCAGCGAGTTCGCGAGCAGCTTGTAAACTCGCTCCGTGTCATTGAGCTTTTTTACAATCTGCTTTTGATTGTGTCATCGACACTCGCTACTCGCTCACTCGGTAGCTTTTAAACTCGCCGACTAGCAGCTCGTAAACTAGCCCAGTGTCATCGAGGCTTAACTGGGGGTTAGACAAGTTGCATTCTAATTCCGTGATCGCCAGTATATAGAATACAAAGTAAATGTTCCTATAGGATTGACATTAGCTAACGAAATGTCACGTGACGGCGCGTCACAGTTACTTAGAATTTCGAAACGTAAGCGTTTGTAGAAATAGAAACGTTCGCCACTTGTCTACTGAGCCTGCTGTTCCTACTTGCTAAGACGTCCTACTCACGCATCACAACATTTTTAAGCAAATAAATTTATTGTGTATGGGTTTATGTGTATACATTATTTAAAAATATGTTTATTATGTATACATTATTTAAAAAAAAACATTGGCAATGGTCAAAGTCTCGCGCTTTCCTGTTTCGAAATCATAGTTTCAACGAAAAATAAATACACGTGATATAATATCCCCCCTTGTGTTATTTTATTTTCCCGAACCTCCTCCCCCGTTTTCAAGCTTCGTGTGTTTTTTTTGTAATAAATAAATTACGTTTGACCAGCGTAATGAATAAAATAATGATTAATGGACGATCTCCAAGTTTCTAGGGCAGTAAGCCTGTAAAAAGATTTGCGCCAAAAATAAGCGTGAATCACGAAGTGAAGATAAAGTAACAAATATGTATATTTATTTAAAGTAAAAAAAACACAAAATAAAAAAAAAGTTAATTCTTACACACGTAAATAGGTATTTCATCCAAGGATACACACGTGAGAACTGAATCAAAATATCAAATTATAGTAAACACATATATGGAAATTTATGTGTTTAATATAATATTATATATAAATAATATATATATATATATATATCATTAATCTAAATCTCGGAAAGGGCTCCAACCAATTTATTAAATTTGGTTTGTAGGTAGATTAGGGGGCGATAAATCGATCTTGATAGGTTAAATTTTTTGTGAACCCGGGTTTGCTCGTATTTTCAGTCATAAAAAAACCGAGTGAAGTTCGATCGCCCAGGTACTAATTATAAACTCTATAATTATGAATGTACTCGTATGTATGGGTATCAAATATCTGTGTATGCATTATTTCTATGTAGTTTATTTTAAAATTTATTTTATTTACACTTAATTACCCTCACCCTTATTGACCTCATACAAGTGGCAGGAAGACGCTGGATGCAAGCCGCTTCCAATCGGTCTTTTTGGAAATCCATAGGGGAGGCCTATGTCCAGCAGTGGACTTTTTATGGCTGAGATGATGATGATGATGACACTTAATTAGTCTAAGAGTATTTATTTACTCATGAATCAACACCACTGCCCACCTTTATATATACTTTTTCCGAGCACATCCCAAAGTTGCCTGGAGGAGATAGCTTTTAGCGATAAGGCCGCCTTTTCTGCCATTTTCTTATTAACCGACTTCCAAAAATAAGGAAGTTATCAATTCGGTCTGTATGTTGTTTTTTTTTTGTTCACCGATTACTCAGCCAATTGTGCATTGATTTTGATGGTTATTTTGTATTTGGTAGATCATACTTCAGAGGTGATCCCATATAAATTTTACCAAAATCGATGCAGCAGTTTGGTTTTTATAACAAAATAACTGACTAACTTATAACCAAGTGCCTGTAGAGAAGTGAACAGCAAGTCGCGTACATATCATGTATTGTATTGCGTATTATGAAGTCGGTTTTTTCAGTTTTTTTTAAACTATAATTAAGTATGTGTTTATTGTCTTATTACTTTATATGGTGTCAATAAAGTGTTATTGATTGATTGATATGTGGACATACATATGTATGAATGAATCTTGTCTCTATATTGCGGTCGGATAAATAAGCCCATTAGTCAAACGGCTAGGCGGAATGGGATGAGGCAGAAAGTTGAAAGTAACATTCAACGTGATAGTAAACATAACCAATATTTATATAAAAAAAAAAACAAACAGAATACTCGACTGCAAAATGAAGGTCCTCAATGACACTTACAAGGACTTTAACCTACCAAAATCGATTTGTCGTCCCCTAATCTACCTACAAACCAAATTTCATTAAGATCGTTGGAGCCGTATCCGAGATTCAGATTATATATATATATATATACATATACATTATACATATATACAAGAATTGCTAGTTTAAAGATATTAGATGTACGAGTACATTAAAGGTCGAAAGGTTCTCGAGTGGAGACCACGCACCGGCAGGCGCTGCGTAGGAAGACCAGCCACGAGATGGACAGATGACCTCATACAAGTGGCGGGAAGACGCTGGATGCAAGCCGCTTCCAATCGGTCTTTTTGGAAATCCACGGGGGAGGCCTATGTCCAGCAGTGGACTTCTTATGGCTGAGATGATGATGCGATATTCATTATGCTAATTTTGTAGACCTTGTGTCACTTCCACAACTGAATTAATGACACCTCGTGACCACGAAATAGTGCATTTCTATTTTGGCGAAAGTTGTATCATTGAAAAATGTGTGGGTTGGTAGACGTCCGAGCTTCACGCTAATTTTCGAGCAAGCATATATTGAACTTTAAGAACACGACGCATATATGTTGTACACGCATGAGTGCACGCGAGGTCTACTGCAGCAACTATAATGTCCACTTTTTATTTATCTAATCAGGTCAAGGGAGGAAGCCCAAGATACAAACAAACGGACAAAAGTGATATCAAACATAAAATTTCCATATTATATATACGAGATATTCCTATGGAGATAATCGATCATGAACTTTGTTATTTTTTATCAGCAGGATGCGACGGTATCGCACAGTGATAAAGGAACCTTCACCCTTTTAGAGATCGGTCACTGAAATAACAGTGAAACGAGTACAATTAACAAGTATAAGTTTAGAGAACTCAAAAATCCCCGACAAAAAAACCGGCTGAACCGATTTTGATGAAACATACTAAGAACAATCTCGATGAAATCCTCTTTAAAACAAAAATAAACTAGAATAAAACCAGTCTATCCGTTTGAGGGCTACGATGCCAGACAGACACAGATACACACGTCAAACTTATTACACCAGTGAGTAAACCGATAGCCCTGCCGTTCGCCTTCTGCCATCCTATAATATGTATTCGTAAGTTAGGTATGTACTTAAGAAATAATCCCGCCGTTTTGTGCGTCATCCGGTTAGGGGCCATTCATTTATTACGTAAGACGATTTAGGGGGGGGAGGGTGGTCGACCAAATCTTATTTTTTTCTTACAAGGTGGTGGGAGGGAGTCTTGATAGTTCTTACGTAAGATCACAAAAATTAAAATAAAAGTTAAAAATAAATTATACTTTGAAAAAGCGCGGGCAACCGCGCGAGTGCCGAAGTGCGCTCGGATGTGTATAAAAGTACAAATAAACATTCCTAAAATTGTTACTTTGAAAAATAAACATTACAATAAACCAAACGTGTATTAATTTTTTTTTCCTTTAGATTCTTACGTAATAAATATTACACAGGGGAAGGGGGTCGGCCTAGACTTATTTTTTCTTATATGGGGGGGGGGGGGGGGGGGGGGGTCAAAAACTGGCAAAAAATAGTCTTACGTAATAAATGAATGGCCCCTAATAGTACGACATAGTACAGGTCCCTTGAAGGACGTTATATCCGGAATCTACTGTATATGTTTTTCAAAGCAAGCGCCCTAAATTACAAAAAAAAAACATTACAGTACACAGTACTTTTATTTGTGTACGTTTTCTTAAAAAATAAAACAGGCACATCTGTCTGCAGTACAAAGGACATTGTGACCGTCTCGCACTTGACCGATACCACACTCAACATCCGTGTTATCTTTGTGTCGTCTATAGCCCGCCTGCTCTCGCACTCTGGCCAAAGTGCACCTTAAGATAAGGGATATTAAGTCCAAAATGGAAAAATGAATGCAAGTAGAAGACCCAAAAATAACTCTAAAAGAAATCATTCTTTAAAAATTGGCTAAGAGCATATAGAGACAGGCATATGGCAGAATTCCTGGGCACCGGTTGGGAAACTCAGACGTTTTTTCGTTCAATATACCTCAGAACCAAAAGTCAAAAGTTTACGACCAGTGTGTGATACCAGTGATAAGTACCTGGGCGACCGAGCTCAACTCGGTTTTTTTATGACTGAAAATACGAGCAAACCCGGGCTCACTAAAATGAAACCTAGCAAGATCGATTCATCGTCCTCTAGTCTACCTACAAACCAAATTACATTAAAACCGTTGGAGCCGTTTCCGAGATTAAGATTACATATATATACATATACACAAGAATTATACATATATACAAGAATTGCTCGTTTAAAGGTATTAGATATACGACATTGAAACGTGATCACTTCCTATGGTACTTATAAGAAATCTCTAAATCACGCGACGAGCAATGGGGAGGGCTACGCTCGAGATTTCGCTACAGAAATGAAGAGATTCGTAGATGCACAAAAGTCGCCGCTATGGCACAGCGGATAAGCAAGTTGAAATGGCGATGGGCAGGGCACATGTCATGTAGAACTGCTATGGGGCCGAAAACTTATGTAGTAGAGACTACGCACCGGGAAGCATGGAAACACCAGCCACAAGATGGACAGACGACCTCATATAAGTGGCAAGAAGACGCTTGATATAAGCCGCTTCCCGGTCTTTTTGGAAAAATATGGGGGACGCCTAACGTCGAGCTGGACCAGCTCCTAATGGACTTCTTGTGTCTGAGATACATATACTACATAATCAATTAATATAAAGCAAGAAAAGATCGTAGAAGATTGACGAATTTCACTAACATTTAAAACGTTTTTGAGATTTTGCACATTTGGTATGGTTTCTAATTTTAAAGAATCAGAATTCTTCGGTCTATTACCCTTAAGCTTCTAATTTCAACTCATATTTTATTTTTATAAAATGAGCAGCAAACAAGCTGATGCCTCGCCTAATATTAAATCGATAAACGTCGCCTATGGACAACTGCAACACTAATAGTATAGCTGGCTGAGTCGGGACAAACTAGACGAATTCCGATCATCTGGCAACCTCAGCGATATCGATCCACATTCCTGTTGCGTACTGCACAAGAATGGAATTCGTTGCCGCCGTCTGTTGCCGTTGTTTCCTGAGACCTACAATCTTGGAATTTTCAAGGCTATAGCCTTGAAAAAATTGAAGATATCGTCTAGATCGACGAGCTCCATCCTCGGTCACACCGTCGCTTAACATCAGGCGAGTTGGTGGTCAATCGTAGATCTATAGTGTATAATAAAAAACCCTAGCACCAGGGCAGCTAACGCACCAGGCGTCACGACATACTCAGGCGTACAGCACGCAGCCACCGCGAGGCTTTCCCGACTCGAGACGTTTATATATCAGTCTCGATTTTAGAGCGACGGCTACACGTATCGCACACTAATTAGGCTTTTGAGACGACAGTTATTACTGGTCAAAGGCTAGGATGATATGATGCTACTTTTGTCTGACGAATTGGTCATATTGTGATAAAGAGTAGCGAGTTCCGTGATGAGATAAAAGTGACAAATAAATTTGGATATTCCCGTTTATTGTGAATATTTAATACAGCTTACTATACAAAGCAAAGAAACTTTATTTTTATGGAGCCATCAAAGGCCATCTCAACCCACAAGCTACGCTGCCCTAGTGCGCTGCTAAGTTTTGTGATCTATTGGTTGGTGAATGGGCATTGGGACAATCTAAAACCCCCTCGATAGCCAGATTAATCTTTACGGAAAACGACGATATTTCCAAAGCAACACGTCCGTACTTCCATACCACTATCTGAGACAAATCTTTTGGGATACTAGACAGGCAACACTCCTAGCTCTTTCCCTTCACATCGGCACAAACCACAATATGTTATATCCTTTTACCTAGAAGAAAATGATACACCGTGTTAACGACTATCAGATCAAAATCTAACCACCCACAAACCCAAAGGCTTTGTCTTAAACTTGTCGTCCATTGGGTTGCCTCAGGACAAGACCAGCACCCGACCACTACTTTACTGAGTCATAACTAAGACCTGGCCTTCATGTAAGACTCGGCGGTATGGCCAATGGGCCTGCCCTATCTATGGCAAACTTCAAAATATCTTTGCGACATACATTTTAAGATATTATAGGTTTAGAATTTTCTGATTCTACTTGACGTTGATCGCTTTTTAGACGATCAAAACATTTTACATAACATTAAAACTGAAATTACCAGTAATTATAAAGATATTTACTAGGGATATAGAACACGATTGAATAAATTTGACCCAATAGAAAAAAAACTAATCTTTTTCCAAAATATCATATTTTTTCACATTCTCAGTATATTTCTATGTAGTAAGTATTGCCAATGATAATTGTTATGCTTTTTAACCGACTCCAAAAAGAAGAATTTTTATATGTTTATAACGCGATTATTTCGTCAATTATGAATTGTTTTTTTTTTGTTTAGTAGATTATACTTCAGAGGTGATTCCATAAAAATATTATCAAAATCGGTTCAGTACTTTGGTTTTTAAACCAAAGTAACTGGAAAAAATATGTCATCCAATTAACGAAATTGGATATGAAGTCGGCTATTTCAGTTTTCTAAACTATAATTATCATTAAAACGAGATGGCACATGGCGCTGGTCTTACGCCGACGCGATGTAATGGACGATGACCTTATATTTGCTAGGCAACAGGAGTAGCCTTCAAAGACCTCGGTCCGGGGAGTTAGAATAATACTAGAACAGCTATTAACTGACAAACTGTTAGTTTATTATAAATCATTACGGATAATAAGTGCCATTAAGATAATGAATATTATGTTTATTACACAACAGTTTTTAGATAGGTTTTTCATAGCGAGATAGCCTTTGACTTGAGCACTGCATGATCGATTCATGCACTGTCTTGCATATCATAATAATATAATATATGTAGATGTTTTGTCTGTACTGTAAGTCAATCGTGGCGCTTTATTTTTATGGTTCCGTAGTAACTGTAGGGAACCCTTAAAAATCGCTATGTGCGTCTGTCTATCCAACTAAACTCAGATACTATTAGGACTACACAAACGTTTGGCAGAGTTCAGTAAACCGCTACATTTTTTCCAAAAAGGTGAAAATTAGGGCTGGCACTCTATACAATTAAAGAAGGATTTTTTCTACCCTACCCCATCGTATGGGTATCGTTGAATAGGTATGTGTCCAGCAGTGGGACAGTTTGTACAAACAGGGCTGATAAACAAAAAAACACTATCTGTAACATCTTTCCTACCCGTGCATGGTTGCCTGGAAGAAATCGCTCTAAGCGCTAAGACCGCCAATTAAAAGCCTAGACTTAATTATATATTCTCTGTATTTCCCTTTTTTGTATTTGTGGTATTTTAATAAAAAGTTATCTATCTATAGTACCTACATAAGTCACTGACTTTTTTGCAAACGCTAGCCGTAGCTAATGTAATCTTAGATTACATTAGGTAAGGAACTCTTACTCTATGCGCGTCTCGATACGGTCTTGGCCACAAAATCTATGAGTTAAACCGGTGCATAGTACTATAGCAACGGTAAAGAGAGCTGACCATATTTTTGCGCTTATACAGACAGTTAATTCTTAAAAAAATATTTAGGAACTTGTTTATAATGTTACAGCAGTTGTGAAATCCAATCTAAGCACGGTCATACTACAGATTAAATAACTACATAATATAATTATTCCCTAAGTGTCCGTAGCCTGACCATCGTCCGTCTCGCTGGCGCATACGCACATTTTTGAAGATGTAAAAGGACAGAATGAACTTATAAAAAAACATTACCCACTTTCTTATTCTTACGCAGTCGGGTAAAAAATCGTCGTTTATAAAACTAGAAAACAACATCAGAAATATTCGACAAAAATTTCAATTTGATCCCAGTCAATTTTCATGCATAAAAATCATTTTTGTCGTTAATAATTTCTAAAAATGTTTTTTAAGTTTTTATGCATGAAAATTAACATGGATCAAATTGTTTTTTTTTTTCGAACATTTGTGACGTTGTTTAAAATTTTTACAAACGACGTTTTTTTAATAAGTTCATTCAATCATTTTATATCTTCAAAAATGTGGGTAAGCGCGAGCGAGACGGACGATGGTCGGACTACGGCTCTTAAGCGCGTTCCGTTACTAAAAATGACGTGACGTAGGTGGACATCGCAGTCTAAGCTATAGTGACGTTAGTGAAACTATCACTTGATAACAAGAGGTCGGAGAAATTAGAAAACCGTAAACTATCTTACATCTACGTATATCAACATATTATTGATACTGAAAGGGTAACATTAATTATATTTCCTATGACGTACGCGTTCGTACGTAAAATGATTGTATAACGCGCATTTATCACCGTTATAGTGCGTATTTTTCCACACAACAAGACACAACAAGACACAACAAATAAGTTTATTTGTCACAACAGAATTGGTACAGATTACTTGTGAACCCATTGATTCTGAACTAGTATTCACTGTATTTCAGAGCCAATGGCATCTCCTATATCAGTGTAACATCTTTTTAATTCCGCAGACTATATTAACAAACATAATATTTATATAATTTAGACATAACACATTTGAGAAAAAAATTATTAACAACAAATACTAAAAAATAGAATAAAATTAATATTTAAGGGGGCTCCCATACAACAAACGTGATTTTTTTGCTCGTTTCAGCTCGATATTGATAACGGCAACATGTAGACGCTTGAAATATTCAGTTATATTTATATTATTCACTTTAAAAATAAATAATAAAAATAAAATAAAATCAATATTTGAGGTGGGCTCCCATAAAACAAACGTGATTTTCTTGCCGTTTTTATAGATAATGGTACGGAATCCATCATGCGCGAGTCCGACTCGCACTTGGCCGGTTTATTTTTTTAGTATAGACACTTGTTATCCAAACATTACATTGGATGAAACAACAAGCTTTTTTTAACCAGGCGTGCATCGCACTTCGACGCGCCGGACTTCCGCAAAACGGATTCAATATTTTATTTTTATTCTATAGGAACTTGTCTGTCTGCCCGGCCACAATGAACTTTGCTCGATTTCACAACTTGTGTGCTATAACTTGACTCATACCATTTAAGGATAAACAGCACTTATTCATCATGATTTATGGAAAGTTAAACATATTTAACGGACTTAGTTGAACTTTGGACGGCTTCCGACTATATAAAGAAATTTATTTTTCCTGGTATCGATTTCGAATTGTATTTTGTATTTGTAAATTAACCTTAATCATAGGCGTTTATTTACAATCGCGCGGTATCACTACGAGTGGACGATGGACGTCAAAATCTTGGAAATGGTTGACGGAAGTTGGATTCCGCTGGTCCGATATCTGATACCTAAGATTAGGTAAGTATATAAGTACTTATGTGTACAATAAGAATCAGAATTGAAAAGATCCGTATACGTACGAAAGTCATCGACATAGCATAGTGGATTAACAAGTTAAAATGGCAGTGGGCAGGGCACATACGTTATTGATGCGTACTGCACAGGAATGGAATTTTTTGTTACCTCTGTTTCTTGAGAGCTACAATCTTGAAATTTTCAAGGCTAGAGTGAATAGATGTCTTCTAGATCAGGGTTTCTCAAACTTTTGGCTCCACGAACCCCTATTAAAGTTTCCAGATGACAGCGAACCCCTTAAATAATTAAATCCAGAATCCAGCCATCTTTAGCATTATCAATATCTGGAAAATACCTTTTCAGTTCATCGGAGAGCTGAGAAAGATAAAGAACAATTTCAGCCCTTATTTCGGAATCCACGGATAAGGCGTTCGTCGTGATAAATTCATGCAAAAGATAAAAATTAAGTCGCGCGTGCGCCACCATGTGTGCCGCACGTGCCTGCCAGTCATCAAGCCACCATTTATGTAAATCTTGTCGCGAACCCCCTACCGCCGAATGGCGTACCCCTAAGGGTTCGCGTACCTCACGAGAAACTTGAGAAAGGTTGTCATAGATCAACGAGTTCCATCCTCGGCTATACCGTCGATTAAAACTGTGCTGGACACTCACGTTTACTCTCTACAGCGCACCAGCAGGATTAGACAAGTGGTAAACGTTTATATTTCTACAAACGCTTACGCTTCGAAATGCTAGGAAACTGTGACGTGCTGTCACGTGACATTTCATTAGCTCAATTTCTTTAATCAATCCTATACATTATAATGGCCCCTTGTCTAACCCAAGGCACCGCGGCGCACATTATGGGAATAATAGAACCTATACCTACATAGTATCTGCGCGGTTCCTTACTAATCTATGTATGTCAGTGCTATTACATAATTTAAATATGTACTTATTTAATATAATACGTACATTTCACTAGAAAGATATGCGCGTGGGAGGCCGAGTGCTCGACCTTCAACTTCGTGTTTACACTTGCATGATAATGATGAGACTAGCTGTGCCCCGCGGTTTCCCCCGCTAGATATCGATAGCGAACCAAGGTATCTGCATCAACTGGTATAATTTTCTTGCGTCTGTCCGGATGTTGTTGGTACACGCGTGCAGGTACGCGTGTACCGCGTGGTGCGTATTTTTCAACCATACTTTATGACACGTGGTATACCGACATTGCAATTTTATAGTTTGTTTTATCGGTGATTTTGTTAACATTTGGTAGAAAATTTCGATATACAATCTTAACAAGAATTTAGATTGTAAACAGTAGACCTCTCGAGTACTGACTTTCACTTTTTGCAACAACTATTGTTGCAAAAAGTTTGTCCCCGAAAAGTCTACTAAAAAATCATGAAAATCTGTTTTTTTTTTTATTTTAATTTTTAAAATAAATTTTATGTAAAATACATATTTTACACAAAGTTTATAATACCTGCGTACGTCAAGGATAAAAATATAGATAAAACTACAATAGATATAGACAATTACATTAAAACCATGACGATTTCAATGAAATTAAAATTGCAAATACCTAGTCTTGCCATAAATATTGTCACGAAGAAATTTTTTTTTTTTTTATTGCAATTAAAATTTATTACTTTTACAGTGTGTTAGTTTAATACATAAATGTAAAACAATTTAAAATATAAAAGCTTATTCGAAGTGGTCTCCATTGGCTGCAATACAGTCCTTTAAACGTTGAGGCCAGTTATCAATAGAAGCACGCACTCTTTCCATGGGAAAATTCTTCACTGCCAATCGTATGGATTGTTTTAGGGACTCCAAATTATCATGGCGTTTAGAGCAAGCCATACTCTCTAAAACTAACCATAAATCATAATCCAGCGGATTAAGATCAGGACTAGACGACGGCCAGTCTTCAGCTCTGATGAAGTCCGAAACGTTCACTTCCAACCAAGACTGCGTGGACCGAGCTTTATGACCTGGCGCCGAGTCTTGTTGGAAGGACCATACTTGGTTATTGAACATGGTGTTGTTAAGTGGCTTAACTACCTTCTCAAGAATGGTATTTTGATACACTTGTGCCGATGTTTTGATACCTTTTTCACAAAAATATGGCTCAGTCACTCCTTCATAGCTAACACCCCACCAAACCATCACTGAAGTCGGATAATGCCCACGTTGCACTCTGTCGACTAATTGGGAAGCTTCCTTAGAGCTTTGAGCATAAATACGGTCATTTTGTTTGTTAAAATGTTGCTCAATTGTAAAGATTTTCTCATCCGTAAACAAAATTTTTCTGTGACCTCCCTTTGCGTACCGCTTCAGTAGTTGTTTCGATTTTACCACCCTATTCTTTTTTAAATTATCAGTTAAAAAATGACCAGTGCGTCTCTTATAGGCTGCAAGTCCTAAGTCATCTTTTAAAATACGCGACATGGTTCTGGGTGCTATCTTCATCTCCCGAGATAAAATCTTTTGCTTTCGGACAGGATTTCTTCGAATTCTTTCCCTGCTTACTGCTTTGACCACCTTTTTCGTACGAATACTACGTGGACGGCCAGATCTTTTTCTGTCACAAACAGAGGAGGTCTCATTGTACCTATTAATAGCCCGGTACACAAACATTTGACTAATACCAAGCGTATGGAGAGTTTTAAAAATTGCATTTGGCTCCATACCAACTTTGTGTAATGCAATCACAGCGATTCGATTCTCTTTATCACCCTACTCCATTTTAATATCGCAAAATATTGTACAATGTATTGGCGCCAAAATTAGAAAACTTAATGAACAATCGTATAAAAATGACAGATTCCAAATTCAAATGTAATATCTTTCTTATTTTTAACTGTAACAGTATTTATGGCCAGACTAAGTATATGCAAAATTATAAATAATTACGTCCTAGATACACGCCCCGTTGGAGTAACTATTTAAAACATCTAATTCAATTGTGGTCACACCTAGCACTCAAAATAATAGCAAAAAAACCGGCAAAGTACGAGTATGATTCGCTCAGCGCGGATTCTGTACTATACCTATATTTTTAAGTTTTTTTGTAAAAGTCAGTTAAGGGACTCAAGGGAAATTGTTGTTTATGTAGGCGATAGGCTGACCCCCTGTGACTTCAGAACAACATACCCTCTAACATAACATAACATACCTTCTAACCCTCTAATATCCTCTCCTTTGCATTTAACCCTCTAACCACGGATTATAAGTATGTATGTAAGTAATGAAAGTTTAAGACCAGTGTGTGTTACCAGTGATGACATATGGCACTAAAACGTGGTCCCTAACTATGGGTCTTATAAGGAAGCTCAAGGTCACGCAACGAGCTATGGAGAGGGCTATGCTCGGAGTCTCTCTACGAGATCGAATCAGAAATGAAGAGATACGTAGACGCACAAGTCACCGATATAGCACAGCGGATTAGCAAGTTGAAGTGCCAGTGGGCAGGGCACATAGCACGTAGAACTGATGACCGATGGGGCCGAAAGGTTCTCCAGTGGAAACCACGCACCGGCAAGCGCAGCGTAGGAAAACCAGTCACGAGATGGACAGATGACCTCATACAAGTGGCGGGAAGACGCTGGATGCAAGCCACTTCCAATCGGTCTTTTTGGAAATCCATGGGGGAGGCCTATGTCCAGCAGTGGACTTCTTATGGCTGAGATGACGAAGATGATGTAAGTAACGAAAAATAAACACACATACTACTAATAAAAATTTAATATAATAAAACTGTCCAAATATGACATTGAAGATGACCGCTATGTTTTCGCAACACGAGTTCAAGAATAGTTTTGTCACGGACAAGTTACGAACAAGTGATAGCGCTGCCCAATATATAGATATAGTTGTTATCTAAAGCCCACAGCAGCTATCGGACATTGAATTTAGGTACATGGGTTTTTATTTTTTAATTAATTTGGGCTTAAGTGACAGTAACATTAATTTAAGGATTATATTTCATTATATATAGTTATACACATCTTATAAATACTTATCATATTCAATTTACTTTAGTAAAGAGGTAAGAGTACTTACCTCTTTTTTATGTTTTTTTTTATTTAAAAAGTTGAGCTCCACAGACTCCAGAGTCCGTGCCTTGTATAAGCTAATACATTTTATTTTTAACTAAATTTACTTACCTCTTACATCTATTATATCATATCTAATTACGTTTTCTACAATTTCTACACTTTATTAACTGATTTACATTTGCTGACTTACTACATTTATATTTACTGACCTACTTTTCATTACATTTTTAACCGACGAAAAATCGGAGGAGGTTCTCAAGCCGACGCGTATATTTTTTTTTTATGTATGATCACGCATAACTTTTTACAGAGTAGTCCGATTTTGATAATTCTTTATTTACTACCTTATGCTATTATGCTATTTTAAAAGTAATAAAAAATTAAGCATGTACTAATTAGTAGACTAAAGCTACAAAAAAAAAAACCTTCGATAAAACTGAAAAGCATAAAATAGTAAACCGTTTTTATTTAACTTTAATAACTAAATCCTTAAAGTAATGTAGTAAGTAATTTTGAGGCGGCGCCAAAAATTACCTTAAATTTACAGAAATAACCTAATCAAATTAACAATGAAATCTCCAGCAGTAAACATTGACATTCCAAAAAATGCGCTCTCCGCACGACCACTCGCAACGCAACGTATCACGCTGGCGCCGACTCAAAATTTCTTAGGTATACTTAAGCTGGGTCCACACTTGTAGCATTTTGGTGTATCGTATCTCCGTTGCGTGGCATTGGCGTGTATCATGATCGCTAGTTTGGACGCAACATGATACACGGTAATGATACGGTCCGTATCTGATACGTATCCGATCCGCACTGTTCGCGTATCTTGATACACCTCGTATCTGATACGCGTATCACGATCGGATAGTATGGACGTATTTTGATACCGTACCTTAATACTGTATCGTGATACGATACTCGATACACCGCGAACCACCCTGTGTCGGTTTTTCCGCGATCATCAAAGGAGATACGTTGAAATTTTAAATGTTGCAATTTTAAATCACGCAGCAATGATATTCCACCATGTTGTTTTCTGTTTCTAAACACTTACAGTTCCCACCAACGTCGTCTACGTCTGGACTTTGCTTTTTTTGAAATATAATGAATTATAATATAATTGGCGCACGTCACTGCTAAATTCTGAGCAATTGCGTACGATGACGCTGAACCGTTTGCGAACGAAGACATGACTGAATTTGTACGAGACGAGATGCGAGAGGGGAAAGAAAGACACGCGTATCAGGAAAAGATACGAGGATCGGAGAAAAAGTTGTATCGTCCATATTTGTGAAACTAAAAGCCGATACACTGACACGATACAGCATTAGCAAGTATGGACGCATATTTTACAAGATACGGCTAATTAATACGACATGGTAAAAATGCGCGTCCATATATATGATACAAATACTCGATACGATACGCGTGATCGTGATACGTCAGGATGCTACAAATGTGGACGCAGCTTAACATGACTTTAAGGACTTAGTTATTAAAGTTAAATAAAAAAGGTTTATTATTTTATGCTTTTCAGTTTTTTCGGAGGTTTAATTTTTTGTTAAAAGTTTTTATTTTATAATTTTTGTAGCTTTAGTCTACTAATTACTACATGCTTAATTTTTTCGGAGGTTTAATTTTTTTGGAAAAAGGTTATATTATAGTGAGATGCCAGATATTTTGATCCAACTGTGCTAGACGGAGGCAAATAATTTTTGGGAGATACACCTGAACACAGTTGGGATAGTAACAATCAGTCAATCCGGGTGTCTTTAAATCGCGAGTGAATCGGTTCGTTTTAGGGAAGCGCGCTCCATCGTAGATCGCAACATCGCTTAAGAATCGCAAAGATATTCGGCCTTACCGAAAAACGTTACTTAACTTTAAGCATTGCTTAACATATTTGTCAACTTCTCGCTGACACGTAATGACACTTGCGGAAAGAAGACAGAAAATTTAAGACGATGGTTAAAGTTAAGTAACGTTTTTCGGTAAGGTCGATTATGTAGTATTGTCTTTAGACCTTTATCGGTCTGGGTTAGTCGATTTGCTTTTTGTATAATAGTTTAGCCACTTAAGTATGTGTGGTTTTTATATTGTTTTGTTGTAGTTAATAAAGAGAAAAAAATCTCGCTCTATAAATACGTTACGGTAAAATTAGGATCCATAAGCCTGATATTCGTTATATTAAAGTGATGCGAAAGAAATTTTTTGCTAGCAGCTGACAAGAGCAATAAATTTAGTTTTTACTGGAAGTATGAGGGATGCGTGATAGGTCAAGGAACCTATATCGAGACCGCCTCCATCCTGTGTCCAGGAACGGTCATTTATACAGGATGTTTTGTATAAAGCTGCACATAGGTTTAGAACTCTTTTATTTTAAAATTTTAATGGTCTACAGCATTTAATGTTTTTTTTTTTTTTTTGTCTAGCGATTACTCCGTCAATTATAAATTGTGTTTGATGTTTTTTCTTTGTTTGGGACGTAAATTTTATCAAAATCGGTTCAGTACTTTGGTTTTTATAGCAAAATAACTGACAGTCATCCATGAAAACGAATTGTGCTGTAAAAGTAAACGAATTGATGTCGGCTTTATCAGTTTTTTAAACTATATATTCAATATTCATAGATAAGCTTGCCGCTAACCGCTAACTCGCCTGATGTCGTGAACGTTACGGTCTACGATGGAGAGCGATTACCTAGAAAACCCCAATTGCAAATTTAAAATAGCCAGATTATAGATACAAGAACCACTCAGGAAACATATCCCACAATTTAGCGGTACAAATAAAAAAAGTAGAACCAACGCGTTTTAAATACTAAACATCCTGTATAAGCTAGGGTTGTACTAGTACACGTCCTGCCTCGGTGTACTCGGGACTTTATAAAAATGCCAGCAGCTGTAATTATGTGAAATTTCCACCTGCCGCGTCAAACAGCATAACTCGTACGAAGCTGCTCTATAATCCCTTACATTATGAATTTATATACTCTTATATATTAGACTAGCTGCGCCCCGCGGTCCACCCGCGTGGTGATTGATTACATTGTTATTGTTTAATGTATCCCACAGGAACTGTCAAATTTTTTATATATATAATACGGGATAAAAAATATGCCAGATCCTTCTACATAGTATAAGTAGTAATCCTGCAAAATTTCGTCCAAATCCGTCCAGTGATTTCGGCGTCCATTGGCCACACCGTACAGACAGACAGACTAAAATTATAAAAATTGCTGTTTTGGCTTCTGTATCGATAGTAATGCATCCCCCAATATTTTTTTTAAATATATTTAATGTACAGATTTTGACCCGTTACAGTCTCGTATAGATTCCATACAAAAGTAGTTTTACCAATTATGTTCGAAGAGTACAGTTTTACAGTTAAGTAATTGTGGTTAGCTTATAAAATATCGGTCTTTATTAACTGTAAATAATACTTTTATCCGACTGCGTAAGAAGGATGGTTATGTTTTTCGAGTGTATGTATATGTTTCTATACGACAGCCTACAGCCTAAGCGACTTGGCATATTTTGATCTGCGAGGTGTCGTTAGATTCGTCTTCACTTCCTGAGTGTCATAAGCTACATTTTTTTGTAATAATAATAATGTATCTCTAGCAAAAAATTATAAATGCGTTTTTTCGTAACCTCCAACGAACTATGACGTAATTAACAAGTGATTTTCTAAAAATGAATGCGCAAATGTAATCTTTTACAGCTATTTTAGGCATACTTTCTCACAAAAAACGTACACTCAACAGCGTATCAAGCGCAACGAAATCGTAAGTTAGACTGCAAATACTTCTTTTCTGCAGTCGGCTCTTTTATTTATCTTTTAATACAGATACTTGTTTAGATATCTGTGCTTTATAGACAAATTTGGACACGTAAAAAATTATGTAGAGGCACTTTATTAAGGTCACCTTCTCAATAGGGTCATTTTGACTGATGACAAATTATAACAAAAAGCCGTAGAGTAGCCTCAGGGTGGCCGACTTAAATTATTTATAGAAAAAGATGAATGGAGATTAGAGTTCAATGAACTAACAGGTGATCAGTGACCATCGAGAACGATAAAGAGGAATATTAACCGTATTTACTATGGTTACCCCGCGTAGTGAAGAAAAATCGGACAAGTGCGAGTCAGACTTGCCCACTGAGGGTTCCGTACAAACTAGATAATAGAACTACCGGGCGAAGCTAGTCCTTAATAAAAGGGCGAACATAATTTTTTTTTTTTTTTACGCCGAAAATTACAAATCGTAAAAATAATTAAAATCAGTTTTGGCTTCTGCTATTGAAGCTCTTTCATATATATACCACACATGATACGGTTAACTCATTTTTAATTTGGACCCTTATTCCTTGCATAAAGACTAAATTTTTTGTGATTATATTAATAATGTACAGTTTTCGGTTTTTTTCCTATATGTATATTAAAAGAGAATGTTTCTTGTCAAATTTCATAGTTCTAGTCGGTTAAAAATATATGGCACCACCTCTGAAAACTACCTACCAAACAAAAAGAGAATCATCAGAGCCCATTCATAATTGGCGAAGTAATCGCTGAACAAACATACAAAAATAAAAACCGGACAAGTGCGAGTCAGATTCGCCCACCGAGGGTTCCGTACAAACCAGTAGATAAAAGGGGAAATCATATATTTTTTTATGTTTTTCTTCATAAACAGAAAAATATACATCGTAAAAATATTTAAAAACCAGTTTTAGCTTATGCTAATGAAGCTCTTTCATATGATACCCCACATGATACGGTTAATTCACTTTAAAATTTGGACCTTGATTCCTTGCATAAAAACACATTTTTTTTGTGATTTAATTAATAATATCCAGTTTTCGGATTTTTTCCTATATGTGTACTGTAACACAATGCTTCTTGCCAAATTTCATAGTTCTAGGTCAACGGGAAGTACCCCATAGGTTTTGATTCCCTTGTGAGTGTCGAAATGTGCGTTTTTTACGACATATTCGGCTGTAACTTTTTTACGAAAACTGAGAAATTTTATTTTTCTTTCTGCAGCAAGAGACTATCAAAAAAAAAACAAAAATAACTTTATTTCAGACACAGAGAGATCCATATTATTAGTATATATTGTATTAAATTATTATTATTATATGTCAATTAAATTGCATTCAATAAAATCTACATGTCACACTATGGATCTGCGTATATGGTTTTAATTTCAACTCGATATCTTCACGCGTTCCCGAGATAAAGGTCTTGACATCCGGACGCCGGACGGACAGACGGACAGACAGACGGACAACAAAGTGATCCTATAAGGGTTCCGTTTTTTCCTTTTGAGGTACGGAACCCTAAAAACATATTTCGAATGTAGAACCTCTTCGAAATGGAGGAAGTTCTACATTCGAAATATGTGTAAGTGAAACAAAAAAAACTTTAAGTAATTATAAGAAACTATTGGTTTATATTTGGAATGCACTCATCAAGCTTTTTCTTTCAATCAAAGATGAAAACACTGGTGTCGACAAAATTGTGCGACATATGAGTCATCATAATACACATTAGCCATGTCTCTCGCATATTTCGTTGTTTCGTCGATTACTCAATTATGCTAGGGCTACATTAGCGGGCAAAGATTCGTGTCACGTTGGCGCGCTAAAAACATCGTGTACGGGCATACGCGATGTAGTCTAGTAAAAATAAATCCGTTTGTATGAAGCTGATCATATTAAATGCACGTTGAGGGATTCTTTCAAATTATAATTGGAAAATACCTAAAAAAACATAAATTCACAATAATCCCCGATTTATAAACTAGCTGCGTTCCGCGGTTTCACCCGCATAGTTATGAAAAACGGTGATGATGATGATGATAATAAGTAGCGTATGTATGTCTCCAGATCTACAGCTATCTCTATACTAAATGTCATAACGTTCGGTTCAGCCGTTTGAGCGTGTATAGGTAACAAAGTTTGATTCTATAATATCATTTTGAAATTGTGTCAAATGTATTACAAAACACCAGTACATTAATTTAAATAACAATATTCTTAGTTATCTTTTATGTTGTCACAAATCTTATTTTTACTAGACTAATGTTCTTGTCTACATTAGGCGGACTAAGATTCGTGTCGCGTTGCGCGCCAGTTTGCCGACAGTGCCCCGATAAAATACACCGTCTTCGCCCGAATACTACGCGTTGCAACGATCTAGCCGGCCACACTCATCGCGTTAATACGAATATTCGCCGTAGCCCGCTAATGAAGCCCCAGCATTAGTGACGAAACATGTTTTTTTCTAGTGTATTGTTAATCGATTTGTGGTAATTTAATGAATTAATGAGAAAATCGAAATATCCGTATAGAAACAGAATGGAATGGAGATTACGAGACCGCTTGTTAGGTAAAGTAGTGTAGGACCCCGAACTAAATATTCATATTATGCATACGCAATATAGCTAGCAGTGGCTAGTTCGGATCTTCAAATTACACCAAAAGATCCGATCTTCAAATTACACCATAAGATCGGATTTCGGATCCCCGAACTTGATTGAGCTGTGGACAAATGACTGAGTAAAAAAGTCTAATATGTAGAGACAAAAGACAGGATTGTGTTTATTACAGATTATTTCCATTCATAATTTATTTAATTCCCATTAAATGTTTCAGAACATCCCTTTTGGTAAAAATATTTTCGACTGTAAAAAAGTGACGCTGTGGTCGAAGATGAAGCACTACTAAACGAGCCATTGTTATAAACAGGAAAGTAATGCACATGTCATTGACGTACACACATAAATCTAATATTGGAAAACACGGTAAAACTGGGAAATATTAAGTAAAACCGCAAGACGTAGGAAGACGGTCGAATAGTAAAAAATAAAACCGGACAAGTGCTAGTCACACTCGCCCACCGATGGTTCCGTACAAACTAAATAAAAACTACCGGGCTACCTTGATAAAAGGGAGATTTTTACATTTTTGGTCATAATCCGAAAATTACGTAAAAATTCGTAAAGATAATTAAAAATCAGTTTTAGCTTGTTCAAATGAAGTTCTTTCATAAGATCCCCACATGATACGGTTATTTGGACCCTCATTCCTTGCAAAAAGACCCTATTTTTTTGTGATTAAATTAAAAAAGTCAGTTTTCGGATTTTTACTCTATGTATACTATAAGACAATGCTTCTTGCCAAATTTTACAGTTCTAGGTCAACAGGAAGTACCTAATAGGTTTTGATTCATTTGTGTGTCGAAATATGCTGTTTTTGCGACATATGCGGCGGTAACTTTTTTACGATAACCGTTTTTCAAAATATTTCAGATAATAGATAAGTTACCTACCCTACTAACTAAATAGTATGTTGTAGTATTGTTTTCTTAGCTGTGACGGTAGTAGGGGAGGGCAGGGTATTGGTAGCTCCTTGAATTTATTTAGATAGGAAAATACAAGTTTCGCAGAAATAACACGAATTACTTCATCGGTTACTCCGCGTAACGCTGGTACATGACGATATTACCATCCGCTGATCGCCTTGCAAAAGGAGAGCCGCACGTCATAATTACAAAAAATATGTCAAATATAATTACAATACCAAGCTTTTACTGTTTATTTAATATCTAATTCCATGTATGTTACGATAAAAGTAGCACGTAGAATCTACTTTTGTAGTAAAATACATCATAGATGATTTAACAAGTGTGTTTATGTTACTTTTATTAATTTTAGATGACTAATATACGAGAAACGGGAACTAGCAGTGTTAATAACTGTAGTTTAACACCACGGCAGTCAAGTGCCTATTTTCGAATAAAATAATAATAATACTTTATTATTACTAATTTATCATAGGTAATTTAATAATTATTATGATATAATTTAATAGCTGTGATTACTCTAAGTTCCTAATTAGTACACTAAGGTTGATTAGATTTATTTGTTAATTGATTGATCTCATTACACTTACGAATATTTTTTTGGCTCTTATTTACTGCCCGATGTGCAGGGTAATGAGAACGAAACAACTTTTTTTATATGATTCTCGCCTATAAATAAATAATAAATAAATAAATAAATAAAATAAATAAATAAATTTTTCATAATAAGCTGGCACTATAAATGCAAATGACTGTGAGACTACATGAATCATATAAAAAAACATGTAATTTTTTATTTTTCCTTACATGGCTCCAATTCCCCCCCTTTTTCCCCTACAAACCGTGAATTGCGGTCGGCTGGATTTCACTATATTTCATAACTTAGGGCACATATACCGAGGAAAACTAACAGGAACTGGTACATTAGTTAAACCTTTCCTTGTTAATTGTAATTATAGTGTATTGTGTAATAAATAACCTAGATAATTTAGATATATATATAATTAAAAAACCCAGAGACGAAACGCGTAATTCCAATTTGCGTTCACCGATTCGCCCCATGAATGGAACCAATCGTAGACGAAACTATGGTCGACATGACTGCTTTTAACTTTCTTGCGTTCATAATTTTCAGAACAAGGATTGCATCAAAGATATTTTCTTTTTTGAAAATCTTTCGGACAACCGGATTTTTGGTTGGGATATTTTCGAAATCTCAAAGAATGAAAGAAAATATGACACTCAGTCTCAGTTTGAAAGTTCTGCTATCATATGTTTTCATACCAAAAAAAAAACCCGCGCAAAGCTAGAGCGGGTCACTAGAAAAATCTGCCAGAAAAAATGGTAAAAGTAGAATAATCGCTAAAAGTAAAACAACAAATCCCAGCAAGAAATATGACCTACACTCCGTAGATAAAAAGGAATCTAACCGAATCTCACAACAAAATCTGTCAATACAAGTCATTACAGTTATGTACGGCTAAGTAAACATACTGACTGCAAATTATGATGCCGTGAGTGATGTTTGCGCTGCTCTTTTGAAAAAGACCGCGCAATACGGTTGAAACTATAGTTATTACAAGACTTCAATACAGATTTTCACGAAATTTCCAATTCGCACATTTCGTCAAGGAATGAAGCACTAAGCTAAGCTGTCAGATCGCTTGTTTAGTGAGAAACAACAAGGGTCTTTTCAAAGCCAGTGTGAATACATACTTTTAATTCCATTCGAGATTTAGCTATGGGATAGCCCTATAGGTCGCCTCCGGCGCTGCCAGTGATCTGTTCATTATAACAGAAAAAACTTATTCGTATCCTGCCAAACATAGAACAAACTATTAGCTGCAAACCCTATTTTATAAAATACAAAATTTTAACTTTACCATGCATCTATATATTTGAAATTTGCAAATTCGTTAGACATAATCCCTATCTATATAAAAAAAGACAAGACATAAACATGTCCAACAGATTGGTTACCTACGTCCCGACTGCATATCACTCGTCAAGTACATTGCCTATGCCTATAAATATCTATAATAAGCTACCCAAACAGTTAGTTGAAAAAGAAAATGACGCAATATTTTATAAAAAAACTTAAAAGGCTTCTAATTGAAAAGGCGTACTACAACATCGATGAATACACGAAGGAAAAGAATTTAAATAATGACATATATTGAATACCTATATAGAATTTTGACATATTTTTCTATATAGGTATTCAATAGTTAGTAGTAAAATGTATTTATTTTACATTGTTATTTAATTTTTGACATGGAACTTATTTGTTTTGTTACATTTTGAATTTGACATAATTGATTAGTGATTAGATACATTTTTTTTTCTTTTTTTTTTCTTTCCGAATTGTATTAACGCTGATTCTTTGTACATAATAGCGGTCCTCATCTCTTCTATGTTGCTGCGCCCGACAGGGTCCATATGACACTAGTGCTTATTTGTTTATACCAACTTTGTAATACTATGGATTGGCAATAAAATATCTGAATCTGAATTAATTTATTAAATATCTTCTTAATTTTCGAACACAACAACGCCGTGTTGGAGATCAAAGTTAAATTCTTAATTTAAAAAAAACATTCACGTCTTTCTGGGCAAACGTGCAAGAAGCAATGATCGAAGTCCCAATTTAGCACGCCAAACTTCCAAAAAATAACTTTGTTTCGAACAAAATGAACTCCATCCAGTTAAAAATAAACAATAAATGATCTTTCACGGGATCATAATTCGATACGCTGAAGTATAAATAACATGTTAGTTACAACGTAAAACTTGAGCAGCCAAGCGGATACAAAAAAGGACTTATATTCTCGCTCGCGATGCCAATTTTAGACATTTCTTTTTACATCTTTTCGCGCTAATTTTGACCGCGCATTTTTGGGCTGCGTTCCAATTTTTCTCTTTGTTTTTTTTTCTTTGTTAATGATTATTATTTTACACGATTATTTTGTTATAGGCCCAAAGAGTTCAGATATATAATGTGGCATTGGGAGAGCTGCTGTCCTTATTTCATTATTTTACCAATCAGACTATACATAAACAAAGAATAAGATTTTCTTATAATTACAATTGTATTGAATAAAAGCTTTAAAATAGAATAAATTAAATAATTCAATTAAGCGGTGGAAAATAATAATATAATTCATTTGAACTGCTGAACTCAGTTAATTTCGCATACAATGACAAAAATATAACGAAAATAAACGTTCAGGGTCACAAGGTCTAGTGGGGCAAAAAGTTCTATGACCCAAAAAGTCCAGTAGGCCAAAATGACAAGCCCCAAAAGGTCCAGTGGTCCAAAAGGTCCAGTGACCCAAAAGGACCAGTGGGTCAAAATGACAAGTCCTAAAAGGTCAAGTCTGAAATTCAGTTATAAGTCACAGTCGCTTAAGTCTTAAAGTTGGAGAATGTATACCAGTTGCATACTAGAAAGTCGTCAAAATGACAGATGTCAAACTATAATATACTAAGCTTAATTAATGAGTATTTAAATAACGAGTAAGTAGAAACACCAAATCAATTAGCAAGTGGCCGAACAAAATATTCATATTACTAGAGCTGGTTAAAGTTACTGAATTTTCATGGAACCAAAACGTCTTTTTGTCCAATATATTTCAGTGCCTCAAGTCGAAAGTTTACGACCAGTGTGTGTGTTACATAGTGATGACCTACGGCACTGAAACGTGGTCTCTAACTATGGGTCTAGCGCAAGATCACGCATCTAGCTATGGAGAGGGCTATGCTCGGAGTCTCTCTGCGAGATCGAGTATGAAGAGATCCGTAGACGTACGAAAGTCACCGACATAGTACAGCGGATTTAGCAATACAAGTGGCGGGAAGACGCTGGATGCGAGCCGCTTCCAATCGGTCTTATTGGTAATCCATGGGGGGGGGGGCATGTCCAGCAGTGGTCTTCTTGTGGCTGAGATGATGATGATGGTACCATCCCTGAGGTACCTACCTAGTACCAATGATAATTAACAAGTAATGTTAATAAACTAAAAACCACCGAATTAAAAAAAATACTGAACCGACTTCGATGAAACATAGCTAACACTCTCGATCAATTCATCTATCAAACACAAAAACTGGATTAAAATAGGTCAATCCGTTTGAGAGCTGCGGTGCCACAGACAGACACTCAAATACACAAATTTTACATATTCACACATTAAACTTATAACACCCCTCATTTTTGGTCGGGGGTAAAAAAACGTCAAATCGAAAAACGTGATAAGAAGCGAATTAAAATGTCCTTCGAAAATCCAATTTTCATTGTAAAATGACTTGCCTAATATGACAGACATGTTATAAAATGGCCAATAAAGAATCAAATCAAATCATACAATTTAATGCTGATTAACTATATTTTGCTACATATTTTTTTTATAAATGAGAAAAAAAACATGTAAAGGTGTTAACTTTAATTTTCGACTTTTTGGTAGCACGACGTATCTGTGATTAATTTAGTATGTGAAAATAGCATAAAAAAAACAAAAAAAAAATATGATACATAAAAATTAGGCAAATTATTTAAACAAATCATCTATGAAAATAATGATTACACAAAAAAATACATAATACAAATATACATAAATGAAAAAAAAATACATACGAAAATAAATTCCCATGTAGAAGCCGGCTACAGCAACTGCAATCTTGAAGAAATCATTTGTCGTGTCCTGATCGAACTTTTTCAATAAATCACTCATGATGTAAGCCTTTACCGGTCTATTCGCACACTGAGTCTCAACCATTGCTTATCGTTTAAAAAAAATATTTGAATGCAACGATAACCCCGACCGATAGATACTAGGCTGCATACGCCTGATGCATGTTCAGAAAAAAAAGAAATTAAAAAAAACTGACACGTCCATATTAGCCGCGTTCGTATGGCGCGAAGCGTTGTGCGTGAATGATACTGGCAGGAAAGTATTAACGCGTACATTAGTTAGTAATTTTATATCTAAGTCAAGCGTGATATTTATTTATGTTTACATAATTAATACGGTTTATCTAGATGACTTTAAGTCGTCGAGTAAACAAATAGAATTCGGATCAGCGAAGGCTATTTTTAAAATGCAATGCAAGCAGAATTGTGTGTTGTGCAAGGTGGTATATTTACATAAATGCTGACTACAAATGAACTAAATACCGGTACTTGTGACTCTTTGTTTTATTTTATTGACATAAATTCATCATTTAAAAAACCAGCCATGTGCGAGTCAGACTCGCGCACGAAGGGTTCCGTACCATTATATATAAAAACATTACATAACATTATATGCAAACATCACGTTTGTTGTATGGGAGCACCCCTTAACAATAAATTTTATTTTAATTTAATTATTTATTTGTAAAGTGAATATTATACTCAATATTCTGTGGATTTTTCAAGCGTCTACCTGTTGCCGTTATCAATATCGAGCAAAAAAAAAACACGTTTGTTGTATGGGAGCCCCCTTAAATATTTATTTTATTCTGTTTTTTAGTATTTGTTGTTATAGCGGCAACAAAAATACCTAATCTGTGAAAATTTCAACTGTCTAACTATCACGGTTCATGAGATACAGCATGGTGAAAGACGGACGGACGGAGGGACGGACAGACAGCGAAGTCTTAGTAATAGGGTCCCGTTTTTACCCTTTGGATACGGAATCCTAAAAAATACTAAGCGACAGAACTATTTAACTATCTATTTTGTAGAAACTGGGCAGATTTACTTTCGAGCAATCGAAGGTATGTCGTCATATTTTTACCCGACTGCGTAAGAAGGAGGGTAATGTTTTTCGAGTGTATTTACATACGTTTTTAATTTATATGTATGTATGCATGAATGTTTCTATATGACAGCTTTTTATTTCTTATTTCTATTTAGGCTGTATAAACAGCTTGACCGATTTTGATGTACGAGGTGTCATTAGATTCGTCTTTGCTTCCAGAATATCATAGGCTATATATTGTTTGTAATAATAAGACACCTCTTGCAAAAATAACCTCTAACGAACAATTTCATAATAAACAAGAGTTACTAGAATATTCTAAAAAATGCGCATTTATCATCGTTGTACAAGATTTTACGCACACTTTCTCATAAAAACGTACAGTCAACAGCGTATCAAGCGTAAAGAAATCGTAAGTTCGATTGCAAAAACTGATTTTTTGCAGTCTACCCGACTGCAAAAAATCAGTTTTGTTTACTTGTTATTTTTTTATAGACATGTATGTTTTTGGTTTTATCGCGAATATCAATACCGAGCAAGTGTACGATGTGTTTCGTACAGCGAGCTTCCGTGTTTTTAGGGTTCCGTAGTAACAACGAGGAACCCCTTAATAAATTCACCATATCCGTATGTCACAGCCATTTTACTCAAGAGACTATTAGCACTATGTAAATGAAATTTGTCAGGTAGGTGTGTTCAGTAAACCGCTACAAAATAATTTAGTAAAATAAAAAAAAAACATAATAGGAGTGCCACTTGGGTGCTACACACACACAACTGGGTGCCACCATCACTTCTACATATATAGATATATAGAAGGAATGAAATTTTTTCAACCGCTATCGTTAAATATGTCTTCTAAATGAGATGGATGTAAGAGGTTCTTAATTCGGTTGTATACTTTTATGTTTCTTACGCCTTAAGTCCGTGTTCTCTAAACAGATTAGAATTTTTAAAGGATATACTTTCAGATTGGTCTCATATAAATTTAATCAATATCGGTTTAGTAGTTTAGTTTTAATTGAAACAAAATAAGTAGAAAAAAATATGTCAACCAAATAAACGAAATTACGTGTTTTGAAGTCGGTTAACTTTTAACCATGTACATAATAATTATAAATTACAACATTCATTACGGAACCCTTCCATATCCGTGTCTCCACGGTCTTGGCCACTGATTTTACAAAATACAAAAAAAAATAGCAGAAAAGTACAAATAAAACCTTAATCTATTTACATAATACAAGTTTTATAAAAGTATTAAGGTCTATCATAGGCATAGCCTGTATCGCAGGGACCTTTATTAATGCGCATCTTATAACATGTTATCATACATGATACGGTTGGTTTCCTATTTTATGTGTCCGGTTTATAAAAGTTTACAAAAGAACTGCTTCGAGTAGCAAAATAAAAAATAATACAACAGGATACAGGATAAAATTTACCTACCCCTAAATATAATATTTATATTTAGGGGTAGGTAATTGCACGTACCGCGCACTTGGAGCGATAAACTTTTTTTTAAATCTTCAAGGAGCTGCAGACCTACGCTTTATTCATTCTAACTTGATACCACCATGCGCTCCTGAGAAAAACGGCCTTGGCAGACAGGCACACGGACAATGAAGTGATGCTATAAAGATGGACGCCTACTGGACTAGCGCATGAAATGAACGTGGCGCACCCAGGCAGAAAAGGAATCGATAGAAATAAAATTTAGGCGTGGTTAGTTAGTGAGCAGTAGCAGCGATGCGTTGACTATATCTCTCTCGCTCTTTTTCTTAGTAGAATCGAACCGATTTTACCGGAAGGAGCACATAGGCAAGTGTGTGACGGCTCAAGTTCGTCCAATACACACGAAATAAAAAAAACTCAGCGCGTCTAAAGAAGTGTACACTACAAAAAAAAAAAAAAAAATTTGTACGAAGAAATAACCACTAGACCGTTCCGGCACCGTCCAACACCGTAGCTTTCCACACGTACATACATGCATGTCGATACGTTATCGACACGTTCTAGTGAGCGAAGTATCGCCGTGCCGTGTCAGGTCCCCGATTCCGTATGACCATCAGACACGGTGATAATCATAGTTAAAAAAAATTAAAAAACCTACTTCAAAATACGCAATGTATTGTACATTCGCGACTACCTGTTCACTTTTCTATACAGGCACTTGGATGATATTTTGTAATAAAAACCAAAGTACTGCATTGATTTTGATAAAATTTATATGGGAACACCTCTGAAGTATGACCTACCAAATACAAAAATAATCACCAAAATCAATGAACAATTGGCTGAGTAATCGGTAAACAAACATACAGACCGAATTCATAACTTCCTTCTTTTTTGGATGTCGGTTAAAAATAACGTACATATGTGTTCACAATGAACATTAGGCTTTAAGTTTAAAACACTAAGTCAAGTTTTCGTTGTCAACACATCACGTTAAGTTAACGTAACAGCCGATGATCATACGGAATTAGGGCCGTGATACGTTCATGGCACGGTAATGGTAATTGTTAATGCGTACGGCTTGGCTGCGTACGCAGCAAGTGGGCGTCCACCTTAAGAGTACCTAAGAGGCATGGAACCTGAAAAACGTGTTTTCCAAAATCGACCGTCTGTAGGTCGATTCGGTCACGCTTGCCAGGGCTAATCAGACAAACCGTGAGTGATGCACTATGAAAACAGTATTTAGAATAATTTAGGGGCTTATTCTGAGCTGCTCCTCTCTGGATTGGTACGAGTATTTTAGTACAATCATTTTGTAGTTTTACCTAAATAGTTCAGTTTTGCGGGAATTTTAGCAGCTTGATAGAACAGTGTCTATTACTACGTGCAAAATTACATCAAAATTGGTTTGGTCCTTTTGAGATTTCTTTCATTTTTGGTGTATGACAATTAGTGCAGTGATTTGGTGCTCAAATGATTATAGTTTACAAAACTGAACAAAAAAACGTTTAAAGTCGTTTTTTTTCTTAACTCAATTCGTTTACTTGGGTGATATTCTTCAGCTAATTATGTCGTAACAACCAAAGTACTGAACCGATTTTGATAAAATTTCTATGGGACCACCTCTACTATTATTTACCAAACAAAAAAAACCCATGAAAAACAAATCATAATTGGCGAAGTAATCGCTGAACAAACATATTGTCGAATTTAGAACCTCCTAGTTTTTGGAAGTCGGTTAAAAATAATTTACGATGGAAAGTTTTCCGGGAGTAATACGTTACGTACAAAAGTCACCGATATAGCACAGCGGATTAGCAAGTTGAAGTGGCAGTGGGCAGGGCACATAGCACGTAGAACTGATGGCCGATGGGGCCGAAAGGTTCTCGAGTGGAGACCACGCACCGGCAAGCGCAGCGTAGGAAGACCAGCCACGAGATGGACAGATGACCTCATACAAGTGGCGGGAAGACGCTGGATGTAAGCCGCTTCCAATCGGTCTTTTTGGAAATCCATGGGGGAGGCCTATGTCCAGCAGTGGACTTCTTATGGCTGAGATGATGATGATGATGATGATACGTTTTCGTCGGGATCTTCGGGAGGTACCGTAATTATTATTATTTTATTTTATCCTACATTTAATTTGGCGGCGTGATTCATATCTGTACTAAATTACAGCTTTCTAGTAATAAGAATCTGAGCAAAGCCGCGGATAGACAGACATGGCGAATGTATGGTTTCTTGTTGACTACGGAACCCTAAAAATCAATATATCCGAATAGAAAACCCTGGCCTTGTTTGAAATAAAAAAAACAACAAACAGTTCAACAGTTCGAAAAAAACAACAGTTGTTCGATTTAAAAAAACAGTTACCGATCCACGGAAGATGAATCTCGCGACCTTGTCAACACTCACCACGACAGAGGTCCTTAACACCAACACTAAAAACAATGGGTGATAATCTCACTGCCTTTTAGGGCACGAATGTACAGTGTGATCACTATCAGTACAGTTGTCAACTGGAGCCACTATAGCATTTTTAGGGCTCCACAGACAGAAGGATAAAACGGAACCCTTACAGTATCACTTTGTCCGCTTTTCTGTCTGCCAAGTCCCTTTTTTTTAATTCGAAAATAGGCTTGCGCTTGACTGTCAACTTACAAGCTACGTTAAGCGACAGTTATGGTCTATGATGGAGCGCGCTTGCCTAGAAGAAACCTATTCACTCGCGATTTGAAGACACCTAGATTATATCTATTCAGAAAGACTCATTCAGGAAGCGCATTCCACAATTTAGCGGTACGCACAATGAAATACCTTTTTACCCGACTACGCAAGGAGGGATTACGTTTTGTGTTTCCATATTATCTCCTACAGAATAAGGGTCAGCGCAGACAGAGAGGAGCGCAGCGGAGAGGATTTTATTAAGGCACTCTAAAATCAACTTTAAAATTATTGAAACAAAGTGCATATATGCTTGAACCTGACAAAAAATGCTCGCGCGTCCTCGAGGATACGCGGGAATACACGCGCGTGCGCGGGTACGAGTCGGCGCCCGCGGGCTACGCGCATTGTTGTCACTGAATTCAAAGAGGTCTCCTCTTACGTGTTTTTTTTTTTTTAGATTTTTAACCCGAAGTATCTACGCATCGAATAGTACAATGGACGAAGAAAAATTAATATTAGTAGTTGCATCTCATGAATGTTTATTTAATGTGTCGAGCAGAGCATATAGCGACAAATCAGTAAAGATGAATGCGTGGGAAAGAATTTCCGAAGAATTATTATTTATTTATTATTATTAATTTAACTTTCACTTGTCCGATTGCTTTGAAATTTGGTGTACTGTGACTTTTGTGTATTTCCGTGACATGGTAACCTTATTCTGATGCTGCAGCATCAAGTAGTCTGTGGGATGCCCAACTCCTCGGAAACATGTTTCGGTAGAATGGTAACACAAAACAGTTTACTCGCGCAGGCTCGCGCGGTCGCGCGCATGCTCGTGCATACGCGATCCGTCAGAAAATGCCCGAGACTGCGCGAGCATTATTCCTCTCTGTCTGCGCTGACCCTAAACGTCTTGACCGATTTTTATGTGGGAGGTTTTATAAGATTCGTTTGTACTTCCGGAGTTTTATACATATTAGAATATTTTTTTTATTATTTACAGTACAACTCTCGCAAAAATTAAGCATAGTACTTTCAAGGGCGTCGAAAAGGGGGGGGGGGGGGCAGAGGGTGCAGCTGCACCCCCCCCCCCCCCCCTAGGGATTAAAAAAAATTAGCAGTAGACTTTAGTTGCGGAGCAACTAAAGTCCTAAAGCCGTGCAATTGTACCTGTACCTACAATTCATATTTTTCTCAACCTCCATAATATTAACTTGCCCCTTCCTGGGCCCCCTGGCTGGCGACGCCCTTGAGTACTTTTTAGAAACGCATAGTTTATTTTACAAGAATTATCCTAAAGAATACCCATTTGACTACATTTTAACGCATCTCTGCGCATATTTTCTCGTGAAAACGTTCATTCAACACCATATCAAGGGTACCTAACGATAAAGTAAGTTACACTACTACGTTAAAAATAGCAGTCGGGTGTTTTCTTTGATACAGATATTTTTTACTGTTCCTAGTTTCTCCTGTTACCAACTTACGCGTGCAAGTTGGTCACACTGTATTAGAATAAAGTAGACCACAAACGTGCGAATGTGCTGACGTTGTTATATTGTATGGATGACGTTTGATAATCAGATACATACTTGCGAGAACGCTTCAATCGTTATTTCATATGGGCATAATTACAGTACTTGCGACCACAACCTATGCGGCGGACGGCGACGGCGCGGCGACGGCGCGGCGGCGGCGCGGCGTGGTAGGTAAAAGTAAGACAAATAAAAATAGTCCCAAAAAATAGCCTTCCAGCTGTGCCCCGCGGTTTCACCCGCATAGTTATGAAAAAAACGGTGATGATGATGATGCATGTAACAAACAGACAGAGTTAGTTTCGCTTTTATACATAAATATTAGTAAGGACTAGCTGCCCCTCGGTGTCCCATGGTTTCATGGGATTGTGGTTGACTGTTGAAGTGGTTCTGTGTTAGATAAAATAACCATTGAAACCATTTCAGTGAATAGTGAATATAGTGAAACATAGACAAAAAACCTGGACAAGTGCGACTCAGTCGCCCACCGAGGGGTCCGTACAAACTAGATAAAAGAAAAAATAATTTCCCCCTTTTATCAATGTTTATATTGATAAATGGGGGAAATTCCGGAAATTATATATATTGGATTTGATGATATTTTTTTTTTTTGGTCATAATCTGAAAATTACAGATTGTAAAAATAATTAAAAATCAGTTTTAATTCTGCTAATGAAGCTCTTTCATATGATACCCCACACAATGTGGTTAACTCACTTCAAGTTTTTTCCTTTTTGGGTACGGAACCCTAAAAATAAAGCAAAATAGAGATTCTCACATTTTGAAGATGCTCAAAAACACAAAACATACCAACACAACAAACAAACATCATTTTACAGTGTAAAAAATATGGAAGTAGAATCAATAAGTAAATTGAAAGAGTTAATACAAAATTAAATACATAATAAGAGATACAAGATGCAAGACATTGCTGGCAATAATGTGTCAGTGCCCTTTTTGCAATAAATATTTATCTAAATAAACTAACATTTACCGAGAATTGGTATAAGTTGCGAAAACATACTTAATAAAAAACATTGCTCAGTTTTAAGTTCTAAGCCATACCAGGCTATGGCTTATCAATATTGCAATACTACTGTTGCAACATTCATAATCTACTTTGGCGGGCCAGACTATAAACTTAAAAACAGACCCATTATGAGTAAAGCATATTGAAAAGAAATAGTGATAAAGATCAAAATGCTGCTATATCAGCTGGAAGCTTTAATGTTGGTTGACCGGTGAGCTGTAAGATAATTGGTAACAATAAACTGAATGCCAATAAGCTACTAAGTCTCGAGCACCACAATAAAGTGCCTTGTACTGTCTATATGCTTCCTTTCTCTTTGAAATGCCAAAAATCTGTACACAGCTATATCAGTCCATGTTCTTGATGCATACTGAACAGGAATGACTTTGTTGCCATACCTGTTTTCTGAGAACTACAATCTTAGAATTTTCAAGGCTAGAGTGAATTGATATCTTCGAATCAACAAGTTTAATTTCCGCCACACCATCACATAACATCAGGCAAGTTGATGGTCAAAATCTAGTGTAAAAAATATATTTAAAAGTTAGTTAAAAACATTTACCTTATAATTTGAGGTCTTATCGTTCAAATATATCAATTTACAATTATTGTATGTAATGTATGTATATAATACAAGTAAAATAATTTTGTCAAATATATTCTTGGCAATTCCGAAAGCTTTGATTTGATAAAATTCATATTGGAAGAAACAAAACATGCAATGCATTGCAAACAAAAAAATAATTTTACTATAAGGAGTTAAGAGGTAACAAAACCTTTTTTGCATTTGGTTAATAATTTATTATGGAAGAGATTGATAAAGCTGCTTAAAGGTCTATTCCCCTTATAATATATTACTCTTTGGGTCTATCCAACAGAAGTTATTGACTATTGAAAGCTATATTTTCTTGGGATAATAAGTACCTATATGTTGCCCACTGATGTTTAAATTAGGTAGCCCGTTAGTGGACTGAGCTGCTTAATAAACCTAGGCCTATTGTTGAAAAGATTATCTGACGATCGGCCTCAGTGTCGTTTTGGAGGCGTTTAAGTTATAACAAAGGTCAAGGTAAACACTTACTGAGCATGTCGTAGAAGCTCGCAGAGTAGTTATCCATAAAATTTGAGACATAACTCATTTTTAACACACTTTGGAGAAATGTTTAATTTGAAAAACTTTACAAGAAGCTAACTAGAACGTGATTGTCACCCGCAGAATAATATCGTTCTTCAATTCAAATCAATTTACACAATTACACGATCTCTTTGTTTACTAAGTATTTCTACACATCAAACAAAATTGTGATTTCGGTTTATTAGGATTTTCATTGATTGTGATTGATCAACATTTCATTTCAACCCAATCCTTCCAATCAAATATTAAATTTGGTTTGACATTAACTTGACAAATGACAATAATGACAGCAAAAACGTGATTTTTGTTCTTCTTCTTCTTTTTTGTATTGGACCCGCATTAAAGCATTTGCCAGTGTCAAGTATTAGGATTTTTTCAAGTTTCTTGAATAAAACAAGTTGTAAATGTTCTAGTCACAATCTAAGTCACGTATTCAGTCATTTTATAAGTTGAGTCCTGCTTCAGTAAAGTGGTGGCGACTTTACTAGAAGCTTCTATGGAGTTTTGCCGACAACGTAAAATCACACGTTTTACTCCTTTATTTCACTTGCCCACACTCACGCACTTTATCAAACACTTAATGAATAAAACACCACCATTTTTATAGCATTAATGTTCAAAATAACACAAGTTAGGAAAATAAAACAAAGCAGCAACACGTTACTTAGACGTTCCCGCCAAAACCCGTGATTTTTGTTGTACATGTACAATGTACAGTAACACTATAAAATATGGCCATTGTAAAAATGAAAAATATTTAAAATTATGTTATGAGGCCAACGTGTCAAGTCGAAGTTAATATTGTGGATCAAAATTGTTGGCCACGGATTTTGTTTTATTTGACTTGACTGTGACTACAAAACACAATATTAAAAATAGGAACCCGGAAAACAAGCGTATATTTGCCGTAAAACAAAACAAAACAACCAATTAATTTACGGCCTTACCGAAAAACGTTACTTAACTTTACGCATTGCTTAACATATTTTGTCACCGTCTCGCTGACACGTAATGACACTTACGGAAAGAAGACAGATAATTTAAGACGATGGTTAAAGTTAAGTAACGTTTTTCGGTAAGGCCGTTAAAATCTAAAAAAAAAAAATTTGACGGGAACGTTATAGAAACATAACATAACGTACTAGATGGCATCGTGGTCGCAGAAAAATATCTGTCAAGTTTCAAAGTGTAATCGCTCTATAGACCGCTCGGTTCGAGCACAGCTGCAACATTGGCGATGGCAAAAACCCGGCGGATGATCATTCAGTCTCGCGTGACGACCAATTCAACCAGAGCTTCTCGAGGATGAGAGACCGTGGTGACAGAGTTGATCAACTGCAGTACCACACTGGCAGATATGGGCCTCACAACACCTTGCTCCTAAACGCAAGCTGACTGCTAGACGAAATAGCTTTTTATAGCTTTAATTAACAGACAAAACATAGGGATCAGTCATTTATTAAGATTATTATATTATAATTAGGTATTTACTTACCAAGTAGAAGACTAATATATACAATAATTATTAAAAATTCAATATTTATTCATTCTCTGCTTCGAAATATTCTTTCAGATCGTAAAAATGTCTTGTCAATTAACCAATTTTCAGGTTGCGCTTAACACCTAAAAAATTTGAATTTGACATTTAATTGCTTCTATTAAATCATTTACTTAATTAAATTAATGCTTCAATAAAGTGGTGCATTCTTTACTGGAAGCTTCTATGGAGTTTTGCCGCCAACGTGAAAAGACATTTCGCCGCTATATTTCACTTGCCCACTTAAAAAGAAGAAACGTTTTTTTCTAATTTTTAACCCCGATGCAAAAACGACGGGGTGTTACAAGTTTGACGTGTCTGTTTATGCGTGTCTCTGTCTGTAACATCGTTCTAACTAAATCGTTTCATCCCGAACGGATGAAACGATTTAGTTTTTTTTGTTTGAAAGGTGAATTAGTCGGGAGTGTTCTTAGCTTTGTTTCATCAAAATCGGTACAGCCGTTTTTTTGTCGGAGGTTTTTGAGTTTTCTAAACTTATAGGTACTTGTTTGATATTGGTCAATCTGTTGATCACAGAATTCGCCCTATTGCAATAGGACCCAGAAGGATAATATCCATACAAAACGCCTTTTAAATTCGGGTCAATTTTTTTTTCTTAATTTTACACTTAATTTTTTTTTTACCGTAGATACACGTCCATTTGCCAAATTTATCTACAAAGTTGCCTTTGAAAAGGATATCTCCCGATTTGATCGGGTTATCATGATTAAAGTCAGAATGGTCCTTAGGAGATTCATACAATCATATAACTGAAATAATAGTAACTTTGAAGTCTGTTGTTTCAGTTTTTTAAACTATAAAATTATTATATTTGTTAGTTTGACCGAAATTTAGGTACTAACGTGAATAATTTGTTTGTTATTGGTCAATCTGTTTGTTGATTATGGCCGAATGGGCTGTTCCCTTTGCCTATCCACAAAAGGAAAAACATCAAAAAACAAAACAAAACAAACAAACAATGCCATTGTTTTGATAGTCAATTTTTATTTGTGATTGTGACTGATTTTATCAATTACAATAATTAAATACAATGTAAATTCAATCAATACTTGTAATTAATCACAAAGATAAAATGCAGTTTATGTTCCATACTTTATTGAGGCTTGGCGACGTGAAATTAATTCATTAAGATTGAAAGCGAATGTCGAATCTTGCGGAGTAAAATTTCTAAATAAAATTGTTTTAATTTACAAATTAAAACAACTCCCGATTTTAATTTATATTTATCTGCAATGACGGACAAAGTGTACAAAATGATGTTAACACGTCGTAAATTTTACAAACGTATCATTCTTGCTGGAATATTTTTCGTTATATCATTCTACGGCTCTGTATTCCTTTTCGGCGACCTGAAATCGCCAAGAGTGATGAAATTGACAAATTTGGACCGCTGCCCTGTCTGCTACGGAGTTTCTGTATGTCCAGAACTGTATTCCCAGCAAATACTACTCGAGGACACCGGCTGGTCAAGTATGTTTAACGCCAAAAACATTTATCATGGATACACACGTTATGACAGAAGAGTCGTTTTAAAAAAGTTGGCTCATGATTGGGAGCTGAGAGACCTAGATACGAACCTGTGTAATACATTTGGACTGAAACAAAACTGTAAACCAGCTGATGCAGCTAAGAGTCCTCAGTTGCTTAAAAAGATACATGAAATTGTTGCTTACAACTTGACATGGCCAGACACAAATCCTAGGAAAGGGCTTGTGATGTGTCCTTATTCATACAGCTTTCTTGAGCTAGTACAGTCTGTGATTAAACTTGATTCTGCCAATAAGGCATTTGATTTAATGTATGTTTGGACAATGCTTACCGTTAATCCTGAGCCGATTATTTTCCAGGTAATATTCCTTATTCATCAGCCTTATTATAAATTCAGACTGTATGAATGGCTGCGTTATTTGATATTAAGCTTAAAAGGAAAGTACTAGAATTGACCAAAAGTATAAAAAACATCACTTCTACTGGAAAAGAAAATAGCACTTATATCCATATTTAAAGACTTGTACTAATGAAATACACATTGACAAGAATTTGTTGTTTGTAGGGTTTACCGGCAATTGGATCTCTGATTGGTTAGGATTGGAGATGTCACTAGTTCTTATTGCTTTTTCTTCTATTCTCTTATTTTTGTCAATAGATTTAGTTGTAATCAAAGTCAAGAAATAAGTTATGGCAAGTCCTCATCGCACCTGTGTAAATTAGTGGTGCCTTTATTGGAAGCTTTAATGAAGTTTTGGCAACAACTTAAAAAGACATGTTTCACCGCTTTGTTTCACTTGCCCACACTCATGAACTTGATGTATACACTTAATGAATAAAACTCCACCAGTTAACATTCGAAATGACATAAGCTTAGGAAAATAAAACAGAGTGTAGATGTTTAAATAATATTCTCACTAAAACTCATGACAAGGATATGGATATAGATATTGCCCGCTTGTATAGTAAATAAGTTATGTATTCTAGCTGATGCCAAAGTCGCGTGGATGGCCTATTCCAGCATATGGCGGCGTCTGCGGCAGACTCGAGCTGGTAGCATATGAAGGAGAGCCTATTTCATCTCTAATGAATATAGAATGGCGTCGGAAACTGAAGTACGCCAAGGGAATACTCGGTGCTGCTATGGATTTCACATATAAACATGATCGGTTCGTATTCCTATAGTTTATTATCTAGTATAATTATGCAACATGCTTAAATTATTTTATATTTTATTTATCTGGCATCTATTGCTGCTATAAACGTGGCTGTGTTGTGTTGTGAGAATACATATTTTCATACAAAGGAAGGATGATTTCCTAAAACGTTTCCTGTATAACCCTAGTGAGTGTCAAAAATCAAATTAAGACTGTAAATGAAGCTTCTGTGATAGTAGTGCATGGGTAGGTAGGAGATAATTATACATACAAACAAAAAATGTCAAGTAAAGAGTCACATTAGAAGTAAAGATAGCCATATGAAAATCATTAAAAATTCTATGGCCAAAAATTATCATCTCAACAATGCTCTTAAGTGAAGATTTTTTTATATTCCAGATTCCGTTTCTATCTGATGGACTGGTCATTGGATAATATCGTTGCAAACGAACAAGATGTCATCACATTCGTTGACTTAGAAGATGTAATAGTCCTAGACAAGCAGATTTCGCCCCGGGACCTACCTGATTGGTATAAACGTTACTTGAGAGACAATCATGCTGGTTTCTCTTTCTCAATAGACAATATATGTCGTCACCATCTAAGTGACCATAATATTTGGGCAGCGTGCCATGTCTTAGCTGGTGATGATAACCCCTTACTTTATCCGTTACCATTGAGGTTGAAAAATCATGAAGTGTTCCATAAATTGCTGAGTGATTGTTTGAACGGCGATAATAGATTTCGGACTGTTATAAAATTGCAATATGTGATAAATGAAATGTTAGCTGACGAGAATATGATTGTTCCTGCATCATAGCCTCGTAGCACAGTAAAGTTATTAATTTAACCGTGATCCCACTGCAATGTCCCACCGTTCTCACTAGTGGGACCATGGTTAATGTGATTGTAATAATGTTGATAGGAAACATGTAACTTATGTTACTGAAGGGATTGTTTGCCCGTTGAGCAACAAACGAGGCAAAGTGACGTAATGCGATGCGACGCGACGCGAAGCGAAAATATCTTTCCGTATATTACAAAGTACTCTTTGGCTGTAGCTAGAAGAAATAGCACGTGACCTACGTTATCACATGAATCAACAATGAGTCGTATCGCATCGCGTCGCTTCGCTTTGTGTCGCTCACCTAGGACAACAGGTTCGAGACACGCGAGGCGACGCGTGGTGCGGCTAGCGGCGCGTGAGTTAATTATTTCGTTTACGTATGAGCATGACCTTACCGAAAAACGTTACTTAACTTTAAGCCATGCTTAACATATTTTGTCAACTTCTCGCTGACACGTAATGACACTTGCGGAAAGAAGACAGAGAAATTAAGACGTTGGCTAAAGTTAAGTAAAGTTTTTCGGTAAGGCCCTTAAATTATGGCGCGATGCGAGAGACCACGGCTTTTCCAAGAGTCATCACGAGTCATTGTATCAGCCATCTGGCTATGCCATGGTTTTGGGCTAGATGGTGTTGTATGAAAAACTAACAAAATTTGAGTTAAATTAATAACGGTCAGTGCATGTTACCTACTTCCTGAAAGTGTTGTATTATTTGACCACAAATATGGGATCTCCTCAAGAGCGCCACTATTGCTTTTCATTTTAAAACACCTAAAAGTTCTGTAAAATTCAGCAATATGACGATAAGCTCATATTTTTGTGGTTAGGGGTATTACATACATCGAAATCATTGTTTACAACTTCCATACATTTAACCGTCTTATAAACGCATGTTAAAATCTTTATTCACTGTTTATGTACTTGTCACTTTCTGTCAGATGGGAACTGTCATGAGCGAAAACGGAACAAAACACTGTTTAACTAAAATGCGCTTAATCAGCGTTTATAAGTAAGGTAAGGCTGTGGCCCCATGTCATCCGGGACGGTATCGGATCGTAAGCAAAAGCCGACGCGGCGCCGGAATCCGACGTTTTCGTCTACTGAAAAATGACTGATTCCGACGCCGCGCCGTTAAGTCTCACGGCACGGTGCCGATGCCGTGCCAGATGACATGGGACCAGGCCCTAAGACGGTAAATGATTAATAATACCATTGTAAAATGTTATTGTAAGTTAATTTTGAAAATATAATCTTTTTTATAATTTGTTTTTTCTTTTTGTATTAACAGCAGCTAGTCCACCATCCTTGTTTACTTCGGTGGTGGCTAGTGAGACCTCGTAATTTCGAATATAAGAACTCTCTCATTGGTTTACGCCAATATGCTATTACATTTATAGTAGAAGCGTCTAACCCAGTACCCTATTCACAACTTGTCGGATTTGGAATCGGGTCGGAAACTATATCTCCATCTCTGTCATTTCGATACAAAATGACAGAGAGACACGTTTTGAATAACCCCACAGGTGTTACGCAGCTATTTTACATAATTTTATGACCTGACGTTTGTATCGCGAAGACCTTGGAAATGATTAGCAAAGTGTGTAATTTTAATGCTATCAAAAAACAATACCGTCTATGCATAACTCAGCAAAAACCCACAGAATTCGCCCTATTTACATAGCAAAAACCCTCTTAGAAACGCTAGTTCAAGTGTATGTTTATTTAACTAGACACTTACGTACGTCCTCTGACAAACTATCTTCATTGCTCTGAGACGGAGTCACATCACATGCTTTCCTTGCTCAGCTGCACACCGCTATCTAGCTAATAGCTTTAAATGCTTAACGGCCTAAACACTACACTTCTTATTATACCACCCTGTCAATAGGTCACACAGAAAAGTTACTGATTGTGAAATGAGCTTGTTTTGTATTTGGCGCCACTTTGTTTGGCGTTTGGCGCCTTTTCTAGAGAGGAAGTACAGCACAGATATGTTAATAATGGTTTGTACACATGCTAGCCGCTTTTCCAACCTATTCTTGGTACCTTGTGTGTAAACCTCTGATTTTCTATATAAATAATTAAATTATAGCATTATTGGGTTTCCTTCTTATATAAATGGTGATAGATGAGATAGAGCATTTGCGTAATTTAAGCCAGAAATTATTTTGATATTTATAAGACTGGAACATTTTAGTAAAAAAAAAATTATTATGTGGAAAAAAGTTTTGGCGGGAACGTCTTAGTAACATGTTGTTGCTTTGTTTTATTTTCCTAAACTAGTGTTATTTTGAACATTATTGCTATAAAATAGTGGTGTTTTATTAATTAAGTGTTCGATGGAGTGCGTGAGTGTGGGCAAGTGAAATAAAGCAGTCAAACGTGTGATTTTACGTTGTCGGCAAAACTCCATAGAAGCTTCTAGTAAAGTCGCTATAACTTTACTACGGCAAGACTTAAATTTGAAAATGACTGTTACATGACTTAGACTGTGATTAGAACACTATATAACTTGTATTATTCAAGAAACTTGAAAATATTTCAATACTTGACACTGGCAAATCGCTAATCGCGGGGTCCAATAAATAAAGAAGAAGTGGAAATAAATAAAAAAATTGAAAAAACACCTATTTGCATCTGTGCATGTTATTGTTGCGTTTGTTTTCTACAATCGAAATGAAAATAATTTCCTACAATCATGAGCAGTTCAGACTCTGATGAAGATAACGCTATTCGTTACGGAACTCCACTGGAACCTTATGAAGAAGGTTAGTTTTGTTTGTTCAGTGATTTGATTATTGTATCATAAGTTTTGTGGATTCTAACCAATTCATATAACTTATTTCATAATGTTCAGTTGTAGTATGTACACTTAGAATAACTATGCTATAATAATTGTACGTTTCAGATGAAATTCCTTCAAAGAGGAAGTACCAGCAGCCCACTGATCAATATGCCGTGGATGCTCACGGCAGGCGGAGGTTCCATGGGGCATTTACTGGTGGTTTCTCTGCCGGTTTTGGAAACACCGTGGGTAGTCAAGAAGGATGGACACCAAGCACATTCAAAAGCTCTCGAACTGAGAAAGCTCAAAGTTCTGTGAGTTCTATTAAATAAATTTTATCTCCCTATTTTTCATTTAATAGAAGGTTCAAGTAGGTATGTATGAGTCTTAAGCTTGTCCTATAATACAACTTAATGGCTGTATAAAATTTAGCTTAAAGTCACAACTAGGCACTTATTACAAGTTATTTCATAAATCTGTTGAAACATTAGTGACTGACTAATATCAAATATCGCATTCTTACTTAAAAAAGTAAATACATGTGATGCTTGTCAACGCGAGTTCTAGTCAAACCCTGATAGTGATTTAAAAAAAATGAGTTTTAATTGATTACCAGCCCACAATTACTTGTAAAATCTAAAGGCTTCAAAGTAAATAAATATATATTTGATGCTAGGCATGCAGCAGAAGCTGATGTGCTTATATGTGTTGAAATTTAGTGGCTGTCTTTAAGGTTCATTTCTTTGCCAAGGATTTTATCTAGCTTTACTGAAGCTTGTTTAATTATCATGTGATATCTACAGAGTCAACGGCCTGAAGATTTCATGGATGATGAGGATTGCAGTGAGTTTGGTATAGCACCTAAGTACATGCAGACCCACAGCGAGTTCTCTGGACAGAAAAGATCACGGCCGACATTCCATGATGGGCCTATACCTGGTAAGTTGAGTATTTTCATTTTAGAACCTGATGTTTTGTACCTACTTGGTCTCATTGACTTAACTGCCTAATTCAAAATTAAATCTGTATCATATTATCTGGGAACAATCATTGAGACATTGTTTTGATTTCATACAAATTGTAATTTTGGTTAATGAGATTGATAGAGTAAGTATATAACAATTTATATTGCCTGGCATCTGCATATTGTGATTTATAGCACACTATTGTTGCCAAAACTAGCTAAATAAATATTGGTGGACATTTTATGGCCCAAAATTATAACAACTCTGTACTATGGGAATAAACCAGAGGTATGATTGAATACTTTTAATTAAACCATTGTTAGAAGTTTGATCTCAAACTAGACATTACTGTGACTCTTACTTTTACTTAAATATATGTACAGCTTTTATTTCCATAGTAAGATGTGATTTATTTCTAAAATGAACTATGATTTCCCTAAGATTTTTTCTTCTGTGTGGATGAGTATGCTATCTGATAAAATCTCTTAAAAAGTTAAGTTGAAGACGATCTTCAACATGCTGTGTCTTGGAAAATGTTTTTAAAAAAACGAACCTCTAGTTTGACAACAACAACCTCTTGTTTGACAAAAATAACATCTTGTTTGTCAACAGTAGCCTCTTGTTTGATAACAACATATTGTTTGACAATAACAACCTCTTATTTGATAACAACAACAACTTATTTGACAACAGCAGCCTCTTGTTTGACAAAAACAACTTCTTGTTTGATAACAACATCATTTTCTTTGATAACAGTAGCCTCTTGTTTGACAACAACTTTTTGATTGATAACAACAACAACTTGTTTGATAACAGCAGCCATTTGTTGATAACAACATCTTTTTGTCATCACCAGCCTCTTGTTTAACAACAACAACGTCTTGTTTGACAAACAAAAAGAGTGTTGTTATTATTTTATTTACATTTACATTACAAACCTTCAATATTTTCTAGGTGAACCAGTTCTAGGGCAGCTATTAAAAGCAGTGCACGAGACGGCAGCAGTGAAGATGCTTCGAGACATGGGTTGGAGACCAGGTCAGGGAATTGGAGATAGAGTCACTCAACAGGAGAAAAAAAAGGTTAAACAGCAGCAGAAAGTGTATGGGTGTTATATCCCAGAAGATATAAGACAGGTATGATCTGACCTTTCACTAATACTTGTCATGGCAAGGACCATTTTTATCTGATTGTCAGTTGTCAATGTTAACTCGTACTTTATTTCCACTGTATAATGCATAAATAAATAACTAAAACGCTGCAAAAACTATCTGTGTACATTCCATGTTAAGTCTGCTAAGTGGAAAAATTTACCACTAATTTCTTTTTTCAAAACTTCATACTCTTAATCGAAATAGGATAATGTTTAAGGGTAGAGAACAGTTTTCTCGTGTTCTAAGAAAAAATACCGACCAAGTGCGAGTCGGACTCGCGCACGAAGAGTTCCGTACCATTATCTATAAAATGGCAAAAAAATCACGTTTGTTGTTTGGAAGCCCCCTTAAATATTTATTTTATTCTGTTCTTTAGTATTTGTTATTATAGCGGCAACAGAAATACATCATCTGTGAAAATTTCAACTGTCTAACTATCACGGTTCATGAGATACAGCCTGGTGACAGACAGACGGACGGACGGACAGACAGCGGAGCGGTGCGGTAACAGGGTCACGTTTTTTACCCTTTGGGTACGGAACCCTGAAAACGCGCAATTAACTCGGTACTATAACGACTTAAGTGTTTTTTAGATAAATAAATAAATATTTGTGGACATTTCACACAACACCATCTAGCCCAAACTAAGCAAAGCTTGTACTATGGAACTAGATGGCTGATAGAATACGTTTATATACTTTTTTTTGTTGTAAATATATACATATGATACATATATTGCTATATCTCAAAAGTTAAAGTCAATGAATGTTCATAATAATTTTTATTGAGTGTTTTTGAAATGGACTGCTACTATAGTTAATCAATCAATCAATCATGAATGTCCAAATGTCCTTAATGTAATGCTGAAGGTCTCTGAGTAAAATGGCTGTGACATATCGACACACAGATGGATGGACATGGCGATTTTATAAGGGCTTCTAAATACTACGGAATCTTAAAAAAAATATTGCTTGTTTTTTTTTCATACATTATATAACTCATAAAACACATATTGATTTTTCTCTCATTCCAGCCAGCACAAACTGAAGACAATGACTCCGACCAATCATCAGACTCGGAATTCGAATATGACACCCTATTCGCACCAGACGATTATGAGCCTTATCTCCTGAACCGTAAGAGTGACCGCTTTGGACTCGGATACCAGGGGCTGAGTAGGCACTCAATATTGGGTAACATGGTAGGAGAATATGGAGAAGGAAGCTCACGGAGTAATTTGAAGATGAGAGATAAAGGGAAGAAGGTGAGTGGTAGTGTGATTGTGAAGTTAATTCTCATGTATAAAAATATTTTTTTAAAAATTATTAACGTAAAAATGATTTTTGTATGAAAATTTACTTGGTAAAATTTAAAATTTTTGACGAAATTTTTTATGTTGCTTTCAAGTAAACCAAACGACGATTTTTTTATAAGTACATGCAGTCATTTTATATCTTCATGAACGAGCGAGATGGACAATGGTCGAATTACAAACTCTTAAAAGTATAACGTCTAAAAAAATAAAAAATACATGTAACAACCTAAAAAATTATCCTTCTAATATTATAGATGTGAAATTTTGTATGTTTGGATATTTAAATGTTTATTCTGTAGTTAATGCAGTCTTTTGCATTGTAAGTAGAGGATAATTCAGGTCTGGATCACTTCATACTAACTAGCATGTAACCTATGGTTCAGTATCACAGTGGCTACTGTCTAATCTGTGACGAATTAGTTTGCTTCGGTCTACGGCCGCTGTTGAAGCCTTCGGTTGCCCGCCCTTCGGTGTAGCCTTCGACCTCCCGCCCGCCGATACCCGGGGGTATCCCCAGTGCCGCTAGAGCCTTCGCTCTTCAGCGGTTACCCTTGACCTTGAGACCCCTCAGCGGTTACCCTTGACATTGAGCCCCCACGATGACCTCGAGCCCCGCCCGCGCCCGCGTCCCGCCCGCGTCCCTCCCGCGTCCCTCCCTCGTCCGCATCCCGTCAGCGTCGCGCCTCCGGATGAGTATAATATTTTTCCATTATAAAAGCGCACATCACAGATAAGAGTTATTAATTTTAGAATTTATCTACAAGTAAATTAACTGTTCGAGATAACAACATTGTAAGTATGTGGAAAAAAAATGCGCTGGGCATTTATTCCATTAAATTGCCTTAGGAAGCTTAAATGTAAGTAGCTCGTTGATAATAGAATGTTCAAATATAGATTTCAGATATTAGTTAAATGGTTCTCGACGATCGAACACAGCGATCGCGATAATATGTGATATTTTCACAAGAAGTAAAATGATATTCACAAGTCTTTTATCGTGGATGATCATCTTTTACCTTAAATATGCGTTTTTTGCGACATATAAAACTAAGAATTTTGATCTGATTTGAGGATCTGCAATCAACTTCAGGTCTTGACAGACGGACAACAAAGTGTTATAAGGGTTCCGTTTTTTTCTTTTTCGGAACCCTAAAAATGAGGTATATTTTAGAGAACAATATTTCACGCTCCACATATGAAGATTTAATTGATACTACTGGGAATCAAAGTGTCAGTAGTACGGTCAACCGGACTGGTAACCGTACTACTGGGAATAAACAGATTTGTGTACGAGTAATTAATGTAATTTGAAGAAAGTTAAGCTGTTAGATGAAAACGGTAAGCACATTCTGAAAAATTGTCTGATGAAATTTCACCTTTATTCAGAGGTGATAAGAATTATATATTTCTACATGGAAATCATACTGTAATTATACGTGTGATATTCAAAGAATTTAGTATATCTCGTATTGTATAACAAATTGCATATATCAAGAATTCGACATTCTGCGAGTTGGACATTTTACAATCGCTGGAATTTAGCAAATTGATTATTCTGTGTATAAAGGGTACGTACGTTTCCTGTTCGAATTTGAATATTCCACAATTTTGTCATTTTACGAATTGGCCATTTTGCGACAGCGCTTAAATGGCTCACGATAGCGTCTGTTTCGTCGTATCTGTTCCATGTTAATGTTAATTTTTTATACTATATTATGTTAAAAAAATTCGAGATCTATAATTCTATATTCAGCAGTGTGTGGGTAATGGCTGTTGATGATGATGATGTATTTGTTCAAGGTGTCGATCCGTGGTCAAGCGTTCGGTGTGGGTGCCTTCGAGGCTGACGACGAAGATATATACGCTAAAGAGGACATGTCTCATTACGACTTTGCCATCGGGGGACCTGCGCCCGACGTCGCCAAGAAGAAACCTAAGGAGAAGGGGAATAATGTAAGATTTTGGTTATTTACTAGGATTTATCCGTTAGTTTTGATAATGTCACGCTTGTTCGTCAGTTTTAAATAACATTCAACTGCCTTACCGAAAAACGTTACTTAACTTTAAGTAATGCTTAACATATTTTGTCAACTTCTGGCTGACACGTAATGACACTTGCGGAAAGAAGACAGAGAATTTAAGATGTTGGTTAAAGTTAAGTAACGTTTTTCGGTAGGCCCTTAATGTTTAATCTGGAATACGTCTCTTATCATTTCACTACAGGACTAGCAGAAAATCGGCGAATTACCACCCATTTATCGTTGAAATGCCAAAAATCCGTACTCAGCGATATCGATCCACATTCCTATTGCGTACTGCACAAGAATGGAATTCGTTGCCGCCGTCTCTGTTTCCTGAGACCTACAATCTTGGAATTTTCAAGGCTAGAGTGAATAGATATCTTCTAGATCGACGAGCTGCATCCTCGGCCACACCGTCGCTTAACATCAGGCGAGTTGGTGGTCAATCGTAGATATATATGTGTATAAAAAAAAATCTTAGATGTTTTGTAAGATTTTCGCTATTTCTACTCATTGAAATGAAATCTATTTTAAGGGATTTGTCGCGTATATTTTACATAATTTTATGACCTGACGTTTCGTAAAATTATGTAAAATATATACGCAATAAATCCGTTAAAATTTGTTGAAAAGTCGACTGTGTAGCCGAGTCCTAAGATATCATAATTGATCGGCATCGTTTCATGATGGACAGTTCAAGAAGCTCGAACGAAACGCTTTAGGTCCACTTTTATTGTGCGTACCGCCAAATGCGTACACTTCCTGAAAGGGTCTTTTTGTATGGATATAATCTGGGTGTCTTCAAATTGCGAATTAATTGGTTTCGTCCACGCGTTCCATCGTAGACCGCAACGGTCGGCTTAACATGAGGCGAGTTCAATTGCAAGCCTATTTATGAATAAAAAAATAATCACTCATCGTTTTAGGTATTAGAAGGGTTCGTCCGTGCTTCGAAGCCCCTCCCCCCGGTAGCGGTGTACCCTCCCCCCGCGCTGCCCCGCGACTTCGCCCCCGTGGCGGCCGGCGCGAGGCGGACACGGTTTGACGCGACTGACGTCACACCGAGGGATCAAGGTACACTGAACTGAAAACTTTATTGTACACACCTTTAAATTAATCACTAAACTGAAAACTAGTAAAACCTGGCGGCCTTATCGAAAAAGTTAATAAAAGTTTCTAGTTAATATGTGTTTGAATTGTGTACTTTCTCCTATTGCATTCTGTCGTGTATGTTATTGAATAAAGAATAAGAATTCCCCGGGTTCACTTGATGAAAAGCTATGGCGAAGGTGATGAACGGTGATGATTGTGATAAAATGTAACCTAAATCCTAAAGTTTTGCGCGGATATTTCGAGCATTACGATTGGTCAATTCATGCAACGCTAACTCCGCTCTTGTTTCAATGAAAACTGGGCCTTACGGTGACCTATGTTAAGTTAATTGAAGAAAATTGTTGTGTTCATCGTTTTGAACAAATTTTTTATGGACAGAACTCGGAAATAAGCTGAAAAAAATCAGCTGTTCCTTGCTCATTGTCGGGATTGATCTATGGAAAGACAGTCACCTACACACGTCAAAGTTATAACACCTATCTTTTTGCGCCGAGAGTAAAAAAATACCTATCGTCATTACACAAAAATATCTCTGTATTGACCAATGATAGTTTTATAAAATAATAAACAGTTTTTAGGGTTCCGTACCTCAATAGAAAAAAACGGAACCCTTATAGGATCACTTTGTTGTCCGTCTGCCCGTCTGTCCGTCCGCCTGCTCGGGTGTCAAGACCTTTATCTCGAAAAACGCGTGAAGGTATCGAGTTGAAATTAAAACCATATACGCAGATCCATAGTATCTTGCTGCAGAAAGAAAAATAAGTTTTCTCAGTTTTCGTAAAAAAAAGTTACAGCCGAATATGTCGTGAAAAACGCACTTTTTGACAGCGGAATCAAAACCTATGGGGTACTTCCCGTTGACCTAGAACTCTGAAATTTGGCAAGAAGCATTGTGTACACATATAGGAAAAAATCCGATAACTGGACATTTTTAATTTAATCACAAAAAAATAGTGTCTCTATGGAAGGAATGAGGGCCCAAATTTGCCGTATCATGCAAGTATGCAAGTGAAGCATTTGCCGTATGCAAGTGAATTAACCGTATCATGTGTGGTATCATATGAAAGAGCCTCAAGCCTCAGAGCCTCAGCTAAAACAGGTTTTTAACACATTCTTCGCCCCTTGTAGACCCTTCAGCTGGGAACCAAAACTTTTTAGGCGAATTTTGATTAAGTACAGAGTGGCCGTGCAAAGCAACGTTGACTGCCTCAAACTCCGGCTGGTTTACTAACTATTACAAAATGAACGGGACGCTCGCTCGGATCCGAGTGGTGAGCAAGGAATGTATTAAATATTTTTACGATGTATATTTTTCGGTTTATGAAGGAAAATATAAAAAAAAATATGATTTCCCCCTTTTATTTAGTTTGTACGGATCCATCGGTGGGCGAGTCTGACTCGCACTTGTCCGGTTTTATTTAAACATAGGAAGACGAGTAACGCCTTCATAAAAATCGGTTTAGCTGTTTGAGCGTTAAGAAGTAACAAACGTACAAACACACTCACAAACATTCGCCTTTATAATATTAGTGTGATATAATTTTAAATGTTTCATTCCAGGTTTGGGTCGTCACGAACTTACAGCGGAAGCCAGAGGCGCCTTACTTGGGGAAGCCCCTCCGAAACAACCAGAGAACAAACAAACGAACACGAAAGAAGACCTTATAGAGAAAATCACGGGACGAACCGTCAATTTCATATCCACTAACGCTACAGACACAGACTTGACAAGAAATGAAGATACTTTGACAGATGACGCTTCAACTTCATCAAATAATAACCTAGCTTCATCAAACAATTACCTAGCTTCATCAAACAATAACCTAGCTTCATCAAACAATAACCTAGCTTCATCAAACAGTAACCTAGCTTCATCAAACAATAGCCTATCGTCATCGAACAATAAAATAGAGCAAATAATTGATTTCACTAAACCAACGACAAGCACACCCGATTATATATCAATAAAGGATTCTGGTAAAGAATTAGTGAATGTTTTCAAGCCATTTGCTTCGAATCCACTGAAACAAGCTAGATACGAAACTTACTTGAAAGATAAAGACAGTGTGTTAGAAAGAGACAGCGGTATGGATAATTTGAGCAATTGGGAGAGGGAGAGGGAGCTTATGGAGTTTGAGCAGGCGGCTAAATTGTATAAGCCGTTGACAGGGATCATGGGAGATAGGTGAGTGACACTTGAATTTTTATAGGACTTTTAATCTTTTGTGGCTGTCGGGTTACTTGTTATATTTTAAAATAAAAACTACGGGTCACTCATGCTTGTTCTGAGGCGAAATATCCGACTATAGTTTCAACCGCATTCGGTAGTCTTCTTCAAAGAAGCAGTGCAAACGTCACTTCCGGTCGGTGACGAGTCTGCCCCGTAGTAAAAAAAAAATTGTTTTTATTTAAAAATGAGTTAAAACATTTTTAAATAATAATTATAGTTACCCACGTTAGTTTCATTGTGGACATTTCACACAACACCATCTAGCCCAAACTAAGCAAAGCTTGTACTATGGAACTAGATGGCTGATAGAGTACATATATATACTTTTTTTGTAAATATATACATATGATACATAGAAACACCCAGACACAGAACAAACATCCATGCTAACACACAAATGTTTGCCCTGGGTGGGGATGGAACCCACAACCTTTCAGTTCAGCAGGTAGACGTAAACACACTACCAACTGAGCCACAAGGCCGACAAGGCAAACTAGGCATGGAACTCCCTCCGGATATTGTAGTCTAACAGAGAGCTTATCTGCCAACATACTATTTTATAGTTTTGCAGAAAATAAATATATGTTAAAAGTAATATTTTCTGGAATAAACGCTTTATTTCATCATCATCATCTCAGCCACAAGAAGTCCACTGCTGGACATAGGCCTCCCCCATGGATTTCCAGAAAGACCGGTTAGAAGCGGCCTGCATCCAGCGTCTTCCTGCCACTTGTATGATATCTTCTGTCCACCTTGTGGCTGGTCTTCCGACGCTGCGCTTTACGCACGCTTAAACGCTTTATTTGTTGTTTATTTATTTGATTAATCAATTACAATTTATGCTGAATTTCAGATTCACCCACGCGTCAGAGCCGGACGATTCTACCAACCCCCTGACGGCTGTCTCTAAAAGCAAGTCGAACTACGGTCTCGCGACGCCGGACCAGATCGCCGCAGCGGAGAAAGGGGTCTATGGCGTCATGACAAGGGTGAGAACTGCCTGGCGCCCGGAGAGCATCGTCTGCAAGCGATTCAACGTACCGGACCCGGGGGGTGTTAGGTGAGATAATTGAAGTTATAAGCTTAGAACGTGAGTCGCTTATAGTGTAGAGTTCTAGCTCAGTGAAGCTTTTAGTAAGCCCTTTGACTTATTACGTGACTGCCTGTCACTATCACTGCCAGATAAACAAAATGTAGAAGTAATAGGCTTAGAATGCGAGTCGTTTGTAGCTCGGTGTAGCGTTAAGTAAGCCCATTAAGGCTTAGTACCTCACCTGGTCTTTTTGGAAATCCTTGGGGGAGGCCTATGTCCAGCAGTGGACTTCTTGTGGCTGAGATGATGATGATGATGATAACCTCACTGCCTGCCACTACCAGGTTTGGCTCAAAGTTTAGTTACTGGAAACGTCATTAAACAAATAAATATTGGTGGGCATTTTTCATACAACTTTAGCAATATATTTTTTCATTCGAACGCTTATGTGCGTGTCAAAGATAGTAATTTTATGTGGTGGTGATGCACACATGTTTATTGATTTTCTGCTTCAACTGTAAACTAATATTAAATGAAACTGTGACTCTATGTGTCATTAATCTGACATATGGTTTCCTGGAAGAGATAGCTATTATCGATAAGATATAGCGATAAGCGCCAATTTTTATACTAGTTTTATATTGCTCTCTTCTCATTGTAATTTCATGGCGTGTACCTACAATAAATAGTTTTTATTTATTTATGTATCTACTCTGTGGATGAGATGAGAGAAATAAATAAAAAACAATTCATATAACATAGCAGTCGAGGCAACTTTGTTTCGGTTGTCAAGATCCCAGAAATAAATTTGTGCTTGCGATGTCTGCTTTTCACTGACTTAATATTAAATTTGTGTTTTAGTTAATTTAAAACATCTGCTAAATATAATGTTTTCTAAGGTTTTGTTTCATTTCAATCAGCAGTGAAATATGTTCATTTGTTCACAGGTTGGAGCCCCAAAAAGACGATAAACCAAAAGTGTCCTACTCCATCTTCTCTTACTTAGAATCCTCAGTTCATGATAAAGACAGTTTTGCTAAAGAACAGAGCAAATTCAGCGGATCCAAATCCTTAATAGGCATACCGAAAACTGATCCAAAACCTATTCATAATGTCAACCAGACTGCCAGTAATACTGGCGGTATTGACAAGAATATTGACGGATTGAAGAAAAATGAAGGTAGTTACAAAAATATTGATACACCGAGCAGTGGAACTGAAGGTACTGTGAATAGAATGACAGTAGCTGAACTGTTTTTGAAAGAATCCGAAGAAAATAAAAAGAAAGGTCAGGAAGTGACAGAGACTATAGACAAATTCGATAAAATGGATTTGTACAAATCGATATTTTTAAGCGATAGTGAAGAAGAAATAAATGACGATTCGATAAACAAAAATAATGTGCATAGCACAATGGCTGATTTTGTAGAGACACCTAAAAATGTGCAAAGGAACACATCTCCACCAAGAGGTATCTTTGCTAATATAGACTTTGACGAACTCAATTCTTGGCGAAGAAATGTCGATAAAGCAGAATCGAGTCAAGAGAAACCGAACATAGATAAAAAAACAGATTCGACTGTTAAAGAAAAAGATTCTATGCATGTTGATGAAGTCTATGGTCCGAAAGTACCAGAAACAATACAAAAGAGGTTATCAAATGATTTGGTGGAAACAGAAAAAAATCATAAAATTGAATCGAATAAAGATGTTGTTGAAGTCGATTCTTCGTCAGATTCAGATTCTTGGGTCGACGTCAAAGATGTGAAAGAAAAAGATAAAAAGAAAAAGAAGAAAAGTAAACATAAAAAGCAAAAGTCTAAGCACAAGAAGAAGTCTAAACATAAAAAGAAGGATAGGTGATTATTTTTATAACTTTTTGTAAATAAAATCAAGTTTCTTAGCAGTTTTGCGAATTTTATTTTTACCCTTTGATTTCATAGGTGTGCTATAGAGGTCCTCTTTAGAGGTTAAGCTAGTTTGTGTAGTAGGTACGCATATTTTTTGACTCTCGACACAAAGAGAGGGGTGTTACGTTTGATGTGTGCATCTGTGTATGTCTGTGGCATCGTAGCTCTCAAATGGATGGACCAGTTTTGATCCAGTTTTTTTGTTTGAAAGAGGATTCGTTCGCGAGAGCTCTTTTAAGTTCCAGCAAGCGCTAATAGGAAATACGCATGATTTTTTTTGATTATAAAAAAGGCTGACCACAAATAGATCCATTTCACAAAACAAAATTAAAATATCCTCAAAAATAAGAAAGTTATAAGCATTTGAATTTCATGTTAGACAGAGAGCACGCGATCGCCTTTAGATGACGTCGTGCATCATGTTCACCGTACAAATTCAATACAAACAGTTGTTTCGCGAGAGAGGGACAGAGCATTCCTCCCGTAAAACAAAATTTTTATATAGTTTATTGAACTTTTTTTTTTAAATAAATGCATTTTATTTTAGTATATATCAATTGAAACTTATTTCTATGAAATAAAATTCATGCATAAACCCTATTCAAGCTTCATAAAGTATGTGGATTATACGTAATTGCACTTGTTTTGTTCCATCAAGAGAAAAACTGCTGTTTTTGTTTTAAACATAAATCGTCTTAGTTAAACAGTTAAACTTAGTTGTTTTGTTCCGTTTACGTGCGTGACAGTTCTTGTCTGACAGAAAGTAGCCTGTGGATTTTAACATGCGTATAGAAGGCAGAAATAAATTACGTTTGACCACAAACTCATCTGATGGTAAGCGACGGAGCATTTAAGGAAGTCACTGCAGTCTTGAAAATTCCAAGATTGTAGCTCTCAAGAAACAAGTTTCAGCGGCAGGGAGACCCACTCTTTCCAGTACGCATCAAACATAGACGGCCTTACCGAAAAACGTTACTTAACTTTAAGCATTGCTTAACATATTTTGTCAACTTCTCGCTGACACGTTATGACACTTGCGGTAAGAAGACAGTGAATTTAAGACGATGGTTAAAGTTAAGTAACGTTTTTCGGTAAGGCCCGTAGACTGAAAACTATGAAATTTTTAATAAGAAATTGATGGTAGTATGCCGCTTTTTGCGTGGTAAGTAAACTTAGCGTTTTTTTATGACACCGTACTTGTTATGGGTTTTACACGTGTGGTTTAATAATCTATGTTGCGTACACGTGCGAGCAGGTACTTAACTAACGATAACATTGTTATTTTGTAGATCGTGGTAGTTGCGCCACTGCGATGACTTGCGCCATGCTTGCGCCGTTCAAAAAGATTCAGTAGAGGCCTTCACTTTCAGAGTGTCATAGACTATATTTTTTGTACTATTAATAAATCTCTACATCTCTCCCAAAAATAAATAAATGAATGCGTTTTTTTCGTAATCTCCAACGAAATTTTTCGTAATAAACAAGTGGTATTACTAGAATTATTTAAAATAATGCGCATTTATAATATATTAAATTGAATTTACGCATACTTTCTCACAAAATTCGTACACTCAACAGCGAATCAAGCGTAAGGAAATCGTAAGTTAGACTGTGAAAACTGCTTTTCTGCAGACGGGTATTTTGTTTTTGTTTTAATACACAATACTTGTTACTCGTACGTGACGGGAACTATACGGGTGGTGCATGCATCTCACTCTTGCGTCGGATCGTTACGCTTGATTTTGTTTTGGTCAGTTCAAAGTCCCCAATCACGATGTTTATGCAAAAATCCGAGAATTCTATTTCGATGTACCTAAATAAACATGTTATTACACAATACTTACGCATGATAGTGGGCTGTGGGCGGCAGCCTCAAGGTTACTGGCGGGAAAAAGGGCGAAAGCGCCGTTATGGAAACGGAACGCCTTGGCAACAAACAACATTATCTATACAAGTTGTTCTAGAAGGCTATTTCAGGGCTCTCAGGAGACTGGCTGTCTAGGCTAGCATAGCATCTAGCTCGATTCCCCGTATTCAGATTTTTTTAAAAGCGCTATGCACAAAATGTTCAATACAAAATTTAAACATACATTGCTGCTTTTGTTTGAGAATTTCTTTAATGTCTTGATTGAAGATGAACAATGGGCAATGTTGTGGAAATATCCGCAATCGCATCAAAATTATCAATAAACAAGTTCATTAGAAAGAGATGAGGTGATGTATGACTGTGAAGTGAGAGAAAGATAGCAGGTAAACTGTTGATGCGAGTGAAAGAGCGCTATGGCAAGGATTCAAGTGTGAGGGAGATGTCTAGAAAACAACTTCACAGTACGATTTTTTCCGTTGCGATTGGTGCGCATGCGTCATTGAGGAATGGCAGGGTCGGACTTTAATCTTGATATTTTCATATTAACAACTCAACAAAGGCTTCTTACCTGTAGTGACTTGACTTCAAGTGATTCCATCCGCACCTATTTATTTTTGTGTTAATAATTTATTTTATATTAAGTTAATAGCCCAATGTAATCGTTTTATTTGTTAAGTTCTTTATTGGGCATTTAATTTAATAAACTATTTTTTTCCTTAATTTAGGATAATTTTTTTAGCATTTAATCTCGAAATATTCAAAACGATTTTACTTCGCCTTAATGGGAACCACATGGAAAAAAACTTATAACAAGCATCTATATTAAAAGAAAAACAAAATATCGTCGGGTATTTTCTTTTTCTTTTAATATAGTTGCAGAAAAGCAGGTTTTGCAGAAAAGCAGTTTTTGCAGTCTAGCTTACGTATTCGTTACGCTTGATATGCGTACGTTGAGTGTGCGTTTTTTGTAAGAAAGTATGCGTAAAATAGCTGTAAAAGATTATAAATGCGTATTCTTTAGAATCATTCTAGTTAAATTAATAGTTTATTATGAAAAAGTTCGTTGGAGGTTATGAAAAAACGCTTTTTTACGAGATATGTATTATTATTATTACAAAAAATATAGCCTATGACACTCTGGATGTGAAGACAAATCTAATGACATCTCGCATATCAAAATTGGTCAAGCCGTTTAGGCTGTAGGCTGTCATATAGAAACATACATAACCCTCCTCATAACACTTGAACAACATAACCCTCCTTCTTACGCAGTCGGGTAAAAAGTAGTGTCTCTTTGAATCATCTTAGCATTACTTTTTTTTTTTTAATTTATTTATTTAAATCTTTATTTCAGATACAAGATCCATAGTAATCCATACACATTAATACACATACAGAACATAAAATTACACAATCAATTGAATAAACTATAAAAGGCAAGAAGATAGAAACACATATTAAAATAAAATAAAAACAACAGGACAGACATTATTAAAATATATGAAATATTTACGATTTATAATATAATCGTTTTTACCCAATATTGCATTAAGGGGCTGTTATATTTATCTGTAATTGTACTGAGAATACTGTTAGAACTGTCCCTGATTCTACTTAATAGTGAAAAAATCCTTTTCCGTATGATCGCTTGGAACCTGTCAACTTGAGCATCAGCGAACATGCCAGAAGCACTGCAGAATCGAGGCAGTCCCACCAGGATCCTGAGAATGTTGTTGTATCCGTAGAGCGCTAATGGATTTTTGAGTATAATGAACCCATAGGTTGCATGTGTAGAAGCATTGACAATATGCTCTGAATAGAGTGATTTTTGCTTCTACAGAACATCTAGCAAACCTTTATTCTTCAAACCCAAGAAAATTCATAAATTGACATGGAAACTAACGTTGATTAAGAGAAAATACTTACATACTAATATATACTAAACTTATATAAATAAAATAAAAAAATAGAAAACACATTACTGATTACGCCCCTGGCAAAATACAATCAGCTGTTTGTAATGACAGTTCTTCTGACAAATACAAAATGGTTGAAAACTAAAGTTGGCAAACAAAGGAAAGGCAGCGTAATTGCGTATTTTAACTGTTAAAAACTGTTTTTTAAAGTGAAAGTTAGTTAATTTAGTTAGTGTTCAGTGTGTTGTGCATAATGTTGGACCTGGAGATTATCCCCGAGCGTTCCTTGGGCTGTGATGCCTGGGAATTCGTGTTGGGTGAGTAGACTTATGTTTATGCCTTACGTCAATAATTTGCGCTTTAATTTTACGGGATATGTCTTACGCAACGGTATTCAAATCTCTCAATAATTAGCTAACATATTAATAGTTATTCTGGAGCTATTCCCCTTGTTCCCATGGCTTGCCATTGATTTTTTTTTGATTTAATGTCAGGTGAAGGAACCTTTGTTTGCCCTGCAGTTGTTTGTTTTTTTATTGCTAATCTTGACCATGAAATCGCTAGGCAGCGTCGTTTCGTGTTTACTATCGTTGTTGGCTTGATCTTGATAATTTTTGCAACAATTTTTGTTTTTCGGTTTTGGTTTAAATTGGCACTCTTATTTTTTTAAAGCCTAAATATTCATGGGATTTTTGGTGATATTCGTGGCATTATTGATTTTATCAAAAAAAATAATATCATACAAAAAACTTAATTAGTACAGTTTTCTAAAATTGTGCAATGATCACTAGTCTCCTACCTAGTTATTTGAATATTTATATATAATTATGCAACCATACCCAAAATAATTTATTTTAACAATTTTAATGTTAATATATCTTTAGAATTTGTACTCCTAGACACTTGTAAAAGAGCTGACTAATTTGTCTTTAGCATAACTACTAGGGATTTTAAAAAATACAGTTGTATATTGCATCATAATTTTGTGAGTCACTTTTAACATAACAAAAGAGTGTTAATTCCTTTTGTATTTTACTTGTATAATGTTCAGCACTGGTTAGCACTGCTTAAAAAAAAATGAACCATTCCATTTTCAAAAATTAACTCTCACTAGGCTTTTATTAATTTTCTTTTTTTTAGCAAACTTTACTAGCCAGTATGTAACTGTTATTCTTTTCAAATAGCCAGTTGATGATGATGACTATTACATTTTTTCATTGGACATTTTTTTAATGCGATGCTAACCTCCTGTCACTGCAAGCTATAATTTTGTACATCTTACTCTTTTTTTTTTATACATCTATGATTGACCACCAACTCGCCTGATGTTAAGCGACGGTGTGGCCGAGGATGGAGCTCGTCGATCTAGAAGATCACTCACTCTATTCACTCTAGCCTTGAAAATTCCAAGATTGATTCTGTGTTAGAGGGTTGGATTTCCTTTCCATCCAACCCTCTAACACAGCCATATGTAGCATCAAACAACCTCTTGGTTGTTTGATGCTACATATGTACTCAATACTGCACTGCCTAGTAAAAATATTTAAAAAAAACATTTGATAGAAAAAAAGAATATGGAAAATAGAGCTTTGCACCATGTCTTCACCTTGGTAGTGATGAAAAACGATGATGATAATGATATATAGCCTGTGTCCAGATTATCAGCTATCTTTGTACCAAATATCATAACAATTGGTTCACCCGTTTGATTGTGTGAAAGTAAGAAATGGATAGTTACAGCTTTCAGGTCAATCAGAATTTATTTTACTATAGGTCGGCCAACTAACTAGTTATATAGCAAATTATTTTCGTTTAAAAAATTTAAACAACCTACTTCGAAATACGCAAATTATTTTATTTGGATGACATATTTGTTACAGTTATTTTATTTACCAAATTAAGGAATATTAATGAATTTTTTACTCGACCAATCTGATACATTCAGGTTACTCTAAAATAATTTTGTCAAGCCATTTAGGCTGTAGGCGGTTATATATAAACATACATACAAACATACACACACTTGAAAAACATAACCCTCCTTTTTACCCGACTGCGTAAGAAGGAGGGTTATGTTTTTTGAGTGTATGTATGTATGTATATTTCTTTGACACGCCCTAGAGCCTAAACGGCTTGACCGATTTTGATGTGAGTGGTGTCAATAGATTCGTCTTAGTTGTGAGAGTGAAACTGGGTACATCAAAATAAAATAAAAAACATAAGTTAGGCTGCAAAAACCTCTTTTCTGCAGTCGGGTATTTTGTTTTTCTTTTAACATTGATACTTGTTACACAGTTGAGTAAAGAGACATGCTTTACCCCACATTTGGTAGTACATTTGCCTTCTGACCTGTTGGTCGTGAGTTCATTCCCCGCCCAGGACAAACATGTGTGATGAGCATGAATGTTTGTTCTGTGTCTGGGTGTTTTTATGTCTCAAAAGTATGTATTTACAAGATGTAAACATTCTGTCAGCTATCTGGTTCCCATAGTGCAAGCTTTGCTTAGTGTGGGGCTAGTGCTAAGTGCTGTGTGAAAATATCAATATTTATTTAGTTTAGCATGCGTTCCTATGATTTACGAAATCAACATAGATCTTTAGTTTATTTTTTAACCCGCGACGCAAAAACGACGGGGTGTTATAAGTTTGACGTGTCTCTGTGTGTGTCTGTCTGTGGCATCGTAGCTCCCGAACGGATGAACCGATTTTGATTTTGTTTTCTTTTTGTTTGAGGTGAATTAGTCGGGAGTGTTCTTAGCTATGTAAAAAAATGCGTTTTTTACGTTTTAATTTTTTGCCGTTTTATAAATACGGAACCCTTTATGCGTTAGTCTGACTCGCACTTGGCCGGTTTTTTATTCATATCTGCAATATGTTGCTTCACCTGAGTCTCTTGTTAAAACCATTTAGGTATGGACCCCTAAAAACCTTTACTTACTCGTCCTTAACTGCAATAATAATTAAAAACACCAGTTCCTCACAAAGAAGTTAAAGTCATTAAACTTGTATTATCAACAACTTTATATTTGCAGTTATAACTTTATCGTACTGGAGTAAACTTATTTGTCATAAAAATATTGAAACGGCAAACTTAAAATTGTTTTTATTGTTTAGCGCGTTATCTTTGACCGTTACAGTAGGTATGTTGCATCATAGTGACATATGTTTTATTATGTGCTATAAATAAAGGTTCGAACATTTTTGTATGGAAGCTGGCATATCCACCCATTGCGTGTTATGTGCCCTTTCCACAGTCACTTCAAGTTATAGCAAATTACATTCTAAAACAACGATTCTTATGAAAGAGTTGATGAAGGGCGGCCTGCCGATATCTCTGAAGCGTAAACTCATCGACATGTGTATCTTGCCCGTCCTAACCTACGGCGCCCAGACCTGGTCCCAACCGATTCACAAAAGTACAGACTTGGAGTTTGCCAAAGAGCAATGGAACTCAGCATACTGGGCATTAAGAGGACAGAAAGAGTCCTCAACACAATGCTGCGTTCCATTACAGGTATAGTTGATGTCGGCCAAAAAGTAGCCAAATTAAAATGGAATTGGACGGGGCATGTGGCTCGCATGCATCCAGAACGATGGGCTCAGATCGTCACGCAGTGGATGCCAGATGGACGACGCTGTCCAGGTAGACCTAGGTAACGCTGGCGTGACGATCTTGTCAAATTCCACGAATACTGGCAGCAGATGTCGCAGGACCGTGACTTGTGGAGGGAAATGGGGGAGACCTTTTCCCAGCAGTGGGACAATATAGGTTAATATAAATAAATGAATAACCATTTTCAAACCTTAATACTGTGTTAGATTGCCTCATATGTAATTATGCATATAAACTATAACTTATTCTGTACCTAACGTCATAATAAACAAATCCATGGAAAGAACTACGTAGAAAACTAATCAAAAAATTACGCACTACAATAATATATTGTTTACGCGTATCTAGAGAATGTTTACGGTAAAAATCGCAATTTAAATAACAGACGTGTTATTTCAATAACATACATGGAATAGGTAAGAGTGATATGCGGCTGTCGTAGAATAAGTGATATAGAATGAATAGTATTATTATTCATTTCTAGCCTTACAAACTATAACTTATTCTGTACCTAACGTCATAATAAACAAATCCATGGAAAGAACTACGTAGAAAACGAATAAAAAAATTACCCACTACAATAATATATTGTTTATGCGTATATAGAGAATGTTTACACGGTAAAAATCGCGATTTAAATAAAAGGCGTGTTATTTTGATAGCATACATGGAATAGGTAAGAGTGACATTCGGCTGTCGTAGAATAAGTGATATAGAATGAATAGTATTATTATTCATTTCTAGCCTTATCAATCTTAATTTGTATTAGTTCCAGTTCTTTTTCTCGAAATTTTTCTTTAAATTTGTTTTCTCTCAATATTTTTTCTTACAAGGGAGGGGGTCTTTATAGTTCTTACGTAAGATCACAAAAATGCGCAAATATAAAATTATACTTTGAAAAAGCGCGGGAACAGTGCGAGTGCCGAAGTGCGCTCGGATGCGTATATTCTCTACAAATAAACATTCCTAAAAAATCTTACTTAGAAAAATAAACATAACAATAAAACAAACGTGACCTAGCAAAAATAGTCTTACGTAATAAATGAATGGCCCGTAAATAAAAAAAAAAGTTATGTAATGTCCAATTAATGCATTTTTATTATGTAGATAATGTAATACAATGTAGTGTGTAGTAGTAGTAGTGTATGTAGTGTATTATAGTATCGGCTTTTTAACCCCCCAAAAAAAGAAAAAAAAAACGATTGTTTTTTTTTTGTTCGAAAGGTGAATTAGTCATAGTAGAGTGTTCTTAGCTATTTTTCATCAAAATCGGTACAGTACAGTTTTTTTGAGTTTTCTAAACTTATCATCATCATCATCTCAGCCATAAGAAGTCCACTGCTGGACATAGGCCTCCCCCATGGATTTCCAAAAAGACCGATTGGAAGCGGCTTGCATCCAGCGTCTTCCCGCCACTTGTATGAGGTCATCTGTCCATCTCGTGGCTGGTCTTCCTACGCTGCGCTTTCTCATGCGTGGTCTCCACTCGAGAACCTTTCGGCCCCATCGGCCATCAGTTCTACGTGCACAGTATCAGTATCAGTTCTAAACGTATACTTGTATCAAAATAAATGTAGATTGCTTCAGCAGCTGTTTTAAGAGAAATGTTGTCGCGCGCTCCTCTATACAGAAAGGAAAAAAACTATTTTTCACCCCTAAAAATCCTAATCTTGACTAATATTGTTCAACGAAACCAAAAGTAACTCTGTCGTCTGTCTCTCTGTCTGTTTGTTACCTCATCACGGCTAAACGGCTGAACCAATCGTTATGAAATTTGGGACAATAGGCTATATTTTATTATCATCATCGTCATCGTTTTTCACCACTACGCGGGTGACACCGTGGGGCGCAGTTATGTTTATATATTATGTTTTTTTTAACGGGCAAGTGCTTTTATTAACTACAACAAAACAATATACAAACTACACAAATTCAACAAGTACAAAAAAAAACCCAGACTAATTAATTTTATGTATTATGTCTAAAACAACTCGATTCCATGGCTGACTGCGAGAAAAAGAAAAACATACATATACCAGCTGCTTCTCTTCCCGGCCATACTGTAAAAGGCAGTTATGGGACTTGAGGGAAATTGGCGTTTCTGTAGGCGATGGGCTGACCCCCTGTCACTCTAAGTCAATATTACATCCTACCCTCGTATCTCATCTAACCCTCCAATACCACAACCTCATGGTGTTTGACACTCTGCCTACCCCACAAGGGAGAACAGGCGTGATTGTCTTCGGCGGACAAAACTAAATCGATAGGGGAACAGTAGCGAGCATACCGATAGCACCTTCCGTTCCCCGCCTACAACCACCCCCCTATCCTCTACACATTTTCCAACAAACCACTTTAAAAAAAAAAAACTAAATCGATACTAGCCTTGGTAAGACTCATGTATGTGCATGTACGTGCGCGCGTATTAGCATTACATTGTGTAGGCATATATATATATATAATATATAATTAAAAAAAAATATCTATCTATCTGTCTAAAAATCGAAAATCTATCTATTGTCTATTATGTGTACTTATGTGTCTTAAAAAAAAAGGCTTGGTAAGACTTGGTTTGGCTGGCAGAACCGAATTGCTTTAACTTTGTTTCTTAAGTCTGTGAAGTTAGGAATACTAGTGCGACATTTTTGCTATGCGAAAAAGCACGTTAAATAAAGATTTAAAAAAGGCGTGATTGTATACATATGTGTAAAACAATTTGACCACTACAATTTGTACACGGCTCATGCTTGTTATATATACATACTTTTTTAGAGTTTTACTGTTAGTAGAGCCACATACAACCGTCATAATAAAGGAATTCATAATAATTGTAGTATTTATAATATTTATATACTATTGCGTTGTATTAAATATGTTCCATAAATAGATTAAGGAAAATTTCGCAAAAATCTATAAAGATTAAATTGTATTAGGTAAGTAATTTGTGTGTGACCTTTGTGTGTAATCACAATCGGACAACAGGTATTTATTACCGAGTAAATAATTATAATATTTTCTCATGGATTCACTTGCTTGAAGTGGAATAAGTCCGTTTTTTTATCAGCCCTGTTTGTACAAACTGTCCCACTGCTGGGCACGGGCCATCTTCTCATTGTGAGAAGGGTAAGGCCATAGTCTGCCACGCTGGCCAAGTGCGGGTTGGCAGACTTCACACATCTTCAAGATCATTGAGAACTCTCAGACATGTAGGTTTCCTCACGATGTTTTCCTTCACCGTTTGAAGTTGGCGGCAATCAACAATACGCACATAATTTCGAAAATACAGAGGCAATTGCCGCGGGATTCGAACCCAGGACCTGCGGATCGAAAGTCAGACGGTCTCCCGACTAGGCTGGCGGAAACTAAGTCCGTCCGTTTATAGTCAAGTATTATATTAAAAGATAAACAAAATACTCGACTGTAGAAAAGCAGTTTTTGCATTCTGACAAGATTTCGTTACACTTTATACTATAGATTGCACGTGTTTTTATGAGACAGTATGCGTAAAATCGCTGTAAAAGGTTAGAAACGCGCGATCTTTAGGATAATTTCTAGTGAAATCACTTATTTATTACAAAAAAGTTGGTTGGATAAATTTCAAATTCAAATTCAATTTTTTTTTTTTTTTTTTTTTTTTTTTTAACACGAATAAGTCCGCGTTTGACCACCAACTCGCCTGTCGGAAAGCGAAGATGTGGTCGAAGATGAAGCACGCAGACTTAGAAGATACCTATTCACTCTGACCTTGAAAAGACCAATGTTGTAATTCTCAGGGAACAAAGAAGCCGGCAATTTGTTCCACTCTTTCGCTGTACCGATAAGAAACGTAGAATTAAACCGTTTAGTACGAATATTGGGTAAATCTACAATATATGGGTGGTAGTGTGCTGATTTTCTACTAGTTCTGTGGTAGAAAGGAGATGGTAAAATAAGGTCATGCAACTCAGAAGCACATTCTCCGAAATGTATCCTGTAAAAAATTGACAGACTTGCTACCATACGGCGGTGTTCCAGACTGAGTAGCTTTTTAGTAACTAGCTTATCGTCACCAATGAGTCGGACAGCACGCCGGTCTACCGATTCTAGAGCTTGGAGCTGGTATTTGGCAGCACCGTTCCAAAGATGGCAGCAGTACTCCATACACGATCGGACTTGCGCTTGATACAGGGTGAGCAGCTGCCCCGGTGTGAAGTATCGCCGGACCTTGTTCAGAACGCCTAGCTTTTTACCAGCCAACTTAGCCTTTGATTCAAGGTAGGTTCCGTAGTTAAGCGTCGGAGTAAGGGTTAAGCCCAGGAGATCAAGCTGACCCGCCAATGGTACAGGAACATTCCGAAAAATTGGGGATAGTGTGAATGGACACGTTTTAGCGGAGAAATGACATGCTTGGGTTTTATTTGCGTTGAATTTGACTAAATATTAAGTAAGTTTAAGTATTGCGTCATATGTAGGTACATGCAGGTTTTATAATAACACATGTTTATTTAGGGAATACATATGGCCCTATAAGGGCATGGCAACACTTGAGTCGGAACTTTATATTTTATTTTTAATTTCGTCAAAGTTATCCTTAAATAATTCGACAAGATTATAATAACTGTTAGCTTCTAGGAGATCTTTCAAATTCAAAATAGAGCTTTCATCTGTGTCTATATATACGAAAATGTGCATTTTTTTCGAGTCGTATTATTATTATTATTACAAAAATATACCCTATGATAATTAAGTAGCTATAGGCACATACATAGATATATGTAATACATATATACCCACATACGTAACACTCGATAAACACCTAAACCTTCTTACGCAGTCAGGTAAAAAACGGAACCGTCAAGTTTTTGGGTCTGGGGTTAAAAATCCTTTTTGTATAGTTCCTTCTTGCATAGTCGGTTAAGGCTCCAAGTGCGCAGCTATCTCTCTCGCGCACCACAACATTTTTAAACATATAAAATCACTGAAATGTTTTAAATAAAACCGGCCAATTGCGAGTCGGACTCGCGCACGAAGGGTTCCGTACCATTATCTATAAAAACGGCAAAAAAATCACACAATCACAAAGGTTTGTTGTATGGGAGCCCCCTTAAATATTAATTTTATTTTAATTATTAATTTTTAAAGTGAATAATATAACTCAATATTCAGTGAAGATTTCAAGCGTCTACCTGTTACCGTTATCAATATCGAGCAAAAATGAGCAAAAAAATCACGTATGTTGTATCGGAGCCCCTTTAAATATTTATTTTATTCTGTTTTTTAGTATTTGTTGTTATAGCGGCAACAGAAATACATTATCTGTGAAAATTTCAACTGTCTAACTATCACGGTTCATGTACACAAAAGATCCCCATGGGTCGAAGTGTCGCCAACCAGTTTGTTGGCCCCCGCTGTGACTATACAAGATAAGATCACGGTTCATGAGATACAGCCTGGTGACAGACGGACGGACGGACAGACAGCGGAGTCTCAGTAATAGGGTCCCGTTTTTACCCTTTGGGTACGGAACCCTAAAAAGATTTCATTCGATATCCTATTTTTGCTTGGCTGAGGAGTTCCAAAATATATGTTTTTGCACTTCTCCGTCACCAATATCAATCTTAACTGAATACGTCGTTTTTAACCGACTTCATTAAAAATATTTCTCCTATCTAATTAAACAATTATATATCTCACTTTTTTTCTTATAACTTAGTGATTTTCAACCGACAAAAAAGGAGGAGGTTCTCAATTCGACTGTATTTTTTATGTTTGTTACCTCAGAACTTTTGGACTGGGTGAACCGATTTTGATGATTCTTTTTTTTTATTTGAAAGCTGGTGCTTCCCGTGTGGTCCCATTTCAATTTGGTCCAGTTCTGACAATGGCATCCATGAGAAGTTTGTTGCTTCAGTTTTTAAACTATAAATATATTATATGTTTAATAAAATGTTGTGAAGCGCGAGAAAGATAGCTGCGCGCTGTCAACCCCACCTTAAAAACTCTTATAACATATACCTATGTAGTAAAGTAAGTAAGTTCGTATAGACTGAGTGGCCAGCCGTAGTGTCAGAGTTAAGCCGCCGAAAGGCATCTGACCTGGCTTAATGATTGCTGCTTTTAGGAACAAACAACCGGGTTCTACAATTTAACTTGTCATCCGACCCACGGTAGCGCTCAGAAAGAAACGCCACTCACGGTCACCCATCCGAAGACTGACCGGTCCGTCCGTTGCTTAACATTGGTGATCGTTCGAGAACACCTAGTCAAGCTACGCCACTAGCGCTTTAGGTAGTAGGTAAGTTTATGGTGTTCTTACGTAAACCAGTCGCGTGTACGTACAATAGGCACAGTTCCATTCTACGTATTGTATTGTTGTGGTAATGTTATTGACCTTGATTGTTATCAATATTGTGATTATTTAATACATTATTTTATTGCGAGTGTTGCGTCTTAGGTTTACAAAATTATCGGTCATATATACGCACTTGTATGATGACTGATTCATACGTTGAGTTTTTTTTGGCGGGAACGTCTTAGTAACGTGTTGTTGTTTTGTTTTATTTTCCTAAACTTGTGTTATTTTGAACATTAATGCTATAAAAATGGTGGTGTTTTATTTATTAAGTTTTCGATTAAGTGCGTGAGTGTAGGCAAGTAAAATAAAGCAGTAAAACGTGTGATTTTACGTTGTCGGCAAAACTCTATAGAAGTTTCTAGTAAAGTCGCCACCACTTTACTGAAGCAGGACTTGACTTAAATTGACTTGACTGTATACATGACTTAGATTGTGACTAGGACATTTACAACTTGTTTTATTAAAGAAACTTGAAAATATCTTAATACTTGACACTGGCAAATGCTTAAATGCGGTTCCAATACAAAAAAGAAGAAGAAGAAGATTCATACGTACATAATACAAGTATACGTTTAGAAAACTCTAAAATCTCAAACAATAAAAAATTATGGCTGAACGGCTTCTTTGTATGAGGATTACAATAAAATAAATATTTGTGGACATTTCACAACAACACCATCTAGCCAAAACTAAGCAAAGCTTGTATTATGGAACTAGATGGCTGATAGAATACATATATACTTTTTTTTTTACTGAAAAAAAAACCTTCAGTCAAATCCTTTTTCAAACAATAAAAAAATATATCAAAATCGGTCTTTCCGTTTGAGAGCTACGATACCACAGACAGATACACAGATAAACATGTTAAAATCACAACTCTTTTTGGGTCGGGCTTAAAAATCACGTCTATTTTCCTTTACGGGGTAGGCAGAGCATCAAAAATCGTGGAGCCGTTTGACGCCACATATATCGTGATTAGATAGAAGCAAAGAGTATTGTACTATGGATAGAAGGAAGAGGGGATAAGAGGGTAGAATGTAATATTGGCTTATAGTGACAGGGTTTCCATCAAGTTTCCATCATTTTCTCACAAAAAACGTACACTCAACAGCGTATCAAGCTTAACGAAATCGTAAGTTAGACTGCAAAAAGTGCTTTTCTGCAGTCGGGTATTTTGTTTTTCTTTTAATATAGATACTTTTTAAAGGCTTTTTAACAGTTGGTTTTATGTGATTTAGGTACTCGTATACATAAAATAGAGTAAACGATAGTGTATTTTTTTATACAAGACGCGATTTAGGTACTTGTATACTTAAAATAGAGTAAACGATAGTGTATTTTTTTATACAAGATGTGATTTAGGTACTCGTATACTTAAAATAGAGTAAACGATAGTGTATTTTTTTATACAAGACGTGATTTAGGTACTCGTATACTTAAAATAGAGTAAACGATAGTGTATTTTTTTTATACAAGATGTGATTTAGGTACTCGTATACTTAAAATAGAGTAAACGGTAGTGTACATTTTTTTATACAAGATAGATCTACGATTGACCACAACTCGCCTGAAATTAATCTTACAAAAATTTAAATCTTACAAAATGTGTTTGTTCCAGGGATGCATTTCTCCCAGTCAATAGCGATAATACAGAGTCAAGTGGGCACAATAAGAGGCGTTCAAGTACTTTATAGTGATCAGGTAAATACATCAATTATTTTCTTGCATGCCGTGGATGTCTTTTTTTTATACATTATTGATCTACGATTGACCACCAACTCGCCTGATGTTAAGCGACGGTGTGACCGAGGATGAAGCGTCGATCTAGAAGATATCTATTCATTCTAGCCTTGAAAATTCCAAGATTGTAGGTCTCTTTTTCCTCCGTTTGTCACTTTGCGCCAGCGGTGGTGGTACGGAATTTTCGCATACTCTGGAAATAGGAAATGTAACCGGGTTACGTGGGATTATATGAACTAACCTACTATATCTACTTCCAGGATTAAGGGTTTTTCGGAGAGCTCCAAAATTGGCATGCGCATAAGCGACTCGCTTAAAACGGTGACGTGATTTACTATTGAGCGCTAACATTTCTAGAATATCTTATAATACAGGTTGCGTCACTTGGGCGCAGCCGCATGCGAAATTGCGACCTATAGCTGCAGTCTGGAGTGTTAGACATAGACTATGAGTTTTTAAAATAAATTGCCAAGTGCGTGTCATGCCACGCTCAATGTAGTGTGCTGTAGTAACATATCATAATTAATGTGACCTAAAAACAGAGTCTCTTGTTTGATACTACGAACATATGAGTTAATTTGTTAATTTAAATGAAATATTGACTTGTCTAAGTAATTACTTTTAAGTTGTTCGACTATAACTGTATAACTTGTAAAGCCTACTTGGCCGTTATAGATTTCCTTTTAATTTCATCATATATTCTACTAGCATGAATCTTTTCATACAACATATATAAACCGTTTAGCCAATAAGCCCCCCCCCCTTATTGGGGGGTAGGGGGACACACGTGCCTCTAACAAAAATTATCCCTTCAAAGCTTAATATTTCGCAAACGGATCCCTAAATTGTAAAATGGTTTTTGCACACCCCAAAAGTTTTTTAATTACCTATCGAATGATACCCTACTCGATGGGGTAGATGAGAAAAATAATTCATCCCCACTCCCCACTTTGCGTGCGTGTAGGGGAGTACCCCAAATACTTTTTCAAAATTTTATTCGACTTTCTCGGCAATATGCATATCTACAGCTTTGTAATACTTATAGTTTTTGGAGAAAAGCAGCGGACAGACAGACAGACGGACATGGCGAAACTATAAGGGTTCCTTGTTTACTACGGAAAACAGTTGGCGCGCGTTCAACGGCCAGCGTCTTCCTGCCTCCTTGCAGACATATTACTTTGTAGCTGGACGTCTTAAGCTGCCTCTGACGATGCGTGGTCACCTCCAGAGAAATTTTCGACGTTATCTGTTCTGGCTATCTGTTCTGCGTGTAACGTGCTCTGCCCTCTTCCATTGCAACTTGTCGTCGAGCCACCAATATAATACTACGTATTGTTTGATTTCAGAATCCGCTAAACGTAGACCTAGTAATCAACATGCCACAGGACGGCGTCCGGTTAATATTCGACCCGGTCGCGCAACGGCTCAAGATCATAGAGATTTACAATATGAAACTAGTTAAACTTAGATATAGGTGAGTAGCTCTATAGATAAACCGCTTAACTGAGTCTGTTCCTGAGGTATGGGAGCGGCAAGGGAGGGTTCACATGTAATAGCAATGCTGACGCCCGACTAACGTAATATAACCCCGGCGTATAAATAGTTTTATAGAATCCGCACTTCTCATTTTTTTTTGTTATGCATTGCCAGTGTCACGTGAATATAATTTTGAAATGATGACAATCAGTTCTGACAATGTCAAGAATTAATAGAGCATGTTCTAAAAGAGAACTAATATGGCATTGAGGGCGCTGCTGCTCATTTATTTTAGACTAAGAGCGGGCCGTATGTTTGCCCACCTCATCAGGTAACAAGATGTGAGCTATCTAGGACGATGCACATCAGTAAGGTGTTTCTAAATGTACAGGGTTGCCTAGGCCAAGGCTGGAGCGTTTTGTACAGTTTGCAAAACTGTGACCATTTTTGGGGCGTCTATCACCATCGAGTAACAAGTAGTACATTCGAAAGTGCGTATCTAGAAGTGCCAAAATCAATATGGTTGCATATGTCTTATCTTGTTACTTGATGACGTGATTGGTATTATTTTTGGCCCCCTAAAATTAGATAGAGTCATGCTCCAGGCAAAGCTCCAGGGTTAGGCGAGGCATATATAGGCCATAATGATTTTGGCACTTCTAGATACGCACTTTCGAATGTACTACTTGTTACTCGATGGTGGTGGACACCCCAAAAATGGTCACATTTTTGTTAACTGTACAAAACGCTCCAGGCTTAGCCTAGGAACCCTGTATATTTAGAGACACCTTACTAATGTGCATCATCCTAGTCAGCTCACATCTTGTTACCCGATGAGGTGGGTAAACATTCGGCCCGCTCTTAGTCTATTTCGTTCGAAAAGAATAATCGAGACGTTAGTTCCAATATTTTTCCACGGTAGTTCTTTCCAAAATGCTCATTACTTCATGCTTTTTGGTATGATTTATAGTCCTGAATACGTTTTTAACGGAAGATCTAAGTGCACTTTTAAGTGTCTTAAAATCCATTATTTGGAATTGACTGGCACGATGGATTCATGCGGAGAAAAAAAGTGTAGTACGATCCATCAATGGAGCTATGCAAGGATCCAAGTGGACGGGGGACTAAAATCACGTTTTTTCCTTGTTGTGGTAGGCAGAAACCAATACCATTCCACTTGCTACGATCCTGACACACTTACCTCGTTAACGTTAGAGTATATCTACACATTGCTTAGTTAATTTACATTAAGGTGGAGCTCAAAGTGCGCAGCTATTATCTCACGCGCATCACATCTTTTTTAAACATTTGTTTTAAATTTTATTTTAAATTTTAAAATATCAGGTCATTCAGATAGGAGGAATGTTTAAAAAAAATATCTTCGGTGTTTTTTAAATTGGCTGAGGACCTAGAAAATATGGTTATTTCACAACTCAGTCGCCAGTATAAATGATATCTTAATTTTTAATATTTCTTCTATCTAAATAAACAAAATCATCTCTTACTTTTTTACTCACTTCCAAAAAGAAGAAAGTTCTCAATACGACTGTATGTTATTTTATGTTTATTCAACGATTACTAATTAATTAACTATGAATTGTTTTTGATAATTCTTTTTTGTTCGGTGAGTAATACCCCACAGGTAATGATAAAATTTATAATAAATAAAATGTATCCAAACATATGAATATTATCAAAATTGGCTCAGTACTTTGGTTTTTATAACAAATTAACTGAAAAAATTACATCCAAGTAAACGAATTGCGTATTCTGAAGTCGGTTTTGTCAGTTTGTTAAACTATAATTAGCTTATATTTTTATTCTTTATTCAATACCATACACGACAGAATGCAATAAGAGAAAGTTCACATTTCAAATGCATATTAATAAACTGTGTCGTATCCTAAAATTATGTATGCCTAGCTAGATAAGGTAAAGTAGTTTTTTTTTACTCAATGATTTTATGTTTCAAAAATGTTGTGATGCGCGAGAGAGATAGATGCGCTCTTTGAGACCATCCTTAACGTTGCATCACCGTGCTATCCTTTCAAACCAATAACACGGAAAACCGAGGTGGTACGAGCTGTTATCGCCGCTACAGTAAATAGGTGGCCGGTATCAAGTGACTGTGCGACCTAATGACACTTTAATACTAATCTATACTGTCTGTACTGTCTGTCTCGTATAAGTTTGAATGTTTTTTTTAAGTGAAAACTTCTTCAGAGGCGTTGTGCATTTTTTGGATGGGTAAAAAACGAAAAACTCGCGTCAGATCGTCAGATTAAAATTCGTAAGATGGACGGATTATTTTAGTCAGAAATCTATTCTAACGTTCTGCATTTAAAGTTCATTATTGTATGTACAAGTTTGTCCTTCTAGCCTGACGTAATTATTTTAGTCAGAAACCTATTCTAACGTTCTGCATTTATAGTTCATTATTGTATGTACAAGTTTGTCCTTCTAGCATGACGTCATTTTCGACACGTGCACGTAAGACTCGTTAGCTCAGTAAGTTAGAGCACCGATATAAATTTCAATGTGTCCATCTGAGGGCGGAGGTTCAAATCCTTCACGAGTCATTCTTTCTGCTATTTTATTTTTTAGGTTTCACTTCTGCCGGCACTCCCGGAGTGCAACTGTTGTTTTTTAAATGTAGTTATAGGTTTACGCTTGCCCGCCAACTCGCCTGATGTTAAGCGTCGTTGCGGTCTACGATGGAGCGCGCTTACCTAGAAGAAAACCTAATAGCCCACGTAGCCTAACTTTTAGTTAAATTTTGCTTTAAGGCCAAAACTCTAACTAGTCTATTTATACTGCTTATATATATTACTATTTAGCCATGTTAGTTAACATAAACATTATTTTTGTCTTTTGCAGTGGAATGTGCTTCAATTCCCCGGAAATAACGCCATCTATTGAGCAAATAGAACACTGCTTCGGCGCGACGCACCCGGGGCTGTACGACTCGCAGCGCCATCTTTTCGCGCTTAACTTCAGGGGGCTGTCCTTCTACTTCCCTGTCGATAGTAAATTTGAGGTACATACCTTGAATATTATAGGTAGCGCCATCTATTGAAAAAGAGAGTTACTAAAATTTTCTATATTTATAACTGTTTATGTTGATCATCTTTCATACTAAAAATAATTGTTTTTCGATATAAATACGTCATTTTCAGTGTCAAAGAAAAAGTTGAGAGTGCATGAGCGCATTTTGAATATGCGTATTATTTTACATTATTTAATTATAATTAAAATAAATTGGAATTTATTTAATAATTACTACCATTACTATGAAAATAACGAGATAATTTCAGCTAAGCAAAAGGACATAATTAGTTACAAGTTTTCCGACTTAGTTTGTTTATGTATCAATAGCAGGCTTATGTTGTAAACTTTGTGTTTAGCGCCATCTATTGAGCAAAATAAAACTGAATTATGAAGCATTATCATAACGCACGGTTAGGTTTTGTCTCACTTTAACGTTATTATATCCTGTATTTTCGTCTCTTTCCAGCCCGGCTACGCTCACGGTCTGGGCTCGTTGCAGTTCCCAAACGGCGGATCGCCCGTCGTCTCGAGAACTACCATCTATTATGGATCTCAGCATCAGGTACACCATTGTTTTTACTTTAATTATTTATGAATAACACAATTAATATTTTGAATATTCCGGGCAAAACGGACTATTCTTCTTTTTTTTTTGTATTGTACCCGCATTAAAGCATTTGCCAGTGTCAAGTATTAGAATTTTTTCAAGTTTCTTGAATAAAACAAGTTGTAAATTTTCTAGTCACAATCTAAATCACGTATACAGTCAATTTATAAGTCGAGTCCTGCTTCAGTAAAGGGGCGGCGACTTTACTAGAAGCTTCTATGGAGTTTTGCCGACAACGTAAAATCACACGTTTCACTGCTTTATTTCACTCTCACGCACACTCACGCACTTGATCGAACACTTAATGAATAAAACACCACCATTTTTATAGCATTAATGTTCAAAATAACACAAGTTTAGGAAAATAAAACAAACAACAACAACAATACGTTACTAAAACGTTCCCGCCAAAACCCAACGGACTATTTTTCAATGACTTCCAAAATTAATATGTCAGAGTTAGTACCACGGCCATATAAGCCCCATACATAAAAAGCACTAATTGTCGCTAATTGCCATTGTCAATTGGCTTTATTTAGATTAGGGAAATTCATCTAGATGGCAGCAAACCTAAATTTTTAACATATATCAACATGTGCAAAACCCACGGAGCCATTAACAAAACAAACAAAAAAAAAATTAGGAATCTGATTCGTTTCGGACGTAGTGAGAAACCGCTCTTACTCTGTTCCAGGTGAGCAGCAACTCCGCGGGCAACGTGTCGGCGGCGCCGCTCCCCTCCCTCCCCCTGTCGTGCTACAGGCAACAGCTGCACCTGCGCCGCTGCGTAGTACTGCGCAGCCAGAACGTCACGCAGGGGCTGCGCCTTCACTGCTTCACCGAGGGTGAGTTCACATATACCAGCACCCCTTAGTACAAGTTTTTATGAAGAAACGCGAAGAATAAATTTTTTGAAAGCGCCCTCTGTGGGTTACGAAGAGAAACGTAAGAAATGTATGGAAGCGTACAAAAACTTTCATCGCCGCGTTTCTTCATAAAAAAATTGTACTAAGGGTGCTGTATGTATAAAATTGACAAGATTCGTCACTAGATGGCGGTGCGTCACGAAGGACAACAATCCACGCAAACAGTATAGTTCCTGTCACGTAAAAAGAACGCTGACCGACAGGGGAGGGGATGTGTCTGCGCATGGGTACAATCACGTCCTAAAGTTCTAGCCTCTTGGTGCAACGACCGGCACCTGAGCGAGCGCGATAGCAATATAATCACGCGAGAGTGACAGAGATAGGTAATCTTAGGTCAATGCACGAAATTCTTCCGGCTCGGCGTTCATACTTTAGGTACTAGGCTATTGTTTTATAATTTCAGTTTAACAACAGGTACATTACTAGCTACTTAGTACTTTGGAATATATGCAGGAATTAACAAGTATATATTTAAAAGAAAAATAAAATACCCGACTGCGGAGAAGCAGTTATTGCAGTCTAACTTAAGATTTCGTTACGCTTGGTACGCTGATGAGTGTGCGTTTTTTGTGAGTAAATACGCGTAAACTCCAATGACTTTCCATCACGTGGACGTTAAGTCTAAAACAAAATTCACGACTAACTATAGTGCATTAAGTACTTGCATATATATAACAAAGATACAAAGAATATTATATGTGCCCGCCACAAATCGGTTCCAGCTCAGCATACTGCTAGCTGCCAACAGCCAGCGCTGGCCTTCCGCTGGAATCTACAGATAACACAGTACACGAAATTATAAATAATAAAAAATATTTTTAATTAAATTATGGATAGTTCACCATAAACCTGTTTTTTAAATAAAACTACTGGTCACTCACGTCTGTTTTGAGTTGCGAAATCCGACTATAGTTTCAACCGAATTCGGTGGTATTTTTCAAAGGAGCAGTGCAAACGTCACTCTCGGTCGGTGATGCGCCTCGCTTTTTTTTTTTAACAAATTTATTCTCCACTGACTCCAGGGTACGTTAGTTTCCATAGTAAAAGCTGTTTTTGTTTTTCCCCAGGTACATCCCGATCTCTAGAGCCGGTAGGCGTGCCTCTGTGCCGCGTGGTCCGGTTCGGGGACAGCTGCCAGGGCGTCGCGCGCGCACTCGGCGCACCCTCGCGGATCTACTACAAGAGCGACGACAAGATGCGCATCCACCGCGCGGCGCAGCGACGTCGCCCGCCCCCCGCCTCCGACTACTTCTTCAACTACTTCACGCTCGGCACGGTGAGTCCTCTCCTTCTTCTTCTTCTTTTTTGTATTGGACCCGCATTAAAGCATTTGCCAGTGTCAAGTATTAGGATTTTTTCAAGTTTCTTGAATAAAACAAGTTGTAAATGTTCTAGTCACAATCTAAGTCACGTATACAGACAATTTATAAGTCGAGTCCTGCTTCAGTAAAGTGGTCGCGACTTTACTAGAAGCTTGTATGGAGTTTTGCCGACAACGTAAAATCACACGTTTCACTGCTTTATTTCACTTGCCCATACTCACGCACTTTATCGAACACTTAATGCATAAAACACCACCATTTTTATAGCATCAATGTTCAAAATAATACAAGTTTAGGAAAATAAAACAAAGCAACAACACGTTACTAAGACGTTCCCGCCAAAAAACTGGAGTCCTCTCCTGCTTTGTTCTACTGACGCGGGGCTACCTCTTTAACTTTATTTTATTTTATTGTTTTATTCGAAAGTAGGTTTGCGCTTGACCGTCAACTCACCTGGTGTTAAGCGACAGTTACGGTCTACGATGGAGCGCGCTTGCCTAGAAGAAATGGATATTATATGGATATTTTTTAGGGGTTTAACAAGGAACGCTTATAGTTTCGCCATGTCCGTCCGTCCGTCTGTCTGTCTGTCTCTCTATCTGTCTGTCTGTCCGCGGCTTTGCTCAAATAGTATTAGTACTAGAAAGCTGTAATTTGGCATGGATATGCATGTTAGTTAAACCGAGAAACTCGTAGAACAAAATTTTGAAATATATTTTGGGGTTTTTGGGGCCTTCCTTACACGTAAAGTGGGGATGAATTGTTTTTCTCATCTACACCATCGTGTGGGGTATCGTTGGAAAGGTAATAAAAAAAAATTGAGGGTGTGTTAAAACCTTTTTTCAATTTAGGAATCCGTTTACAAAATAGCTTTGACGGCTAAGTAGGCTTTACAAGTTATCGAGTATGTATGAAATTAGGAGCTCTTGGTTCTGTTTATGGAACCACAACTAACTCAATACAACACCTCAATAATTTTAAAGTGATAATTAAATGTGATTAGTGAGTGTATACGTGTATATATGTATGTAGGTGTATATATATATTAATATGTATATATAATATTGTTTATATGTCGATATCTTCATCATTGATAACTTTTGTTTTAACTTTTCTCTCTCCGCCCATTTCTTTAGAAATAATTACTAAGGTTACATGGTTAAGACCAACAGTAATAATTACTGTTGGTCTTAAATAAATAAATAAGTAACTGATTGATGTGTTCTGTAGGATATCCTGTTCGATGCGCGCACGCACACCGTGAAAAAGTTCGTCCTGCACACCAACTACCCGGGACACTACAACTTCAACATGTACCATCGCTGCGAGTTCCAGCTCACTGTGCAGTCGGACAAGTACGTGTTTCTGTTTCTTGACAGCCCTCATGGCTCAGTGGTAGTGAGTCTGCCTTCTTAGCTGTGGGTCGTGGGTTGGATTTCCACGCACGGGAAACATTTCTGCTGAGCATGGATGTTTGATCTGTGTCTGGGTGTTTATATGTATCATGTGTATGTATTTACAAAAAAAGGTATATTATGCATTTTATCAGCCATCTGGTTCTTATAGAACAAGTTTTTCTTTGTTTGGGGCTAGATGGTGTGTGATATGTTCTTTAATATTATTATTATATTAACTGATAGAGAGAACAAATGACCAAAGGGCTGGCGCTTACCTCGGTCAGCGGATTAGCATTGCTATCCAACGAGGCAATGTCGCCAGCCTTTTGGGAACGTTGCCTTGGGACTGTGACCTGAGTTCTGTTTTTTATCTGTAATATGTTTTTTATTTATAATAATATGTTTAGTTATTTAGGTCATTTATAGAAATAAATTGGTTTAAAAATCTGTTTTAATAAATATTATTATATAAGAAGTTATTGTAATTCGACGGTGTATATTAGAATAATACTATTATTTTTAATATTTATTTTTTTATAATTATTATTTATTTATCTCTTTTATCTAATTATTATTTATTTATCGCGCAACACCGATCGAGAGTGACGTTTGCGCTGCTCCTTTGAAACAGACCGCCGAATTCAGTTGAAACTATAGTCGTATATTTCGACTCAAAACAGAAGTGAGGGACTCGTAGTTTTCATTTAAAAAGTTTGTTATATTGTTTTGTATGTAAGTATGCGCAGCGGCAGATTTTTTTTATTGTACAGGTGTGATTCCAACTCGCTGGTGGAGAGCCGCGGTGCCACCTCTATCACTGCGTACAGCAAGTGGGAGGGCGTGTCTCGAGCGCTGCGAGTCTGCGAGCGGCCGTGCGTGCTCAACAGAGCATCTTCCACCAATACCACCAACCCATTTGGTAGTACCTTCTGCTACGGGTACCAGGATATCATATTCGAGGTGAGGTTACAAGTGGGACGGCGTGTCTCGAGCGCTGCGAGTCTGCGAGCGGCCGTGCGTGCTCAACAGAGCATCTTCCACCAATACCACCAACCCATTTGGTAGTACCTTCTGCTACGGGTACCAGGATATGATATTCGAGGTGAGGTTACATAACTTCAGCAAGTGGGAGGGCGTGTCTCGAGCGCTGCGAGTCTACGAGTGACAGTGCGTGCTCTGCTATGGCTACCAGGATATCATATTCGAGCCTTTAGTTTAGTTTTACACAGAAATGATGCAGTAGACCTGAAGGAGCATCTTTTAACCGACTTTAAAAAAAGGAGGAGCCGGTTCTATGTTTGACTGACCGAGTATGACCGACTATATGTTTTTTTATGTAGTTTATGAAGAGAAAGCTCCCGAGGTGGTCCCATAAATATTTTATCAACTTTGCTTTATTATTTTTTAAATAATCTCTAGGAACGTGAATATTTTGTTTGCTTGCCTCAATACATATTGCGTTTCAAATTATAGAGTCGCAGATGTTAATCTGATACATTTCCCTATATATGCTAAAGTGACAAATGTTGCAGAATATCGCATTTATATATTTTTACAGCGATTATACGTATACGCGTACTTTCTCACAAGAAACGTACATTCAACAGCGCACCAAGCGTAACGAAATCGTAAGTTAGAGTGCAAAAACTGCTTTTCTACAGTCTGCTATTTTGTTTTTTCATTTAATATAGATACTAGACAGGCCTTATGGCTCAATGGTAGTACAACTACCTCTACAGCTGTAGGTCGTGGGTTCGATCCTCATCCAGGGCAAACATTTGTGTGATGAGCATGGATGTTTGTTCTGTGTCTGGGTGTTTCAATGTAAGAATGTAAGTATTTACAAAAAAAAGTTATGTATTCTACCAACCATCTAGTTTCCATAGTATAAGCTTTGCTTAGTTTGGGTAGATGGTGCTGTGTGGAATGTCCACCAATTTTATTTTTTTAACCTATACTGTCCCATTCCTGGGAAAAGGTCTCATTTCCATTCATAAATCGCGGTCCATCGCTGCCTCCTGCCAATCTTCCCGAAATGTATCAAGATCGTAATAAGTTTTAATAAAAAAAAAAAGTTTTAATTTGTTTCTTGTGTATGCAGGTGATGTCGAACAACTACATCGCGTCTATAACCCTGTACCAGCCCGAGGGGACCCGGTCCACGGTCCCTGACTTCACGGTCACCTCGATGGCGTGACAAAACCAGGTGATATATTAACTATGCAATGTTCATTAATTAGTAGAACAAATGGGAGTTACCGATCTAAGTGTCTTCAAATCGCGAGTGAATTAGGCAAGCGCGCTCCATCGTAGACCGTAACTGTCGCTTAACACCAGATGCGTTGACGGTCATCGAATAAAAAAAAAACTTTATTGCTAATTTAAAATAAAATTACATGTCATTATGCAATGGGGTATGTAAAGTTTTTTTTCGTTTTTTTTTTTAATATTTTTATTTGATAGATTGGATCATTTAAAAGAACTAATTTCAATGTTTTTTATTCAGTTCAGTACTTATTTTTTAATATTTATTTAAAGATAAAATCGTGATGACGCCACGGTTATTCACAATCATTTTTAATAATTATAATTATATAATTATAATTTTTATTATTCACAATTATTCCTGCTGAATAAAATGTTGTGATAGCCTACATGAACTAAAAAAAATGGTATTCATCTAAATTGACATTGACAGTGACATGTATATTTCTACAATTTTAAAGAAAATTATTTTGTTATGACAGTTGTCATAGAGATATTGTCTATGCTTGATATTCACTGTCAATGCTGTCAGCATCAACTTTTTTCAAAAAGCGTGTTATTTAGTATTTTTTTTAAACTGTATATTATTATTTTTGGTTTAAATTACATTGTTTTTCAGGAATCCCCGGCAGATAACTACACGTCCTAAACGGTTTTGGTTGTTACACCACTCAATCCTCCACTTAGACAAACTGTGTGACAAACACACAAACATAATTAAAAAATCAAAAGTAATAACTCTCACGCGGAGTCTACATATCTTTACCATAACGCACCTAAGAGGAAACAGTATTTAAAAAAAAAAATATGTGATAAAAAACCTGTGAAAAAAAAAACTTTAAAAAAAGTGAGTGACAGATCTCAAGGTGTGTAAGTAAGTTTATTTAATTATCTAGAGCCAATGGACCGAAATAGTTTATTATTAATTATTATTTTATGAAGAAAACTTATTGTTAAGACGGTATGGAAAGTTTTTTTTTAATAATCACGATAATTGTTAGTCAATTGTGTTCTTTTAAGTTATTTTGCTATTTTTTTTGTCGTGTGAATATATATTTTTTATAATTTAATATAATATTAATAAATCACGTATCGCGCTTTTCTCCCTGAAAAAAAAATCTACACTTCAATATTAACTGATTTTGATGATACTTTTTTATGTGATAAGAAACGTGAATAGCTAGTTCTATTTTTTGTTGTTTCTTAAAATTTGAATAAACTTCAATAATACGTTTACATAAACAAGTAATTGTTTAAAAAAACTAAATAAACCGACTTCAAAATACGCGATTTGTTTACTTGGATAACATGTTTTTTCCAGTTATTTTATTTTAAAAACCAAAATACCGAACCGATTTTGATAAAATATCTATGGGACCACCTGGAAAATATACCCTTACAAGCAAAAAAAAAATATTTTTCAAATCGGTCCAGGGGTCTTCGAGTAATCGGGGACATACATAAAAAAATTAAAAAAAGATTCCGACGAATTGAGAACCTCCACCTCTTTGGAAGTCGGTTAAAAAATCTGAACCCTCGTCATTTTACGGTTCCTATCACAAAAGAAATCATCAAGGTCAGATAATGTTTAGAAGTACCTAAATAACAGTTTTTGCTGTTGTATGAAAAATGCGTAATATACCTGCGCCCTCAAGCACCCTTTAAAGGAATAATAATTAATAAAATGTGAGTGAAAAAAAAAAATAGTTTGAAAGTGCGTTATAAATGAATAAAATTAACAACGAGTTTCGTAATTTATTTTCTTATTTTTTAAACTCACATCTTTTTAAAATTTATATTTTAGAGCTTAAAATAAAATAAAAAAGTATTTTCACTCGACAACTAAAAGAAAAACATGACCGAAGTTTAAAAAAAATACTGCAAAAAATTAGATTTAGACTGTTGTAAATATTCGAGAGATGAAATTGATTTAAATCAAATTGATGTATTTTTTCTAAAACTCTAGACTAAAAAAAATGTGTAAAAAAATAAATAATTAGGGCGTGTGCGTTAACATGTGCAAAATTTATTTTTATAATTTAACTACAGCACTATTTAATGCAATATTTTATTTAAAACGCTATCGCGTTGATTTTATTTAAAATTATTTTTACTGCTCGAAAATACGTTGTGAATAACTATTTTTTTTTTTCAAAAACATACATAAAATAGTGCCTTACGTCAAATGTATTTATTGCTGTTTATTTTAAATCTGTGACTTATAAATTTGTCAAATAGCTTTTTTACTAATGAAAAAGACGTTTCACACTCTTAATGTTTTAATATTTTCAAATTTTTGTAAATTGTTATTCATATGATATTGAAAAAAAAACAAGAATAGGAGTATTTTTTTTACCATTTCACGATAAAAATAGCCTTCAAAATGCGCAATTTTGTTTTTAACACCCTAACTGACGTATCGATTTTGATGAAATTTCTGTGGCCAATCTTAAAGTATATTATTTAAAAAAAAAAGGTTAAAATACAGCCGAATTGTTAACATTTTTTTGCTTGATGTTGGCATCATGCATGCACATTTGCCATTTGTCGAGTTACATTTAGTAGTAGACATTTTACAATAATCTCATAAAAGTGGCGGGAAAACGCTGAATGCAGGCCGCTTTCAATCGGTCTTTTTGGAGGTCCATGGGGGAGACCTATGTCCAGCAGTGGCCTTCTTATGGCTGAGGTGATGTATATGATGTTAACCTCTTTCTTTTTGAAGTCTGCAATCATTAAACAAACAATTATGAACATGATATATAGTACTTATTATTTATTTTCTGTATAAGACACGAGAAAACATACTAGTTATTCACCACGTGTTTTTCGGAATGTAAAAAAATGTTACTATTATACCAAATCACATAATTAAGTGGTTCTTTTCATTTTATCGAACATTCTGATATTAATAATTTATTTTTAGATCAAGCTTATAATATATATATTTATATTTATTAATTAAAATAATTTTAGATCAGAAAAAGAAACATGGGTGTGCTCGAAATTGTATGTATGAAATGTATGCAGATTTTGTTTCTAAATACTTCGCGATATAGATATGACAATGAATTTGTCAATGGTGTCAATTCTCATGTACAACTTAACTAACTAAACTGCCGGGACTAAAATTGTTGAAATTGTAAAATTCACAGGCCTTACAGTTCAGTTGGTTGTATGTGTACCTTCTAAGCTGTAGGTTGTGGGTTCTTAAAAATTGTACTTAAGAATCGACACCATAGATTAAATATATCAAATATTATTTAGCAATAATGTGATCGCTTTTATTTCTTATAAACTCATATTAAGTGAACTGTTGTTGAAATGTGAACCATATATCATACTATGTAAAGTAGAAAATGTTCTGTTCTTACTAAAAAATTAACAATTTAATTCTAATATGTTTTGCTCTTGGTAATAAACTATCAGACCTTTATAGTTTCAAGTGCCAAGTGCGAAATTGGATTTTATTGTAACATGCCCTAAGTCATAATTTGGTGTAAATGAGCTTCTGATGTAGGCTAGGCCAGCGGTTGTGAACTTGAAACTGCTGTTATGGCAATATGACACTTTAGCTTTGGTGATAAGTACTTGATTTGCTTGTTTTTGAACTGTTTTAGGCATACTTTTTACCGAAAAGAAAGAGAAAATTTACAGAGAGAAAATAATTAATTACAAATCTGTGCGTCCCCACCTGTCTCATAATAATTATAAACACTTGTTGTGTTTTTGTCATGGTAGACTTCTAACCAATCCAAGCGTTCATTTTAGAATTCATGATCTCTTATTGGTCGCCAGTTCATGTAGTTGTTTATATTTGAAGACAGAAAATCAAATAAAATAACGATGAAAAATACAGAGTCGGCTTGAAGGGCTATTAAGGGGCAGTATTTCAAGTTAAGGGCCATAATAAATTTAAAGAGAAATAAAGAGCGACGTTCTCTCTCGTTCTCATTTAAAAAGAAAGACAGAGAAAGTTATGGTTGTCTGATAAAAAAAAACTGAACAATACCTTTTTTGCGTTAATAATTTCTAAGAATGATTTTTATGTATGAAAATTTAATTGGATCAAATTGAACTTTTTGTCCAATATTTGTGATGTTATTTTCTAGTTTTACAAGCGACGATTTTTTTATAAGTTCATTCAGTCATTTTATATCTTTAAAAATGTGGTATGTGCGAGCGAGGCGGGCGATGGTCGGACTACGGACTCACGGACGGAGTTGTCTAATACAGTTCACAAGTAAAATTAAGTACGTTTGATGAAGCACAATTAATCACACGTGTGGTTGTCGTGTTATAAAATGGCTGTGGTGCCATATAACGAAAAAAAAGTTAAAAATTTGACAAATAATGTAATAAAAAAAAAAAGTATTAAATTTAAGGTAGCGTTGCGCTGCGTTTGGGTTGGGAATGTGCAAATATTTTATCTATTTTTTTTACCCAAGTTTTATTTTAATGTCTAGCTTACATCGAATCAGCAAATATGTTGCTTCTAACGATGAATTCAGTCAGCAATCAGTTTTCCGTTTGTTTAAATATGTATTTTTTAACTCTGCAATATATTATTTGATTGACCGGAAAAAAATCACGATCAAAAGAGATCAAAAGAAACGATTGATCAAAAGAGCGATGAGCGATGTGAGGATGTACTGTGAAAGTCCCGAAACCGATCGGAAGACATCGCTCTTTTGACCGATTAATATCGTGAGTTTTTTTTCCCAGTTTTTTTTATCAGTCCTGTTTGTATAAACTGTCGCACTGCTGGGAACGGGCCATCTTCTCATTGTGGGTTTTTCCAGTTAATTAAATAATACTCAGGGAAGTTTTAGTACAGCGATCTGCGGCAACGTTCGTAAAAAGTATTTGCACATTGCACAACTGTTATATTTTTTTATAATGAATAATACTTTCCGCACTGTGCTCTGTAAATGTCACGGTGTGTTGTCTCATAATCATAACGATTGTATGTATTTATGTCAGCCTTTTCTCATACAGGGTGTCCGGGTAAACGAAACACATATTTTGAGGGGTCATTGTAATAAAGTAAAGTAAAGTAAATATTTATTTCCGAAATAGAATTACTATTGCTATGCATTGTCAGTGGGCCCCAAACTTGGGTAAGCCGGTATCTTGGAAGCCCAGATAAATATTAACTACCATAATGAATATCTATTTTACCTAGTTGTTTCATACAAAATTATTTAAAAAAACTTTTTTTCTCAATTTCTGAACTGGTATTGTATTAAATGTTTAATATGTATTATTTTATGTACATATTAAACATTTGTACATAATTATGAATTGGTAAGACGTGAGACAGTAAAGTTAATAAAAAAAAGTACAATGACCCTGTGTTGCGGTGTTGTGTGTCGTTTATCTGAATACCCGGTACAAAATCAGAGACGTAATCAGATATCTTAAATCGTGGGTGACTTTTAATATTTATTTATATTTTAAAGATTTCGGACTCAGGAGTATCTGTCAGGGCAATTTCCCCCTGGTAGTATAATGTAACTTTAAATATTTTTCTGTACAATAAAATATGAAATTTTTATTTTTATTTTTGGCTCTTATTTTTAACCTATTTATTAAACTATCATGACACTATTTTAAAATTAATTTAGGTATTTTATAAAACCCAAAAAATTCATGAAATAATTAATTGGTTCATAATTATTGTAGTATAATGAAACTAATTTATTAAAATATCAGTGAATAATTTTCGAACAATATATATTTTGTATGCTCTGTCTCTCTTGTCAATATGGTAGTGATAGAGATGGAAATAATATCGATTGCTTCACGAGCAGATAATAAATTTCAAAGTTTTATCCGTTTCGTATCGTATAAAGCCCCCAATTCAAAAGGCTGACATATAAAATGATATAATATAACTATAGCTTGTATATTATACGTGTAGTAGTGTTATATGCATTTAGCGATACATAACAACCTTTGTGATAGTGACTATAGGGTCGGTTCTTATGCGCCCGCGTAAAGGTATGCACATAAAGATATGGCTAGTTATAAAAAAAAAAGATCCCATTATTGGACATACAATTCTTTTTCACATTACATTATTTGCCCAAAAATATCTGTAATAAAACTATGGCGAAATATTTTGTATTAGGAGAAAATAAATTAAAACATGAAAGACAGGTATAATATTTTGTAAACAAATTATAGCTTAAGTAGAAACACTATTTGAAAACTAATTTTCATCTCAGTTTAAAAATGAAATTAATAAATTTTTAAATTATTCTACCCCTGAACTTTGACCTGAATGTGCCTCTGGCAAAACTAAATCTTGCTAACTTTAGCAATTTGCCATGTTCATTTGGGGGTTGTGCGAGACTAAACATCTACTGTTTAGTCTCGCTCGCACTACTCACTCCAGCCATGCGTGTGAGCGAGACAGCCACCAGTTTGTACACATAGCTGATTTTTTGCCATTCTTTATGTGCCTAACCTATGAAGAATTTCACCTACTGTACTTATTAGATTTATATATGTCTTGCATACATTGTTCTAGTCTAGCATTCCAGTACTAAACGGTTCATTAGCGGCTACAACGTCTGTCTTTACTGTTTTCATTTTAAGAACGTTATTACCTGGGTGTCTTTAATTTGCCTGTAGTTAGTTTCTTATTCCATCGCTCAATAATGGATCCCGCGTCAGTAACCCTGTAACCGGGACTGGAGAATGACGCGGGATTCCGGAATACCGGGATTTCGGTATTGCGGGAATGGAGGCCCTACATTGACGTTGGGCTAGGCACATACACATGCTAGGCTTATACACATGCTAGGCACATGCACTTGGGGTATCTATAGAAGTCATTGGACGAGTTTCACTGACACACCCATTGGCCCGGCACGCAGGCGCCGAGACGAAACACCCCAGGGGTTTTAGTGGTATACCGGTTGACTAGACTGGATTTTCCGGCACAACGGTTAACTGGGCGGGACTCCCACATAATCACGCAGCCTCCCCCGGGGCGCGGTGGTACCCATAAAGGGTTGCCCTGAGTTAAAAAAAAAACTATAGAAGTGTATGGTACAGTTGGTGAAATAGTGCTTCAATATTAATTATTTTAAGTAGTAACAATTATAACGAGGCATAATAATGTAAAGAGGTAACATACTATTATGAGAAATTGTACATATATTTTCGGATTGCCAGTAAAAAAAAAGTTGCCTGATACAAAAAAAAAACGCTCTTAATAGGCAATTTTTGTTGTTACAGAATTATTCGATTTGTTATGATTTAAGAATACATTTGTAGTGTTTGTACTAAGTTTGATCTCGAAATTCGGAAAATGGTCTGGTAGTTCGTAAAAAAAATATGTGTCAAAAATTTTGAAATTATTTTTGTACTTTATATTGTGGTCAAACGGAGTACATAACACACGCGATAGACACCAAATAGGCACTTTATTTAATAAATAGCAATACTATAGAGTTGCCATAACGAAATATGTATTGTAAATACGGAGACAGATCAGAATTTAAAAAAAAATCTTTGACACTGTACATATTTAGGATTAAAAAAATAACATAAGAATTCTCCAGAACCATTACAAAAGTACCTGAATGTCAAAAATAAGATTTTGAAACTTTCTACACTTAAACGAAGTTAAGATTTTTATGGCAACTCTATCATGAAATTTTCTTCAAAAAATGTGTACAATATAGAAAATATTCACAAATGATGTGGTTTAGATAGAAATACATGTTTGGGCATTAAACCTGTGTATTATAATAGTTGTTATGAATTGATCTGCTTGTAAAATTCACAAAAAGACAGTCTGTTTGAAAAGATAATTAATGTGGCATTGAGGGCGCTACTGTTCTAATTTCATTGTTCTGGAGCAACACAGTCGAGATGTCAGGCTGGTTACCACAACGGTTATAGCAACCTTATTTAAATATTACTTTGACCTTTGTCTTGCTCTCTCAACTGTAGTAAGAGCGAGACAAAAGTCAAACCAATATTAAAATAAGACTGCTTATACGTTTGTGGTACGGGGGCAGTTCCCATTTTTCACCACGATACTTCTCTATCCAGACAGATTCTAAATCATAGTAGAGACAAGTAATAGTAACGAAAACAAATCAAGAAAACCCGATTGGAATTATTTGTTACTTTGACTGTTATCTCGCTCTTTCAACTGTTGAGAGAGCAACCAGATTCGGAATCTATATCTCCGTCTCTGTCATTATCTATGAAAATGACAGAGACTGAGCCGGAGCCTGAGAATACCGCTACAGGACAAAGGTCAAAGTAACATTGAATTAAGATTACAGTAACCTTTTTGGTCAGTACTATTTTTTTTCTATTATGGTTAATGTCTTGGTCATTTTCAAATGGGAACTCTTTTGACCGCAGTGTCTTTACCTAGGGTAGTAAAAAAAAAATAAAGAAATTACTGTAACTAAAGCGTAGGTCGCATAATCTAGTAATTTAGTCGAGTGGATAAGGAGTAAACCCACCTTCTCATCAGTGTTCAGGGTAAACCCACCTTCTCATCAGTGTTTTAGGGTTCCGTACCTCAAAAGAAAAAAAACTGAACCCTTATAGGATCACTTTGTTGTCCGTCTGTCCGTTTTTTTTTTCAAACTGCGTTAAGCGTGCGTCAAAATACAACATGACAGTATCTGGGGGTTCTTACAATCATCATAGTTATTTGAATATTACTTTGCCCTTTGTCTTGCTCTCTCAACTGTAGAAAGAGTGAGGAAACGTAATATTAAAATAAGAATGGAATGTTCAAATCATTCGGTTATTTTTATGGGTATTGACTGAGGTCTACAGCTCGCGGAGCTACTAGTAAAATCACATTGCTTGGCTTGTTAGTTCCCGTGTGAAAATAGCCACATGTGATCTGCACTTAAGGTAGAGATCAACACGCGCAGCTATCTCTCTCGTGCATCACAACCTTTTTAAGCATATACAATCATTGGTTAGGGATATTAGAAAAGTGAGAAATGAATTTGTTTATTTAGATAGGAGAAATATTTAAAGAAAGTTTTATTCAGATATCACTTATACTGGCGACGGAGTATTGAAAAAAATAATATTTTCGTACTCCTCAGCCAATTTAAAAGATTTCAAAGACAAACTTTTCTTAGATATTTCTCCTATCAAAATAAACAAATTCATTTCTCACTTTTCTAATATTCCCACTCAATGGCTATATATGTTTAAAAATGTTGTGATAAATAAATAGAAATATAGATAGATAAACTCTTTATTGTTTACACTTTATAGTAAAACACATACCGTCTTACTTATAAACACTGAATGAGAGCATTTTAGTTAAACAGGGTCTTATTCCGTTTTCGCGCGTGACATTTTCCGTATGACAGGAAGTGGCAAGTCCTTATTCAGTGAATAAGATTTTAACATGCATTTATAAGTATGACGGAAATTACATAGTGAGAAAAGGCTTACAGATTGTGATGCGCGAGAGAGAGAGAGAGAGAGAGATAGCTGCGCGCGTTGAGCGCATCCTTAAGTGCTTTACCAACAATTGTCAGCCCTCTACGAGAAATTGTTTAGTTTATGTATTAGAATCGAGCTTAATTGCCCACTGTTATATTTATTAGATACTAAAACATGTTGGCACTTGTTTTTATTCAACAGATTTCTATCATTTTATCAAATCGTTTATTCGCAAGAATATTGTGTACATAGAGTTCTTAATTTTAATTTTGTACACACATTCGGCCTTACCGAAAAACGTTATTTAACTTTAAGCGATGCTTAACATATTTTGTCAACTTCTGGCTGACACGTAATGTCACTTGCGGAAAGAAGACAGAGAATTTCGGCCTTACCGAAAAACGTTACTTAACTTTTAACATTGCTTAACATATTTTGTCAACTTCTCGCTGACACGTTTGCGGAAAGAAGACAGAGAATTTAAGACGATGGTTAAAGTTAAGTAACGTTTTTCGGTAAGGCCCTTTAAAACGTTGGTTAAAGTTAAATAACGTTTTTCGCTAAGGTCCATTATGTTCAGTCTGCAGGCAGACGTGTAAATGTTTAAAATTTGCTCATTAATGTATTTTAAAATATTTATTATCCTCATTGAATTCTATATATTCCGTATATATTCCCTAACGCTATAAAAACAATTCATGAGAAGCCATTCTTCAGGGAATTCTTAAATTTATTGCCATCCAACATTTTGATATGGTTTGGGACTTTGTTGTAAATTAAAATAGACATGTTGAAAACATTTCTTTTGTATATATCTTTTAATCTGGCTGAAGATTGATGTAGTAAGGTTTTTTATTATACAAAATTAATTTCCACAGACTCCGGGGTCCGTATGTTTTATGAACTAATATATTTATTTTTAACTAGTAGGTACTTTTTTTTTATTATTCAAGAGAATATAGTAAGTTAGTGAATTTGTCTCTTCTTTGACGAGTTAAACTTAACTACGTTTATTATAATGCTCTGGGTGTTCCTAAAAATGCAAATAGGCTTAATATATACATACATTTTTAAATAAAAACTACGGGTCACTCACGTCTGTTTTAGCCGAAATATCCGACTATAGTTTCAACCGCATTCGGCGGTCCCGTAGTTTTTATTTAAAAATGTGTGAAAACCACGTTAGTTTCCATAGTAAAATATACATACATGGTAAAGGAATTATGTTGCATGCTTTAAACATTATTTATTCTGTGTCTTCATCTATCTTTTGTATTAGTATTTACAGATATTTGATATATCATTTTTATTTGAACAATTTGCGGATTACTCACGTCTAATTTTGAGCCGAAATCTCCGACTATAGTTTCAATGGTATATGGCGGTCTTTTTCAAAAGGTGAAGCGCAGACGTCACTCGAGTCAATACAAAAATAATCTCTTCTTTGGTAACAACCACGTTTTCATTGTAAAATTGAATATAAGTATCAGTTTATAAGATCTATTGCTGATCTTTGAAACACACGTGAAAGTCGTTTAGGTATAGTTTGATCATACCTATTTTTTTCTGTATGGGCTTCGTTCCCTTTCCCTTTGCCTTTCCTTTTTGGAAAAAAAAAACACTGGTATTTATAGACATATTTACGTCAAAACAACACTCATTCAGGCCTATCGGGTTTAAAGAAGACCATGGGCCAGTTTTTAAACCCTTTTGACCGTAGTGACCTGTGAGTCGCCTAGCAGGTAATTTAATTAATTTCTCACTGCCCACACAGTGGACCACTCATACAATAATCCCGGTGACCTAAGGGTCATTATATCACCCAGACACTCATTTGAGGATTATGACATCCTTTATACTCGTCATCCGTAGCCGTGTAGGCATGTACAAAAGTAAATTTTTGCAACCTAGCAACTACGAGTATCATATGTGGCGACAAACGGTATCAATGAGTCTTTTATGCTCTTACCCAAGTAGCATAGAATACAACTGACTTCGCCTCCCGCCCTCCTCGGGTTCTTCATTCGCTGCCCGCGCTCGCCCTGTCGTTTGAAGGAGTTTGACAATATTCATTTGTCAATCAAGGCAAGCATTGCGGGCTTCAAGCGCTTCAATCCTAATTGATGTCACGAGCGAGAAGACGACAACCCTAACTTCATACATGTGTGTGCGTTACGTCATCTTACGTATGTGTCATTGATTAACGCGCCGTTGTATGGAGTGTCCGACGTGTGTCAGTCTCTACTCTACTCGTTTCGTATATTATGGTGCTTCCAGATAACGTGCTGTTGGTATTCGTTGTAGGTCCGGTCGAGCCGGCGGGAGGTCGTAGATAAGGCGGCGTCAAGCCTGGGGCCGTATCAGAACCGTTCAAGCAGTTTTATTTCAATATTACTCTGATTTTTGTCTCGCTCTTTCTATGCTTGAAAGAGTAAGACAAAGGGCATAGTAATATTGAAATATTGACTTGCATTAACGAACTTTTAAACTATCTCGGTCATTCACTACCTTATAGTTGTTATACTGTTTATAAGTAATTTTTCGTGATTTGGAGTAAATATTATTTGATATTTATTTATTCAATGTCAGATTTTGTTACTATTATACTATTAACCGGAACATCGAGAACTAAAACTAAATAATACTCTAAACCACGAAAAATTACTTGTAAACAGTAATAAAAATAATTACGCATCAGTTGATTTTTATACATATTCTATAGTAAATTTAATTGATGTCACGAGCGAGAGATAACCAGCCGAAAACCCTAACTTCATACATGTGTGTGCGTTATATACAGACATCATCTTACGTATGTGTTATTGGTTAACGCGCCTTTGTATGGAGTGTCCGACGTGTGCCAGTCGTGACATCAATGTACTTATGTATTTGTACGTATGTATTTTTATTTATTCAATAAGCCCTTAGTAACATGCAACAAATAAGATACAATTTAGCTTAAGACCAATAATAGATTTACATTTTATGTTTACTTTTAAACAACTTCAGTCGGTGAAGTAATTCAAAATATATCAGTTAAATAGAAACGTAGGCCCTAGGTACTTAATCAAAGTCACGTAAATCAATGGTATAGTTCCCGTCACGTAAAAAGAACGCTGATTTGTTCGTAAGCGCGAACAAACCAGCGTTCTTTTTACGTGACGGGATCTATACCTATTTAGACACTTAAATAGGGACTACCCGTGGACCAACTAGATAGCACGTTAGTTGTGCGATAATTTTATAATTTTGTAATGATGGACCTGTGGCACAACCAGTTGTGTTATAAAAAAATATGCTTAGAAAAAGTAGGTTAGATTCGTTAGGTTTATTTTCAACAGACTTCAAAAAAGGAGGAGGTCCACAATTCGATGGTATTTTTTTTTGTTTGTTACCTCATAACTTTCGACTGGGTGAACTGATTTTGATGATTCTTTTTTTATAAGAAAGCTGGTGCGTCCCGCGTGGTCCTATTTCAATTTGGTCCAGTTCTGACAATGGCATCCATGAGAAGTTGGTTGTTTCAGTTTTTTTTAACTTTAGTTATAATTATACACATGAACTTTCGTGTTACTAAGATTCGGTTATCAGACGGATTGTTTAATGAGCGTTTGGGATTGAGAAAAATCTATGTACCCATTAACCAACTACTCAGACTTGTCACGAGGACAAATCTATCGAAGCATGTCCCGATAGCACAACCGGTTGTGCTATCAAGTTGGTCCACGGGTACTTCCTCTTCAATCAAATAGAAAAGTAGTAATAAATAAATAAATATTTGTGGACATTTCACACAACACCATCTAGCCCAAACTAAGCAAAGCTTCTCTATGGAACTAGATGGCTGATAGAATACATATATACTTTTTTGTTGTTGTAAATATATACATATGATACATAGAAACACCCAGACACAGTGACACAGAACAAACATTCATTCTCATCACACAAATGTTTGCCCTGGGAGGGGATCGAACCCACGACCTTTCAGTTCAGCAAGTAGACGTAGACACACTACCAACTGAGCCACAAGGCCAGTAATAAATGAATCGTATGTCTATGGTACCTATGTAGATACATAATCTTATGAGTAAAAACAAGTGCCTAATTATATATAACCACGAAGATTTTCATCATGTGTTCCATAGTTTTCAATAATAGCCAATACTTGTTTAGGTAATTATATTATGTTATTAAATTTCAATATTGTGATAAGAATGATTTCAAAAAGCTTGTGCAAAATGTTTATTTTACGTAACAAGGAATGTATAAGATTTATATTCAGTCAAGTGGGTACAAAAAAGAAAGTGTCTCAAAAAATACCAAAAAATGAAATAAAGGATTTCGTACCGAATTTCTTTTGTTTTCATTTTCTAAACCCGAACGGTAACTAATCTATGATTCGAAATATATTTGATTGAATCTTTGCCTTATCTCTGATTCTATTTGTTTCACTGACACAAGTTTCTGATGCACAATTTTGTTAACCGTAATCATTTGCCCGAAAAACAGGCTAGATTTGTCACTGTTTAAATGGTTTCGGTTATGAGAAAATTCCGTTTTTGAGAGAAATAATCGATGTTTCTTATTTCGGATCATAGATGGGGTAACTCAGCGTCATGTCACAACAGTATTTTCCAGCAAATTACCTACTCGTTTTCATACAGCAGAGTTTTTTTACATGAAAAAAAATGTTTTTTCCAGTTTTTTTTTAACCTCGAGAGTTTTATCGAATTTTTAAAAAAGCGTCTATATTTGCATGGACAAGCCAATGGGAAAAGCGCACGAGAACGTTTTTTTAGTATAGATATTATATATATACCTACATATAAAAAACGTTCCCTCTACTTCAGCTAAACGAGTGAAGTGAGACGAGGGTCAGTCTTACAATTATTTGAATACGAAGTTGCTCAAGATTACCTCACATTTAATGCTAGATGAGTTGCAACTTGCAACATTCACCTTGAGCTCAGATAAAATCGAGGAAAACTTAAGTATGTATTCAGTTCCTGCATCCGAGTGAATAACAAGTTATATTTAAATTGTTGACTCCGAAGCAAAATTATACGAATGCCTCTTATGGAACCTTTGATAAAGTATCAACGGGATGTAGCGTCAGTCCTTAAAAACGTCCGAGCTCAATGAGGTCTAATTAGACCCCTTACACGCAGTGCCGTAAATAGCCTTTTCTGCGCCCTGTGCGAGCTTCTATAACTGCGCCCTTGTTTTTTGTAGACATTATAGGTACCCTAGCTGGAGCAATGTTATGTATAGGCCTACTTTATTTCATTCAGGGTGATAAAATACAGTCTGAACAGTCTCCGTCCGACTAAACACAAATACGCTCGTGCGCTGCCAAAAAAATGAGCGCGATGCTTTGTCTAGTTTAACAGACGTTTTTGATGATACTGGCATTTAGGTACGTATGTGTTGGAATCGAGCACTAGGGGCGCAGCGGGAACTTATCAGGAGCAAACCGAAAAAATAATAGTCCTGCTTGGTCTGGCCATTCTTGCGCTCCCCAGAGTCTACGTCCTGTGCCTGGGCACCAGTGGCACCGCCGTATTTACGGCACTGCTTACACGATTAAAATAATTTCGATTTTCAAAATAATTCGAAGCGGCAAAATAGACGACTCTAGACTTCTAAATTAGGCTTTAGCGCGGCGATATAATATTTATATCAAAATCTTTAAGTTCGTCATTGTTGGTATATGAGTATCGGTCAACCCAGGACACTATATTCGTGAATTTTGTTTTAGACTTTCCACTGATGGAAAGTCATTTTATGGAACCCATAACGGAGAGTCTCTCGGACTTATATTTCCGGTAGTTCGCATCTTGCTACCGTTGAGTTGCGTAGGCAAAACCAACCAAGTAACCACCAGCGGCTTGCCCTTCAATACGTCCCTGTCGAGTTCTAGGTGTTGTACTAGCAATACGTACCAACGCTAGTACTCGATAAATAATGGTAGTTTAAAAAACTGAAAAAACCGACTTCAGAATACGCAATTCGTTTACTTGAATGATATTTTTTCAGTTATAAAAACCAAAGTACTGAACCGATTTTGATGAAATTTATATGGGACCACCTCTGTGGTAACAACTACCAAACAAAAAAGAATCATCAAAACAATTCATTATACACGGAGTTATCGCTAAAAAACATACAAAAAAAAACAATCGAATTGAAAATCTCCTTATTTTTGGAAGTTGGTTGAAAATGGTCATGCTTTGCTCTACTGGGACCATTCTATCATCATGGACAGGGGTATTGTCCCTAATAATCATGCGATAAGTCCGCCTATTGAAGGATTAATAATTAATTATAATTAATAATTAAGAATATTGTCTTCTTTTAATATGTTTGTACAATGTGGTCTTATAATAAACAGTTATCTATGATCGTACCCAACGCCGCCGCTCGGGCAGTACTCGTTGACGTCACCATCCCACATGATGAGAATCTCGTGAAGGCCGAGAAGGACAAGCTCAGCAAGTACCTTGACTTGGCTCACGAGATAACCGCCATGTGGGATGTTGACTCGACGATCATTGTCACGATAGTCGTATCAGTAAACGGTCTGATAGCGGCCTCGACCAATATCTCAAGAGGCTCTCGTTAGATGGCTGCGACAATGAACATGTCAGTTACAGAAGGCAATCATCTTAGACACCGCGCATTTTGTCGGGTTCCTCAGTCTGTAGCTATTATACCATCACCAGCTTGAACCACAGCTGTCCCGCTTCCGGCGTCAGTCTAGACAAGTTTTTTTTTTAAATAATAAAAATGCACTTTTTCGTAATCCTCTTTGACAGATAACTGGCTTCACAAGATGCACGGTGCATTATTTTGCATATTATGCATTATTTTGCCAAATGCCAAAATAAAGTGAACTGGATTAACCCTATGAATGATTATGCTAATTAACATAATTGACCTCTACGTAATGCTAATACGAGATCTAGTTACGCTTTGCTAATTGCTAATTACGGACAATTACTTCAAATTCCCTTCATTATCACAATATGATATAATGTTTTTACCGACTTCAAAAAGAAGGAGATTAATAATTCGGCTGTATTTTTTTAATTTTTGTTACCGCATAACTTCGTCATTAAATTAACCGATTTTAAAAATTATGTTTTTGTTTGATATAATATATTCTGGCATTTTGAAAATAGTGCCATAGGAATGTCGTCAAAATTGGTTCAGTATTATGGTTTTAAAAAACAAAATACGCATTTTGATGTCCCTTTTTTACCCAACTGCGTAAGAAGGAAGGTTATGTTTTTCGAATGTATGTATGTATGAATGTTTCTATATGATAATCATAATAGAATAATAGGCTTTATTTAGGTCGCTTAGCTGATCAAATTATGATCGGCTACAGCCTAAACGGCTTGTCAGATTTTAATGTGTAAAATATTTCCTAATAAACAAGTAATTTTACTAGAATTATTCTAAAGAATACGCATTTATAGCCTTTTACAGCGATTTTACGCATACTTTCTCGCAAAAACGTACACTCAACAGCGTATCAAGCGTAACAAAATCGTAAGTTACACTGCAAAAACTGCGGGTATTTTGTTATTCTTTTTATATCTAAACTTGTTTATTTATAAGGATTCTCCATTAAAAAAAAAAGGTTAAAAACAAATTAAAAAGTGATGTTATTATGATAAATGTTATCACAGTTGTTTTATCGTAATGGTTATCAATGAATGCTTATGAATATATCCATATAAAGACAGTATGCATATATACAATGCTTCGCTCTCATTGGCCAGAGTAAATTTTTAACCGAGCTTATTCTGATGCACTCTAGATTACCGTCACCGGCACTCCTTATATTATAAACCATTTGTAATGAGAGAGATAGAGCATCGTGACGGATGCAATCTCGAACGCAAGAGAAAGAAGTTTCCCGTCCCAAACTAAATACCACACTGACAAACTCGGTTTCGAAACCAATATGCATTTGATAAATATCAAATTTATTAAAAAAAGTTATCGGTACGTAGCCTTATTGAGGAGGGTTTATGATTAAGACGGTTAATGTTGCATGATATGCCTAACCAACAAATATAGTTATGATGAAGCATTTATATGAACATAATAAATACTTTTGGACATTTCACACAACACCATCTAGCCCAAACTAAGCAGAGCTTGTACTATGGAACTAGATGGCTACATATATATAATGAATACATATTATATACTTAGGCACAGGCGGAGATGGCGAGACGAACTGGACTCCTTTTGCAACAACTGGACACAAAAGCTAAAGACCGTGAAGAGTGGAAGGAGGATAGGGAGGCCTTTGCCCAGCAGTGGGACATATCAGGCTGATAATAATAATAATAATGTGGGATGTTCACTCGACGATCATTGTCCCGATAGTCGTTTCCGTGAACGGTGTCATAGCGAAGAGCCTCGACCAACATCTCAAGAGGCTCTCGCTCGATGGTTGGGTCAAGGGTCAGATACAGAAGACAGTCATCCTAGACACGGCACGTATTGTCAGGAGGTTCCTCTCTCTGTAGCCCTTACCACCGACAGCTTGAGCCCCGCCCTGGTGCCGGCGGCACACTAGATTTAAGTTTTTTACAATATTTATGTTTCTTTTTTATAAGTTTGTATTTGTGTTGTAAAAAATTTAAAATTAAGATTGTAAATAAATAAATGAGATAATAATAATATACTTTTTTTCGTTGTAAATATATACATATGATATATAGAAACACCCAGACACAGAACAATATCCATGCTCATCACACATGTTGTTAATGTTTTTGCTTTGTTCTCTATGTAATGCAATTAATATTGATCAAATGTTGACAAGTTAAATTTAATTTTGTTTAGCAGATTTAATTTACCCTATCTCATTTCTATTCTTTTTGTTTCCGTGCCGTTATAGTATACCCATATTTGCAATAAAGTTATTATGAATCATGAATTATTATGTTCAATGATTCTATATTACTTCCGTAGATAAGCAGTAACTAATTTAAATGCAATGCCGCGATGTCAGTCCGACGCGATTGGCCGCGCGCCAAATCTGGGCATGCGCTTGACAACCAATTAGGTGGTGACGTTTCGATGGTGACGCTTTTCCGGATACAGCGGTCGACAACCTTTTAGCGAAGGTCATGATCAGATGATCACTGGCCCCGTAACACAAACAAGCGTCAAACAGTTTTATTTCTATATTATTTTGACTTTTGTCTAACGATTTTGCGATTTTACGCATGCTCTCTCACAATAATAATAAATATAGTTTAAAAAACTGAAGCAACCGACTTCTCATTGATGCCATTGTCAGAACTTGACCTAATTGAAACGGAACCACACGGGAAGCACCAGCTTTCAAATAAAAAAAGAATCATCAAAATCGGTTTACCCAGTCGAAAGTTATGAGGTAACAAACATTTTAAAAAATACAGTCGAATTGAGAACCTCCTGTTTTTTGATGTCGGTTGAAAAACGTAGACTCAACAGCGTATCAAGTGTAACGAAATCGTAAGTTAGACTGCAAAAATGCTTTTCTGCAGTCGGGTATTTTATTTTTCTTATAATATACATACTTGTTACTACGTAGTAAATCATCAAATAACATTTCTCGACTGTACACCTGCATGACCTTTTTTTTTATTATTCGACGATAGACTTGCGCTTGACCGTCAACTCACCTGGTATTAATCGACAGGGACGGTCTACGATGGAGCGCGCTTGCCTAGAAGAAACCTATTCACTCGCGATTTGAAGACACTTTATCTATTCCGAAAGACCCATTCTGGAAGCGCATTCCACATTTTGACTACACTAAAACTTGAACTAGCGGCGAGATATCCGCGATGGACGATGGACTATCCGTCCGTGACGAATCACGGCGAGGTTGACAGCGACGGGCTCCCGCGCCGGTTTCCCGCGCTGGCTTCCCGTGCTTAAGTTCACATAAAGATTCACGGCCTTACCGAAAAACGTTACTTAACTTCAACCATCGTCTTAAATTATCTGTCTTCTTTCCGCAAGTGTCATTACGTGTCAGCGAGAAGTTGACAAAATTAACATATTTTGACAACTTCTCGTCATCTTTCAGCAATGCTTAAAGTTAAATAACATTTTTCGGTAAGGCCGACAATGTGCAAATACAGAGCTCTACTCTACTACGCAGTGCTCGAAACATACTTGGCGGGTTATTGTTTAACTTTCTGCTAGATTAAAAATCGGGTCTAATTTTTAGTTTTTTGAAGTGAAAACTTCTTTAGCGGCGTTGTGCACTTTTGGGATGGGTAAAAAATGTTAAACTCGCGTCAGAACACGTGACCTGATCGAAAATTCGTAAGATGGTGACTGCTGATGGTTTGACCGTCTGTATACTTGTAAAATTCGTGTATATAAAGTATTTAATATATGAAAATTTAACAAAGTGCATCTATTAATGAAATAAAGGGGGAAATTAAGTATTGAACCACATCAATGATAGTAGTTTTATACTGATAAATAAAGCAATTCGTGCGAAATTATACCGTAACCATTCCAAAATATTCAAAAATTCACAACGTCAATGTTCAAGTTTTTACTTCTGCCGGCACTCCCGGAGTGCAACCCATTGTTTTTTTTATGCAAGATCTACGATTGACCACCAACTCGCTTGATGTTAAGATGATACCTCGCACGATGTTCACGGGCGAACTAGGTAAATGGTTGAGTGATAGAACTATGCGATAGCAACGTAAATAGATAGAGAGAGGAAACATGCAACCTGCTCGAAAAAAATAACGTAAGCGCCATACTAAATAAAAAATTAATTAAAAATTCAATTTTATGTTTATTTAAAAACTGATTTCTAATTAATGTTTAATAAGATATTATCTACATTCTTCATTATTTTAATGTGACAGAAAGTACATGACTACGACATAGAATTCATAAAATGTTATTATTAGAGGTAAATTCTGATTTTTTTTCTATCGAGGAAAGTTACTTGTTTTATGTTTCTGTCTTCGTATTAATGGAGGTAATATAGTCAACAAACACATATAAAAAAAATTAATTATTCAAGCAAGTATTCTTAAAATAAAATTAACATTATAAAAATGTTTAATTACCAGGTAGAATCTTAAGCGACGGTGTGGCCGAGGATGGAACTCGTCGATCTAGAATATATCTATTCACAGTTACATAACTGGCTGGTATGGGAAATTCTAGTTATTATAAAACTTGAACTCGAACTCTTGAACTCTTTTTTAAGTAGATAAGCTAAATTCATAGTTCAAAATCATTTTAAAATCATGTGTTGAAAAAGGTTGTCATGCATTAGTCGGCCTCAACATCAATTTACTCGGTCAGATTTTTATGTTCGACATGCTTAGTATTTGACCACAGCTGAGATGTTAAATAGATTTGCGGTCGAAGATGGAAAGTACGAGTAATATATATGGAACTGATGGCCGATAGGGCTGAAAAGTTCTCGAGGTGTAGAAAACGCACCGGTAGACGGACAAAGAGAAGACCAGCTTTTAATTTTTTTTTTCCTACTATGGCCATGGACATAACATAACATTTAATGTTATTCACGAACTGAAAATATTTTTATTCTTATCTCACTTCAGTCAGTCAAAGATTATATATAACTCTCATTTAAACTTCGAATATTAGTTTATATAGTATGTACCTACCTACTCTACAATAGTAACTTTTAGTCTAATTGGTGTTGAGTGATATAATGCGCGATGACCTCTTACCTGAAAAGATAACACGCGAATGTGTCATACATTATCACAATATATTATTTTGACTGGATATAAAGATAATACTGATATTATTTATACGATAAATTTTATTATATTATTATAAATGAATTGCTTATCTTTACGAACGAAATAGTTATTGATATGGTAATACATACGGTAATTTTATTATACTGACATAATGACTATATTACGTATACTGATTTGAGCGATAGCTAATAATAATTATATGTATTAAGATATAAGATATGATATGTATTCATATGTATTAAGATTGTATCAGGTATTGTATGATTTGAATTAAAAAAATAATTTTATAATCTTTGATAAAGTATCAACTTGCATTGATTCATAAATACTTTATTACTCATATGGATACAAATGGGACTTCTGGAAAAATCTCAGCTCTGCAATGAAACACCTGACACAACAGAAGTGGAACGATTATGCCAGCGACTCAAATGTGTGCTCTGTTATCTTAACACATTCCTTGCTCACCACTCGGATCCGAGTGGGCGGGTCTATAGTAGCGGCGCCTCCCACTCGGATCCGAGCGAGCGTCCCGTTTATTTTGTACTAGTCAGTAAACCGCCGGCGTTTGAGGCAGTCAACGTTGCTTTGCGCGGCCACTCTGTACTTAATCAAAATTCGCCTAAAAATTATTGGTTCCCAGCTATTATCGGATCCGAGTGGTGAGCAAGGAATGTGGGAGCTTGGCTGGTTTGATTGAGTAGGCTGAGGCGGGGGGAAATGTACAATACACCCATAGCGGGACGTCGGTGCAGGTCTTATCGCCCCTACTTCAAATTAGAATAGGAATTAGAATAGATACAAATAGGGATTGCAATCCCTAATCGCTTTCCAAAGTAGCAATCCGGCCGGGATTGCTACTCAGCAAGTCGCGTATGTATTATATTGCTTATTTTGAAGTCGGTTATTTCAGTTATTTAAACTATAATTATTGTGTTAGTGATTAAAATTGCGCAATGAGTACAAGAAATAAGAAGAAAATAATCAAATACAAGAAATAATCAAGTTTTTAATTTATTGAATAAATAAACATGCACGCACCGGCAAGCGCAGCGTAGGAAGACCAGCCACGAGATGGACCGATGACCTCATACAAGTGGCGGGAAGACGCTGGATGTAAGCCACTTCCAACCGTTTTTTTTGGAAATCCATGGGCAGGCCTATGTCCAGCAGTGGAATTCTTATGGCTGAGATGATGACGAGTAAATAAAAATGCAAGCTTTAGTGGTTATAATCAATTTATTTTAACTTAATATTATTTTCTCAAAACATTGCTTATGAAAAAATACTTCTGGGTTATTAAGAAAAGAACCTAATTGTTTTATTTAGGACTGAAACACGTTGTACTTTCTTTTGTATATCGGATCCCGTCGCCGGATGCGGTGAATATTGCTGGATCCGCTAGGCAGCTAAACAGCGCCGGATCCGCCGGAGCGGATTGCAATCCCTAAGTACAAAGGTGGAACATTAATGTGGTTCGACCTCCATACAAAGATGAAGTCAAAATTAAAGAGGACGGTTATGGAGAAATTGAAGGTAAGAGTGGTGATGAAAATGGAGGTGACGATGAAGGTAAGACTGAAGGTGATAGTGAAAGTGAAATTGAAGGCGGAATTGAAGGTGAAGGTGAACGAGAAACTAAAGTCAGAGTGAAGGATGAAGGTGGAAGTGAAGGTGAAAATTAAGGTGAGAGTGAAGGTAAAAGTGAAGGTGACGTTGAAATTATTGCTTCGGCTGCGTACGTAACTATGGTTTCGTAACTAGTTTCGAAGTACACATAAATTTTATACTTGGTACGATGCTGGATAACCGTTTAATTTCACTTCTCTATAGTCCGATAAAATCAATTCTAAACACATCTTGGTGGTACCTAACGTACCTCTTAGCTACCACCCTCATATTGAAAATCTGTCGCTAAACACAAAAATGTATTCCAGCAACTAGACTTAACTAGAGAGTCATTTTCCATTTTAGAATACGCAATTGCGTTTACTTGGATAAGATTTTACAGTCATTTTGTTATAAAAATCAAAATACTAAGCTGAATCATCAATATCAACTCATAATTTACGGAGTCAAACATACAAAAAAACATAAGTCGAATTGAGAACCTTATTTTTTGAAGAAAAGCGTAATCTAAAATCATTTGTTCTTCATAGCAATACACTTCCTAATAACAATTGAAATTTTTATCAAAACCGACGATCGATAAATACTCGTAACTCGATAATGTCATAGATTTGCGTTAATCAGTGATTGGCGCAAAACTGACGGAATCGATCGATAGATCTAAATGATTACATTATGATCACATGAATATATATATTTTTTGAACAAACGGGTTACTCACGTCTATTTTTGGGCTGAATTCTCCGACTATAGTTTCAACTGCATACTGCGGTCTTTTTCAAAAGAAACAGCGCAGACGTCACTCCCGAAAGACGTCTCGTCTGGTATGTTTCGTCTGATCTGGTACTAACGTCTTTCAGGAGTGACGTCTGCGCTGCTCCTTTTGAAAAAGACCGCCGTGTGTGGTTGTAACTATAGTCGGAGAATTCGGCTCAAAAATAGATGTGAGTAACCCGTTTGTTCTAAATAAAAAAAATGTTTAACGACCACGTTAGTTTTCACATTAATATACAGTGTACCTACTTTTTAGGGTTCCGTACTAAACAAGGAACCGTTATAGTTTCGCCATGTCCGTCTGTCTGTTTGTCTGACCGTCCGCGGCTTTGCTCAAAAACTGTAGGTACATAGAAAGCTGTAGTTTGGTACATATATGCATATTATGTAGATACAGTGTATGTAGTTACAGTGTATGTAGATACAGTGTATGTAGATACAGTGTATGTAGATACAGTGTATGTAGATACAGTGTATGTAGATACAGTGTATGTAGATACAGTGTATGTAGATACAGTGTATGTAGATACAGTGTATGTAGATACAGTGTATGTAGATACAGTGTATGTAGATACAGTGTATGTAGATACAGTGTATGTAGATACAGTGTATGTAGTTATAGTGTATGTAGATACAGTGTATGTAGATACAGTGTATGTAGATACAGTGTATGTAGATACAGTGTATGTAGATACAGTGTATGTAGATACAGTGTATGTAGATACAGTGTATGTAGATACAGTGTATGTAGATACAGTGTATGTAGTTATAGTGTATGTAGATACAGTGTATGTAGATACAGTGTATGTAGATACAGTGTATGTAGTTATAGTGTATGTAGATACAGTGTATGTAGATACAGTGTATGTAGATACAGTGTATGTAGATACAGTGTATGTAGTTACAGTGTATGTAGTTATAGTGTATGTAGATACAGTGTATGTAGATACAGTGTATGTAGTTACAGTGTATGTAGATACAGTGTATGTAGTTATAGTGTATGTAGATACAGTGTATGTAGATACAGTGTATGTAGATACAGTGTATGTAGATACAGTGTATGTAGATACAGTGTATGTAGATACAGTGTATGTAGATACAGTGTATGTAGATACAGTGTATGTAGATACAGTGTATGTAGTTATAGTGTATGTAGATACAGTGTATGTAGATACAGTGTATGTAGATAGTGTATGTAGATACAGTGTATGTAGATACAGTGTATGTAGTTATAGTGTATGTAGATACAGTGTATGTAGATACAGTGTATGTAGATACAGTGTATGTAGTTATAGTGTATGTAGATACAGTGTATGTAGATACAGTGTATGTAGATACAGTGTATGTAGATACAGTGTATGTAGTTACAGTGTATGTAGTTATAGTGTATGTAGATACAGTGTATGTAGATACAGTGTATGTAGTTACAGTGTATGTAGATACAGTGTATGTAGTTATAGTGTATGTAGATACAGTGTATGTAGATACAGTGTATGTAGATACAGTGTATGTAGATACAGTGTATGTAGATACAGTGTATGTAGATACAGTGTATGTAGATACAGTGTATGTAGATACAGTGTATGTAGATACAGTGTATGTAGTTATAGTGTATGTAGATACAGTGTATGTAGATACAGTGTATGTAGATAGTGTATGTAGATACAGTGTATGTAGATACAGTGTATGTAGATACAGTGTATGTAGATACAGTGTATGTAGATAGTGTATGTAGATACAGTGTATGTAGATACAGTGTATGTAGATACAGTGTATGTAGTTATAGTGTATGTAGATACAGTGTATGTAGATACAGTGTATGTAGTTATAGTGTATGTAGATACAATGTATGTAGTTATAGTGTATGTAGATACAGTGTATGTAGATGCGGTGTATGTAGTTACAGTGTATGTAGATACAATGTATGTAGTTATAGTGTATGTAGATACAGTGTATGTAGATGCGGTGTATGTAGTTACAGTGTATGTAGATACAATGTATGTAGTTATAGTGTATGTAGATACAGTGTATGTAGATGCGGTGTATGTAGTTACAGTGTATGTAGATACAATGTATGTAGTTATAGTGTATGTAGATACAGTGTATGTAGTTATAGTGTATGTAGATACAGTGTATGTAGTTACATTGTATGTTTGTAATATAATTTACGGTTGCAATGCCTTTCCGTCACGTGGACGTAAACTCTAAAACAAAATTCACAAATAACGGTCAACCCAGGACACTAGGGTTGACCGATACTCATATACCAATAATGACGAACTTACTTATAGATTTTAATATAAAGACTCCATGTCACCGCGCTAAAGCTTAGCCTAATTTAGATTGAGAAGTCTAGAGACGTCTATTTTGCCGCTTCGTATTATTTAAAAAATCGAAATTGTTTTAATCGTGTAAGGGATCTAATTATATCTCATTGAGCTCGAATATTTTTGCGGACTGACGCTACATCCCGTTGATACTTTATCAAAGTATGGTTGACACTTTTATGATGTTGAGTTACGTTTTCACGAGAATGTATGCGCAGCAAAAATGTAAAATATCATTATATGAGCTTAATGAGCATTAATTGTTTAGGATAATTCTTGTGGTTCCGTACTATAAGCGTGTAAGGAGCCTGTACATGAAGCTATGGTGTCTGTCTGGTCTGTCTGTCCTACACTTAAGCCGCTGTATTTTTTGAACGGTTTTACATACAAATCTCAAAATTGGCAAGATTGTAGGGTTTACTTTGATATAAATCAACAGACACTAAAAACTGCTCAAGTGCGGGACAAGCTTGCGTAAAAATTAAAAAAGGGATATTATTGTGTGATAACTGCGAGATAAAACCTTCTTGAGGTCACAAAAAAGAAACGAAAAATAACAAGTGAACGTTTCGTTGACAGTTGATGTCATGTTACATAAACTAGCATAAAACAGAAAATAGCTAGTAAACAAGAGTCTTAGCTATTCGGAAGGCATACATATCAATAGAAGCATACGCAAAGCATACGCATAAACAAGTATCTATATTAAAAGAAAATCAAAATACCCGACTGCAGAAAAGTTTTTGTAGTATAACTTACGATTTCGTTACGCTTGACACGCTGTTAAGTGTAAGTTTTTTGTGAGAATGTATGGGAAAAATCGCTGCAAAAGATTATAAATATGCATTTTATAAAACAATTCTAGTAAAATTGCTTATTTATTACGAAAAATTCGATGCAGGTTACGAAAAACGCATTTTATTTGCGAAAGACGTATTATTATTAATACAAAAAAGTATAGCCAATGACACTCAGGGAGTGAAGAATCTAACGCGCTTCGCACATCAAAATCAGTCAAGCCGTTTAGGCTGTAAGCTATCATATAATAGAAACATACATGTATACATTACATACAGACATACCCACATACATATATATGTATATACATACATAATTAATTGTTTATAATTTTTATTTTATTAACTTTATTATTGTCAATTATAAAATAATATGTAATGCATATTAGCTAATGTAATTGGTGAATACCTTTTAGTTAAATAAATAAATTACTTACATAATAAATAATAATGATACATACAAACATAAATATGTACACTCGAAAAACATAACCCTCCTTACGCAGTCGGGTAAAAAAGTGGCGGTAAAAGAGAGGTATCAAAGTAACAGAAAGTTTTATCAAATAACTACTGGAGGCGCTGGCGCTCCGGCACCTGGTGTGAAATTTGTCACTATTATACACTATTGCGTACTGTTGCGTCAGTTAGTATATATAATTTTATATCACTATACTATAAATAATAGCAAACGCCTGGCAGTTGACAAGGCTCGCTACTTTATCGTATATCAGCGTCTGTTTGTTTATCTGCTGTGAGTAATGTTGGATTATTACGTCTACTGTCATCATCATCTCAGCCACAAGAAGTCCACTGCTGGAAATAGGCTTCCCCCATGGTTTTCCAAAAATACCGGAAGCGGCTTGCATCCAGCGTCTTCCCGCCACTTGTATGAGATCGTCTGTCTACCGTGTGGCTGGTCTTCCTACGCTGCGCTTGCCGGTTCGTGGTCTCCACTCGAAAACTTTTCGGCCCCATCGGCCATCAGTTCTACGTGGTATGTGCCCTGCCCACTGCCACTTTAACTTGCTAATTCGCTGTGCTATGTCGGTGACTCTCGTACATATACAGATTTCTTCATTTCCGAATCGATCTCGTAGAGAGACTCCGAGCATAGCCATTTCCATAGCTCGTTGCGTGACTTTGAACGTATAAGTGTTGAAGTAGGTATAGGTGTATTTTAACCGACTTCAAGAAAAGAGGAGGTTCTCAATTCGGATGTTTTTTTAGGGTTCCGTTAGTAACTAAGAGGAAGAAAATTGTATATAAAACATTAGTGTTATTTTAGGAGACCTATTTAACGATACCCTACACTATAGGGTGGGGTTGAAAAAAATGTCATTCCTTCTTTATATGTACTTATGGAGTGCCTCTTAACCAAACAATGAATAAAACACCACCATTTTATAGCATTAAAAATCAAGATAACACAAGTCTAGAAAATAAAATGACAACATGTTTCCATAACGTTCCCGCCAAAACTCATCTATCTTATCTATTATGTATATAATGTATGTTTGTATGGGTGTATGTATGTGTATTACCTCCTACAGCCTAAACGGCTTGACTGATTTTGATATGCGCGTTGATGCTAGATTCATCTTCACTCCCTGAGTGAGTCAATATTTTTTGTAATAATAATAATACAACTCTCGTACAAATGCACTTTTTTGTAAAGTCCGTGCCGTTGCAATTGTTTTGGCCGTGCAATTGTACCTGTACCTACAATTAATATTTTTCTCATCCTCTATAATATTAACTTGCCATGGGCGATGGGCTGGTGACGCCTTGCGGCTAAAGATGGGTGCAGAAACGTAGTTCGACCATCGTCCGTCCCGCTCACGCATTAAAATGTCCGAATGAACTTATAAAAAAAGCGTCGTTTGTAAGACTATGAAACGACGTCGCAAATATTCAACAAAAAATCTATTTGATCAGTTAATTTTCATACATAAAAATCATTTAAAAAAATTATCAACGTAAAAATGATTTTTATGTGTGAAAGTTAAATTTTATCAAATTGTAATTTTTATCGAATTCACCTCTGAACTATTACATGCCAAACAAAAAAGAATCAATTCATTGGCGAAGTAATCGGTGAACAAACATACAAAAGAACCGGACAAGTGCTAGTCAGACTCGCCCACTGAGGGTTCCGTAACAACTAAATAAAAGGGGGAAATCATTTTTTTTTTTTATATTTTCCTTCATAACTGGAAAAATATACATCGTAAAAATATTTAAAAATCTGTATTAGCTTATGCTACTGAAGCTAGGCTCTTTCATATGATACCCCACATGATACGGTTAATTCACTTTCAAATTTGGACCTTCCTTGCATAAAGACACAATTTTTTTGAGATAAAATTAAAAATGTCCAGTTTTCAGTTTTTTTCCTATATGTGTACTCTAACACAATGCTTATCGCCAAATTTCATTGTTCTAGGTCAACGGGAAGTAACCCATATGTTTTGATTCCCTTGTGAGTATCGAAATGTGCGTTTTTTACGTTATATTCGGCTGTAACTTTTTTTTACGAAAACTTAGAAACTTTATTTTTCTTTCTGCAGCAAGATACTACGTATATCTACGTGTATCGTACGTGTGATCTACGTATATGGTTTTAATTTAAACTCGATACCTTCACGCGTTCCCGAGATAAAGGTCTTGACACCCGGACGGATGGACAGATGGACAGACGGACAGACAGACGGACAGACGGACAACAAAGTGATCCTATAAGGGTTCCGTTTTTTTCCTATTGAGGTACGGAACCCTAAAAAGCAATCATTCGAATTGATAACCCCATTCTTCTTGGAAGTCGGTTAAAAATACAGTCATCGCATTAGTTTAACATTCAAAGTAAAACATTAATTCCATAAGTCCACTATACTCCATTGTTGAAGTATGAAGAGGTTTGTTTACAAGTCGGTCGGTATAAACGTCACTCTTCATACCACTTGAATCGTTTATTCTTATGCTGTATCCAAAACATAGGTGACTATAAATAAATCCGGCAAAGTACGAGATTCATTCTCACACCGAGGCTTCCGTAGTCCCATGCAACATATCATGCCCACTCACCGTTACATTCGTCTATTGAAATGTTTATTCGATAATCTCAATCTTCAAAGACATGCGTTAATTTGTTTACAATCTCGATCATCAAACTCTAAGCCCAGAATAACCCGCCACAGAACAAGCAGTAGTGTGCTTGTTCAAGATTGATTCATGTTTATATTTACTGCGCCCATTCGCTGTAGTAACAGAGCGTGAGAAGATGCAGCCCGCGTCATATGCTATTTTATATACCTATTCACAGCCCCGTATCTACGATTTTTTCGAACCGGGACAGAAACTTGACGGTGTCGCCCCTCTCTCCAGCGCTTATAATAACTTACTTAAAAAAACTTAATATAATTATCTATGTGGCGCCTTTTTCTTAAAAGTTAACGGAAAGTGAACGGTCTACCAAGCTTTCGTATTCTAGGCGCTTTGTGGAGCAAGTTAATTTATTTTTAAACATATTAATTATGATTTTTGCGCCCCCTGAAAATGCCGCCCGGGACGGGTGCCCAGGTTTGCCGGGTGCCCCCCCTAGAACCGGGGCTGCCTATTCAATGACTTCCCATCACGTGTACGTAAAGTCTACAACAAAATTCACGAATATAGTGTCCTGCGTTGACATATACTCATATACCAACAATGATGAACTTAAAGATTTTGATATAAAGACTATGTCGCCGCGCTAAAGCCTAATTTAGATTGAGAAGTCTAGAGACGTCTATTTTGCCGCTTCGAATTATTTTGAAAATCGAAATTATTTTTATAGTGTAAAAATAATTGGTTGTATCGGGTCTTATTAGATCTCATTGAGCTCGGACTTTTTTGAGGACTGACGATACGTCCCGTTGATACTTTAACAAAGTACCTACTTGTTCAGGACTCGATCCGATGAATCCTGTGCAGTGGACTGTATAAATAAAATGTTCTTCTCTTTTCGTTCGTAGTTTTATTCCAAGTCGATGTCTACAGTGCGAAGTTACAAAACAGACTGCCTATACAAATTCTATGGACGCTTATTTAAACTAACTTATTCTATCGCGACTAGCGCACAGGTGCGAGGGTACGCGTCGGTCGCGTCCTCCAATCACGGCGCCGCGCGCCGGCTCGCCCGCACCCCCTCCGCGCCTCGTTCCGCGTCCCGCGGTCGTCCTCCCGTAGCTCAGGGCTCGGCGTCCTCAACACTCTCCCCCCGGCGTAGCTTGCGCAGCCTTCTTCTGCAGCTTCCAGGACGGCGAGCTTGTATGTTGGACGCCTGAAGGTTCCGCTCTTCGTTCTTATGTCGACGACTCGCACGCCACCATCCGGTCCAGGGTAGGTAGCCGTCACGATTCCCATCGGCCATATATTCCTCGGTAGCGTGCGATCGACTACGACGACCACGTCGTCGATCTTCATGTTCTTCGAGTGGTCACTCGGTGCTCCTCGTGGCGTCAGCGTGGGCAAGTATTCCTTCAGCCAGCGCTGCCAGAAAGAGTCGGCAAGCGCCTGGCTCGCTCGCCAAGTTCGTAGGTCCGCCATTTTGCAGGGGCCCGTTGTTGGCAGGCCGCTCGACGAACCCAGCAGGAAATGGTTCGGAGTGAGTGCCTCAGGGTCTCTGTCACTCACACTCACGTACGTCAACGGCCTCCCGTTGATGGAGTGTTCTGCTTCGGTCAGCAGTGTTTGTAGTACCTCCTCCGTTGGTACTTGTTCTCGCAACGTTACTGCTAGCGCCGCTTTCACAGACCGTACTAGTCTTTCCCACGCTCCTCCGTGTCTGGGCGCTCCGGGAGGTATGTAGGTCCACTTCATCCGATGGAGTAACCCCTCCTCGCGCAAGACGGGGGCCCACTCCTCGTAGGCCTCTCTCAGCTCCCGATCTGCCCCGCGAAAGGTCGTGGCGTTGTCTGAATACATATGTGACGGCCATCCTCGCCGTGCCGCCATCCGCCGTAGAGCCATGATAGCTGAGCTGCTCGTAAGTGAATTCACGATCTCCAAGTGCACGGCGCGTGTGCTGAGACATGTGTACAGCGCGCCCCACCGCTTTTCTCTCCTTCTTCCTACTTTCACCAACATAGGCCCGAAGTAGTCCATGCCGCAGTTAGAAAATGGTCGGTGGTAGGGGTCCAAGCGGGCTCGTGGTAGGTCCCCTCGTGTCGGTTCGTTCGGTCTGGCCTTCCTTGTGTGACAGAACTTGCATCGGTGTTCCACGGCTCGTACGGTAGGTCGCAGGTGAATGATCCAGTATCGTTGTCTCAAATCATTCGTCACGCGCTCCCTGTTTGCGTGACCGGCGTTGCAGTGTTCTCGCATCACTAGTAGTCTAGTCACGTGATGCCGCCCGTCCAATATTATTGGGCGCTTTAGATCAGCGGGCGCGCTCGATGCTCCAATGCGACCTCTCACGCGCAATGCTCCATCCTCGATCACCGGGTCCAGTTTGTATAAACGACTCGACTTTGATAGCGGGCGAGTGTTTCTCAAACTGTGGAACTCGGCACTGAAGCTCTCTTCTTGCGCGTGCCGCAGCAACAATCGTTCGGCGCGCTCGATATGTTCTAACTCGACGCGTGCTGCTCGTCGACGGCATTTATCAATAAATGTTAGCACGCATGCGGTCGCGCGCACTAACTTCTCGTACTTTGAGAATCTCGTCGGCTTCGGTAGACACTCTGACAAAGATGCTTCCTGTTCGGTCGTAAATAGGACCTCCTTGTCTTCTTCTTCGTCGGTTATCCGAGACGGCCACTTGTCCTCTGTTTCATGTAGAAATGATGGCCCTCGGAACCATCGGTCGTCGGCGGAGATTGACGTGTCACTCAGCCGGGTCGCGTCGTCAGCGACGTTATGCTCCGTCGGCAGCCATCTCCACTCGTTCTTGTCGGTCAGTTCAGAGATCTCTCCGAGTCGGTGAGCGACGAATGGTGTATACCTTCGTTGGTCGTTGTATATCCATTGTAGCACGGTCGACGAATCGGTCCAGTATACGACTTGTGCTATCTTGATCCGATGTTCTCGCTTGATTGTGTCCGCCAGTCTCGCTCCGATAACGGCCGCTTGCAACTCGAGTCGAGGTATACTCTGAGTGCGTCGTGGCGCCACTTTCGCTTTAGCTGCGACAAGTGATACGTCGATCTTGTCATCACGACGTATAATCCGCCAGTAGGCTATCGTAGCGAAGGCCTGTTCGCTCGCGTCACACATCACATGTAGTTCTACGTTTTTGTGATGGTCGAAAGGTGTGCTTCGTCCTAGACCGTAGCTCCGTTGTAGTCGTAGGCTCGTTATTTCTTGTAACTGACTTATCCAAACAGCAAATCGATCGGCGTTCTCCTGCGGGATTGATTCGTCCCATCCTGTGTTCGTTCTCCATAAGTCTTGGAGTATAATCTTTCCGCGGATGGTGTAGTTACTGACCAACCCGAGCGGATCATAAAGGGACATTACTGCGCTCAGTGCTTCGCGCTTTGTGGGCGCGCGGTTCTGCGCGCGCACGTCGTCTGGCACTCGATGCATGGCAGTGTTGAATCCCAACTCATCGTTCCTCGCGTTCCAAAATAATCCGAGTATTTTGTTGCTAGCGACTCCCCCCAGTCGCGTAGGCTCGTTCGCTCGTAGATCATCGGGCACGTCGGTCAATGCCCCTGGTTTATTTGAACTCCAGCCTCGCAATGTGAAGCCGGCGTTAGCGTGCACTTCTCGTAGCTCTTTGATAGTGCGCCGCGCTTCCTCTTCATCGTCGTAACTGTCGACCAGGTCGTCCATGTAGTGACTATTGGTTATCGCCACTAGCGCTCTCGGGTGTGTCTGAGCGTGCGCGTGCGCGTTGTGATTGCGCACGCTGTGGGCGAGGAAGGGTGAGCTGGCCGCGCCGAAGATCATACTGGTCATCTTGTAGGCGCGCGGCGGGCTCGTTCGGTCGCTTCCTCTCCATAGAAACTGCTGGGCAGGCTGGTCTTCCGGACGGATCTTCACCCTCAAAAACATTTCTTCAATATCGGCGGTGACAGCGACTTCTCTCTCTCGGAAGCGGAAGATGACTCCCGGCAGCGGCAGCAGTAAATCAGGGCCTTCTAGTAATCGATCATTAAGGCTCACTCCACTGTTTCGATGCGCCGCGTCAAATACTAGGCGCCGCTTCCCCGGTTTGTTCGGGTTGGTAACCGCAAAGTGTGGCAGATACCAGTAGATGGGACTTTGTGCTTCGGTCCCGTCGCACGGCACGGCGTATCCTTTGCTCAGCAGGTTACCGATCTGGGCGGTGTAGTCCTTCGCAAAACCGGTGTCAGCGTCCATCTTCTTTTCGATGCCTTTTAGACGATTTAAGGCGGCGGCGTAACTCGGTGGCATAGTCACGTTCGGCTATTTCCATAGTAGCCCCACTTCATACGCGCCGTCGACTTTCTTCACTGTCTCGTTAAATGTCTTCACCGCTCGTTCGTCCGCGTCGCTAACTCGGGGTTTGAGAGCGACACCCAAGGATTCGATCTTGAAATGCTGCTCTACTAGTTCTTGTAGGCGCATATCGTGCGTCTCGCTCTCGCATATACGTCGATCGGGCGTGTATATGTGCAAGACGCTCTCGTGGCTGTAGATGAGACTGCGTGGGACGGTTCCATGTATCACCCAGCCCAACTCCGTTCGGGATGCTGCAGGCTGGTTTGCGCCACCAATGCGCAACTCTCGTGAAACAATGAGCTCCCAGTAGTCACTTCCGATGAGTATGAGCGGGCGTGTTCGTTCGTAGCACACTTGCTCTTCGAGATCTCGCAGATGTTGGTATTGTAGTAGCGCGTTCGGTACAGTCTGTTCTCGCAGTCTTAATTCGTTGACTGTGCGCGCTTTAACGGTGTATGATGCCGTCTCGCTCGCACCACGTAGCCGAATAGTCACAAGCTTGCTCGTAGCTTCGTTCTGGGACATATTCACGCCGGTCATACGCAGGGGTTGACTGGGTCCGTCGGCGCCGACTTTCTTTGCCAATTCACTGTCGATAAGGGTTATAGTCGCGCCTTCATCCAACAGAGCGTATGATCGCGTCTCTCCTTTGGGACCGGACACCACGATAGGACACACTTTCAGTAGTATTCCGCCGCGTTTATCAGTAACATTGGAGGTGGTTGTTACTGATAACACGTCACCCTCATGGCTTGTTCTGCTTGATTCCGCGGTTCGCGCGGCTGGTTCTGTAGTCGCCGACATGGTCTTGTCATCTTGATGCAGCAGGGCATGGTGAGGGCGGCGGCACTTGTTCACTCCGCACGGCTTTTCTCTACACTGCGCTCGATGGTGTTTTTTGTGTATGCACTTGAAACAGAGTCCCTTTTCTTTTACGTGATTCCACCGGTCATCGATTTTCATCGTTCGAAAATCCGCACACAATGACAGTTTGTGTTGCTTGCTGCATCGTGAGCATCGGTCAATCTGTTCGCACTCGGTATCCTTATCAGTGCTGTAGACGCTCGCTTTTCTTCTTATGTTCGTATTCACGTTCGGTTTTACTTCGGTTCTTGCGGTCGTAGAACACGATGCTGGGGTTTCATATGCGTACCGTAACGCGACGTCGGCCTCACGCATCAAAAATCGCGACAACGTCACAAAATCTGGGTCCTTGCTGTCACTGTTCGCATATGCGTAGTCGTACCACTTGCTTTTGATTGTCGGAGTAAGCTTCAGCATTATCTCTCGTGTGAGTTGCGGGTTGTAAATATAACCACGCCGATCAAGTCCTTGCAACACACACACCGCGTTTTGCACTTTTACTGCTAAACTGTTCAGTTCTTTGGCCGACGCACCCAAACGTGGTATTTTTCGTAAGTCCTCGATTATCTTGTCCACTAATACTTCTGGTGACCCGAAACTTTGTTCTAACGTGGCCATTATCGTGTCGGGGTTGGTATCCGCGTATAGATGAGCGGACACGGCTTCCCGCGCCTCCCCGACCAGCGCCGATCTCAAGCGCATCACGTTTTCTGCATGTGGTATTTTAAACATCTCAGTCGATTCACGATATGCTGCTTTAAACGGTAGCCATTCACATACCGCACCACTGAACTGAGGTAAATCACAATTATATCGTCGCTGCGGTCTGGCCATCCGGTCCAATGCTTCAGCTATCTGGGATCCGTAGCTGCGAGACCGGCCCGGTGTTGGTGTCAACGATCGGTCTCTGCGGTCGGTATCGAAGCGTAACCGACGGCGTTCCTCCGTTTCATGTGGGCGCAATGAGTCATCGCGCTCCCCCCGTTCAGCAGCGGCGGCACCCTGCAGCCAGTCATCGACGCGCTGACGATGTTCAACTCTGTTCGAATGTAACGGCTCGTCCCGTACGCTGCCCGCTTCCTCGATGGTTGCGATCTGCGCGGCCAGGCGTTTCTTCACGAGATCCGCTTCCATTTCCAGTTCTTTTCGCTTGATTGCTGCAAGCTTCTCGGCTGCCTCCAGTTCTGCCAGTCGCAGTTGCAAAGTAGAGTTCGTCGTTCTTTGCGAGTGCTGTGGCGAGGCTGCTCGTTCACGTTCCATGTTCGTACGTTGGTTGACGAGGGCAGGTGCTGCTTCCGGTCTGGCAGCAGCTTCCTCTCCCACCAGCATCGAGGGTGATGCCGGAGGAACCCTGCTGAGTCTTGTTCGTTCCCCTTCGATTCTCTGTAGTTCGGCTTGCTCAGTGACGTCAGCTTGACTCCTTGTTAACACCATTATTTTCTAAGTACGATCGGCACTTGAAGAAAATAACACGTGCGGAGTCCGATCCTCGCTAATTCACGTTCTATGCGGCGTTCGACGGAACAAATGCTCGCTGCTCCACGTTCGATCCGGCGCTCGAAGGACCAAATGCTCGGGACTCGATCCGATGAATCCTGTGCAGTGGACTGTATAAATAAAATGTTCTTCTCTTTTCGTTCGTAGTTTTATTCCAAGTCGATGTCTACAGTGCGAAGTTACAAAACAGACTGCCTATACAAATTCTATGGACGCTTATTTAAACTAACTTATTCTATCGCGACTAGCGCACAGGTGCGAGGGTACGCGTCGGTCGCGTCCTCCAATCACGGCGCCGCGCGCCGGCTCGCCCGCACCCCCTCCGCGCCTCGTTCCGCGTCCCGCGGTCGTCCTCCCGTAGCTCAGGGCTCGGCGTCCTCAACACTACTCCTCGCTTTGATATTTTATTTTGTTTTATCTGATTTAATACATATGTATTAAATCAGATAAGAAACCAATCATTCTGATTCGATGATTGTTTTTTTTCTGATTTAATACATAGATATATTTATGTATTAAATCAGATTTTTAAAAAATCATACCATCGTTATTGGTTTAGGGATTTATGCCTATGCCTCTACGGTTTGTTTTTTCTTTGACGTGTGTATATGTGTATTTGTGTGTCTGTGTCATCGTAGCTCTCAAACAGATGGACCGATTTTGATCTACCTGACCGAGTTTTTTTTTTGTTTGAAATAGGATTTGTTAGAGAGTGCTAATAGACAAGTTTCATTAAAAATCGGTTACGCCGTTTTATAAGTCGTAGTTTTTGTAGTTTTCTAAACTTGTATTTTTATAGAACCTGTCTGTCAGCCTACCTCAAAAGTTTTTTTTTATTGGACAATAGGCGCTTGCGCTTGACCGTCAACTCGCCTGGTGTTAAGCGACAGTTAAGGTCTACGATGGAGCGCGCTTGCCTAGAAGAAACACTCACGATTTGAAGACACCTAGATTATATTATATTTAAAGTAAAAAATAATAATAGTGTTTTTCATTTTCCCATAGTATATAGGTATACTCTGTTTTCATTGCACACCAAATTAACGACCTTGTCAAAACTGACAACGTAACGACGGAAGTGACATAATCAGTAATCACTGCGTGTCACGCCGTCCAGGGATGTACTTCAGGTCAGGTATCTGGTGGGGGCGCCGCCGGACCGGGACCACTTATTGCAAGGGCTGTGGAGTAACCATGAACCTGTTATAATTTTTGTTAATAGGTACTTGACTTGTTTACTATAATTTTATATATAATATTAAATTTATTTTGACTAAAACTCAAAAATCACAATTTTTCATAAAGAGCCTATATTTTTGTAATTAAATTAAAAATAAGGTAAAGATACAGGTCTTGACAGACGGACAACAAAGTGACCCTAAAAGGGTTCCGTTTTTTTCTTTTGAGGTACGGTAAATATTGGATTTTATTTTATTCCTGGTGTTTGGCATTTATTTAAAAATGAATGATAATACAAACATTAATCGGGACGACGACGGCAGACGAATGGGACTTTATTTGCCCTTACGAAGTTCAAGGGCGTCGCCACGCAGCCGCCGCCGGCTACGTGCCTCTCTAGCCCCCGCTAGAGATTTAATTTTTAAATAAATGCCAAACACCAGGAATAAAATAAAATCCAATATTTACCGTACCTCAAAAGAAAAAAACGGAACCCTTATAGGGTCACTTTGTTGTCCGTCTGTCCGTCTGTCAAGACCTGTATCTTTACCTTATTTTTCCCTAGAGATTAAAAAAATGTAGCCAAAGTCCTAAGGCCGTGCAATTGTACCGGTACCTACAATTCATATTTTTCTCATCCTCCATAATAATAACTTGCCCCCCCCCCCCCTCCCCACTGGGCCATGGGCTGGCGACGCCCTTTTCGAATAACTGTGTTAATAGCGGAATAATTGTTGAAATGAGTTAATAAATAATTTATATCACTGGTACGTTACCTAGCTCATGATCATCACAGTGTTGTTTCAATCGGTAGGGTAAAGTACCTACACAATATCTATAAATAATATAAATATGGTATTTTTCTGTGGTTTTCTTCCTGTTTATTATTGTAATAGTAGTTATTTTTTATCATATACTTGTTTAACTATAATACGCCTAATCGAGGTAGGATTGTCGCAATGACGGGGAGGCCATAAGCGTCACTGCGACCCTTGCGGATCTATTGTAACCAGTATGGAGGAGATACTGGTTACAGCACCTCCGCAAGACCAAGTGTAACATAAATTTCACCAGGGATTTAGGGCTGGAGGTTTTAATGTCCTCAGAGAACCGGTCCTTAGGTGCTGGTGCTGGTGCTGGCTGCTTTAGTGGTGGAGTGCCACAAACTTGAAGAGTACCTGAATGGGTGTTTCATCCTCATCGCAGCAGAACCTGTACTCTGGGCCTTATATTAAGTAAAATTGTCATTTATTTGTCGATAAACGTAATCTGAAGAATGTCAATACTCTCTAGAGCTTTAAATGTAGGTAGACGATGTGGAGTTTTGACCACAAATAAATTTTAAATTACTCGGAAAATTAGTATTGAACCATCGGAGGTTTTTAATTAACCAGACGATAGCTATTTAATTCAATGCGTAAGTAATCGTACTAATTAAAAAGATAGAACCATATACTTAGTTTAACTTACTTATAGTAGTTAAACTAAGTATCTGGTTTTTCACCATCGAAGGCTCCTTCTTGCGGCGGCGTCGTGTGGCGGGTCGCCCTCTTCCCTAAAATATGGTTGAGGAGGGCGATGGCAGGCACATGCGTCATACTCGTGATCGGGTGCTGCTTGCGGGTCGCTGGTCTGCTCATGGTATACACACAATATAGTAATAAGTTAAGTAAGTTAAAATCTTGTCTTCCCCAAGTCTTCCCGTAACAATGTATGTATATTAGCAATATTTAGCAAAATTTACAAAGGTCACGGACCCCGGCGTCTGTGGAGCTAAAATTAAATTTGAAAAAAATAAGGTATATGGTTCTGTCTTTTTTATCTATCCTGATTTTGTTTGTGATTTTAAAGAGTCGATTAGAGACGAGAGACGTAGTCATCCTCCTGGCTCTCTCATCCGTACACACTGTTAATGCATTCTGCGCTCACACACGTACACCAACTTCTAATTCTAATATGAAGTGGGGCCGATAAGACCTGCACCGACGTCTCGTTTTGGTGTATTGTATACTTACAGGTATGCACCTGTGACCCACTTACGTACTGACACTACTGACAGAGTGAGTGTGCTGTCACGATCCTGACATTCTGACCATCACTGCATTCACCGCTAACTTGTCGCATTTTATACGAAGCAAAAAGTTAAAGCAAAAACACTACTATAAATTCTCTAATTCCCAATGGATTACAATCATCGAAAAGAATAAAATAATCTAAAAATCCCAGTGCACCTGTATATGAAGATCATTACCCCCCTTTCGTCTGCCCTTATCTACGTCCCCATCTTCCCACGTCAAAACTATTATAACTTTTGATAGCGAAGTCTCTACCGTACAGCTGTACTAAAAGCGTATGACTTTTCAAGGATATCAATATTTATACAAAAAATTACCCCCGTTTTCTCGGCCCTGGATTACGTCCCCATTTCCCCATATTGTAAGTTATAATAGTGAAGCCTCTAACATGCAGCTGTAATAGAGGTCATATAAAACAATGAAGCTAAATGACTACCTAATGTTTGTTTTTGGTAAACAACAGTTAGATACTATTTGATGTATTTCACTGGCTTTCTACAGACATAAACATTGACATGTAACCTACGTCACTTGATAAAATACGTGTGTTTGTAAAATCTTCAGAACTTTAAATGTTGGTTATTGAGAATTTTTGATAAATTTGCTATGTATAAGCTCTACATGTTTATTTTTTATTTGACAAAATTAAACTTCACAGATTCCGGGGTCTGCGCCTTTTATAAACTAACATATGTATATTTATTTATTTATTTATTATTGCAGTGTGTACAGAGCAAACTTAAATAAGCTAGGTACACACCCTGTTATAGGGTGTTGCAAACATACATTTACAAGTAAATAAAATATAAAGGTTGAAACAAGACTTAAAAACTACAGAAACTAGGGCTAAATGTTGCTTAAAATTTATTTTTTGGTTTCCTAGAGTTGAGATCGCTTAGTTTTTAGAATTTATCCATAAATAAGTCATCAATTTTATAATAGGATTTGTGTATCAAAAGATTGCGCAATTTGGTTTGAAAACATTTATCAGAAGTCTCATTTTTTATCGAGTTAGGAATTTTATTATATATTTTTATTGACATGTATTCCGGGCCGTTTTTATAAATTTCTAGTTTGGGTTCAGGGAGTATTAGTGTGTTTTGTCTTCGTGGGTTATTGCATTTGGTATAGAGATGTGAGTGTTTTCTGACAAATAATGAGGTTTCAAGTATGTATATGCACGGAAAATTAAGGATATTTAATTGGATGATTTGATTTAACTACTTACATTTTTTTAATTACACTTTCTAATTTACACATAGACATGTTAACTCTATATTATGTTAGTTATTGAGAATTTTCGATATATTTGCTGTTTTTTTTAAAGCTGCAACAATATTTTTTTATAATATAGTACAGTATTGCTAATTTTATATCAAAACATTTTTTTTACATATTATAATGATTTCTCAGCATGTTATAAGCGAAGTAAGTTTGTGTAAAAACGGACTTTTAGAGGCTTGTCCTGCCCCCGTACCACTTCAAGCAGTCTTATTTCAATATTATTAGGAATTCTTTGCCGCCATCTCTGTTTCCTGAGACAATCTTGGAATTTTCATGGCTAGAGTGAATAGATATCTTCGACGAGCTCCATCCTCGGCCACACCGTCGCTTAACATGAGGCGAGTTGATGGTCTATCGTAGATCTATCTTGTATAAAAAAAATACTTTGACTTTTGTCTCGCTCTTACTACAGTTGAGAGAGCAAGACAAAGGTCAAAGTAATCTATACATATAATCAATCGTAACGGGTCAAAATCTGTACATTAAATATTTTTGAAAAATCTTGATTAAAGGGTGTATTACTATCGATATAGAAGCCAAAACAGTAATTTTCAAAATTTTTGTCTGTCCGTCTGTCTGTCTGTACGGTGTGTCCAATGGACGCCGAAACTACTGGACGGATTTAGACAAAATTTTAGGATTATTTAGGTAGGATTATTACTTATAATATATAGAAAGATCTGACATACTTTTTATGCCGAAAAGTTTAACATCTCTTGTGGGATACACTGAACAATAACAACATAATCGAACACCACACGGGTGAAACCGCGGGCGCAGCTAGTTTTAAATAATCTCCAATTACTCAGCATTACAAATATTTATTATTTATTTATTAGTTTTAGAATAATTTACGTAGATTGTATAATTATTTTGTCGTATTCAATAAAGGAAATACATAGATCAATAAAAAAATATTGAAAATTACTTCGACCGTTAAAAGGTAAATAGGGTATAAGCGACATTGTAGTCGAAAATGAGTTATGAATGTAAATGAAAAAGCGTAAAATTTTAAGTAAGATTGCATTTTTAAATAAAAACTACGGGTCACTCAAGTCTGTTTTGAGCCGAAATATCAGACTATAGTTTCAACCGCATTCGGCGGTCTTTTTCAAAGGAGCAGCACACACCCGCAGCCACAGCACAGCCCGTAGTTTTTATTTAAAAATGTGTCAAAACCACGTTAATTTCCATAGTAAGATTGCATTCATAACTAATTTTTGACTAAAATGTCGCTTATACCTTTTACCTTTTAACCGTCGACTTTGTCTAGTAAAAATAAGATTTGTGACAACATAAAAGACAACTAAGAATATTGTTATTTAAATGAATGTACTGGTGTTCTGTAATACATTTGACACAATTTCAAAATTATATTATAAAATAAAACTTTGTTACCTATACACGCTCAAACGGCTAAACCGATTGTTATGAAATTTAGTACAGAGATAGCTGTGAACCTGGAGACGGATATACGCTACTTATCATCACCGTTTTTCATAACCATGCGGGTGAAACCGCGGAACGCAGCTAGTTTATAAATCGGGGATAATTGTGAATTTTTTTTTTTAGGTATTTTACAATCATAATTTTTAAAGAATCCCTCAAAGTGCATTTAATGTGATCAGCTCCATACAAACGGGTTTATTTTTACTAGACTAATATTTTGTTATCTGCTACTCTACCTGTATAAATTGTATTAAATTATAATCCTGTATTTTAAGTTATTATCTGTATGGTTGTACAATAAAGTTATATTCTATTCTATTCTATTCCATTCCATTCCATTCCATTCCATTCCATCCCATCCCATCACATCCCATCCCATCCCATCCCATCCCATCCCATCCCATCCCATCCTATCCCATCCCATCCCATCCCATCCCATCCCATCCCATCCCATCCCATCCCATCCCATCCCATCCCATCCCATCCCATCCCATCCCATTCCATTCCATTCTATTCTATTCTATAAAGTAGTATGACTACGTACTCGATGCGGTATTGTTATCTGCAACTTTATCTATAAAGTAGCTCGTACTGTGGCACGTACTCGATTGTGGTATTTACTATGCTCCACCCACCCATCAAAGAAATTACTATCTCTGACGTATTTATTATGAAACAGCATTACGAATATTTTAGTCATTATTAATCAGGATTACTCATCTACGATTGATCACCAACTCCTATGGGTACGTTATATGGTACAGACATTTTACCTAATAGGTAAAATGTCCCCCCCTCTGTAACTTCTAAAATAAGAGAATGATAAAAAAAAAATATGTACATTACCATGCAAACTTCCACCGAAAATTGGTTTGAACGAGATCTAGTAGGTAAATAGTTTTTTTTAATACGTCATAAATCGTAAACCGCTTTTTGAATTTTTTGGAATGGTTAGGGAATACAGTTTAAAAGTACTATCATTGTGTTAAATACTTAATTTCCCGTATATTTCATTAATAGATGCACTATGTTCAATTTCCATATTTTAAACACTTTATATAAATGAATTTTACAAGTATACAGACGGTCGAGCCATCAGGCAGTCACCATCCGTGGATGCGCGTAGCAGGCTGTAGTACAAACACACACGCACACTCGGGCAAGCGCCCTACGCCCTCTTACGAATTTTCGATCAGGTGACGTGTTCTGACGCGAGTTTAACATTTTTACCCATCCCAAAAGTGCACAACGCCGCTAAAGAAGTTTTCGTAAAGAAGTTGAAGAAAATTTCTTTAGCGGCGTTAGCTATTTTTACAGTCTAACTTACGATTTCATTACGCTTGATATGCTGTCGTATGTACGTTTTTTATTTATATATTTTTCACACCACCTGCCCAATAATGTTCCTTTTTATATCATGTACAGCGGGTCCAAAGTACTACATTACTACGCCCTTGGGATGTATTGTTGTATGGGATTTCATTATATCACACAGATATAATGTGAATTAAATTTAAAACCTAAGCCTAAAAATTGTCAGAGACCAATCAGAGATGAATATTTCTACCATAACGGCCCATAACAAAACGAATTCACTCGAAAATCGAACTGGCAACCGAGAATAGAACATAAAAAAAATCGGCCAAGTGCGAGTCGGACTCGCGCACGAAGGGTTCCGTACTATCATCTATAACAGAAAATCGTATAAAATAACGAGAAATCAACGAAATTCCAAGTAGTAAATCGCAAACTTATAGGTAGGTTTTCGATACACATCCAGGAAGCATGACGACCCTCGCGCGAATACGCGCGGCTATGGCTCGCTCCGTGATGTTACCTCCCCCGCTACCCGCGCGGCCGTTGCTTATCAACCGCCTCGCGCTCGCGCCACCACCACACCGCGGCGCGGCGCTCGCACCGCGTTTAGATGCACGGATTATTTTCATAGATTAGGTATTTATTGTTATAGTTAATATATTTCTAAATATTTACTTACAAATATTCAAGTTTCTACCTGTTAATTAAGATCGAGTAAAAATTGCTTAAAAATTACGTTTGTTGTATGGGAGCCCCCCTTTAATATTTACTTTATTGTTATTTAATTATTTATTTTGAAAGGTAATATACAAGTAAATATTCTGTGAAAATTTAAAGCGTCTACCTGTTACCGTTTTTAATATTGAGCAAAAAAATACGAAAAAAACACGTTTATTGTATGGGGACCCCCCTTAATATTTTTTTATTTTCAGTATTTGTTGTTATAGCGGCAACGGAAATACATCATTTGTGAAAATTTCAGCTTTCTAGCTATCACGGTTTATGAGATACAGCCTGGAGACAGACAGACAGACAGACAGACAGACAGCGAAGTCTTAGTAATAGGGTCCCGTTTTTACCCTTTGGGTACGGAACCCTAAAAATAAATAAATCAGGCACGAATACTGCAACCAACGAATGAAATATACTACAACTGAAACATCTGTTGATTTTTGGATATTGTACTACGGTTGTTTTTAATATTTTTATTATTGGAAACTTTAGCTTGACCACCGATTCCGCTAGTTTTTACCGACGCTTACGGTCTACGATGGAGCGCACTTGTCTAAAAAACTCTATTTTACTTGCGATTGTGACGTCCTGATACCTAGTGTAGGTATGTCTATCAAAGAAAATCTGTTCAGGTAGCGTATGCTGTAATTTTTGAGGTTCGTACGTTAAAAATAACAACAAAGCGCTCTGTTTTGTCAAATAATGTAGATTAAAAACCATTTCTTTCTATTATCACGCAGTAGGTGTGAAAAGTAGAGTATGTACCACGGGGATAAAGGTGTTCTTGTCTTGGGCGACCTTGAATCCCTCGTTACACTTCGGATTCTAGTCTGAAGCGAGGGATTTAATTCTTTAACACCCTCGCTAACCTCGCGACAAACAATCCATGCAAACCTCGGGTGTTAATCCTAGAAGAATCCTATTTTACACTCGGGATTCAATATGTCGCCCGTGACACTACTTTATCCCCTTGGTGCATATCTACTATTATATTTTTAGGAAAACTTACAGCCAAAATACTTAAATAATCTATACATTTATTTTTCGCCTATAGATTGAAAAAAAAAAAGCTTGAAGCTTTTGTAGAGAAAGTATGCCCTGTCGCTATTTAAAATAAATGTGCATTATTGCTAGTAAAATCATCTAATTATTATGAAAAAGTTCGTTGTAGGTTATGAAAAAGTGTTTTTTTTTTATTTTTAACTGATTTCCAAAAAGAAGGAGGATCTTAATTCGACTGTATGTTTTTTGTATGTTTGTTTAGGGATTACTCCGTCAATAATGCTTAATGCTTGTGTGATTCTTTTTTGATTGTTACATACTACCTCTTAACAAAAACTTGTTCACCAACGCACAAAATCGCCAGCAATGGAAAAATTAAGGGGAGGCCTTTGCCCAGCAGTGGAACACTTCAGGCTAAAAACAAACAAACATACTACCTCAGAGCTGGTTCCATATAAATTTTATCAATATCGGTTCAGTACTTTAGGGTTTTATAAAAAAAAAACTGGAAAAGTGTATGTAATCCAAGTAAAAGTGTAATCCAAGGAATTACGTATTTTGAAGTCGGGTTTTTTCAGTTGGGTGTTACGATGTATTCTCTTTCAATTATTCAGTGAATCCAACGCCCTATATTACAGCGTAGTCGATGTTTGTATGCCAAGGTAATACGCGGATTGACCTTGATACACAAAGAATAACACACTAGCGGTGTCCCACGGATCCAAGCGCGTACTGACGAAATAGGCCAAGACCGTGTCGCGACACATCGGTCACACAGCTAATGCTAAGAAGACCATTTGCGAATAATTTTTAGGTCTAATAGTTTGGAAATGACACGATCTCTGCGAGATCGAATCAGAAATTAAGGGATCCGTGGACGTACGAAAGTTAACGACATAGCACAGAGGATTAGCGAGTTGTAAATAAATAAATAAATATTTTGGGGATTTTTCACACAACACCACCTAACTCAAACTAAGCAAAGCTTGTACTATGGAACTAGGGTCCTTACGTTCTCTGTCTTCTTTCCGCAAGTGTTATTACATGTCAGCGAGAATTTGACAAAATATGTTAAGCATTGCTTAAAGTTAAGTAACGTTTTTCGGTAAGGCAGTTTATGGCTAATAGAATACATATATGTACATATACTTTTTTTTTGTAAATATATACTTAAGATACATAGAAACACTCTGACACAGAACAAATGTCCATGTTCATCAGTTCATCACACAAATGTTTGCCCTGGGTGGGGGGACTGTGGACTGGGGATCGAACCCACGACCTACAGCTTAGCAGGTAGACATACTACCAACTGAGCCATAAGGCCAGTCAAGGTCAAGTTGAAGGGCAGCTGGGCATCAGTTTTATAACACAGAAAATATGCTCGACTGGAGATCACGCATCGGCAAGCGCAGCGTAGGAAGACCAGCCACGTGGTGGACAGACTATCCCATATAAATGGTAAGAAGATGCTGGATACAAGCCGCTTTTATCGGTATTTTTAGAAAACCATGGGGGAGGCCTAATTCCAGCATTGTTCATGTGACTGAGATGATGATGATGAACTAAAAACCTGTCAGCCTTGGATAATAATCTGGTACAAACACAATAGATAAATATAGATAACTAGTTTCGGCTTAGCGGCTTAGATAAGGAACCGTAAACTAAATGTGAACATTCGTTCTAATACAAAGATAACTTTAAAACGATATTGACTTTTAACTGAATTTCAGACACATATTTCGGACACATATATCGAACACCTTTAAACGAGCAATTCTTGTATATAGGTATATAAAATCTGAATCTCAGAAACGGCTCCAACGATTTTAATGATACTTGGTTTGTAGGTAGATTAGGGGACGAGAAAGTGACAGTTTCCCATAGATTTCCTAATTCAATCCCAATCCCCATACATTTAAATACTTTCCTAATCTACTGGCGCTTATGAAATTAGAATGCCACTTTAACCCCCAGACCTCGGCTTGGGCCTGTGGCCTTTGGCCTGTGTTAGGGAGTCGAATTGCTTTGGCACCAATGGCCCTCTGAAGAGGTTGTGCCCTGGGCCCTATTAGGTATGTTTGACTACTTGAAGATAATCTAACCAGCCTTACAGACCATTATCATAATAAACACTGATTTTATCACTTCGCTGATGAAACCGCGGAAAAAAAACGTATGCTTATACATAATGACTTTCCATCACTTGGACGTAAAGTCTACAACAAAATTAACGAATATAGTGTCCTGCGTTGACAGATACTCATATACCAACGATGACAAACTTAAAGATTTTGATATAAAGACTCTATGTCCCCGCGCTAAAGCCTAATTTAGATTGAGAAGTCTAGAGACGTCTATTTTGCCGTTTCGAATTATATTGAAAATCTAAATTATTTTAATCGTGTAAGGGGTGTAATTCGACCTCATTGAGCTCGGACGTTTTTGAGGACTGACGCTACAAGAGGGTTGATACTTTATCAAACTTTGTAAAAGTAAAATTCTGTTTATCAAATGCGAATAACGGAACTATTTATTTTGTTGATAACCGGAATTCGATGCGTCATATGGGTAGAATACTTGCGTAAAATTGTATGTAGATAACTCAATATCGGGTACCTACTTGACGCTTCATGACTGGGTTTTACGTCCTGCACCTGCATTATCTGCGTCATATTTTAGGAAATATGCGGAGGCCTGATATTATGATCAATGATTCATGTAAGTACATGGCAGATAAAAAAAGGGTAAAGTTAGATAGATATATAATAGATCTTTATTATTTACACCTACTAAAACATTAATAATTAACAAGAGAAAGCTTACAAGCTTGCTAGCTTAAAGTTTTTAACCGACTTTTTTATTTTATTTTTATTTAGAAATAGGTTCGCGCTTGACCGCCAACTCGCCTGATGTTAAGCGACGTTGCGGTCTACGATGGAGCGCGCTTACCTAGAAGAAACCAATTCACTCGCGATTTAAAGACACCCAGATTATATCTATCGGAAAAGACCCACTCTGAGGAAGCGTATTCCACATTCTAGCAGTCCGCACGATGAAAGTGGAACTAAAGCATTTTGTTCGGGTTTTTGGAATATCCACCATGAGACGGTGACGCTTTTTCGTGTTTCTAACCGTCCGATAGAAAAAAGGGCTAGAAGGAATTAGATCATGCAGATCAGATGCACACTCACCGAAATGGATCCGGTAAAAAACCGACAAGCTAGCAACCTCGCGACGATGTTCCAAGCTTTGAAGCTTAGCTTTTACAAAGGAATTCGTTGCCAATTAGCTTCCGGGCACGTTTCTCTCTCAGAATACAGAAAAATACAGAAGCCGTGAACATGCTTAGAACTGAAGCGACAGAAACTACTCTTTTAAAGAGTAGTTTGAAGCGCGCGCGATCAGTTATAAAAAATAATGATATCCGTTTAAGAAAGTAAACATTTTATTTTAATATATTTTTAGCTCCACGTTTTACCACAGCAACGGGTAAATAATGTCTACACTAGCAACATTATGCGGGTGAGAGGTGAGAAGGGTGCGGGACGATTCTTTTGTTTTCGGACACAGCACGGATTTTGTAACTGCAGCTGGACGCGCCTTCTGTTTTTTCTGTATTCTGAGGTTTCTCTATAGATTCCAACGCCTGGAGTTGGTATTTAGCTACTTCCAAAAAAAAAAGGTTCCGAATTCGACTGTATGTTGTTTTTTGTATGTTTGTCACACGATTACTTTGTCAATTATGAATTGATTTTGAGAGACCCAAACTTCACAAATCAAATTATATGGGACTTCAGAGGTAGTCCCATATATTTTTTATCAAAATCGGCTCAATACTTTGGTTTTTAAAACAAAATACCTAACTGGAAACATATCAAGTCATCCAAGTTATTGATATTGCGTATTGTTGGTTGTTTCAGTTTTTTTAACTATAATTAGGTATTTGGCATAACGCGGTTTTAGGTATTATACCGTAGGTATACATATATAAAACATTTAAGTTTTTATAGTACCGAGGTCATTGACATTCTGACATTTGTAATCCTAATGCAATAAGTAGGTTCCTGACATTTGTAATCCTAATGCAATTTTAATATTATTAGTTGAAATGTAACAATTATGTATGTCTTAATCAGACACAGCTGTTGGTACCTATATATTTATATGCTAATCTTAAGACCATTTCGACATAGCTGACAATAAACAATTTTGAATTTGAAATTTGAATTTGAATTTGAATTTGGCCTTTCTACAAAGTAATCTAAACAAAAATACTCGCCAAGTAGTTTTCTTGTAAATTACAGTATTATAGCTACGGAACGTATATGCGTGTCTCGACACGGTCTTGGCCACTTATTTCCTGATTTGTGGAGATAAGATAACATAGAAATATACATAGTTATCTATATATCTACTTACGCTCATGCCACTTTATTTGGTACATGTTATCAGGCTTCACCCATTCTGATAAACAAAATTATTCGCAGCAAAAAAAGTTTCCGGCAGCCTAGTGGTGAGACCGTCTGACTTGCGATCCGTAGGTCCTGGGTTCGAATCCCACGGCACGCACCTCTGTCTTTTCGAAGTTATGTGCGTATTGTTGATTGCCGCCAACTTCAAACGGTGAAGGAAAACATCGTGAGGAAACCTACATATCTGAAAGTTCTCAATCTTGAAGATGTGTGAAGTCTGCCAACCCGCACTTGGCCAGCGTGGTAAGACATGTATCTCGACTGCCAAGGAAGTAGATTTTTCCAGTTATTATGTTATAAAAAGCAAAATACTGAACCGATTTTGATAAAAATCATCAATTTACATCATTCAACTTCCATAAAGATATTTTAGTGTTCAAGTACTGACGCACTCGTTTGCAAAAAAAGTAGGCACAACCAAATACAACAGACTTTCCTGTTATATTCCAATATCGGCACGTCGGAATTTCATGATGGTAAAACCAGAGTGGTTTGAGACGAAAATATAATATGGATTTTCGATTCTTTCATCCGAGTGCACAAGGAGGAGGGTTATGTTTATCGAGTGTATGTATGTTTATGTGTATATGAGTATGTACTTAGTCTGGCCATAAATACTGTTACAGTTAAAAATAAGAAAGATATTACATTTGAATTTGGAATCTGTCATTTTTATACGATTGTTCATTGAGTTTTCTAATTTTGGCGCCAATACATTGTACAATATTTTGCGATATTAAAATGGAGTGAGGTGATAAAGAGAACCGAATCGCTGTGATTGCATTACATAAAGTTGGTATGGAGCCAAATGCAATTTTCAAAACTCTCCATACGCTTGGTATTAGTCAAATGTTTGTGTACCGGGCTATTAATAGGTACAATGAGACCTCCTCTGTTTGTGACAGAAAAAGATCTGGCCGTCCACGTAGTGTTCGTACGAAAAAGGTGGTCAAAGCAGTAAGGGAAAGAATTCGAAGAAATCCTGTCCGAAAGCAAAAGATTTTATCTCGGGAGATGAAGATAGCACCCCAGAACCATGTCGCGTATTTTAAAAGATGACTTAGGACTTGCAGCCTATAAGAGACGCACTGGTCATTTTTTAACTGATAATTTAAAAAATAATAGGGTGGTAAAATCGAAACTACTGAAGCGGTACGCAAAGGGAGGTCACAGAAAAATTTTGTTTACGGATGAGAAAATCTTTACAATTGAGCAACATTTTAACAAACAAAATGACCGTATTTATGCTCAAAGCTCTAAGGAAGCTTCCCAATTAGTCGACAGAGTGCAACGTGGGCATTATCCGACTTCAGTGATGGTTTGGTGGGGTGTTAGCTATGAAGGAGTGACTGAGCTATATTTTTGTGAAAAAGGTATCAAAACATCGGCACAAGTGTATCAAAATACCATTCTTGAGAAGGTAGTTAAGCCCCTTAACAACACCATGTTCAATAACCAAGTATGGTCCTTCCAACAAGACTCGGCGCCAGGTCATAAAGCTCGGTCCACACAGTCTTGGTTGGAAGTGAACGTTTCGGACTTCATCAGAGCTGAAGACTGGCCGTCGTCTAGTCCTGATCTTAATCCGCTGGATTATAATTTATGGTCAGTTTTAGAGAGTATGGCTTGCTCTAAACGCCATGATAATTTGGAGTCCCTAAAACAATCCATACGATTGTCAGTGAAGAATTTTCCCATGGAAAGAGTGCGTGCTTCTATTGATAACTGGCCTCAACGTTTAAAGGACTGTATTGCAGCCAATGGAGACCACTTCGAATAAGCTTTTATATTTTAAATTGTTTTATATTTATGTATTAAACTAACACACTGTAAAAGTAATAAATATTATTTGCAATAAAAAAATATTTTTTTTCTTCGTGACAATATTTATGGCAAGACTAGGTAATGTAAATAGATTAGGTGACGATAAATCGATCTTGCTAGGTTTAATTTTTAGTGAAACCAGGTTTGCTCGTATTTTCAGTCATAAAAAATCCGAGTGGAGCTCGGTCGCCCAGGTACTTACAATTAAAACAAGTAACTAGGAAACAATCGACTATTCAAAGGTAGACAACACAAACTCATTCAAGCCCTATAACAGAAGTGTTCATTGTAGTTTCTGCATTCGGCCAACATAACTATAAATGCGATTATATGACGGAATTACATTTACAACGGGAATCTTTTAATATTACTAAGCAAATGCGACTGTGGCGCGCGGTTTAGTATATAACATAAGTTGGTAGCTAGACGGTAGGTATGTAAATTACGATTGCTAAATAAATGTACCAGACGCGTGCTGGAATGCTGTTTATGTATGAACTAATTTGGGCACTTGTGAGGAAATGAATGTACCTAGGTATTTTTCATAACACAAAACCGGCCAAGTGCGAGTCGGACTCGCACGCGAAGGGTTCCGTACCATTATCTATAAAAACGGCAAATAAATCATGGAATAATAAATAAAATTAATATTTAAGGGGGGCCTTAAATATTATTTTATTTTAATTATTTATTTTTAAAGTAAAATAATATAACTCAATATTCTGTGAATATTTCAAGCGTCTACTTATTGCCGTTATGAATATCGAGCAAAAACGAGCAAAAAATCGTGTTTGTTGTATGGGAGCCTTCCTTAAATATAAATATTGTTTTAATTTAATTATTTATTTTTATTTTTCAAAAATCAGCTTTATGCAGTAGGAATGAGTAGTGATTATTCCTACTGCGCTGAGGATATAAAAAATATACACTAAGAATTGATAACCTCCTCCTTTTTTGAAGTCGGTTAATAAAAGAGAAATCAGTTCTACCTAAGTACGTATTCCAACTTTTTTTGAGGTCCTAAACTATCACCAAATAAATCCAAGACAGGCGCCGATCTCAAAAAAATATTAGTCAGACATACCTACATAGGTAGACACCCAGTTTCGATTTAATTTTCCCGTATTATGTTAAAGAACGAATGTTATTGGTATCATGTTACTGTTGTTATATTTAACTTTTCAGTTTGAATTATTGTTTTAAGTCGATTTCATCATTATCTCAGCCATAAGATGTCCACTGCTGGACATAGACCTCCTCTATGGATTTTCAAACAGACCGATTGGAAGCGGCTTGCATCCACCGTCTTCCCGCCACTTGTATGAGGTCATCCGTCCATCTCGTGGCTGGTCTTCCTACGCTGCGCTTTCTCATGCGTGGTCTCCACTCGAGAACTTTTCGGCCCCATCAGCCATCAGTTCTACGTGCTATGTGACCTACCCACTGCCTGTTCAACTTGCTAATCTGCTGTGATATCTGCTGTGCAATTGATCACTTTCGTAAGTCTACGTTTTTTTTTTATTCATGTTTATTTTTGGGACTTTTATTCTTCATTTCTGATTCGATCTCGCAGAGAGCCGTAAGCCGATTTAACTTTTTTAAATTACTTTTCAACCGACTTCGAAAAAGGAGGAGGTTTTCAATTCGTCGGAATCTTTTTTTATGTATACTATGTTCCTCGATTATTCGAAGACACCTGGACTGAGTTGAAAATATTGTTTTTTGTTTGAAAGGTTGTCATTTATATGTTTTATAAAAATCGATTCTGTATTTTTTATTCAATATTATTTTCTTCTTCTTCTTCGTCGTATCGATGATCCTGTTTGAGGTTTTTATACTGTTGCCTCCCAGTATTTGGCTACAGCGACCCCGCAGGGAGAAGCACTGTAAAGGTCCTGTGGTGTGTAAGACTGGGGACACTGAGGGCACGAGAGTAAGTGCTGCATGGTCTGCGTAGTGGCTCCATAATTGCACTGCGCTCTCACAAAAGCCAAAATAATATTGAACTAAGACTGCTTGAACGCTTGTGGTACGGGGGCAGTACGCGAGTACCAACAAAGCTTTCTCCGGGCAGAAGAAAGAAAATTTTGCAGGTACAGGTGATGCAGAGACCTTTGTTCCCTTGGCTCACTCAATTCACAACCGAATGAAAACCTCCTTTTTGAAGTTGGTTTAAATGTCTATCGTCTGAGCCCACTTCAGTCCAACATCGTGTGCCAGTTCACGCCATGAACGTAAGCTTTACTAGGTCACAGTCGATGGGGTGGTTGTACTAACTTCTATCTAGATTTCTAGGACACTAACATTTGAACTACTTTTAGTTGAGTTAGTTATTGAGCTCGTGGGAACAGAACCTTATTTTTAACCGACTTCCAATAAGAAGAAGGTTCTCAATTCGACTATTTGTTATTTTTTTTTGTATGTTTGTTCAGCTATTAATTCGTCTGCATTGATTTTGATGATTCTTTTTTTTGGTAGGTCATACATCAGAAATGTATATGGGACCACCCATATACATTTTTAACCGATGAGAAAACGGAGGAGGTTCTCAAGTCGACGCGTATATTTTTTTTTTATGTATAACCGCGCATAGCTTTTTTATCAAATTCGTTTGTAAAAACAAATAAAATCAAAATTTGTTTGCAGGATTTATCACTGGATTAGCGTAATAAAAAGATTTACTTGATTTTGTTTTATTTCAATAAGATTTTCTTTTTTGATGATTTTTTTTTTGTTTGGTAGGTCAAAAAAGGTGTTCCATAAAATTTATACCAAAAACAGGTTCGTTTTTGGTTTTTATAACAAAATAACTGAAAAAACATGTCAACCAATTAAACGAATTGCGCATTTGGAAGTAGATTTTTCATATTTTTAAACTATAATTATTTCGATACAACTTATTTATGAACTTACTCTTTCAGTGCTTACTCAAAGCGTATATAATAATTATAGTTTAAAAAACTGAAGCAACCGACTTCTCATGGATGCCATTGTCAGAACTGGACCAAATTGAAACGGGACCACACGGGAAACACCAGCTTTCAAATAAAATCATCAAAATCGGTTCACCCAGTCGAAAGTTATGAGGTAACAAACAACCAAAAAAAAATTCAGTCGAATTGAGAACCTCCTCCTATTTTGAAGTCGGTTGAAAAGAATGGGCAGTTTCTTTCTAAATAGATCTGAGTAGGACATTAGTCTGGCATCCAGTCTAATATCTTATCACAGTTACGTAAGACAGCGAGCGGCCTTCAGCTATCTAGTTCTAGACTGAAACTGTTTCTATAGACACCGTACACGGAAAAATTACAGAACTAAAAAATTATCAAGACAAATACTTGATTTGCTAATGAATAGTCGATGGTGGCGCCATCGATAATTACATAAGTACATGTGACTCGGTTTGCTGTAAAACTAGGCTGACCTTGGCTCTGAGACGTTTTCATTTCAATTCGTTGGACAAGAATTTCGCCCGAAATAATGTTTGCGAATATTTAGGCGTTTGGGTGAAATGCTCGACATCACTATGCTACGAATAGAATAGCGAGGATTGGCGTAAAGGGTATGCTAAACTGAAAGGGGTGCAAAGATATCACGCCGGGGCTCCAAGTCCGGACTTTTATGTGACAACGCGAACGTTGTTCGCGAACCCTACGAACCCTGTTCATAGATACAGTAGTGGGTAGTGGATATTATTGCCGGTTAGTATAGAGGAAGTTATAATCCACTAATCTTTGTTTATACTCTGTTATCTGGCAATCGGTATTTTCTATCAAAATTGGTGCAACAAATCCAAACAAAAAAATTTGTTACAAAATCAGATTATATCAGATTAATTAAATAATTTTAAACATAATAACTGAAAATTATGTCAACAAATTAAAACAGATTTTGAATTCGGTTGTTTCTGTTTTTAACCCCCGACCCAAAAAGGGGGTGTTATAAGTTTGACGTGTATATATGTGTGTATATACCTGGGGTATCGTGGCTCTCAAACGCATATACCGATTTTGATCTAGTTCGTTTTTCATATGAAAGAGGATTTAATCGAGAGTGGTTTTATTTCGTCAAAATCGGTTCAGCCGTTTTTTGTCAGGATTTTTTTGAGTTTTCGAAACATGTATTTGTTTAAAGTATAATTATTTATAAGATAGATAGATCTACGTTTGACCATCATCTTGCCTGGTGGTCGCATGGTCGAGGATGTACCACGATCTAGCTAGAAGGAAAATATTCATGCTACCCTTGAAAATTAGGTTACAACCTCAACCTCATTTTCAAGGGTAGTTCTCAGAAAACAGACTTTATTTTTTACTAAAGGAAACTAACGTGGTTTTCACACATTTTAAATAAAAAGTACGGGTCACTCACGTCTGTTTTTTTATTTGCATTTTTTGTTATCTATTACAATTGTCGCTTATGACAATCGGAAAGGAAAGACGACTTTAACGACGTATATTTCTTTCTATTATGTTGGTAAATGTGGTTATGTTATTTATTATAAGCTGCAATAGCAGTTTGTGGTCAAAAACAAACCCATCGTAACAAAAAGTTAATTTTTCAAACGAGCCCTTTTCGACGTAGCTTATCATTTCTGAGTAACCTTGAATTGTTAATTGTGCGAAAGTAACCGAGCGCACTGTGTTAGTGCGTCACCTAGTCAGTGTGACCGCAGATTCGATGTTTCAATATTATATTATTATTAAAATGGCCAGTTTAATGAGTCATTCTTTTACATCGCTAAAACGTTATCAGGATAAAAATAGCTGGCCAAGGACGTGTCCAGACGCATACGGCAAGGTTCCGAAGTCAAAGGTATAGTAGAAAAGACCTCTTCAAAAGATATTTCCCATAGAGGTCAATAACCTGAAATGCTGTTCTCAACGCGCCCAGTTATCTCTTTCGCGCATCATAACATTTTTAGGGTTCCGTACCTCAAAAGGAAAAAACGGAACCCTTATAGGATCACTTTGTTGTCCGTCCGTTCGTCTGTCAAGACCTGTATCTCGAGAGTGCGTGAAGGTATCGAGTTGAAATTAAAACCATATATGGAAATCCATAGTCTCATGCTGCAGAGAGAAAAATCTAACTTCTCAGTTTTCATTAAAAAAAGTTACAGTCGAATATGTCGCAAAAAACGCATATTTCGACACTCGCAAGGGAACCAAAACCCATGGGGTACTTCCCGTTGACCTAACTGTGAAATTTGGCAAGAATCATTGTCATATAATACACATAAAGGAAAAAATCCGAAAACTGTAACTTTTTTAATTTAATCACAAATAATAGGGTCTTTATGCACGGAAGGAGAGTCCAAATTTTAAAGTTCTTTAACCGTAATCATGATAAGAGCTTCATTAGCACAAGCTAAAACGGGTTTTTAAATATTTTTAGGATGTATCTTTTTCGGTTTATGAAGTAAAATGTAAAAAATATATAATTTCCCCCTTTTATCTGCTAGATTGTACGGAACTTTCGGTGCGCGAGTCTGACTCGCACTTGTCCGGTTTTTTTATTTTGTTCGAAAATAGGCTAGCGCTTCACCGTCGACTCACCTGGTGTTAAGCGACAGTTACAGTCTACGATGGAGCGCGCTTGCCTAGAAGAAACTTATTCACTCGCGATTTAAAGACGCCTAGATTATATCTATTCGGAAAGACCCATACAATCACTTGACACTGGCAACTGCACAAGTGTGCGACGCCAATTTCCATCTGATGAAGAAATAAAAAGACCCATACTTAGTCACAGGCTGGCAGCGTCACGTGTGAATTAAGTCATCATCATCAACCTACTTTATCCTGCAGCGGCTATAGATTGGCATTTTCGTTTAAACGGATTTCGCCATTCATCGGGTTTTACTTTTAGCTTTTTACCCGACTGCTTAAAAAGGAGGGTAATGTTTTTCGAGTGTATGTATGTATGTTTCTATATGACAGCCTACGGCCTAAACAGCTTGACCGATTTTGATGTGTGAGGTGTTATTCTTTGGTTCCAGAGTGTCATAAGCTATATCATTTTGAAATAATAATAATAAATCTGTTTCAAAAATTAAAAAATGCGTTATTTCTTAACCTCCAACCAACTATTTCTCAATAAACAAGTGATTTTACTAGAATTATTTTAAAGAATGCGCATTTATAATAATCTTTTACAGCGATTTTACGCTTACTTTCTCACAAAAAATGCACACTCTACAACATATCAATATTAAGCGTAACGAAATCGTAAGTTAGACTGCAAAAACTGCTTTTTTGCAGTCGGGTATTTTGTTTTTATCATTTTATACATACTTGTACAGTATGGACAAGTACTCAAACTTTCTTTATCCGTTCTGTATACCTTTTTATTTACGTGAGGAAATGCCTTTACGCATACCCAAAATACCCATCCGCCCCGGGGGGAGCGGCGGATTATGTCGGACTCGACACCAGAGCGGAGCGGTGCCCCTACCGAGCAGGGCTGCCAGATGTAAAAAAGGGGTGATCGTACATCTGCTACAAAAAAAGTCGTATATCAGGGAAAAATTTAACGAAAAAGTCGTACAGTCAATCGAGTTAACTTAAACCTTCAATAAAACCGGAAAATGACCTTTTTTTAGAGGATTTCCCGACAAAATGCTGCCAATTCTGTTTTTTTTTTAATAGCTTTGGCCAGGTATTAAAACTTCGTACGATTTCGATCTAGCGATCGTACCTCGGCAAATACGCCAGAAAGTCGTATGTTTACGATTTAAATCGTACATCTGGGAGCAGCCCTGCTATCGAGTAAAACCTCACGGTGTTTCACCTTTAGCGCTTAGGGCCAGACAGTGGGCACTCTCCCAGACTTCCGCCGTAACCGTTCTGTATACCTATAGTCTAGTAAAAATAAGATTTGTGACAACATAAAAGACAACTAAGTATATTGTTATTTAAATGAATGTACTGGTGTTTTGAAATACATTTGACACAATTTCATAATGATATATAAGCTACTTTTGTTACCTTTACGCGCTCAAACGGCTGAACCGATCGTTATGAAAATTAGTATAGAGATAGCTTTGGACTTGGAGACGGACATAACCTACTTATCATCATCACAATCATCACCGATTTTCATAACTACGCGAGTGAAACCGCGCAACGCAGCTAGTCTATAAATCGGGGATTATTGTTGATTTATGATTTTTAGTTATTTTCGTATCATAATTTCAAAGAATCCCCCCAGTTGCAAATATTTGAAATCATTAATTAATAATTATATCTAATTTAATTTTATGGTGTTGACTTGTAATTGAATAATTATCAATAAAATATGTCTATGTCTATGTCTAATTGCACGGAAATGACTCACTCATAACATTAAGTACTTAGTGCGTTACGAGTATTTCTCTCAAAGGGCAAGTGAGTAAACAATGCCTGCTTCATACTGCAATAGGGATGTTCCGTGCGTCATTCATTACTGTATGTTATCTACAGAATGACTAAGTACAGTCATAGTACTATTTATTTTGTTAACTAGATAAGATGGAAATTTCCAGCAGCCTAGCTAGACCGTCTGACTTGCGATCCGCAGGTCCTGGGTTCGAATCCCGCGGCACGCACCTCAGTCTTTTCAAAGTTATGTGCGTATTGTTGATTGCCGCCAACTTCAAACGGTGAAGGAAAACATCGCGAGGAAACCTACATGTCTGAGAGTTCTCAGTGATCTTGAAAGATGTGTGAAGTCTGCCAACCCGCACTTGGCCAGCGTGGTAGACTATGGCCTTACCTTCTCACTATAAGATGGCCCGCGCCCAGCGGTGGGACAGTTTGTACAAACAGAGCTGATAAGAGAGATAAGATGGAAAGTTTAGGCAATAAACAATGCAGTTTTATTTACAGACAGGTTATGCTGATTTTAAACTAATTGAATATGAAGTAAAAGCATAGCAATTTCTACTTTCGAGGATAAGACACATCCTTAAGACCTTTTAGTATCTTGGCTTTATCTAATATCTTGGTGTTGCATTTTTTAACCCGATGGCATTATTACTGTTCACCAGTCACGACACGCATCTAGCAGCATAGCCCGACGTGTCGCGACTTAAAACGAGTCGGGCGATTACCTTACTTGAAGCTTGCCACGCAGCACCGGGGACAACCTATTTACGTATAAATCATTGAGTGAGCCAAAATTACCTACCTACTGCAATTTATATGTTCATGTATCATTCATTTCCGTATTTTAGCTACTGAATGAATATTAACTGAATTGAATGACAGGATTAAATTTTAGGTAATATGACATATTTTGAATTACCTATATAAAATTATAGTTAGAATTTATTTTGTTTTAAAAACCAAGGTACAAAACCGATTGAGATAAAAAAATTAAGGGACTATATCTAAAGTATTACCTACCAAATAAAAAAGAATCATCGATATCAATTATAATTGACCAAGTAATCGCGTAACATAGTCGAATTGAGAACCTCCTCCTTTTTGGAAGTCGGTTAATGATCATTCTTTAGGATAATTAATGTGATTTCAAATAATTGTGACCAGAGGAAGGTACGAAATAGACATATGTATGACGATATATGATGGGTTCCGTATCCAAAGGGTCAAACGGGACCCTATTACTAAGACTCCGCTGTCTGTCCGTCTGTCGTCAGGCTTGTATCTCATGAACCGTGATAGATAGTTGAAATTTTTACAGAAGATGAATTTCTGTTGCCGCTTTAACAACAAATACAAAGAAAAACAGAATAAAATAAATATTTAAGAGGGCTCCCATACAACAAACGTGTTCTTTTTGCTCGATATTGATAACGACAACAGGTAGACGCTTGAAACATTCACAGAATTTATTTAGTTATATTATTCACTTTAAAAATAATTAATTAAATTAAAATAAATTAATATTTAAGGGGGGCTTCCATACAACAAACGTGATTTTTTGCCGTTTTTATAGGTAATGGTACGGGTTCCGTACCATTAGCGCGAGTCCGACTCGCACTTGGCCGGTTTTATTATTTTTATTTGTTGTGATTGCAAATATAAATGTCTATGACTAACGGTGTTCATTTGTCACATCTACAGAACCATTCAATTAGTGACACACACTTAACGGATCTCATGCAGTGTTTACGATGTCGAAAAAGTGGTGTTTCGGGACTATGAGGTGTCGCCGACGAAGCTCGCGTTCTACATTTTTTTTATCCAGAATCGGGCTGAAATAAATTTTAACATAAAACCCTAACTTGATTATTATAGTTTTTGGAAACAAGAAAAACAAACCTAATAATAAGTTATTTTTTTGACTTTTCGTTTCGTTCCCAAAAATAGCAACACCAAACTGGTGTCCAATTTTTAATAGCTTATTTTTTTCATTATACGTTATGCACCATCGCTTAGTGTCGCGTTGGCTAACGCCATAGAGTAACTTATATAATACGGAAAGTTGATGCATCCAATACAGTCCGTGGCACCATTGAAGTCAGATGGTGAAATTTTGTGTATTTTAGAACTAATTTGATAGGCCTGCCATTGCCTACCGGAACATAGAATACCACAATAGTATGTATGTATTAACGCTGGATGCAAGCCGCTTTCAATGGAACTTTTTGGAAATCCGTGGGGGGAAGCTATAATCTATGTCCAGCAGTGGACTTCTTATGGCTGAAATGCGACTGAAGTTCCGCGTCTATACCTGAGACTTTATTGGTGGCGCGGATTCTAGCTCTATATTTCTATATAATGTCCAAGCTATCCAATAGAGAAGGTTTTTCTTATCAGATAAAAAAAATATGGTCTTATACAGCGACTAAAATTACTAACACGAAGAAACAGCCTGTTTGAGGCATACAGAAAAAATATTTTCCAAGAATATCAATTTTCAAAATATGCGCATTGTTTTATCGTTTAAAGTGTTATTCATCCAAATCGGTCACCAGTTCATAGAATTTATGATTAAAATATTCAAAGAAAATGCTATCTTAAAGATATCCTCGGCGTGAGGCAGGGAGACAGAGTCTCTCCGAAACTGTTCACCGCCGGATTGGACGAAGCTTACAAGCTTCTGGAATGGAAAGGGCTCGGCATCAATATTAACGGCGAGTACATCACTCACCTTCGGTTTGCCAGTGTAAACAGGGCCGAATTTAGGGCAGGACAGGCGGGGCTACTGCCCCTGGGCGGATAAAAAATCCAAATCAACAACTTTAAGCTAATAATGAAATTAGAAAAGAAATCAGTCATCTTTTCGGCTATCGAAAACACCCCAAGGGATGTAGAAGTCCCTAATTAATCGGAAAATAATTAGGAGCCTCCACACCTCCAACTCCGGCCCTGAGTGTAAATGTATAGGTTATATATCTATACTATACCTAATATATATGTGTATAGGTAGGTATCTTAAAAATGTACAATAAACAAAATGTCAAATTATACAGTCACATACATTGTATGTAACTGTTCATTTATTAATGTATCAGGTACATTACAAAAGTGATGATATACATTTACGGCCTTACCGGATAACGTTAGTTAACTTTAAGCATTGCTTAACATATTTTGTCAACTTCTCGCTGAGGCGTAATAACACTTGCGGAAAGAAGACAGAGAATTTAAGACGATGGTTAAAGTTAAGTAACGTTTTTCGGTAAGGCCCTTTGTGGCAAGACTGTATACATATATTTGTTACATTCTTAGACAATGTACATATATTAAACGCTAATATAAATTAATTATATCAAGCCTTTTAAAACAAATAGGAATCTTACAGATATCACAATAATTTTTAACTTAAAACGTACTTGTCTTTTTTTTAATTGTGACTATAAACAAATTCACGGAATCTTAACTTAGATGTTACAATTCACGAAGATACATACTTTTTCTCTAATTGACGAAAACTTATATGCAATACATTAATAATAATTTACATTGAGAGATATTCTCAAGGGACCACTAATCTAATTAAATTCCTAAAATAACAAAAAAAAAACGATATCTTCACACAATTTTAAGTTCTTTTTTTTTAATTCAATCATTATCAAGAATTTTAATCAGAGATTTAGATTATATTAGAATCATTAACATTGAGAATTGACCCAATTGTCAATTTATAACGAAAACTCCAGGCGCAGGGAATAGTCAAGTTCGCACGCGATTTTTTTAAACAAAAAATATTATTGAATGTACTTTTGATAAGCCAATTTTATCCTTATTAGAACAGTAACAGTATATTCAGTATTAGTATTTGTATCAGGAGAGTTGGCGGTTAAGCGTAAACCTATTTCAATATAAAAAAAAATATTCAAAACAATTTTTAGCTAGGCATATATATTTGTCCAAAATAAACGTCTTAAAACAGTTAAAAGATTCATAACGTTTACAGATAATACCATAATTTTATAAAAAAAAAAAAAAAAAAACTGTAACACTCACTCTAACAAAAACACATTTAATAATTTTATACATGCCAAAGGTATCGCGTGTGAGTGAGACAGATACAATCTCTAGCACCTTAACAACAGATTATTGCATAACTGAACGATATTATAACAGCATTTATCTCCTTGAAATATAATCAACTATACTTTTGTATTAGCTCTCTCGCGCATCAAACAAATAAACGAATTTCTAAAGCTGTTAAAAAGATTAAGTTTAAAAAAATTGGTCAGTTATTTATTATAAAACGTCACATAGTAATCTCGCTGCGCAGTGTCGATTAATTTAGCATTATCCGCTGCACATTGTAATACTTCACTGGTTTACATATATCTGGTTTATATACAATTAGCTGGTTTACTTATATATATCTGGTTTATATACATACAACTGCACCCTTAGTACAAGTTTTTATGAAGAAACGCGGCGATGAAAGTTTTCGTACGCTTAAATACATTTTTTACGTTTTTCTCCGTAATCCGTAGAGGGCGCTTTATATAAAACCGGCCAAGAGCGAGTCGGACTCGCGCACGAATGGTCCCATACCATTATCTATAAAAAACGGCAAAAAAATCACGTTTGTTGTATAAATATTAATAAAATATTAATTTTATTTTAATTTAATTATTAATTTTTAAAGTGAATAATATAACTCAATATTCAGTGAATATTTCAAGCGTCTACCTGTTGCCGTTATCAATATCGAGCAAAAACGAGTAAAAAAATCACGTTTGTTGTATTCCGAGCCCCCTTAAATATTTACTTTATTCTGTTTTTTACTAACTTTTATTTAACTTGCCCTATTAGTATGGGACAAATCTTGCGAGTTAAATTAGAACCACTTCCTGTCGTTGGATTAGGTTGAAATTTGATTTACTTACGTAACTTCGGTGATAATGTAATAATATGGTACCATGAAGCTGGTCTCAAGATGGCGTCGGAAGGTGGCCATAAGAACTCTTAACTAAACGAGATAAAACCGTCGAGTTTGGACTCGTTTGAATAGTCTTGACAAGCACTCTTTTTAGTCTAGTAAATAAAATAATATTTAAAAAAATATTCAAACAAGCTTTTATTTAGATGCTCTAAAAGGAAGAAAATAAATTTTGAATGCAATCAAACCCACCATTTTATTAAATTATAAAATTTATATTGATATAAATAAAAGCTTCCCGTCCGGTCCCGTTTTTACCCTTTGGGTACGGAACCCTAAAAATGTATGGAGGCGTACGAAAACTTTCATCGCCGCTTTTCTCCATACAAACTAGTACTAAGGGTACTGGTTTAAAAAATACAACAATCGTAAAATCAAATAGACTTATTTGATTTTAATCTGCAAAATGATACTTGTATCATTTTGCATTGAGATTTTAAACATGTCAAAAATAAATGATAGCAAATTCGTGTTTATTCAGCCTGTTATATGATTGTTACATTGTTTTATTTACAATAATAAAATTACATATTTAAAGCGATAAAAAAACGACTTAAAATTGTTATCAAAAGTGTAACCCGTTGCCCTACCTAGGTGAGCAACAGAAGGCGACGCAATACGATCCCACGCGATGCGAAGCGAAAATATCTAATAGTAGCTAGAAATAGCACGTGACCTACGTTATTTGCATAGATTAATGATTGAGAAGTAATAAACAATCAGTCGCATCATGTCGCTCACCAGCTGGCCTAGCATGGAAGGTAGATAAAACGTTTTTGTCCACGTTGTTATGTCAGTTGTCAATGTCAGTACATACTTTATTTCCTCGGGAGGGTGGATAAAACGGGGGAAAGACTATATTTTGTCCATGTTCCATGCTAGCCCTGCTGGGACAACGGGTTAAAATGAAATCAGACCACAAAGACAGATTTAAGAGGAACGTTATATGCTCTTTTGCCACCAATACTTAACGCAATTTTTCAGGAACGTTCTTAACTTTCTTAACGTAATTTTTCATAAATCAGGAGAAACTATTATTTAACCTTTATATCTATCTTCTTACGCATATTAAAAACCCGCAACCGTTTGCTTCGAAACTCCAGCTTCGTAAACGGCCGAAGCAGTATTTATAATAAAAGTTCGCTGATTTTTTTCTGATCGGAACCATATGTATAGATATATAATTATGGTTCTAATCAGAAAAAAAAACAAAATCAATGTGTGCTTAAACAAGACACAATTTCAATGACATAAAAAGGGTATGGCGTCAACCACGTAATAAAATATTGCATTTCGGGATAAAAAAGTTTCTCCTGTCCTGGGAGCACACACTTTATGCAGTTACGAGAACAGTTGAAACAATTTTATTATTTTAATCAGTAATTTTCTTTTTTTTTACAATAGGATAAAACGGTTTTGCACCCCTAAAAATTATCCAGTATAAATATTTTTTTATTGGTACCATAAATTGCTTGGCTTCTATGTTTTGCTCTATTCAATATTTTTACAATTCAACGAGTTTGTAAGCAAATTTGAAAAAAAAAGCTAAATATAAAGGCCATTAATGATTCAAATTAAACTAAAAAAAAGAATCTTTTAAATGGGATAATATTAAGGGGTAGATCAGTTTCCCCTTTTATATGGACAAGACACAGAAAACGTTCCTCTTAACACATACGAAGTAGCAAGTCTAGTTTCGATCAACACAGCCTTGCAGAGATTTAACCTGTATATCTTGTATTTTCTTTTAGCTTATGGTTTGCTTATTATTCAAAGATAATAAATATTCACATATTTCTTATTGTGTACATGTACAAATGAACTATTCATACTTTTGTACTCAAGTTATTGCACTTCGGACTCTACCATGGGCGTAGCTAGGTGGATGGGATTTGGAGAACCCCCCCCCCCCCCCCCCCAAATATCTTAGTCAAAATATTAAATTCCTGGCCGTGACCTAAACCTTTTTTAAAGGTTGGATCCGCGACTGCATTTTCTTGTTTTTTTTTCTAAACCCCTCTCCGAAACTTAAACCTGGCAACGCCCGTGGACTCTATGTATCATGGTCAGCATACCAAAAGCAGTTTATGCAGTAATATACTTTAAGGGGTCATTGTAATCATTATGCACAATTTTTAATACGAGATCAATCCTGAAATAGTGAAAAATCAACTGTTCTATACAAAAACGTTATTTGCCCTTCAATCTGATTAACACTTGATTTTCCGCGCGCTTTTAGATTGGATCACTTAGTTGTTCATAATTAGTACAATGGATTTTTAAGATGAAAATAAAACTATTTTTTATAGTAAACATTTTGGATGTTTTCTTAAAATTTCGGGAGAAACCATGGGGCGTAACTAGTTGTGTATGTCACTCAATACCAGACAAGTTGGCAGTCAAGCGCTAGCCTATCAATGATTTAAAAAATAAGACCGTGTCGAGCGAGACACGCGAATAGTAGGGTTCAGTAGTTAATGCTGTAGTTTAAAACAAAACTACTTGATGAGTATTTTTTTGTTTTGCAAAAAGATCAATGACCTCAGTACTATAATGAATTAAGTATTTTATATATTTATCGCTATATCTCGAAAAGTTGACAGTGTTCAAAACAATTTTCATTGAAAGTATTTTAATACTTATTAATACATATTAATATGGTCTTCCATTATGATTAATCATGAATTTCTATGTCCAATAGTTTAGAAATGCAGGGATGACACATTTATTTTACATTTGGTGGGCCATATCTCACACACATCGCATCTGAGAAAAAAAAAATATGGAACCTTAATCTTATTTTAAGAGATCTATTCAACGATATCCCACACGATTGGGTGGGGTGAAAAAAATGACATCTCTTCTTTATATGTATGGAGTGCCACCCCTATTTTTTATTTATTTGACTACGGCATTTTGTAGTGGTTCATAGAACACATCTACATGCCAAATTTCGTTTATGTAGGGCTGATAGTCTCAGAGTAAAATGTCTGTGCCATACAGACAGACAGACAGACGGACATGGCGAAATTATAAGGGTTCCTCGTAGTTAATACGGAACCCTAAATAACAGATTCGTCAGCTCAGTCTCTATTTATGGTAAAGTTATATTTTGGTTGATTTTTTGAAGTTTGTAATTTTTGCCCGACGTGTCGCGATTGAAGACGAGTCGGGCGATTACCTTACTTGGGGCTTATCACGCAGCGTCGGGGAAAACCTATCTAGGTAGAATACATCATTGACAGTTACTATGTTTTAAAACTTAAAATTGCGTTATTGCAGAGGTGAAAGGAGATAATGTATCACATAGTTGCATGCTCATTACATACATCATTATGTAACAGCATGTATCTAGGAGGAACATAGTTTCAGATCAGTTTTCAACATTGTGGCCACAAAGCGTATGATCCTATTTCAATAATGATACCTTGTACATGTGTAAAATTACAGTTGATTATTGTATTATAACTTGTTCAAAAAACAATATACTATTAAGTAACCCTTAGTTAATATCTTACCTAGACACCTTTTAATGAATGTTTATGTATGTTAAAGGGAACAATTTAGATTTTATGACTTTTGAAAATTCACAAATATTATTAGCTATTAATATTATTATTACAAAGCTGCATTATTTGGCCATTTTTAGTTTAGAATAAATTTGTACCAAAACGTATTTAAAAGTGCTAGTTAGCAAATAGGTGGTCCTGTATTGTTTTACTATGTTTACAAACAGGGCATAAGCTCATTATATATTGTAAAACACTAGATAGTAATGAGTATTAGACTGCACTTCAATCATTATACACATGTATCATTTGTATATAGCCCCCATTTCAGCGACCACACCTGATAGCGACCCTGTATTGCGCAGGCGCCGCGTCGTAGTCGGGTTGCAAGCGCAAAATTCCAGTAAACGGTTTTAGGTTATGCTTTGTTAACTAGCTGCGCCCTATGGTTTCACTTGTATGGTATCACTCCATCAGTAACTATTATTTTTTTTGGGATAGAAATTGCATACAGCCCCAGAGTCAGAGAAGCTTATCTTTCTAAATAAAAAATATCCAAGATATATCTCTCTTTCAAATTTTCATTCAAATATATTTAATCCATTTCGATATGACGTAACAAACACACAAACCTTCCTATTTATCATATTAATGTGATTATCATTTGGTTACAAATGAGGATATTTATTTTTAACAACAAAGAGATAAATTTATTTTAATATTTTGAGCGGACAACTTCCTAACATTTTCAAACCTATTTTAGTTTGGTGCTTATATATGGTATATGTATATACATATATTCAATACTGTAACTTAGACATATAATTATTTAAAATATAAAAAAAAGGTTTGGACAGAAACAGATAAATTATTAATATTAAAGTCATGCATATTTAAAATTGAGATATAAATACAGTAATACTCTGACTCACACTACCCAGTTTGCTTATTTACATTATTATTTTTTCCATTGTTGGAACCCAGAGAGAATCAACACCAGATTCTGATCCAAATTGATATTATGAAGGAGTAGTATGTACATCTTACCAGGTAGTTAAATTTTGAGGTTGGATAAAACTATGAAGCCTTTTAAGAATTGATAAAATATCCCAAGCAAATGCTTTACATTTTAGAATTGTAAAGCATTTGCGCTAACACAGTAGTTCTATAGAACAGTAAGATCGAGATTGGGACTTTTGGAAAATTGCAGTCAGCTTCTGCACAAAAAGCTCATGCAATAATTGTGCCGGCAAAACCATGGCTGTGCTCTGTTGTTTTAAGGAGTTTGACTAGGTTGGTAAGGAGAAAAGCACAATACACCCCCAGCCTGCTGAGTTCTAACACAGAGCAAGTCTTATTGCTCTCACTTCAAATTAGAATCAAACAAGACCCCGATTTAAAGTCAAATGTAAGCACATTAGACAGATAGATTATGAAGAATAGAGTAAAGAAGAAGAAAAAGAGAAAAACATGTCAGGATAACAGTTAAATAAGAAACATATGGGACAATAATGAACAGTATTATAAATTCACAGTAAATTTGATGCACAATTTGAACAGCAGGATTATCATGAAACATAGACAAATAATCTTTCCACTGTTTTATCCACCTTTCAGGGGGGAAAAGTATGTACTGACAGTTACAATGGATATAGCAAAATGGATAAAAACGGTTTATCTAACTTCTCTACTAGGCCGGCAGGATAATTTAACATGACTGCCGGCCTAGTAGAGATACATTGTATGCATTAGTTAAATAGTTTGCCAGTATTTTGGTTATCTCTTTAAATGGAAATCTCAGAATGCCTCAGCAGCTAGGAGCTAGCATGATAGTATTTTTTTAATGTCAACCAAGAAAGATTTCCAAAGATAATCCCCAGCTGGGAGACTACTATGACCACTATGTCAGCCAAGTCAGAGGCCTTTCGGCGGCTTAATAACTCTGACAAAAGGGCTGGCCACTCAGTCTATATGAACTTACTTACTTACTATGCCCATTGGAGCAAAGATTATTTACCTACCACACAATCTGCATAACTGAACAGCAAAAGATGTGATTGTACATATGTACCTTGGCTTATGTAATTATCTCTCAGTGACACATAATTATATAATAATAATATAATTATAGTATAGTATAGCTTAAAATTTCAGAATATTACTGTATTTAAAATAAAACATCCCACTCACACAAAGGAGTAATTAAAGTGCACAGAAAACTCAACTTCTTATCAAGAGTGAATCACATACAATATGGCATGTTACAACTTAGTTACAGATACTATTTACATTTATGTTACAATATTATATACTAAAATCACGGGTCGGTAAAACAAATTACCAAATTAACTTAACAAATTAAATTATGACAGTTCTTTCTAAAACAAAAGTAGGTAACAAATTATTCGTTCATAAAAACATATAGCTTAAGAGTCTGTAGTTCGAACAGTGTCCATTATGCATACCATCATTTTTGAAGATATAAAATGACTGAACTTATAAAAAAATTGTCATTTAGGAAACTAGAAAACAATGTCACAAATTTTCGACAATTTTTTTAATTTGATCCAAGTTAATTTTCACACATCACAACAAAAATCATTTTTACATAATTACTAAAAATAATTTTTATGCATGAAAATTAACTGTGTCTAAAAACTCAATCAATCAATCAATCTAAAATGAAGTCATTTTATATCTTTAAAAATGTTGGTATGCATGAGCAAGACGGACAATGGTCGAACTACAGTCTTAAGTATTAACTTTAAATCTAACAATAACAAATAACCAGTTCACTGATCAACCGCACAGAACAGAAACACTTAAAATTAAAGCTTTCCAAGGTGGGGCTCAGAACTTAAGCTTGGGGTTGAGCTCATGAGCACGGCCACCCCAGTCCAGCCGGTAGCTGCGAGTCCGCCATGAGATCTCTGGACTGATTAGAGCCCACGCCAGTACAAATGGAGCACAGCACTCGCTCCACACCCACCCTACCAGAAACTGCACTTTAGTGAATGGGGGCGAGCCGTTCTGCACAGAGCGCAGCATCAGCCAGTCCGACAAGAACCACACAAGCACATGACACAAGAAAAAGGCTAACGGCTCCGCACCCAGCAACTGACCGGATGCCCATGCTGCACCCGCTCCTAGAGGCATGCACTCAGATAACGGTTCAAGTAAACAGGTGGTGGGGATCATGGCGATGCGGAGTCTCGCCCAGCGAGCCAGCCGCGCCTGCAGAGACCGCACCGACCGCGTGCCGCAGTTCTGTAACGCTGGTAGCGACGCGACACGCATGCGCCACCCTCGTCCCGTGATCAGCTTCGCCAGGAAATAATCCTCTGCGAGGTAATCACCAAAAGCAGCTAATCCACCCACCTCTTCAAGCGCACATCGCCGCACCAGGGACGACATCCCCACATGGCAGTTGATGCCGAGCAGCTCAGCGCACAGATACATACGCGCTTGCGCTGTACCAAAGAACACTTTCTCGTAAACAGCTGCGAAACCTTCCGCGTCACATGTGAACGGCATTTGATGGACGATGGCAACGTCCTCGCGCATGTGCTGCACCATGTCCAGGAGTGTATCCTCACGCATGCGGATGCCGGCGTCGCTGATCAGCACCAGCGGGTGCTTCGCTGCTAAGTACGCCGGCTGCATGTTGTTGATCTTCGGGTTTACGCCGACTCGCTGCCCGCCGATGAACAAGCGAGCGTCTACTTGAGGATACTTGTGTAACAGACTGTTCACTAACATCACGGCTGGATCGGTTTCGGACTCGACGCAGAAAAGCAACTCGTATGTCGGGTAATCGAGTGTAAAAAAAGTCTCCAGGTTGGAGAACAGGTTCGGGTCGACGCCGGTTAGCGGCTTCAATATCGAAACGCCAGGGTACGGTTGCTCCGGTGGCGACCGGTCCACGGTACGATGCAGTTTCCACTTCGAATAGGACAGGGCCATTATGTGAATTAACCACAGAGTCACCCACGCGATCATAAAAAATATAGCGAATCCATACACTGTATACACCATGGGCATCATAATTGTAGTTTTTTAACGTTCTCGCTTTCGGTCCACATAATATCGACTGGTTTTGAGGGTCACGAGACGTACGTTACGACGCGATCATAACACAAAACTGAGGCAGAGGCAGAGAGAATCGCGATATAATAGCGGCGACACGACAAGTGTACACTCCCTAGTATCGAGCAACATTATATTTAAGTGCGTTATCACAATGATTACATATTTCACGTACGCTATTTCAGTCTATTCATAAATCGAACAGAAAGAAAGCCACAAAACGACAAAACCTAATGAAAAAAATCTGCTCTTAAAAAATGAGCAAGATGACTTTGACCGCCGCCCGCAAAACACGCCACACTTCAAGCATCATTGTAGCCAACCTAAATAAAATAAAATAAAAGTAAAATGTCAAAGGGGCAAGGCCAGTCCAAAGAGAATACAAAATTTGATCTAAGCAAGCATAGACCGTTCTAATTATATTAATATGTCCCATGGATTTTTCTTGAAGCACTTTGTTCACTGTTGGTGTTGAGAGAGCAATAGGTAGGCTAACATACAAAATGCAACTGCAGTTGTAGTCTTGATATGTCGAAATCGTCATCATTTTGATGCGATGTAGCCTAAATTCTTATAAAATAATTTCGATTACACACACATATTAAACATACATTGCGACATATTTTTTACCTGTTATTTTGTTTGATATAATTTCAATGGGACTAATTTGAAAGTCTTATATCTATTCATTTCAAATAAAAAATTGTTCATTTTTCAAATTGTTTTTTTTAAGTCGAAGTTAAGAAAGAAAGAAAGAAAGAGTAGAGAATAAGAATACAGAAAGCTAACATTCAAAATTAGTGAACATTCTTCCATGAAGAATGTACATTAATTTTGAATGTTAGCTTTCTGTATTCTCCGTTCAAAAGAATAAATACTCGTGAAAGAATTATTAAAATACGTCAATTAGTTTCCAAGATATATGTAGAATATTAAAGTGAGCGTGCAACGACCATGCGATGACCGGCCCGCGTTCAATGCGCGTGACGTCATACTACAACACTCGCTCAGTTCGTTTCCGCTCTTCCGTGCAGAAAATCTTGTGTTGTGCCAAAATGTACAAATACAACCACCAGTGCGCCGGAAAAGTTATTTTTTCTCGCTCCAATGGATGTCAAAATGCGAAAGAAATGGCTAAAAGTCAAGATAAAACCTCATATGTTGTAGACAAGTCTTTTAAGTTTTAGTATTAGTAGTTTTAGGTTGTAAGGTTTGATACCTACTTCTATATTATATAACTAAATATAAAATATAATTGGAAGAAAATATTTATAATTACATAAATGATATTGTAAGTAAAAACAAAGAATTAATTAATAATCATATTAAGATTAATGTAACAAACAATTTTAAAATATATAGTAATAATAGCTAGTTGCAATGCGATATGAAATCAGTTCGGTATTTTAGGTACTTCAATAAAACAATTAGAACAGATATATATATTTTCGAGAGCTATATTATAAGAAGGTTAACTTACCTATGCATTTTTACGCCTCGCATTTTGACGGCAAAGAAATCACTATTTCTCGCTAAATAATGAGCAACCATGAGTCCATCTATTTTAGTCTATTAAAAATAAATCCGTTTGTATGGAGCAGATCCCAGTATTTGCAACAGGAGGGATTCTTTGAAATTATGATAGCAAAATTACAAAAAATCATAGATCTACAATAATCCCCGATTTATAATACATATTTCCTTAGTAATTAGTAACAAAAGATGTTTTATTTGTTTTTCACTATTGTAGGTTTAATATAACATACGGTTTTTTATGTGATTCGATAGCATTAATTTCTGTTTATCAGAAATGACAAGAATTTCCAAAAAAACAATTGAAGGTTTTTAACAATTCAGTAAAAACACAAAATCTCACGGATGAATACATAAGTACATACCTATAAGTAAGTAGTATTTACAAATCGCAGCGCGAAGCGGCGCGGCGCGCGGCGGCCGGCCGACGCAGAGGCGCGGCGGCAGGGCAGGCCGGCCGGCCGCCTCATCCTCGGGTATTAGATTTTAATTTCGCATGAAGACATTTTTACGCAACTGCTCAAGAAGAAGGATAATGTTTTATTATAAACTGTTTTATCTGATTATTACATAGTTGTCGATACCATTATTATTAATTTCCTATGCAGAAAATAATGGAAAGAAAATTTGTCTATTTTTCGTAGGACAGACAGGCAGTTATCAAACACACGTTTATTGTTGCGTAATTACTTATCAAGTATAATATGTAGATTTAATAACCCCCTCCTTTTATTAAGTCAGTAAAAAATAAAATAACAACTGAGTGCAAATCTGATCTGTTAAGCCCTTTTTAAAAAGTTTTAATATGATCCACCGGTTCAACTTATGATAGTCATAGTAAAAAAATAAGTATTTTTATAAACGAGATAATTTTTTACATATACAGGGAAAAACAATGTATGTATGTTAACCCTTATAATTTCGGCATGTCCATCTATCCGTCTCACAGTGATCGGGAAATCGAGGCGACCTTATTTCATAGGTTTTTTTTTCTAAAATTCGGATTCTGGTTGTTTAAAGTATGTAACTTTGTTAAAACTAGCATTTTATTGGATAATTTACTAATATATTGTTTTTATTACGCTTAATCAATGTAAAAAACGACCTTGAATATTTCAAATGAATGGAAATTAAAATTATTTTCCCAATAACTTTTTTGTTTCTGAAGATATAAAGCTGAAACATTCAAAGATTAATAACGAAGTGCATAAGCAGCTATAATAGGTTTGGACTTAACTTAAGGCGTCCCTGTGTTGTGCTGAGCTCTTTGGTATGATGTATCTCTTTATTATGTTGGCAGTACTGAAAAACGCGCCTCAAACACGGCGACCACAACCGACTGTTTTTTGTTTTGGTATTTTCTTTACTTTTTCTTGAAAAAAAAAAAAATATTGATGTCTTCCCGCTGCCTGTCATCTGCATTCTTCATCTAGTTCGCGTTTGCTTCGAAGAATTCAAAAGATGAACGCGACAAATGGTAAATGTGCAAGCATGATGCCAACATCAAGAAAAAAAAGAATTCAAAACAGTTTCGCGCCATTGGTAAAAAATATTTTTATTGTAGCCATGGACCTTAAACTATTTGAAAACTTAATAAATAGCATAAAAGATGTAGAAAAGTACGCTTCTGCTACTGAACAAATTATGAAAAAGTATAAAAACATAGAAGTCAACTTCGCGATCGTATCGGTCATAACGCAACTCAAGTCGCTTGAGGTTGAGGTAAAACTATTTTTCATATTTGTAAATTTTGTTAACTTGCCTGATTCTTCATTTATACAAGAAATATTTCATAAATATTGCTATTCAATTGTCGTACAATACTTTCAGTACTTCAGCGAATGTCACGACAATGGCGTGGCTGGCTTTTTGTTCGAGCGTCTTCTCAGCCAGGGCCCTTCCGATACGTGGGAACTAGTTAATCAGAAACTAACCAGTATTCTGCAATATTGGCTACAAGCTATCAAGAAACAACTGAGCTCTAATAGTGTCTGGTGGAAGTTTCTAAATCTTGTATTGAAGCTAATCAAGGTTTGTGAAGCATTTTGTAAATTGTATGTTGATAGACTGCATAATGTGAACAAAATTCCTATCTTACATCTAGACTCATTACTTTTAATTTTCGAAGTAGATTTCAGTAGATTTTTATGTAGTCTTCTACAGTTTAAGCTTTTGACCACAATTTAATGTGAAAGAAAAAAATTATCAATTTTTGACAAGTTTTGGGCTACATAGTACTGTGTGAAAATGTCTACCAATATTTATTTTATTTATGATACATAGAAACATCAAGACACAAAACAAATATCCGTATAACTCATCACACAAATTATTATCCAAGATGAAGATCGAACCTATAACCTACAACCAACCAACAGACATACCTACCAATTGAGTAAATATTGTTTTAATTTATTTAAATTTGTTAAATTTACAGGAAATAAAATCAAAACATGTTTCGATGCCAGACAAGTTAGTGGAGTCAACAGCAGAGAGTCTCTTCCACTTGGCAACACAAGAATACCTGAGTTTGCATCAACGGCATGACATATTGTGCTGTTTGAACGTTTACTCATCCAGAGCCTCCCAATCATCCAGATTGGCACTAAGGGAAAAGCTTGCTGACTATTTGTGAGTATTAAAAGTTATTTGAAAGGATATACTTTCAAATTCAGTCCCGTAGTTACACATAGTTAGTTATAGTCCTATAGTTAGTTACGAAATACAGTTATTTTAGTTTTTAACACGCTTTTATTAGGTCGACCTGTATGTAACTAACTATGTAATGAAATCTAAGGTAACTAATTTAACCATCTTCCAAGGATATTTTATTTTAGTATACTCAATTACTCATGTATAAAAAACCGGACAAGTGCGAGTCAGACCCGCCCACCGAAGGTTCTGAGGGTTCCAAACTAGTAGATAAAAAGAGGGTAAATTGTATATTCTTTTATATTTTCCTTCATAAACCGAAAAATATACATCGTAAAAATATTTGAAAACCTGTTTTAGCTTGTGCTAATGAAGCTCTTTCATATGATACCCCACTGCCCCACATGATACGATTAAAGCACTTTAAAATTTGGACCCTCCTTCCTTACTTCCTATTTTTTGTGATTAAATTAAAAATGTACAGTTTTCGGATTTTTTCCTTTATGTGTACTAAATGACAATGTTTTGTGCCAAATTTCACAGTTTATAGGTCAACGGGAAGTACCCCATAGGTTTTGATTCCTTTGCGAGTGTCGAAATATGCGTTTTTGGCGACATATTCGGCTGTAACTTTTTTTTTATGAAAACTGTGAAGTTTGTTTTTTCTCTCTGCAGCAAGAAACTATGGATCTGCGTATATGGTTTTAATTTCAACTCGATACCTTCACGCATTCCTGATATAACGGTCTTGACACCCGGACGGACGGACAGACGGACAACAAAGTATAAGGGTTCAGTTTTTTTCTTTTGAGGTGCGGAACCCTAAAAAATAAAATAAAAAGTTTTTCTTCGATATCTTTTAAATTAGCTGGAAGAAAAAAAAAGTTTTTTTCTAATTCCGTCGCCAGTATGAATGATATCTATCTGATTAAAACATTTTTTATGTTCCTTTTCTCTAAATAAATATATTTAGCTCTTACTTTTCTATTGTTCTTACTCAATGATTTTACATGTTTAAAAATGTTGTGTTGCGCGAGAGAGATAGCTACGCGCTTTAATCTCGGCCTGAAGTACTTACATGAATCATTGATCATATCAGGCCTCCGCATATTTCCTAAAACATGACGCAGATAATGCAGGTGTAATACGTAAAAGCCAGCCATGAAGTGGTTTCCGAGATACATGCCTTGACAGATGGACGGACGGACAGACGGACAAAGTGATCCTATAAGGATTCCGTTTTTTTTTCCTTTTGAGGTACGGAACCCTAAAAAGACTTTCGATTCTTAGAAATATAGGTTTTTTTTTAATAGAGCGAAAAAACTCTTCTCCTGTAAAATATTTACCAATGGTAGATAGCTCATACAAGCACTGAGTTAGGTTATACAATGTTTAGTTCACCAGTGTCTTCTTCTTCTTCTTTTTAGTATTGGACCCGCTTAAAGCAGTGTCAAGTTTTTTTTTTTTCAAGTTTCTTGAATAAAACAAGTTGTAAATGTTCTAGTCACAATCTAAGTCACGTATACAGTCATTTTCAAAGTCGAGTCCTGCTTCAGCTTCAGTAAAGTGGTGGCGACTTTACTAGAAGCTTCTATGGAGTTTAGTCGACAACGTAAAATGACACGTTTCACTGCTTCATTTCACTTGCCCACACTCATGTACTTGATCGAACACTTAATGAATAAAACACCACCATTTTTATCGCATTAATATTCAAAATAACACTTGCTTATGAAAATAAAACAAAGCAACAACATGTTTCGATGCCGTTCCCGCCATAACTCTTCACCCGTGTCGGAGACTTTAATGGCGTATAATACAGGAAATTTTATCGACAAAAGACATAATTTTATTTTTATTGATCACCAGAAAGAAACGGCAATCATCTCTTTTACTACTTTAGCCATAAATTTCTTTGTAGACACCCTTAAAAAAAGTCTCATTTGCTAGCCAAAAGTGCAAGGAATAAACGACTAGCAAACATGCAGATATTTTCTTATTGTTAAAACACGAAAAAAATTACTAAATGTAAAAAAGTAAATTTTTATAATCTTTTTTTTAATTGTTATAATTTTCCTAAAATCTAGACACCGAAATACATCAGAATAACATCTATTGTTCATCCAACAGCACCACCCTGGCCTCCCAGATGATATCGTGCGGCTACCTGCCGCTGCAGTTCCGTACGCTGGAGTCGCTGGTGCGCTGGATGCTGCCGCGTAAGGAGGAGACGCGGCGCGCCGCCGCGGCCCTCTGGTTCCCGCCCTCCACCTGCCCCGACTCTATGAGACAGCTGTTTATAAGCGCTGAATGGACACGCTTCGCACCGGTATGTATACAAGGCGGGCAATTCAGTTACTCAAAACGGATCAATCAATCAATCAATAACACTTTATTAACACCACAAAAACAATAAAAATAACAAAAACCACTTATAAAACAATGGCACAAAGGGCGGTCTTATCGCTAACAGCGATCTCTTCCAGACAACCTTAGGATGTAAGATATTATATAGTGATTCACATGGTTCAGTAACGGATTCGTAACTGAACCTTGTGTGAAGTTTTTCCCGTCGGTTGTTATCTTTTTTTACCCGACTGCGTAAGAAGGAGTGTTTAGTTTTTCGATTGTATGTATGTTTGTATGTATGCATGTACTACATAAGTTTGTATATGGGTATGTATTTATATAACAGCTTACAGCCTAAACGACTTGACCGATTATGATGTGCGAGGTTTTTAAATTCGTTTTCCCTCCCTGAGTGTCATAGGCTATATTTTCTTGTAATAGTAACAATACATGTCTCACTAAAATAAATAAATGCGTTTTTTTCGTAATCTTCAATTAAAATTTCGTAACAAACAAGCGATTTTACTAGCGTTTTTTTTTATTTCTTCTTTATTTTTCATAGAATGCGCATTTATTAATCTTTAACAAGCGATTTTACGCATACTTTTTCACAAAAAACGTACACTCAACAGCGTATCACGTGTAACGAAATCGTAAGTTAGACTATATTTTGTTAGACGGTTTTTTTTTTAAATATAGATACTTGTTAGGCTTCCGTCAGAGGGGTGCGGGACTGCGGGAGTAAACTTAACTTTAAAGTTCTAATGGTAAAAAGTAATCAGATTTTACAACACATTAAAAACACGAATGAATATAAATTTAATAAAATAATAGCAGATAAATTGTAGAGTATTCAACTCTGCATATGATCTGCTATGTGAATTTAATTGTAATTACATTGCAATGCCCTCGATAAGATAAGACACTTATTAAAATATATTTCACGATCATTCAACCCGTGTGGTGTGATTCATTTATTGGTTCGATTGGCAGATAAAAATATGTTTACAGGCGCGCAACGCCCAACGAGTCCTAAAAATAGTAAATTAAATTTAAAAATAGTAAATTAAAACAAATGGCAAATTTATCAAATGTCTAGTTCTTACAATTTCAAATTCTATATGTGACTAATTCAAAGAATGCTTAGTTGTCATAATGTCAAATTCTACAAATGACTAATGCTTACTAGTTCTCATATCATGACAAATTACTAATTTGAAAATGCCTAGTTCTCATAGTGAATTCTACAAATGACTAATTCAAGAAATGCATAGTTCTCAAAATGGCAAATTCCACAAATGACTAATTCACCAAATGCCTAGATATCAAATGGAATATAAATAATAAAAAAATACGCTTAAATAACCTTTCATAACTATACGTTCTAATAAGATCATGCCATACCTGAATTATTTGATGTACGAGAGTGTATATAATATTATAAATGTATCTAACCAAAAGCCAAAATTTTTGGTCATTTTGAGAATTAGGTATTTGTAGATATGGTCAGAAAATGATTATCAGAGATGAAGAACCCGTAGACGTATGGAAGTCACCGACTGATGACTGATAGGGTCAAAAAGTCGAGTGGAGACCACCTACCGGCAAGCGCCGCGTACCAGCCACGAGATGGACAGATCACCTCATACGTGATCTTATGTGTAGAATTTGCCATTACGAGAACTTGGCATTTGTTCAATTTGCCATTTGTAGAATAATTCCTTTTGGGACTCTTTGAAAACTTATGAGCGAATTAGGCTGTACCTTGTCTGTTAGTAACTCCGAACTGTCAACTCTTATAGCGATGCAAAGTTCGCTCGGCGCCCGTTTTTATCTTGTTTTTTTCTCTGTAATTAAGAGTGTGAGACAAAATTTGTAATGAGCCTACTTTATATTGTGATATTTTAAATAATCACTTCAACTTTTGTGTCACTCTCTTAATTGCAGAAAAGCAAGATAAAACCGAGCGCTGAGCGAACTTTGCACCGCTATAAAAGTTGGGAGTACGGCTGCTGAGCTCTACAGGCCTTACTGAAAAACGTTACTTAACTTTAACCAACGTCTTAAATCCTCTGTCTTCTTTCCGCAAGTGTCATTACGTGTCAGCGAGAAGTTGGCAAAATTATTAATATGTTATATTATTAAGAAATGCTTAAAGTTAAGTAACGTTTTTTGGTAAGGCCGTAAAAGTATATTGTTATTTAATTAAGTTTGTTTTTGTAGGAAGCCCGACAGATACTGCTCGTTTTGAACGATGCAACTGGACAAGTCACGTCTGTTATCATCAAGAGTTTCACCGTGAGCGTTGGAGGGAATACTGTTGTTGCCGTAAGTAAATACATTAACATAAAAAAAAAGGTTTATTTGTTCTTACAAAAAATATAAACAGTAGGTATACAGACTCTTATTTTCTATGCGCTATTGGTAGGTTAAGTTATACCATTTAGATTATCTGGGCCCAGCACTAGGTCTCATTAGAGCATGTGTAGCTGGGTACAGTTTTACTATACATGTATATATATGTATACTTAGAATATAGAAAAATATTTGTGGTGGTAGTCTATAACCGTTAACTTATAAAGCCTACCAGGGCCGTAGCCAGGAATATTATATATAACTTAAAACTCAATTTTGACATATACTGTGCACCACAAAGGAGAGGCTATTTATTCAGTGTAATATACTAGTTCGGAACCAATGGGCTCATATTTATTACGTATGTGCGAACTATTCTTGTCAAATAAATTATTTTGTAATTGAATCTTATTACGTTAGCTTAGAATATTATACTTTTTTGTTTTGCATTCACAAGCAAAACAAAAAAGTATAATATTCTAAGCTAACGTAATAAGATACAAACACAAAATAATTTATTTGACCGATTAATCCGAATAGTAAGTCAAGAGAACAGTTATAAAAATAATGTTTAAGAAAGTAAATATTTTATTTTAATATATTTTTATCTCATCGATTTACCACAACAACGGGTAAATAATGCCTACACTAGCAACATTATGCGGGTGAGAGGTGAGAACACCCTATGTAAGGCTCACATGAAACGTCTGAGAATTGTAGAGGACTCCTTATGTGCATTTTGTAACACTGAAGATAACCTCGATCATATTGTAATGAACTGCAGAAAATATGGCTTACAAAGACTAATTCTTATAGCTGAATTAAAGGAAGCATGTGATGCGAACGAACCTGTACCAGAATCTTTAGTTGAACTTTTATCGAAACCAAAATTCTTCAAGCCTATTTATAATTTTGTAATAAACACAGTGGAAAAATTGTGAAGTGAAGTGAATTTTTGAACAGTGAAACTGATCTTTGACATGTTTGGCTCAAAGGACTCAGAATCCAGAGCCGTTAAATATTTAATAAAAAAAAAAAAAAGAGAGGTGAGAAGGGTGCGGGACGATTCTTTTGTTTTTGGACACAGCACGGATTTTGTAACTGCATCTGGACGCGCCTTCTGTATTTTTCTATATTCTAAGTATGTATAGTATATGTATATATTAAAATGATTGTTTTTCTTTTAATAGCTAAGTGTAAGCTTCGAAAACTAAAAATCCCCCGTAAAGGTAGGTACAGACTGGTGAAACGTAACATGAAATGTATCAGTCTACCTTTATACATATAAATAGCCATTTATCTAATTTTTTATATTATATGTTAGTTGTAGATAGTAATAATAATAGATTTATAATTTTTCATATACAAATAGCCAAAGAATTTTTTATAGTATTATCATTAATATGTACTTAACATAAAAATATTTTGAAATTAACTAACCAAAGATTTTCATATGTTAATAGTATAACTTCCTTACTTAGTGTATTAACTTTCATTTAGTAATTAGTATAATGTAATAATAATAAGAGCTTTCGAAGTTTCCGGCAGCCTAGTGGTGAGACCATCTGACTTGCGATCCGCAGGTCCTGGGTTCGAATCCCACAGCACGCACCTCTGTCTTTTCGAAGTTATGTGCGTATTGTTGATTGCCGCTAACTTCAAACGGTGAAGGAAAACATCGTGAGGAAACCTACATGTCAGAGAGTTCTCAATGATCTTGAAGATGTGTGTAGTCTGCCAACCCGCACTTGGCCAGCGTGGCAGACTATGGCCTAACCCTTCTCACAATGAGAAGATGGCCCGTTCCCAGCAGTGGGACAGTTTGTACAAACAGGGCTGATAAAAAAAAAAAAGAGCTTAATGTTGCACGCCCGCAATGGGTAAAACTGTTGAGACTGATATTTTTTAAGAACTCTGTACACAGTTATAAGCAATAAATTCTATTCTATTCTATTCTTTCTTGCATGTTCGGTGCAAGCGTGGACGCATAGCGCGCTCGCACCGCGCACTCACTACGAACCGAAAAACCGACAAAATAAATCATGGGTCGCTCCGCGCGCGGCTTGTTATGCTCGTAGCGTGCGCGTGAAATGCTCATTTCGCGCGCACAAGACGTCCAAACTATGAGAATTTGTTGCAAAGTGTGTTACCTTTCATGATACGTTGCAGCAATGTGTACAATTTTTAACACGCTTTTATTAGGTCGACCTGTATGTAACTAACTATGTAATGAAATCTAAGGTAATAAATAAATAATAATAAATAAATATTTGTGGACATTTCACAAAAAACCATCTAGCCCAAACTAAGCAAATCTTGTACTATGGAACTAGATGGCTGATAGAATACATATATACTTTTTTTTGTTGTAAATATATACATATGATACATAGAAACACCCAGACACAGAACAAACATCCATGCTCATCACACAAATGTTTACCCTGGGTGGGAATCGAACCCACGACCTTTCAGTTCAGCAGGTAGACGTGGACACACTACCAACTGAGCCACAAGGCCAGTCAAAGGTAACTATTTAACCATCTTCCAAGGATCGTAGCGTCATGAAGTTTGGCAGCTGTATGTAGTTCTGATGACAATACAATAATATGGTACTGTCGAACTGATCTGATGATGGAGCCGGAAGATATGAACTAGAACTTCATGATGGAACATCGTATCATAGCTGTGTTTGGATTTGATAGAAAAGTCATGTAATGTACTTTGACCACAATAATTTGTAGCGTGTTTTTTAGTTTTTTAAACTGTAATTTATTATTTAAACTACATACATTGAACTGTTTATATATTTGAAGTTACACATTTGTTTGTTCGTAGGACTCTGTGAAGCGTCCAGGCGAGTTCCCGACGTGGATGGACGTAAACACAGGGCTCGGTTCCGTCACGTTCATAGTGCACCCGCAGGTGTTGCGCAGCGTCGGCAGGACCTACTACAGCTCGGAGACGGTCGTGGTCGAGGCTGGGAGCACGCGGAGTGTCCGACTGCACCGGTTAGCCTATATATGTATAATATATATATATATATTTATCAGCCCTGTTTTTACAAACAGTCCCACTGCCGGGCGCGGGCCATCTTCTTATTATGAGAAGGGGCGACGTTTACCTGATTCCGTATGACCAGCGGCCGCGTTACGTGAAATTGACGTGGGTGTGTTGACAATGAAAATTACACTTTAAGTTTAAAATTCTAAAGTCTAATTTTCATTGTTACACAGCCACGTCAGCTTCAGGTAACGGCCGCCTTACCTGATCGATGGTCATACGGAATAAAAGCCTTTGTGTGGATTTTGACATCTTTTGACGTTCGGGCCACGTTATGATTTATAGACAGTTTACACTACATTACACACATCCAACGGGACTTTTATCCCGATGTGTACCTGGGAGCTTTTAACATTTGGGTCATCCCACGTGACACCTCCTTAGCCAAAATGGTCTTCGAGTGTATGTGTGTATGTAGGTATGTATGTAGGTATGTATGTGTGTTTCTATATAGAAACACACATACGTCATATGATCTTAAGATCGCCTGCAGCCTAAACGGCTTGACTGATTTTGATGTTTGAGGTGTCACTGTCACTGCACTGAGTGTCATAAGCTATATTTTTTTGTAATAATAATAATACATTTCTTGCAAAAATATAAAAAACGCGTTTTTCGTAACCGCTAATGTTTTTTTTTTCCTAATAAACAAGTGCTGCTTTTTCTAGAATTATTCTAAAGCAAGCGCATTTATAATCTTTTACGGCGATTTCACGCATATTTTCTCACAAAAACGTACACTCAACGCAACGTATCAAGCGTAACGAAATCGTAAGTTAGACTGCAAAAACAGCTTTTCTGCAGTCGGGTATTTTGTTTTTCTACTAACTTTTATACTTGTTTTATTTTTGCATGTGTATTATTATTTTGCATGTGTATTTTGCATATTTATTATTATTATCACAAAAAACTATGACACTCAGGAAGTGAAGACTAATCTGACGACACCTCACACATAAAATCAGTGTAGCTGTTTAGGCTGTAGGCGATCATATAGAAACATAAATACATACCCACATAGATAGATAGATAGATAGATAAACACTTTATTGTACACACCATAAAATTTACAATCAAAATAAATAAATTAAAAACTAGTGTAACAACTGGCGGCCTTATCGCTAATAGCGACATACATTCTATTTAAGCTACACACTAATACTTACGATACAAATACTATAAATATACTAATAAATATCATAAATATAAAATAAATTACTTACAAAAACCAGGGAAAGCGAAAGAATAACAAAAATAACAAAAAATATAAAAAACTAACGAAAGACAAAGACAACTTTGAATAAACACAATCAGTATTGACACTGATGAGAGGTTATATAATTAAATTGAAAGGTAATACTTCCAAACTTGTTCCTTAAACGTAACGAGGGATTGAGCTTGCCTAATAGGAATAGGTAGTGCATTATACAGCTGAACAGCCTGGAATGCAAATGACTTCCCATAAAAAGTTACGCAGCGTGTGGAAGGAGATTTGAGGGACAGGGTGTCTTGACCTAAGGGGTACGCAATGAGAGGACATACATACGAATATACAAACACTTTAAAAACATAATTCTCTTTCTTACGCAATCGGGTAAAAATACTGTGTCCCTGCCCGCCTGAATCTGTCGCCAGAGACTGTGGACCTCGGTCACGGTTTCAATTTATACTTTCAGAGAATCTCGTGAAGTAACTCTAACAGTGAGCTTGTATCGACCTCCGCTCGTGTTGCCGTGCGAGCTGATTCTGGAAGAGGCAGGCGACGTCAGCGTCATCATCGCCCTCAGCTCCAATACTGATCTAAGCAGAATCGATGCAGCACTTAGGACCGTTTTCTTAGACAAATATCAAGTTAGTAACAACATTAGTAATTTTGCTTTAGCAAAGCTTTTTAACTTTGCTTTAGTTTTAGCTTGTTGCTACTGTGTATAATTTGATATAAGTGACGTCAGCGTCATTGTCATCCTCTACTCCAAGACCGATCCCTGGAGGTCTTGTTCTGAGACAGTTATCAAGTTAGTAACAACATTATTAATCTAACCCTGTAGCTACTGTATAAATATATTGATAAATTGATGTCAGCGTCATTGTCATCCTCAGATCCATGATGTATTTCTTGACAAATATCAGCATTTATCAGCGTTTTACTGTGGAAACTAACGTGGGTTTCACACATCTTAAATAAAAACTACGGGTACCACGTCTGTTTTGAGCCGAAAAATTCGACTATAGTTTCAACCGCATTCGGCGGTCTTTTTCAAAGGAGCAGCGCAGCCCGTAGTTTTTATTTAACCCATTGACTGCCAACCGTCTAAGAGGAAACGACACGGAGCCAACATTTTTTTTATATAGGAATTTGAATAGTGCCGACCCCGCTCCGAGGCGGGGCCGGCCTCCCGCGCCTTCCTCATCACCCCGCTCCGGCGCGGGGTTGGCACTCAAAGTGTTAAAATTTATCAGTGGTACTTATGAACGCATGTTAAAATCTTATTCACTGAATAAGGACTTGTCACCTTTCATCAAACGGGAACTGTCACACGCAAGAACGGAACAAAACACAGTTTAACTAAAATACGCTTAAGTTTATACGGCCTTGCCGAAAAACGTTACATAACTTTAAGCAATGCTTAACATATTTTATCAATATCTCGCTGACACGTAATGACACTTGGTGGAAAGAAGACAGAGAAATTAAGATTTTGGTTAAAATCAAGTAACGTTTTTCTCTAAGGCCCTGATTTATGAGTATGACGGAATAACTTTACTGTGTATACGTACGCTGCTTATGCAAACAGGTCATCTTACAACAAAACACTGATTAACTAACATGCGCTTATTTGAGCCTTGAGTCTTATAAACGCTCAATAAGCGCATGTTAGTTAAACAGTTATAAACGCTCAATAAGCGCATGTTAGTTAAACAGTTATAAACGCTCAATAAGTGCATGTTAATTAAACAGTGTTTTGTTCCGTTTTCGCGCGTGACAGTTCCCGTCTGATAGAAAGTGACAAGCCCTTATTCAGTGAATAAGATTTTAACATGCGTTTATAAGTACCTAGACGAAGGGACGTCAGCGCCAGCTTTGCATGAGGTTCGATGCGGCTCCAGAGCTGGTACAGGGCATTATTTTCTCTATTTCTGATATTTGAACCTTTATTTCAGGTACTAATGAATTTAGATGAAAAAGAGTGGACATTGACTCCGTCCCAAGAGTTACAAAGGGACGAAATAAACCATGTAAGTTATAATTTTGTTTATTACTCGTTAATTTGTAAAGCTTATGTAGGCTATCATGGCTAAGTAGCCGTGATTTATCACTTCAAAGCTTAATATTTCGCAAATTAATCTCCCAATTCAAAATGATTTTCGCATACCCATAATGTTTTTTAATTAGAAAATTTATTGAATCAGGTGTTACTTTGCGGAATTTCATATTCAAAAACTTAAATCTAACTTATATTTCTAGTGTGTTTCCGCCTAGAGATCTTCAAGCTGGTACTCTTGCCTACTTAGAGACTAAGGTACACTCGTAAGCACGAGAATCTCTTGCAAGAGCTCGAAGAGTCAATACGTCCTGAGGATGCCTCGTGAAGAGGTGAAACACGTGTCGACAAGAGTACCAGCTTGGAGACATCGAAACCGTCAAGAGTACCAGCTAGAAGATACCGAAGCAGAAGAGTACCAGCTTGAAGACTTCGAAGGGCATGAGTACCAGCTAGAATACACCGAAGCAGAAGAGTACCAGCTTGAAGACTTCGAAGTAGGCATGAGTACCAGCTAGAAGACACCGAAGCAGAAGAGTACCAGCTTGAAGACTTCGAAGTAGGCATGAGTACCAGCTAGAAGACTTCGAAGTAGGCATGAGTACCAGCTAGAAGACACCGAAGCAGAAGAGTACCAGCTTGAAGACTTCGAAGTAGGCATGAGTACCAGCTAGAAGACACCGAAGCAGAAGAGTACCAGCTTGAAGACTTCGAAGTAGGCATGAGTACCAGCTAGAAGACACCGAAGCAGAAGAGTACCAGCTTAAAGACTTCGAAGTAGGCATGAGTACCAGCTTGAAGACCTCTAAGCGGAAACACACTAGATATATAAGTTAGATTTAGGTTTTTTAATTACCTATTTAACGATTTCCCATACGATGAGGTAGATGAGAAAAAAAAAATTCATCCCCGCTTTAAGTATACGGGAGGTACTACCACAAAAATTGTTTAGTTCATGATTTGTTCTACGATGTTCTTGGCATAACTATTCATGTCGGTGAGTGTGCATCTGGTCTGCATAATTTAATTTCCGTTTGCCCTTTTTACTATCGGACAGTCAGAAACACGAAAAAGCGTCACCGTTTCATGGTGGATATTCCAAAAACCCGAACGAAACGCTTTAATTTCTCTTTCATCGTGCGGACTGCTAGATTGTGGAATACGCTTCCTGAGTACCCATATGTTTTGAAACAAAACCTATCTATAGTTCCCGTCACCTAAAAAGAACGCTGACCTTGAACCTGCGCACTGAGCGATTTAGCGGTCAAAATAGTGGATTACGCTCAGCCGGCCGCACGCTATTGGTTCGTCACTCGATCCTCGCTTCCCGCGCTGGGATTTTCCTTCGTTTGCTCTCAAAGTACAGTCGCACACACAACTTACTTTGCACGACGATGGTTTTACATAGGAAGGAAAGAAAAATGATTTATAGTGTTTATTGTTCTATGAAGAAAGCTGCTGAACAAGAAGCAGGTAGTAATTTAAAGCAATATATTAAACGGACTGCATTTCGCGTTCCTCATCATTTTCCGTTTTTTTTTTCTCGGAAAGTATTGGTATTCGACGCGAAAGACTTTACACGAAGCTTAACTAGGAAAATACCTATCTTTGAAAAAATATGAAGTCTCAACTCGATTGGTTCAAAACTAAGGTCGTACCGTAAATTTTCTCGCTAAACTATTTAATATTTTAAGATCGAAACAAAAAATAATGCTCATCTAAATATTATCTATTGTTTAATTCCTGCTTATTCCAAAGTACTAAGTAGCTAGAAATGTGCCTGTTGTTACACTGAAATTATAAAACAATAGACACTCCTACCAAGAGGCTAAAACTTTAGGACGTGATTGTACACATGCTTAGACACATCCCCTCCACTGCCGCTCAGCGTTCTTTTTACGTGACGGGAACTATGCCTTTCATTTTGTCTTATTCACCTGAGTACGTAGTTACCCCTTCCCTTATTGTTTTGTGTTCATCTGTGACCATGCGATGTTCGAAACATTAAGGTCGTAATCATAAAATCAGTGAAATATACCCGGTAGATCTGCAAAAAAGTCGTTTAAAATAAATAATCGCGGATATATCCGAAAACAATAATGGTTTCTAACCAATATAGGTATAATTTTATCGTGAAACCGATCCGAATTCGGTATTTTTATTGCACAAACAGCGCTGTATTTGATAGTGTCCAAGTATTTACAAAATTCTTTATGATTCATTGTTTTCTTTAAGAGCGACGGATCCGAATTCTCTCAGCACGTTGGCGTTCTTCGCAAAAGGCTTGCTGGTATCGTTTTTGTTAACTTTTTTTTCTGCATTAGGAGGTAGATCTAGTTTTTTTTATGTGTGTATTAGTATTTTGTTTGCTTTTTATTTGTTTTTAACACGCTTTTATTAGCTTCTTCCTATCATGTAAGTATGTAAACCAATTTTGTAAGTCATAATGAGAAAATTATAATTTAAAATGTATCCGCTTTCAATGATTGATTTCAATTGTTTGGAATCGTTGATGCTTAACATTGTACTTTAATGGTTATTTCAAATTTTGTTGAGAGTCCGTAGTTCTTATTTTTAACCGACTTCCTAAAAGAAGGAAGTTATCAATTCGGTCTGTACGTTTTTTTTGTATGTTTGTATGTTTACCGATTTTATTTAGCCAATTGTGCATTGATTTTGATTATTATTTTTGTTTATGGTAGATCATATTTCAGAGGTGGTCCCATATCAATTTTATCAAAATCGATGCAGTACTTTAGTTTTAATAACAAAATAACTAGTAAAATTTCATCCAAATACTGTAGAAAACTGTATAGCATGATGCTAAGCACACGCGATTTGCTATTCACTTTTCTACAGGCGTTAACCATATTGCGTATTTTGAAGTCGGTTTTTTCAGTTTCTTAAACTAGGTATAATTATATCTTGATTTTTATCATGATGCATGTTTAAGGTGGATATTCTTATTAAGTTTGGGCTCATTTGGTTTGTTATAACGTTTCAATATATTACCTCGGTCATGAGGGCGGATGATGAAAACATAAGGTGAATAGGGTACTCTTCAATAGTTAAATAAATTTGACTGGTTTCGCAGCTCAGTTGGTAGTATGTATGTCTGCCTGCTAAGCTGTAGGTCGTGGGTTCGAATCCAGGGCAAACATTTGTTGGATATTTTGTTCTGTGTCTGGGTGTTTCTATGTATAATAAGTATGTATTTACAACAACAAAAAAGTATATAACAAATATGAAATATTGATTGTCATTTCGCACAACACCATGTAGCTCAAACTATTAGACAAAGTAGTGCGTAGTGCTAATCATACAAATGTTTGTCTTAGATGGGGATCGAACCCACAACCTACAGCTTAGCAGCAGGCACATAACTCACTATATTTGTAGCTATAAATTATATATATTAATTCTGTGCCTCAGCTTTTTTATCTCTCATTCAAATCCGAAGTATTCCAGATTTTTTCACATGTGTATATAAACACCTACATACATCGTTTCAGGTAATGTAGTGGCCGAACAAAGTAATTTCAAAGACATCTACAACACTGGATCTCAATCCGCACCCCCTTCCGCTCGCCCCTCCATTTCACAGGCGCAAGTAAGATTATGAGTTATCACTTGTAACTGTTGTGTGTATGGTGCGAAATAATTAACAGTGTGGTTTGGAAATCGCTCTGATGAGCTTGTTAGAGAAAAAAAAACTTTTCTATTATATGTTTCTTAATTTTTGATAACGCAATAACGTCTTACATCTTTTCATGATATTTAAACATGTCAAGATTCTTTGTTATATTTGTAAACTCTTGTTTCAGCTTCACGATAAACAAGCGAAGCCCGAGAGGTCTCGTCAGCGTCGTTTCGACAAAGAATATCACAGATTTTATGCGTCGCGAGATCTATCTACAGTCAAGGAATTCAATGAAACAGAGGACTTCCACGGAGCTCAAACTAAACATATCAAATCAGCATCATGCAACGTTGGTGTGATGCACACAAGGCAATGTAAAAAGATAGCAGAATGCGATCCTAAAGAGCTAAAACAACACGACACAAAGCGAAATTCCTTCGTACGAGATAAATACTCTGCCAGTTGCCTTCTTTATGCTACCGAGGGAACCGATGAGTCTTTAATTAATGACACTTTAGAACATTTTGCCAAGAAAAAAGACTTTGATCGTAAACATATAGTTGATATGCTCGTCCAAGAAGCTTTAGAAGCCGATTTGAACGAAAAACTTAAGGATAGTGGCATTAACAGCGACGATAAGAACAGCCAGGAGAACCAAAACTACAGTGAAACTATCGAAAATACGCCAACTGAAGATATTAATGTGGCACCGAGGAAAGCCAGGATTGTTAATAAGAAGCCGTGTGTTGTAGTCAGTAAAACTACAACTGACGATGAATCAAATACGGAAGCAGTTCTAGCTACGAACTCCAGGGCGCCTTCCAGTTCTCCGGCATATGTTAATACAAGAGTAAGACCATCAAGACAGACTCATAGCAGTACAAAACTGTCCGAGTCTAACAAAAAAGACGAAAAGCAAATATCGAGTGAAGATTCTCGTCACGCTCAAGAGATAGAAATTAACTCGACATCGGCAAAGAAGGTTAACAAGTCAACCACAAACACCAGTGAAAGTTTTGACGAGAGCTGTTTAAATATGAATGATGATTTGAACTTAGATGCACTTAGAAAACTAGATATTGTCGATATAGAAGTTACAGAATGCCTAAACGATATGTTGGATAAGATTTGCAAGTCAGTAGATTATTTAACCCATAAAAAGGCTACAGAAACTAAATACGATAATGAATCCGTAAATAAACAAACTGCTAAAACTAATAAAAATAAAATCAATACATCAAAAAATAATTCTTCAACAGTTTCCAAGCAAAAAAAGAATACCAAATCGGCTTCAAAAACTAGTAAAGAGAAAACCCCTACATTAACAGCAAAAACAAGAAGTCAAACTGCCGAAAAGAAATTACTAAACAAAATGTCTACCATAATTGAATGTAATGACGAAGACTCGCTGAAACATAATGAAACAGAAGTTGTTAAAATTATTAAGCCTGTAATTAATAAAAACAATGAAAAAATAACGGCTTCTGAAATTGTAACTAGAAAAAGAAGACCATTGTATTCCTGTCGCAAATTTCGCGAGAATTTCGTTAAGTCTCCATCACCATCGACATTGGAAAATGACGCCATATTTGATAACCTGAAATCTACCGTCGAAAATAATATAAAAGTAACTCTCGTCAAACCAAAGTCAGCTGATGAAATTTATAATTTCAGCAGCGATAGCGAAGATTCAGATTTTCAACCCAAGAGAATACAATTAAGGAATAGACTGAATGCTAAAAAACTAGTGGGGTCAGAGTCTGAAGAACCCAGCAAACAAAGAAATCGCCGAAATAATTCAAAACAGGCTTCTAAAGGTGGTACAAAAACGATAACACAAGCGAGAAAAAAACCGGCTCCTAAGAAATATTACACTAAAAGGAGTGTTATTAAAAAAGGGAATTTAAAAGATGAACGAATGAGAGATAAAGATGCAGAAGATGTGTTAAATACTTCAATTGTTGCTGCTGAACCTAATAAACGTAAAGAACCAGCAGAATGTTTAAAACTAGTTGATCCACCACATGTGGAGCAAATGGAGCTAATAAATGTAGACCCAGAACCGGCTCCTAGTAAAAAGGGATCTAAAGAAAAGAAACCAAGCAACAAAACTGAACGGACGCTGTCATTAATTAAAAATAAGAGCTCGAGGACTACGTCGGCAAATGAAGACGATAGTGGAACATCTAGCCCGATGCCAGGACTTATAGTTGAAGTTGCCCCTTCAAGAAAAGATGAAACCAATGAGTTAAATATTGATACTCTAGAACGTCAATTACAACAAATGGACAGAGCGAGCCGTGATCATATCATTGATACAACAACTACTCAAAATATGCTATTTTCTGACATAGAAATATCTAACACCCCTCAGAATGCGTTTGTAAATATAACAGATGACAAGGTTATTGCCGAAAAAGATAATCGGATGCTGACGGTTGAAAAGACCATCTCTATAAAACTTGAGATAAATAAAAATAATGTACCAAAAGATATACTAAAACTTAAAAATATAAAAAAAGAGAAAACTAATCAGACCAATTATAAATCAAACAAAAACCAAAGAATCGGTGGTGATAAAGATGAGGTGATAGTGGTCGATAATGTCATTGATATTCCTGATGAAGATGGGGTTCAAAGTGAAAAGTCTATGTCCACAGATGGTATTCATGCTCATGTAGATTCAGACGAACATCCGCCGAGCCCAGGATTGTTAGAAAAAACTATACCCCCACGTGAAGTTGACGATACAATAAACAAATTTAGTCGAGGATTGTATGATTCCTCATCTATGAATCGATGCGATAGAGAGAAAAGATGCATTCCAGAAAGGAGTTCAAGTGCATCGCATGTCCCATACCAGTCTTTATTTGACTTCAGAGGAATGGTTCCTTCAAGACGGACAAGTAGTAACAGCAGTTCTTCAGAACTCGAAGCAAATATTCAAGTAACATCTGTACAAAGGATACAAAAAGGGACCAAAGATGAAATTACTAAAAAAAAAGAATCAAAATTTAAAGAAATACGTCTCATTGATAATATAAAAGAGAAGTCACCAGTAGTTTCTGTAGTTGCATTATCCATTGAAGATATTAATGAAATTATTTCGAAAAGTTTGGGATCTAAAGATGAAAGCGAAACTTCAGTAGGACATTCTGTAAAACGTCGGGCTCCCAAAAAACAAGCTGATCATAGTTTTCTGAAGCCTGCTCGTAATGACAGAAAAATAATCGCTCGTATTTCGCATTCCCATTTGCTAGATGACTCCGATCATTCTGAGCAGGTAAATTATGAAATTATGAATAAAAAAAATAAAAGTTCAAACAGAAAAATTTTGAACAATAGCGATACATCAAATAAAGATAATATCAGTATTCTGAAGCCTGCTCTTAATACTAGAAAAGAAAATAAACGTATTTCGTATTCCCATATGTTTGATGACTACATTGATTTTGAAGAAGATGTTCAAATTACAAGTGAAAAAAATAAAACTTCAGAAAGAAAGATTTTAAAAGCTTCAAATAGGGACACAGTAAAAAAAGGCAATATTAGTTTACTGAACCCTGCTCGTAATGCTAGACAAGATAAAAATAAATCGAAATCCCGTTTAATTGATGATAATGTGGAATTAGAAGCGAATAGAAAAGATACAGATTTTGAAGATATAAATTCTGATATTACGACTCCCTTTAATGAGAAATCCAAAGGTGCGAAAAAGAAGAGTAACGTTTCAAATAACGAAACAGCAAACAAATTAATGAAACGTACGATTACTATATCTCCAATCGATATGTCATTATTTGAACCGCAAAATGATGATTCTAAACGGATTTTGCGATCTACCAAAAGAAGATCTTTATCTCCTATACTTCAAGGCGGTAAAGTTATCATAAAAGAGCCTGAAATTATGATACATGAGCCAGAAGCTAGGAGAAAGGCATCAAAATTAACTAGCGAAGAGCCTGAAATTACGAGAAATAAGGCGAAAACTACAAGTAAGGAGCCAAAAACTACGAAAAACAAGCGCAATGTTACAAGAAACGAGCCAGAAATTACAAAAAATTCTATTTCGGAAAGTTTGATCGCATCTCAAACAAATAGTGTCTATGATTGGTTCCAGAGGAATGATTTTACAAAACGAGGTAATATTAGCATGCAAATAGATTTTTTTACTCGATTTTTTTTATGGGAGTTTTTTGTTTTAGGTTGGATTGACCACCAACTCGCTTCTAAATTCAAATTTGTGATAGTATGCTATCACTCGCTATTTGACAGGCTTTTATTAAGCTATTGGATAGCTTCTATCGCAGGCCTTGAGCGTGGAGACCGAATCCAGAAATTCCGTAACGAAAATAACCTAACACACCGCGCGTAAAGCTATTATGCAATAGCTTTACAGCGGCAGTCTCCGAGTGCCACACGTCTTTTTTTTATTATTATTTTTTTTTTATTTTAACAATATATACTTGTTTTAATTATTATTTTATTCTAATACGAAGGTTATCTTCGATTTTACTGCCGAATTTTTGAAGTGAATACTTCTTTAGGCGAGCTGAGCACGTCATTTTGTGGGCATTGAATGAGACTGAGTCGTCACGCTCGGCTATGTAACGCTCGTTCGGGTAAAGTCGGCTCCAGTCAACTGAGGGAGCTAGAGAGATATAGTCAACCCGTCACTGGGGGGTTACCACAATCGTAATAGCAATCTTATTTCAATGTTACTTTGACCGTTGTCTTGCTCTCTCAACTGTAGAAAGAGCGAGACAAAAGTCAAATTAATATTGAAATAAGACTGCTTGAATGCTTGTGGTACAGGCCCTGTTATACTATTCGTATTACTAACATCGCCTTGATGAAGTTTTCACTTCTTTTTTTTTAAATATAATACCTACAATCTTGGAATTTTCAAGGCTAGAGTGAATAGATATCTTCTAGATCGACGAGCTCCATCCTCGGCCACACCGTCGCTTAACATCAGGCGAGTTGGTGGTCAATCGTAGATCTATAGTGTATAAAAAAAATAAAAAAAAAATAACCATATTTTTTCATTCACAGACGAAAATTATTGGAGCCGATTCGAGGACTTATTTGAAGGTGTGATGGAGAAATTAGACACAAGCCTCGACGAAACCAACGAAAACACTATTGTACAGTTAGTATGAAAATTAGAAACAGATATTCCTACCAATAATAAATTATAAAAGCTAAATTAACTCTGTCTGTCTGTCTCTGCCTGTTTGTTACATCTGCATGCCTAAACGGCTGCACCGATTGTTATGAAATTTGTTAACAAATTTTTTGGACAGGCCTCATGGCTCAGTGGTTGCACGACTGCCTCCTGAGCTGTAGGTCGTAGGGTCGATCCCCGCCCAGGGCGAACATTTGTGTGATGAGCATTTGATACATATATAAACACCCAGACACACCACAAGCATCCATGCTCAAATAAGTAAATTATAAATCTGATTTAATTTTCAGGTTTGTCAACTTATTCAATTATCTAAAAGAGCAGCAAGAGAATAACGTGGAGAAGACGCAAGAGATGATGAAGGCTACTGTCGAGGCGTATGCCGCTGTCAATGCCACAGAGGACGCGGCGGCGGCAGCGGCTGCCGCGGCGCGGGCGGCCTCGGCAGCGGCTGCCGGCGCACGCGCAGTTTTGGTCACAGCAACGGCGTCTATAAAAAAGTAAGTTCGTATAGACTGAGTGGCCATCCCTAGTGTTAGAAGTACACATTTTACAGTATTAGTATGTAAGTAGCTGCCCCATGCGGCTTCACCCGCGTGGTTATTGATTATGTTGTTATTGTTTAGTGTATCCCACAGGGGCTGTCAAATTTTTGTCAAACAACGTTATAGTCTTATTATATGTATAGATAGATGGTATCGAATTTAATATATGTCTACGGCCTATATGTATGTATATATAGAAGAATATATTGATACGCTGTTGAGTGTACGTTTTTTTTTTTTTTTATATAGAAGATAGATCTACGATTGACCACCAACTTTGATTTTTTTCTGTGAGAAAGTTTGCGTAAAATCGCTGTAAAAGATTATAAATGCGCATTCTTTAGAATAATTCTAGTAAAATCACTTGTTTATTACGAAAAAATTCATTGGAGGTGACTAAAAAGGATTTATTAAATAAAAACTACGGGTCACTCACGTCTGTTTTAAGTGAGTGACCCGTAGTTTTTATTTAAAAATGTGTGAAAACCACGTTAGTTTCCATAGTAAGCATTTTTTAGTTTTGCGAGAAATGTATAATTATTAACTATAACTCAGGGAATGAAGTGTACGAATTTAACGACACCTCGCATCTCAAAATCGGTCTAGCCGTTTAGGCTGGAGGCGGCCATGTAGAATCATACATACAAATATACATAGGTACACTCGAAAAACATAACCGTTCTTCTTACGCAGTCGGGTAAAAGTAAGCTTGAATTTATGTATGTCTGTGAAGTCTTATTTTATATACTGGCATAGCTTGTGCAGTGAAAGCGTCATAAAACTTTTGTATACGTATGCCATTTACTTTATCAACCCTGTTTGTACAAACTGTCCCACTGCTGGGCGCGGGTCATCTTCTCATTGTGAGAATAATAAGGCTATAGTCTACCACGCTGGCCAAGTGCGGGTTGGCAGACTTCACACATCTTTCAAGATCATTGAGAACTCTCAGACATGTAGGTTTCCTCATCGTTTAAAGTTGGCGGCAATCGACAATACGCACTTAACTTCGAAATGACAGAGGTGCGTGCCGCGGGATTCCAACCCAGGACCTGCGGAACGCAAGTCAAACGGTCTCCCGACTAGGCTGCCGGAAACTTCAATTATTCAATGCAATATTTAACCGACTTTAAAAAAGGAGGAGGTTATCAATTCGTAGCGTATATTTTTCTCGACGTGACAATTCGTTTTCAGATGCGAAGAGAACGTTAAAAAAGTAATGGATCAATTGAACGAGAAGCTTCCAAATATAATACATAAAATGCGAAAGCAGAAACAACTGACTGTGACTATTCTGAAGGAAGACCTACAGGCGGCCCTCGATCATATCGAGCAGATGAGGAAACAGTCTTCGTAAGGACTTAATTGACACTGATATTTGTCATATGCGCATGCGCAACATGTGAAGTCTGCCATTACACAAAATAGGACGGACTGGTGACCAACGTCAGCGCGTAATTTCAGATAATCAGAGCACTCGATAGTCAAAAGCCCATACTTGTTCATTCATGGTCTTACTTATAAAGCGCATTTTAGTTAAACAGTGTTTTGTTACATTTTCGCACGTGACAGGTCCCGTTTGACAGTAAGTGACAAATGCTTATTCAGAGAATAAGAATTTAACATGCGTTTATAAGACGGTCAATTTGTATGTAACCTCGACCATACATATGTGTGAGCGAAGGTCTCAAGTTATACCACAGAATACATTAATAGTATCTAGGTATACCTACATACAGAACGGACACTCCGCCTCCCGCCAATGTCGGGTTCCTCACCCGCTCCCCGCGCTCGCCCTGTCGTTTGAAAGAGTTTATCTGCACTACATGTTCGTTATCAGCCGAGGCAAGCGTTGCGGGCTATTATCCAAAATTCTGTCAGGCTACTTTACTTATAAATTATTTACTCTTATCTGTAGTATTTTTATAATTTGAATAAATACAATCGTTGCTACAACCTGATGACCTCAAATAGTACTCCTTTTCGTATTTTTGCGTCATATTCCTGCTTATAAAAGCGCTCGAATCCCAATTGACGTCACAAGCGAGAGGCAATCAGACGACGACCATAACTCCATACATGTGTGTGTGTTATATAAAGACATCGACTTGCGTATGTATAATTGATTAGCGTGCCGTTGAATGGAGTGTCCGACGTGTGGTTGTATATGGATTCGATTCGACCATAGTGCTGTCTCATCGCATAATTGGATTAAATATTAGCTTATATTACCTTACAATTAATTATTCAATTACTAATGGAATACTTTAAAAGTTTAAAGTCACCTTAATTTGAATCTGCATCATTGTTAAGAGTCTGTAGCTCGACCATCGTCCGTCTCGCTCGCGCATATTATCATTTTTGAAGATATGAAATCATTGATTGCACTAAAAAATTGTCCCACAGAACATTAGAAATCAACATCACAAGTTTTCTACAAAAAAATCATTTAGATCCAAATTAATTTTCATATACAAAAATCATTTTTATGTTCATAATCTGTAAAAATCATTTTCTTGCTTGAAAATTAATTTGGATCAAAATGAAAATTTTGTCGAACACTTGTGATGTTAAACACTTTTTTAAACTATCACGGTCATTCATTAAAACATTGTTATTATTAACGGGATATTTACCGTGGTTCTCGTTAATTTTGAGCTCCTACTTTCTTTTTTTTACTTGTGATGTTGCTTTCTAGTGTTCTGCGGAACTATTTTTTTAATAAGTGCATTCAGTCATTTTATATCTTCAAAAATGTAGACTCTTAAATAATTTGTTATTTTAATTAATCTAATCTATTTTGTTTTTACTTATTATTGTATAATTTTACCGCGCTATAGGTTTATCCATGGTGAAATTTGAAGATTGTTATTGTTGGAAACTATGATTTATGTCTTAATTAATTGTAAGAAATAATTTGTGGAATATAGATTTTAATTTCGTTTTTAATTAAATTTTAGGGTGGAATACAATTCTAATTTTGTTAATGTAGTTATGTTAGTTTCATATATTCAAGATAATGCTTGTGGCTGAATAAAAAAATATTATTATTTTAGTGACTTTCAATTAACAACATATTGAAAATAATATTTCTCAATAGGCAGGAAACAACTATTTTTATGTAAAACTAAACAACCAAATAATGGTCTACAGCGGAAACTCGATTAACCGGACACTTGTCGTTTGACATTCGGATAATCGAAAATCCGTATAATTGAATGTATACATAAAGGTAAGTAATCTGACTTCGTCTCAGTGATTTTTCTAGAAATATACATAATGATAATTGTTATTTAAAACAACAAAACTAATAAAAAATATTGCAATCTTAATCATAAAATACACGGCATGCGTTAATAGCAGTAGTAGGGCAGTCACTTTATTTCAGTTTGATTTTTAAATTTAAATTGAAGAATATTTTATTTTTAGTAATACATCACTTACAAAAAATAAAATTGTCAATAACAAAAGAGTAAAGAAAAACCACACAATTTGTCACACATTTAGTAATGGTTATTTAATGGATATAATTTTTGCCTTAATAGCTGCTCCGAACAATCGCAAGTCCGGATAATCGAGCCTTCGCTCTATTGTATATTCATATATTTTGAGTTCAGTTGTGTTACCTAGAATGATCATACCTACCTATCGCTTACATAAATTATGCACTTAGTAGAGACCGTTCATGATTGTATTAGTAATTTTTTGTATAGTCTATAAATTAACGTATATAGATAACGATTTCATTGTGAGAAGTGTTAGATTCGTCTATTGTATCTAGGATACATTTGGCAGTTGGTTTAAAAAAATACTTATTCTATTGTTTTCAAAGGTTTTTGCTCATACGGTAGGGTTTATATACGCGACAAATTCGTTAAAATTATTTAATTTCAATTAATACTTATTCTGTGTATGAAATAAAAATAATTCAGTTAAAGATTATTTTATTATAATAACTTACTATGTACTTATTTTACTATATACATTTCAATAACAAAATATTTAATATTTACCAGGCGTGTTGCTGGTCAACCGTATCTTGCATAAAAAAAAAAAAAAAAATTATGAGGTCGTGTAAATTTGCGATCGAGCAGTTTTCATATGATTTATTATCGATATTCCAGCGGAAGTCCAGCGGCGGCTGTTCGCAGCCAGCAGTATGCTGAGCTGGAACCGATTTGTGGCGGACACAGTTTTTCTTATATTGTTATTTTTGTTATATTGTATGTATTTTTGGTGTTGTGTCTTCCACAAATAAATTTATGTCTATGTCTATATTTAAGGCGCCATGGTGGATGCAGCAACTATGTGGGGCCCTTTTTTAGACGTAGAATTAAACATTCAGGGACTAAGCTGTTGACATTTATACCATATAAGAGTAATGTTATCTTTTTTTTTTGGACAGTTGTATAAAATTAACCTATGTCTAACTTAACATTAAGTGGACTATTTCTCTCGCACATAACATTTTTAAATACTTATATAAAATCACTGAATGGAGATACATGAGAAGATAAAAAACCAAACCATTGATTGATATGGACAATAAAAATGTGTTATCATCATCATCATCTCAGCCACAAGAAGTCCACTGTTGGACATAGGCCTTCCCCATGGATTTCCAAAAAGACCGATTGTACCGCCCACTTATATGAGGTCATCTGTCCAGTATGCATCTCGTGGCTGGTCTTCCTATGCTGCCCTTGCCGTTCGTGGTCTCCATTCGAGAACTTTTCGGCAATCGGCCGTCAGTTCTACGTGCTATGTGCCCTGCCCATTTCCACTTCAATGTGTTAAATTGTGTTATACAAAGTTTTATTAAGTTATCATTTATTTTGGTGACAGAGTAAATTAAAACATGTATTTTACTGACTTCAAAAAGAAGGAGGTTAACAATCGGCTGTATTTACGACATAGCTAAGAACACTCGATGAAATCCTCTTTCAAACTGAAAAAAAAGACTAGATCAAAATCGGTCCATCTCTTTGAGAGCTACGATGTCACAGACAGACACACAGATACACACGTCAAACTTATAACACCCCTTTTTGGGTCGTTTATAAAGCTGTTGAAATAAAACTGTTCTTAACATTTTCCCTATCTAAATAGACAAAAACATGTAATTTTTTTTATGATATCCTCACTCAGAGATTATATTATATCTTTAAAAAGGTTATGATGATCAAGAAAGATAGGCTTAACCTAGGCATACGTAGCGGCAAACATCTTGATCCATGTTCCATAATGCCCTCTCATTCGTAGATCTTGAGCCATGTTCCATAATGCCCTCTCTTTTGTACATCTAGAGCCATGTTCCATTATGCCCTCTCATTCGTACATCTTGAGCTATGTTCCATAATGCCCTATCCTTTGTACATCTTGAGCCATGTTCCATAATGCCCTCTCTTTAAAAACAAACTTGTAAACTCTTATAAACAAAAGAAAGGGATCATAGCATAAGATGTATAAAACTCAAGCTCATTATGGAACATAGCTCAAGATGTACAACAGAGTGCGCATTATGGATCATAAGCTCAAGATGTACAAAAGAGTGCGCATTATGGAACATAGCTCAAGATGTACAAAAGAGTGCGCATTATGGATCATAGGCTCAGATGTACAAAAGAGTGCGCATTATGGAACATAGCTCAAGATGTACAAAAGAGTGCGTATTACAGAACATAGCTCAAGATGTCCAAAAGAGTGCACATTATGGATCATAGCTCAAGATGTACAAAAGAGTGTCCATTATGGAACATGGCTCAAGATGTTTGCCGCTAACTGTATGTTAATCTAGGAGTCGTCTTGCGTCGTCGCCACTTGCGCCAGGTACACTTGTTGCTGGGGCTGATGCTGACCTTGTGATGTCACCTGGGAAAATTAAAAATAGGTCAATGTACCTTTTTTATCAACCTCTCGTTGAAATCTACTAAAAAGTAAGGTTTGATACATTATTTTATTCTCAGATGTGATAGAATAGAATATAACTTTATTGTACATCCATACAGTAAAAACTTAAAATAAACAATATACATAGTGTTTCCGGCAGCCTAGTGGTGAGACCGTCTGACTTGCGATCCGCAGGTCCTGGGTTCGAATCCCATGGCACGCACTACTGTCTTTTCGAAGTTATGTGCGTATTGTTGATTGCCGCCATCTTCAAACGGCGAAGGAAAACATCGTGAGGAAACCTACATGTCTGAGAGTTCTCAATGATCTTGAAGATGTGTGAAGTCTGCCAACCCGCACTTGGCCAGCGTGGCAGACTATGTCCTAACCCTTCTCACAATGAGAAGATGGCCCGTTCCCAGCAGTGGGACAGTTTGTACAAACAGGGCTGATAAAAAATACTACATATAGGTACATATATTATACTAAATTTAAATTATGCGTGATATAGCCCGCCATATGTAAAAAAATGTGGTCCCTTCTCCCTGCATTTCTAAACTATTAGACCTAGAAATTCATTTATTAATTTATTTATTTAATTAAATTAGCACCGCGTTGCCGAGAATTAAACTAATGATATTTGAGTTTACAAAAACAAATTCGACACAGGTAATAATAAATCACAATACTTATATCATATTGTGGTTCATGACTTACTACAATAGTAGAATAGAATAACTTTATTGTACATCCTTATAGAGTAACTTAAATATAGATAATAATCGGAGTTGAAAATACAACGGCGACCTTATCGCATAGAGCGATTTCTTCCAGGCAACCTTAGGGTGTATCGGAAACAGGCAATTTGAAAAGGAGGTTGTGGTGTACAGTACATATTAAATAACATAATTGTGTCATAGATACTTATACAAAACATAATATATATAAATACATAAATACTTAACAATATAAAATATATACAGATATAAAGACAATAACAAAAAAAAAAAAAGATGAAAATTATATTGAATACTCAGAGATTATCACTTTCGAGATATAGCGATAAATATGTAAAACACTTAAGCCATTATAGTACAGAGGTCATTGACCTTTTTGCAAAGTATTCTGAACAAACAATTCTTGCCAAGTAATTTTCTTTTAGATTACACCATTAGCTAACCCTTCTATATGCGTGTCTCGACACGGTGTTGGCCACTTATTCAAAAATTATTTACCCAAGCTTGTCTCGCTCTTGACCGGCTTTTAATTAACCCTACAATCTTGGCAATTTTGAGACTTGTATCTATGTTAGTCTTGAATGGGGATCGAACCCATGACGTACATCTTAGCAGGCAGATATACTACCAACTGAGCTGCGAGTCATTGTTACCTGTATGATTTGCGGCGAATGCTGCGGCTGCGCTTGTATGATGATGGGCTGCGAGGGGTTGTTCTGGACCTGGAGACGGATCATGTTCAGCTGGGCGGGCGTCAGCTGGATCTGAGACTGCAACACAAACCGCACGTTTCTAATCTAACTGGTCTCCTCAAAGCTACAAAGTCTAGAGCATCGACGTAGGGTGGCGTGTCTAGCAATCTTTTACAGGCTGCATTTAGTAGAGTGCGTGTGCGCTCGAGTTACATTCCGTAATCCCTCCCTCCCCTTTCCACAACAGGACAAGCCGGAAAACTCTTTAATGCCATCCCTTCATGATAGATTTGCCATCAATCATTTTGCTCGAACAAAGCGTTTTGCTTCCACCTTCCTAATGCGAACCGCTCGGGAATGGAATGCCTTGCCGCTGTCCTTGTATCCTGAAAGCTATTACCCGGGTGTCTTCAAGTCTAGAGTGAATAAGTATCTTCTAAGTGCTTCATCTTCGGTCACAGTATCGCTTTCCATTAGGGGTGCTGGTGGTCAAACGTAGAGCTATTCTATATATATATATATAAAAATAACCAGCTGTACAGGGCAACTGCATTCCAAAAACACGAACACAACGCTTCAATTACACTTTTATCGTACGCACTGTAAATATGTTGAATATGAACGAATGAAATTCTTCGTCGCCATCTGTTTTCTGAGAGGTATAGCACTTGGAATTTTCAAGGCTGGAGTGAATAGACATTTTCTAAATCGACGAGCTCCATTCTCAACCACACCGTTGCTTAACATCTGGCGAGTTGGTGGTCACTCGTAGATCTAACAAAAAAAAAATGCTTCATTGAAATGAAACAAATCTTAACGAATTTATCACGTATATTTGTCATGTAGTCTCACCTATGTCAGGTCATAAAATTATGTTAAATATACGCGGTAAATACGTTAAAATTTGTTTTATTTCAATGAGAAACAATCGCAATAACCTTAGAAAACATAATATGCTTCTTGAGTGTGTTTCCCACAATAGGCGAAACTTCGTGGTCATACAAAGGAGTAAAACTTCATGGTTATACAAAGGAGTGAAATTTCGTGGTCATACAAAAGAGTGAAGTTTCGTGGTCATATAAAAGAGTGAAGTTTCGTAGTATTACAAAAGAGTGAAGTTTCGTGGTCATACAAAAGAGTGAACTTTCGTGGTCATACAAACAAATATGTGGTCACAAAAGGGACCGTCCGTGATGATAATAAGACGGATACATTGAGAAGTGTGTGATACATTTATACTAACGGGCATATTCTGCACTTCGGAGCCCTGCACGACTTGATGCACGAGTGTGACGGGTTGTTGCACGCCGCTGCCGCTCGACGCTCCGGATTGTAAGACTTGCGTACACGTCGGCTGCACGACTATCTGTTGAGATACAGTTTGTACGGCTTGCGGGGGAGGCGCCGATTGCTGTATAAATAAGGGACAATATGTATTAAAATATTCTTCTTCTTTTTTATATTGGACTCCGCGATTAGCGATTTGCCAGTGTCAAGTATTGAAATATTTTCAAGTGTTTTGAATAATACAAGTTATATAGTGTTCTAGTCACAGTCTAAGTCACGAAAAAAGTCATTTTCAAATTTAAGTCTTGCCTCAGTAAAGTGATGGCGACTTTACTAGAAGCTTCTATGAAGTTTTGCTGCCAACGTAAAATAACACGTTTCGCTGCTTTATTTCACTTGCCCACACACACGCACTTGATCGAACACTTAATGAATAAAACACCACCATTTGTATAGCATTAATGTTCAAAATAACACAAGTTTAGGAAAATTTAGGAAAACAAAGTAACAACACGTTACTAAGACGTTCCCGCCAAAACTCAAAATATTATCTAATTCAGAACTTTGAACCTATTATTGCGATTTACATCTATGATTATTAAAAAAATATCTAGTAGTTAACAATGAGATTTTATCTATAAAGAGGTTATAAGTACTCATTAAATATGAAGTAAAAGCATGGCAAATCTTAGTTCTCAGCAGTTTAGAGGATAAGTAGTATCTTAGCCCTAAATTTCTTGTTATCTTGATGTTTCACTTTTTAAACACATAGGATGGCATGCCACTGTTTACAAGTCAAGACACGCATTTAACAGCGCTGTCAGCCGTGTGCCGATTGAAGACGAGTCGGATGATTACATTACTTGAGGCTTGTCACGTAAAGCCGGAGATAACCTATCTACGTATAATACATCATTGGCCGTTAACGGCTAGATTTATGGAATGGATGAGGTTTTAAATTTTATTCCATATAAATAATCTGTCAACAAAGTCTGCACATACGCGGTAAGCCCGTACCTGTTCACTTTTCCCACTCCAGGCGCCCTCAAACCGTCCCTTGGATGGTTTCATCTCATGTCGCGGCACGATGTCAATCAAGAAGTCGAACTGGTCAGACTTCGATATCGCCATTGCTATGTCGTTGCGCTGGAATATACGACGCAATCGATATTATAAACTATTATTTATTTTCACCGGCCCGGTGTAATCAAATCTTGTAAGTTAAATTTGACCCACTTTCCGGTTTCTGATTGAACTGAAAATTTGCATACATGTATATAAATAAATAAATAAATATTTGTGGACATTTCACACAACACCATCTAGCCCAAACTAAGCAAAGCTTGTACTATGGAACTAGATGGCTGATAGAATACATATATACTTTTTTTTTTGTAAATATATACATAGAAACCAGACACAGAAAAACATCCATGCTCATCACACAAATGTTTGCCCTGGGTGGGGATTGAACCCACGACCTTTCAGTTCAGCAGGTAGACGTAAACACACTACCAACTGAGCCACAAGGCCAGGCATGAGCCACAAGGCCAGTCATGTATAAAACAGATGACTTTACAATCTTATTATAACATCGAGCTGATATAATGTCGAAACCGGTGTGTAAGAACTGGAACTTTCTGGTGGAAAGTGCTAAGATAGTCGAAAGTACTAGGCGCACTTTATGAAATTACAGCTTTCCCATCACAAAACTTTAAAAATGATTAAATATATAAAAACAACATCACTTACAAAATTATTGAGATTAGTTCCTTAAAATAGTTCCAACATCTGGCTTGTCTAAACAGCAGAGTGCGTCTGACTTGCCTGAACTGCAGAGTACGCCAGGTCTGCATAAAACTGCAGAGTTCATCTGGCCCACCTAAACTGCAGAGTATATCAGGTCTAAATAAACTGCAAAGTTCATCAGGCCTATCTAAGCTGCAGAGTACGTCAGATCTGCATAAACTGCAGAGTTCATTTGGTCAACCTAAGCAGCAGAGTTCATCTGGCCTACCTAAACTGCAGAGTAGGTACATCAGGTCTGCATAAACTGCAGAGTTCATCTGGCCTACCTAAACTGCAGAGTAGGTACATCAGGTCTGCATAAACTGCAGAGTTCATCTGGCCAACCTAAACTGCAGAGTAGGTACATCAGGTCTGCATAAACTGCAGAGTTCATCTGGCCAACCTAAGCTGCAGAGTTCATCTGGCCTACCTAAACTGCAGAGTAGGTACATCAGGTCTGCATAAACTGCAAAGTTGCGTCTGATTGCGTAGTTAGGTTACCTGCAGAGTCCTACGCTTGTTGTCTTCCGTGTGGCTCCAGGCGCGCAGCGTAAGCTCGTGTATGAAAATCTCAGCAGCCTTCGCGAACAGCACCGGAGCCTCCGCTGATATCATCTTTACCTCCTCGTCTAGCTTCATTATCTTCTTGATGCGAGTTAGTGGTAGAGGCTGGGTTTTGAAGTCTTCCTGGAATGGGAACAAAATTTTATATGGTCCTAATTGAGAGTAGCAGTTAAGTTAACTTTGGACTGTTGACGCAGTTCGCGCGTGAATCTACAAATCTGATTCGCCGACAGATATCACAGATTTCCACACAGAAGTGGCGGGAAGACACTGGATGTAAGCCGCTTCCAATCGGTCTTTTTGGAAGTCCATGGGGGAGGCCTATGTTCCACAGTGGACTTCTTATGGCTGAGATGATGATGATGTTTTTTTTTAAACAAATGTCGGCCGCAATGTCTCTTAACATCAGGCGAGTTGGTGGTCAATCGTAGATCTATCTGGTATTAAAAAAAAAAACTCGATAATAGTTTTTTTAGTAATAATAAATAAATAGATGTAGGCACATACAGAATTGACATTTTTAATGTCATCCATAACTTTGTTCCAGAAGTGCTGTAGGGTCTGCTCTGCAGTCTCCGCTTTGTTCTCCTCGGCTGTTTGGTCTCCGTCTACATCGTCAGCACTCGCGTTCACTTGGTCCCTGTAATCCAAGACAATGTCCTCGGTTATCGCTTTGCTCGGTTTTGCTTAGTTTGGGCTAGATGGTGTTGTATATCCACCAATATTTATTTATTTAGTTAAAATAAGTGTTCATAGTTAGTCTCTCCCTTGTTCATAACAGAACTTGAGTAGACGCTTTACCACTAAGCCACATTTATCAGGTGTCAATTGGGACTGATGATTGTTAAAAATTATTTATTTATTTATTTGATGATAGGCAAGCAGCAGAAGCTGATGAGCCTATATCCTGCAGTGCAGAAATTTACTGGTTTATCTTCTACATTTATTTTTTTTGGGTGATAAGAGAGTGTTTGACCACAGCTTAACTAATACTAATGGACAATGTGGCAGAAGATGGTGAACACCTGTCTGTAGATTGGAATAGGAATGCTCAAGTCAATTGCTCTATCAATCATTTTACAAGAAAATACTAAATAAACTGACATAAATAGTCAACGTGGGTAACTTTGACTATGCGTCAAACATTGTACGTAGCCATTTTAGATGGTTCTCGATTTTTATCCCAACAAATTAGTAGTCGGATATTTCAGCTCAAAACAGACGTGAGTGACCCGTAGTTTTGATTAAAAAATTAGTAGTCAAATTACTTGATATATTACCTTACAATTGTTGACTACTAATCTTCTGAGAAAATAATTGAGAACATTCTAAAAAGGCCACATACAATGTTTGACGCACAGTCAAAGTTACCCACGTTGACAATAATAATTTGGTGTGACTAGTGACTATTCCAGTCAAATTAAACACTTACAACTATATAATTTGTGGAAGGACTTTAGTATTTTATTGTAAACAGTATTTAAAAAAAAAAAAGTGAATTAATCAATTACTGATACAATCAATTAAAATATTTTTTTAGGTACCTAATTCTCTTAACACATTACTTTTATTGAGCTTGTATCCCGTATGTTTCAATACCTTTAATGATATGCCTTTTTTGATAAGAAAAGTACATAATTTGTAAATGTTATGTACTTACTAAACTTAAAACAGGTATGCTACACTTCCTACTAATCTAAACAGGTACTACCTACATACCCGTTTAAATAAGTTACTCTATGCTACATACAACCGTGAGACCGTGAGGTACTAAAAAGGTGCAGTTCAAAAAATCTAAATTTGAAAACAAGGAACTTTTTAATTAAACATTTTTGTGCGCAATACCGGCTAATAAGTGGGTGCTGAAGTGTATGAAATAAAATTGATAAAAAAATTACAGGAACTTACGCAGGCACAAAGAAGCACACGGACATCTTGGTATTGTTATGCTTGACCTACAGATCTAGAAGTTTTTCACTAATTCACAACTATTTACACGAAATATATTATTTTCTAAATAGAATACTGTGGCCCAAAGTTAACTAGCACAGTGGTAACCAATAATCAAAGTATTATTTGAAGATCTCCAATCACCAATTACTGAAAATGCGCCAGACACACGATTCGCCCACCGATGGCCAGTCACAGCTTGACGTTTAACTGTGTGTTGCCATTGCTTTATAAAAGATTTATTACCATAATTAGATATCGCAACAGATGCAAAAGTTAAACCTGTGAATTTATATACATAGGTATATAGTTTAATTTATTCATGACCATGGAAACAAGTCCTTTAGTCGATAAAATAAACAACGAAATATTAAGCAGTATATAACTATAAGAACTAAATGCGAGACTAAACAATACAAAACTAAAATTATATTTTTCCTATACTGTTTACAACGTACTTAAAAATAGCCTTAAAATATACGCTAGTACTTAACAAATCTTACATGCGGCATAGTGAGTTTTGTTCTAATAATTCGGTTATGTCACTTACAAGAAATAACTGTAGCAGATTGAATATTTGACAATTAAATATTAGGTGTTCTATGTCCGCTCCTGAGCAAACGCAGTTTAGGTACATTTTGTCTCTTTTTTTTTTTTTTTTTTAACCTAAAATTTTTGACGTTGCAGAGTGTGTCTGTGGTGTGTCTGCACAGTGGATTATGAGCACATCATTACCTAACCGCTAAATATCTTTTAAATAATTAAAAGATTACACTTAAATATTTTATACTTTTATTTTCTTTGACGTCTCAAAATCCACCACTAAAACATCTCCATGGCAACCGAAACATAAACTATAAACTCAATAATCATAAATAGGAACTAAAAACTCTTTCTACAACAGGCTAGAGCCAGAATATGATTTTTGGTCACATTAATATTGCTATCTCATACCGTGACATTGGGAATTTATCTCTAGGTTTATTTATCTATGGTATTGTGACAGATGACATGTATTGATTGATGAACAAAAAACGGAACAGCAGAACCGTGACGTCATCAAAAGTGGCGTCTGCCTGTTGGTAAAATGGCGGCCGCAGAAATTCAGATAATAAATCCTTCGAATTTAGCAAAAATCGAGAGGTAATATAAGTATAATTGTATGAATTCTTAATAGTTTTCGTCAATAATTGTGTTACAAAATGAATTTGTGACGAAGTGTTGTGTTTACTGTGAAAAATCGTGTCGGCGATCATGTTTTTCATGTAGTGTTTTGTTTTTCTAGTTTTCTCAATGATCCCAGTTATAAAGAAATTATTGAGAATTCCTCGACGTTCAACTCGCGACTATGTGCCGAAAGAAGAATGCGGATGCCCTTTATCGATACTCAGACAGGTCAGTATTGATTTTTCCAAATGTAATGCACCAGTTGTATTGACTGGCCTCGCAGCTCAGTTGGTAGTATGTCTGCCTGCTAAGCTGTAGGTCGTGGCGTGGGTTCGAGCCCCACCCAGGGCAAACATGTGTATGGTGAGCATGGATGTTTGTTATGTATCATGAGTATATATTTACAAAAAAAGTATACCTATGTATTCTATCAGTCATCTAGTTTCCATAGTACAAGCTTTGCTTAGGCCATAGTTCCCGTCCGTAAAAAGAACACTGGCTGCTTATCTGCGCACTGAGCGTTTTATCAGTCAAATTGGTGGCATAAAGGGGGCGCAATGGTGGAAAATATCAATACTTATATTATTATTTTCAGGTGTTGCTCAGAGTCACTGCAACTTATTCATGACAAAAAGACAGAGAATGCCCGGCCAGAAAGAAGGCCAAGTTTACACATATCCTGCACAGAGGTAAGTGGTTCATTTCACATGTTAATAATCTATTTATCACAGTCTACTATGCTCTCCACTGATAATTTCTTCTACCATTATCTTGTGCTGCCTCATTTATTCTCTGATTTTTATTTTTATTTTATTTTTTTATTTCCAACATACTCCATTCCATGTAGTGATTGCAAACTGGGCCCGGCCGGGCCCGGTGCGTTTTAAGACACAACCGGGCCGGGCCCGGCCCGGTAGGTATGAAAACCGCGGCGCGGGAGGAAGCGCGAAATCATAGAAAATTCGCATGACAACCGCTGCAAGCTGCCACGTTGCCATTCTGACGCGCCAATAAGAATTTGTTTTGTTTATACCAAATATTACCAAATACCAAAGCTACCAAAGTTTATCTATCTATCTAATCTAAGTTGTTTTGACAAGTTTAGTACTTTAAGCTTTATTAGTTTCTTATTCTAATACTATGTTTCAAATGGACACTATAACGAGTAAAGAAAAAGACCTGCTTGCTTAAACTTATAAAAAATTATAATTACTAAAACTAATGTTACTATTCCGTCCATAAGTAAAAGTAATCAATTCTGTATTAAATCAGAGATTTTGAGACTTTGAGTGAGACTGATTATTGTTGATTTGTTAGATGAAATAAATATTAATTCGTAACCTTGAATCATTATCCTTTTCCATTCTTATATAGCAAATTTTCATAAAATACTTGAACGGTTTCATCGCTAACACATCAACCCGCCAATTGTCGCCAATTTATGACGAATGATACTGGGCCCGGCCGGGTTGAGAAACATACCGGGTTGCAATCTCTAATTCCATGTTATGTTAGCTAACTTTCAATGTAATGCTTTTTGTGTGAGAGCCCATGTTTGATAACCATAAGTGATGCAGAGAAAGATAAAAGTACATATCAAAGACTGGCTTTATATTCTATAGGCATGGCTTTGTTTTTAAGTATATTTAATAGTGCACAGAATGAATTTCTAAAAAAAAAACTACATCCGAGCAAGGTTAAAGTAAAAGATATAGCAACCAGTTTTAAAAAGCTTAATAGGGAAATGGGCAGGACACATGGTCATAGAAATGATAGACAAATGGACCAAAGACCTCTAGTAGAATGGTTGATTGATTGAAAAGATCTGCACAGAATAGAGCTAAATAGAAGTCTTTGGAGGAGGCCTGTCCCAATCATGCACACTGACATTTTTTTTAAATATATTATTATATATATTTTTGTAACAGAAATCATTCAATGAAGGCTAATTGAATTGGTTATATATTATCCACAGGCCTCTGCTGAGGCACTGGTTTATTTGGCTGCATGATGACTGGCATGTTAGATTTAGATCAAATCCAGTTATTTAACTTTGAAAGTAGAAAAATAAGAACCTATCATGACAAAATCTAAGTCATTTTTGAGAAAAGTCAGGTCGCTCGCAACCAATGAGCATGTTATTAAAGAAGCTGAAAGTGAAAGACTTGTCTCAGGATCATAGCACATGGAAAGATATATTCTCTGCCTACCCTAATAGGAAAACTATATGATTGTATGTTTTAATACTTTTTAAATTATTATCAAATAAATTGATTCATACATTTTACTGTAAGGTATCGCCATGTACTTGGTAAGGGATATATCTTAAGTAAATTGTACTGTATAAAGTTGTGTAATGTCAGATGGAGAAAAGCCCGCCGCCAATACTTGACAATGTCATCAAATCGATGGGGGTGGAGTGGGCCTCCAGACACGGTCGATACCACGGGTGATGGCGAGAACAGCTCTGGCATACCTGGGGAGGCACTTGCTGCAGATGACAGCAGGGATGGTTCACAAACTGCTGCCAAGGATGATCCTAAGGTAATATAACACTAAAATTCTGATTATCAAAAAAATATGCACGTGTATATGGTCCCATGCACATTTTCTATGACTATCATTTTTTATTTTTTTTATCAGCCCTGTTTGTACAAACTGTCCCACTGCTGGGCGCGGGCCATCTTCTCATTGTGAGAAGGGTAAGGCCATAGTCTGCCACGCTGGCCAAGTGCGGGTTGGCAGACTTCACACATCTTCAAGATCATTGAGAACTCTCAGACATGTAGGTTTCCTCACGATGATTTCCTTCACCGTTTGAAGTTGGCGGCAATCAATTCGCACATAACTTCGAAAAGACAGAGGTGCGTGCCGCGGGATTCGAACCTAGGACCTGCAGATCGCAAGTAAGACAGTCTCCCGACTAGGCTGCCGGAAATGACTATCATATAATCATATTATGATGGTCACCATATTATAAATTCTATACAATTCTATTTGTTTCACCTCGTGGCTGGTCTTTTTTCGCTACACTTGTCAGTTCGTGATCTCCATTCGATAACCGGTCGTTTTGGAAATCCATGGGGGAGGCCTATGTCCAGCAGTTTACTTCTTGTGGCTGAGATGATGATGATGATTTGTTTCACATAAAAGGGAAGGGCATGCCCTACCAAAAACTTGATGTTCATATCTCAGAAATTTATTGGCATTTCTAGTTGGTGTTTCTTAGTATGTGTGTAACATTTTTGTATATTTATTATGTTTACCTTCACTGTGTACATCTACAGTAAAAATATGAAAAAAAATAATGTTTTATGATTTGTTGTGGCTATAATCTATTAATTACTACATGCTTCATTTTTGATTACTTTTAAAATAGCTACCTACTTTATAATATACAACTCAGCATTAAAATCTGTGAGTGAACAATAAATCACCCCTATTTACCCACCCTTAGGGTAGGATTATTTTATATGTATATGTATTTATGGGCCCATACAAATATCCAACTAAGTTTCTCATGGGAAGTCTTGGATACAATTCCCTCGGAAGTTAGAGAAGATCACAGGATCAACTTATAACTATGTGCAAGACACTCAGAGGGTAAATAGATGCCCCTGATCTCAGCGGAGAGCTATGCCACCTATATGTCCCTGGTAAGTACTACTGAAGCAGGCATCATAAGTTGTTTGCGGTTCCTACTAGTCGGATCATTGCTGCAATTACTGCAATTTGTTTGGTTTTATTCATTTATATAATAGTTTTTTATTTTGTTTTATAATTATGTGCAATTGATCATTATTATGACTGAAACGTTATTTGTATTTGTATTTATTTTAATTTTTAATTTTGTGATTACTTTTTTTTAACTCATACAGTTAAAAAATGACCTGAAATAAATGTTTTTTTTTTTTTTATTTATTATTTTTTATTTATTGCTCGTTCTTGATCGCCTATCCCACGTACCCTCTCAGCACTCAATTCTCTTCTGGATGCCAACCCTATGTTTTATGGAAGTTGTGTCTGTCTGAGTGTTGTGTTTTGTGAGAGGATTGTGTGAATGCCTAAAAAAATTATTAACTCTTGACATACAAATTTTTTACAAATTGAGAAATCTCATGATTTTAATTCTTCACAAATAATTTGTTTGTATTTTAATTAAGACCATTATTATTATCATTGTTATTTTAAATTACCTACTTTACTCATTTGAATTAGTGTAATTGGTTATAACCATACTAATGAAATAAATAAATATATTTAAAAAAAAATACGTATGTACGTTGATATTTCCAGGAATGGTTCTATGACGAACTGGCGATGGAAGAGATGGAGACTGGTGAAGAGCCGGAAGACGCGTCGGACGAGGACTACTACGATGACACGTACGCGAATCGACGTCGTAAGCGCGGCGCCACCGCCACCGGACCCGGGTCGCGCGGCGGGCGCACGCGCAAGTCGCAGCCCGATGACACGCCCGCCAAGAGAGGACGAGCCGTATGTGTAATAATAATAACAACGTTTATTCCACTATAACAAGCCACATACATTACAAAAAGTACTTAATTTATACAACACAATCTCAACTTGTATTTTCGGACTATTAGTCGTGTAGCAACTGCCCTAAGACGAATCTTGTGCTGCAGTTGCTACTTTCCTTCAGAATCTCCGTAGACCGTAGTCTCCGGATGGAGACGGTGTCCTTCAATTGCAAAGTGTAAGTAAAGTAACATATACTTCGTAGAGAGAGAATGCTGACAACCATAAACCGTGGTTGTCAGCTTGCAGTTTGCAACCAAAACTGTCGTTAGAAAACAGTTAAAAAAACCGTCGAACTTTAATAGAAAGTTATTTTGTATAAGTTTGACGTTATTTGTTCTGTTTCGTCGATCAAAATTACTTGACAAAAAATCTTATTCATTTGCACGATTTCATTGTTTTGTTCTACGACTATGACGATTGCGAGACATTGGGTCGGATGACACGTTAAATTGTAGGTACCGGTTGTTTATTCCTAAAAACAGCAATCCTCAAGCCAGACCAGAGGGCCTTTCGGCGGCTTAATAACTCTGACAATAGGGCTGGCCACTCAGTCTATACGAACTTAATTTTTATGACAGACACGACCACCAGCAATGAAGCTTACGATTTATGAAGAAGAGAATAATCTAACATTGGACGTTGCTTGTTGCAGGGGCGCGGCCGTAAGCGCGGCGGGCAAGGCACGCTCCCCTACGAGGTTCCCGGCGACGCCGAAAAGCCTTTCGGCTGTGAACGTAAGTCGCGCAGAAGGCACTAACCGCACAACACAGCTCAGGTCCCTACCGCACATAACTGCTAGGTTGAATCATTCGATGATTTTTGTTATTAGGCAAATATGTCTCATTCATACTGAATTTATGAATCCATAGTTCATTCAGAGCAAATCATAGCATCATATTGGAATAAATCTATGAATCGTTCACAGACAAATTCATCATCATTTATATACAATGAATTTATAATGACAGTGGGATTTTCTTCTATACAAATTCATTATATATTTTATGCGACATCATGGTTTATTCATAGTGAATGCATGATTTAAATCATGAATTCTGAACGAATTTGTGGTTTATTCTGATTGAATTCGTAGTTCTGAGTGACTTCGTAGTTTATTCTTAATGAATTCATGGTTTTCATGGTTTATTCTGAATGAATTAATGATTTATTTTGATTAAATTCATGATTAATGTAGAATAAAATCAACATTTGCTCGCAATGAATCGAGTATGCCTTTAAAAGTATTCAAGTATGCCTTGTTTTACAAATTAGGAAAACACTATTTCGAAAAAATAAATACTTAAACAAATGCAAATTAAATAAGAACACCAGGTAGAAACTATAGGTTCCTAAAATGAAACATTCCTCCCAAGTGCAGTACTCAGCTTAGTCAAAATCTCCCACAGAACTAGATTTTATAATTATAGACTAACTCAATAGATTTGATAAGAAAGGACCTGAGCTTCAATAGTCTATTTCATAAAAAAAAAGTTCAACTTACAGACTAGCTATAGTAAAGTAAAACATCTTAGCATAAATAGATAAAGCAAATTTAGCGACAGCTAAGTCTTGCTGACAAGCAATAACAAAGGGATTAATTAGATCAACTAGATATGTATTTGTTAAAATAGGTACAGATTTCTGTATAACACCATAGGTTGTCTGTAAGTTGAATATACAAAAATCACCACACTTGGTGCAAAACTTGTTTTCGGCTTGAGTTTCATAATTTCATTGCGATAACTTTCCTTTTAATATAGAGTTCATACATTGTCACAATTTAGAGGGAGTTTTCTTGAACTTAGCTTTGTAAAATAAATAATTCGTCTCAATTTGAGGGGGTTTGGTCCCATTTTTAATGGGGGTTGCTATGAAAGATTTCCTATACCACCTTCAGTTACAATAGATCCGCAAGGGTCGCAGTGACGGGGAGGCTCTTTGTGGCCTCCCACCCTACTTCGAATAATAAAAAAATACCACCTTCAGAAAAATCATCACTATTTGAGGGGGTATATTCTCACATGCCTCCCACGAGGCAGATAGGAATACTTATGGGCAATTCAAGTCGAAAACTAGTTTCTAATACAACCAGACGTGGAAATACTAACGCAAAAAATAAATATAACGCTAATATCATACGCGTAAGCATCACATAGTAAAATAGAGAAAGGGCCAATGAATACTTTGTAATTCGTAGTTTTATCTAACATACGGTACATTGGCATGCAATATGATGTTGTATTTTGTTGGTACGCTTGTTGTTTTGGGCTGGTTCTATAGTAAAAGAAATGGTACTATTTTATAGTACTATCTACTATGCTATATAGATAGTACTATATACTATACTAAATCGATAGTACTATAGTACTGCAATTGCTTATTGCCTTGAGTTACGTCTTCTGAAGGACTGCCTGCCAAACATACAACGCATCATTTGAGAATGGTTGCGCTGTTTTACTGTATTTTAAATGTTCGATAAGCTAAATAAAGTTTTTTAATTATGCTTTTTGTTAAACGGAAAGATATGTTAACCGAGCCAGAGTAGGTGGTTAGTTGCCAATCGTCTACTGGGCTCTACTGGTAAGGAAAAAAAAACTCGCGGCCATCTGATCAGTATGGTATTCGCGTCTTTCTAAGCCAAATAAACGAGGACAAACTCAAGATCATGCGTAGTTACAGTACTATATACTATACTATAGTACTATATACTATACTATAGTACTATATACTATACTATATACTATACTATAGTACTATATACTATACTATATACTATACTATAGTACTATATACTATACTATAGTACAATATACTATACTATAGTACTATATACTATACTATAGTACTGTATACTATAGTATTATGTTCTTTACTATGGTTGGTATACTAATATTTTATGATTTTCGTAAATTTCTTAATTTTATTTTTGTTAAATTAAATTTAGACATGTCACTAATACAGTGTTCCTAAAAACGTCGCGAAAAAATAATTCCAAACCGTCTATGTCTATGTTTTTCACTTTGTTTTGACTTGGAAATGCTTTTCAAATAGGCTTTCCACTCCTTTTCGCCACGACATTGCCTTATTATGTACGATAAGTTTGATCTAGTTTTTTTGTTGTTAAAAAGAGGATTTCATCGAGAGTGTTCTTAGCTATGTTTCATCAAAATTGGTTCAGCCGTTTTTTTTTTTTTGGTTTTTCTAAACGTACATTTATTGTGATTGAACAGTTTTTTTTTTTTAATTGAATTATTTCTTTAATTATAATAAACACTTCATAAATTTTAACCGATTTCCAAAAAGAAGGATGTTCTCAATTTGATTGTTGTTTTGTGTATGTTTGTTCAGCGATTACTTCGCCAATTATGAATTGATTTTGATGATTCTTTTTTTTTTGTCTTGTTTGGTAGGTCATATTTCAGACGTGGTCCCATATAAATTGTATCAAACTCGGTTCAGTACTTTGGTTTTTATAACCACATAATTGGAAAAATATGTCATCCAAGTAAACGAATTGCGTATATTGAATGTTTTTTTTTTTTTTTTTTTTTAATTATCTTGCTAGATAGATGTTGCTTTCACAATTTCTAGTGATCAGCCTTGTTGTCAAACTCCGCATACCTATTCGACCATAGACTAATTTCATTAGTATATGCGTTCAATTAACAGAAATCCTAGTAAGTTGGTACCACATAAGTACTTTGAGCTCTAATTGCAATTCAATATTTGTTCACTTTGCCCTTTATCTTGCGGTTTCTTGAGAGAGTGAGACAAAAGCTAAAACGTGCCAAATTTGAATTGAAGTTAGTGCCCATAGTACACCTGCAAGACTCGTTACAGTTTTAAGGGAAAAAAGCAAGGTTCGTTACAGTTTTAGGGGAAAAAATGCTTCCAAATTCCATAGTAATATGTCGACCGGCGCTGCACCAGCCCACAACAGCAAGCGTGTGTCAGTTAGTGTCGCAATATGCCTTTTATTGTTATCTATGTATTACGGTAATGTGAATAATTTAAATAGCTAGTGAGTAAGCGAATCTCTTATTTGAAATTTTGGTCTGGCGTTTTCTTTTTTCATAAGAAACAAAAAATTTAAGAATATTATGACACAATTTATGTAGTATGTCGGAAACTAGACGGTTAAAATCAGTGTCGCACTTTATTTGTATGTATTGTTTATTTAGAACGCTTCTCGAGACTATAGTCTATTCAACGAGTCGAGCTAATATGGCACCCTCTCTCTTGCACAATTGTATGAAAGTGAAAAGGACGCAGCGCCGTCTTAAAATGCCAGGATTGGTCAGGGGGCGTGACTTATTGAAGAAAGTGTTAGGCTGCGTTTATATTGCTGATCCGAATCGATCACTTACATTTATCTAAAAATAATAGTTACTTCAATATAATTTGTATATAAAAGCAAAATGTGATATTTTGTCTTTCTTTTCTAATATAATGTTTTTATTCTCGAATGTTGTGTACAAAAGAAAATGCTAAGATTTAAATAAATTAAACATTAGATATTTTCATAAACATTTATTCGCTTTCTGAATCACTTGAGTCTAAATCTTCTTCTAAGTTTATAAGAAGTAGTTCTTGCATAGATTTCATATTACTATCCATGGATCAGTCCAGTAAACACGCCGGGTCAACGTAAAAATCAAACACTGAGAATATACTGAAATAAGCACCACACCACACGTCCGCCCCGCTCAAGAGGCAGAATAGGACTGACATTTGCTCGCAACGTGTACACGCCTTAAGACCCTTATCTCCGACCAATGACGTTCAGCGCTTGATTTCCCTATTAGCTCGTTTCGGTGAAGTATAGATTTCAATTGTTCATTTATGTATTTTCCAATAGTGTTAGGCGTTTGACAATGACAACCGTGCGTTACCTCGCTTGCGATTCTAATTGGTTGCCTGTCAGACATACTTGTTTATATATTTTGAAACCTAAAAAGAAACAGCTATGGATGAATTATATGAAAAAAGAAATCACTAGACTGTTCTAAATTATAAAAAAAAAATAGTTACGAAAATTGTAGGGAGAATTATAGGCGGCTAAAAATGAAAAAGCGTCGATTTAGTTCTATCATTTTAAAAATTAAATAAAATGGCTCTTATAGAATCTCGCGCATTGAAACGAATCACGGTGCTTTTGATTTGTGGGCTGTAAGTCTGGACAATGACGATACAAACGATAAGCCGATTCAAGTACAGTATATTATTATGTAGATACTGTTGGTACGTGTATAGTGAGTTATCAGAGCTTATCGTTCATAATATCAGTGTCGAGACATGCAGCCGTGTAAATAATAAGATGCTGTCATTTTTTTTTTACTTTTATGAATGGTAGAACAGAATTGGCAAATATTTCATTTCGTTGGAGTATATCTCTGAAAATATGTAGGTAGTATATTATTTAATCTTATTTATCGCAAAGTTTGTGCATTTAGATCCATTTACAATTTAGGTGTTTTAGTGTTAAATTTTTCATTCATTTTACTGTATATCTTGACTCAATTCGATCATCATTTATGTTTTTTATCAATGTTTTACTTTTACCACTTTTGAAAATGTAAAATTTCGTAAATTCTTTAAAAGTTTTAGACATATTTAAATTATAATTAGCTTGAATCTTCATATATTTTTAAACCATAAGTAGTTTCGTGCGATAAATCGATGGAAACTCACTTTTTACTGACTGCTAATCCAAATTGTCCGTTAGCGTCGGAAATCTAGACATTTTTTTTGGCGCATTTCAATCAATAAGCCAATTCATATAGACATTATGGACACTTTGGTAGTACACAATTTGTTCATATCGTATTCTGACCATTTATCATCTAAAAGGCGAACATCATCAACTAAAACGAAGATTAGTAATTGATAGTAATGCATTTTGTATTAATCGAATATCTCTTGGATACGCTGAGTATCAGGTACGCAACCCTACTCGATACACTGTCCATGGCAAGAATGTTATTAACAAGGGACTTGTGGACGAGAAACCCGTCACCACCTTGGGACTGTTGGGGTTATCGCGTAGACCGATCTCTGTGGATAGGTCAATTGGCTTATAAAATTATACGAAGCTAATAGACACTGTCTTATCTATCATTAAAGAATGCGTTTGTGTCGACTTATCGATCGGATATTCCGTCGGTAAGGGATGTCGAGACTTACCATGATCGGTTTGAATGGAGTTTCAATGCGTTACTAACATATTTCTAGCTACACTGCCACAGAGTGTTTGCGATCGAGACGTGTGAGGTAGTTGCGTTATTTATGGTTAAGTAGCTTTAGGTATTTTAGCTTGTGTTTTTTTTCTGTGATAATACTTACTGAATCTGTTTTCTCCTGATTTTTGGTTCGTAAGGATTTTAGCAGAATTTTACATCTATAGGCTATAATATGGCCGTGTAAAATTTGCTATTTCACCAAAAAACAGAGGTGACATTATCGATGTGGAATGTGTTAGATTAACTGTCGTGTTCGCGCTCTAAGGGTCGGAGAAATATTGGAATAATGAATAAATAAACTTGTTCCGAAATTGCGATAAAGTTATTTTTAACTCAAGCCAACGTGTTGACGTATGACGACGTACTACACCTGAGTAACACCAGCTAAGTACTGTATAAATTATAAAAATAAGTATAAATTATAATATTGCGAATATTAATATCTCTAAAAACCGTACGGTATTTCAAATTATTAAACATAATCAAATGTGGCTAAATAAACGAAATTTGGGCCTCTGTTGTAATTTTGTAGGTAACATGGAATCGAGTACATTTTACATCGATTGGTTTCATCGACTATAGAGTAGCTATCACAGAGAAATAACACAACCCAAGTGTGACACCTTTTCTATGGCTCACACTTACTTTATTCTAAACGGAATCTTATGAATCATAATTTATCATATTGCTATATAGAATATTTGGATTTAAAATGTAATCCGTTATAAAGTTCTCCCATTGGTTTGTTACAATTTTAATTGACCAATCACAGAGCTTTATTTTTTCTGAAAGTTTAAATTCGAAGATGTTATTGGATTTGGGCGTTATTTTAGCACTGATTGGTTTGAATGCTTGACTCATGTGTCTGTGATAGTTTTATTTATTTTTCCTCGTAGTTAAAGCTTCATCACATATTGACCCGTAAATATATTTTTAAAGGCTCCATAGCTTTAATCCACAGAATTAAACTGTGCTATTAAGATTCTGAACTTAGCGTCTGGGATAAAAGTAAAGATACAGTGAAAAAAAATTGTAGGGCGCTTTTTCTGTCGCACTTTGTGCTGTCACTGGGATCTTCAGATCAGAAAAATTCAGATGCCAGCGGATACATTGTTTTTGGGGTGGTTTGATCATCAAATGAAAAATGATCAGTCTTTGACGTCAAGTGACATAAGACTGACACGTTATTTCGTTATTGACAGTGACAGGCTGACGTAATACCGATACTTATTTATATCACGTGTCGGTATTGTAAGTTTGTTTTTATTTGCAAAATTGAGTCTTGCCGGCGACAAAGTTAGTCATGTTAACCGAAAATCTCACTTTTTTACCCGATGCACCAAATAAAAACCCTTTAAAGCGACAATTATTCTTGATTGTTAAGAAATCAAACGATGACTAAAGTTTTCGATTATGTTTTTATATTATCGTGCCAAAATAATTGTCAATCAATCGCTAAATATTTTAGAGGTTATTTTTTTAACCTTTGGTTATGTATTTTCTATTGCTTTTACCCGATTAGTGTCTAATTAGTGTTTAGTATTTATTTGCGTACTTTTACTATTAGTTTTTAAACAGTAGTCAGAGATCGTTTGAAACTGGACGCCTCTTTTAAGAAGAGAGAAGGCAAACTTAATTTTTAATCAAATACTTGAGCAGAATGCTATTTGCCCTGACATTTTGTAGGCCTAATTGGCACAACATGATTAAGCTACATATACATTTGTTCCATCTTTTTGTGCATATATTGTATAAAAATTCCTCATGTTGTATGCAAATAAAGAATCTATCTATCTATCTAAACTTAAGAGAATCGTTGCGACCGCAATATTCACCAGTATATTACGCATTGATCCACACAATGGGAGAAAACTGTTTTTACTGCGAAGTTGTAATGAGAATTGGACAAGAGCAAAATATACCAAGCCAATTTTATGATTCCAATCAGACCAAAAATTATAGTCGGAATCGAATAGTGATTATGGGTAAAATCCTGTGTCTGCGCCTCTGTGGTAAAATCAGTTGAAAATATTTAGTGTGGACTAGTGCGTTTAGTGTACTTTTCTCTTAGAAGACGGATTGAAATATGTATCTTTTGGAAAATTTAGTATGTTGTATTCTATTATTATTTTCGTATTCCCTTTTGAATCACTTATTTTATGCAAAACAACGTTTGATCATATAGCTCGTATGTAGTCTTACATCACAATCAGCCTCCCCACGATCGCATACCTATCACCAAACAAACCTAAGCGCCGATTTGTACGTGAAGCCAACTTCAGAAGTTGGTCAGGGATATGCAGAGAGTTGCATAGCGCGTCACGAGGTCATATCAAGAACATGATAACGTTTATTTATGTAAAAGCGTGTTCTCGCGTGTTTTTTTTCTTCCAAGTATTTAAATACGCTGAGCGCCGCGTGACATATCTTTGAACGAGCTGTCAGTTGGATCAGTCTGCATTTTTTTAAATTTAGTAACAGGCTTGCGCTTGGCCGCCATCTCACCTAGTCACCTTGGAGCAAGTAACCACAAGAGATGCCATTTGACACTTCTAAAGAAATTTCGGCAACCTTATCTAGAAGTAATGGGCTCTCATTGGCTAAGCCAATAGTACGAAACGAAGATGGCGATTAAAATTGAGTAAATTAAAGCAAATCGCATCCACAAGACATTTTCGCACTTAGACGACCAGAAATTCCTCTTAGGATTATAGCGGAATGGAGCTTAGCGCTGCATGAATTGAGTTGACCAATCACAATGCTTGAATTTTTTCGTGCAGAGAATTCGGGCATTCTGATTGGTCAATTCATGCTTCGCTCCGCTTCAGTGGAATCGCAGCCGTACGCTCAGTGACAAATTAGTCTAGACTGAAGTTAGTTTTAGGTTACAGAAAGGCTCTTGGTCAGTCCTATTGTTATTTAGGTATCATTATGTTTTGAATAATCTCAATATTTTTTTTGGTATTCGTTTCAAAATTTCAGTATTATTGCGAAATTTTAGTCATTGTACAACTTTTTGAAATGAACACCAGTTGCGAATATTTTTACGATTATATACTTGAGTGTTATGAAATTTCTTGTTTATGTATGATGTGAGTTTTTAGTGTATTGACGATGCATATAGATAGTTTAATCTTCGAATGTGTGTCGAGCCCTTTATCCTAGCTATAAAAGTATAAATAATATGATTTGTATATATCTCGTTGGTGTACGAAAACATCGCTGTACACCATGTGACGTCAGTCGTTCGCCAGTCGCGCTAGAGTGCGTTATTGTAGACCGAGAAAAAATATATATTGTTAAAAATATCGATAAAATAATTAGTACCCGGCCCCTACCGAACAAACTTTCAACGAAAACAGATTGGATTTTGTTGGATAAGGGCCAGTATCCGTGTATATAGCTATTATTGTCCTGACTGTATTCAATAGCCCTCATAGATCAACTGGACAAGGTGTTCGCAACAGTTCATTGATATTAAAATACGTTCGACATGATTAATTTTCGAATGGGTAAGTGCTACCGTGGGTCGTAGAGCACGTAAAATTTTCAAGTCTTTGTTTATTGTTCATTGCTTAATACGATTTCAATCTATAGATACATCAAAGTGAATACTGTACAACACAAAATTATAGAAAAAAATGTGTTTCGATGCAAAAAAGATAGTTTTGTATGGTTCCCTGATTTTATTCTTTTAGGTTCGATAAACATACATATATTGTACGGTGACAAGAAAGGGCGGGGCGCTTTTTCGTGGATTAAAGTATCTTTAGTTTTAATGCAATTACATATGTGTTTTAAAAACTTCCGCCAAGTGGCACTTATACTCTATAAAATATTCTAAAAACAGTAAATATCAGGCGTATAAATGTTATTCTTAGGCCCGAAATACAATGGCGTGCAAAATTAATAATAATAAAAAAAAACAATTTTTGAAATATATAATTAAAAAAAATCATTTTTTGAAATCTATATAAATGTTGTGAATAGATTTAGGGTGTGATCAGTGCAATCGATTGTTGAAAAAAAAATGAATTTTGAATATTTTTTATTCTCCACTTTTTGCACGTCAGTGTATAATTTTATCACCCAAAGATTGTTATGAATTTATACAAGAAAATATTTATGTTAAATAAGGAATAAAATTATGCAATGTATATTTATTTTATTTTTTGTAATATATTTTACATAAATGATTTGATTGGACTCCAAAATTTTGGATCATTTTTTCGTGGTATATTGTAGTACATTTAAAAAAAATAATTACATCATTCGTGACGTCATCAAGTTTACGTTGATTGGTCGTTCACTGATTTCTCACGTGACCTTTTTACCGTTGTTTTTTTTTGGTTACGATTGTACTGAAGCGGAGGGGATCTTGGAAGTGCATGAGTTGACCAATCACAATGTTTGAAATTTTTCTTTCGAAGATTTCGAACATTGTTATTGGTTAATTCGCTTCCGTGGAAAACCCAGCGAAGCTTAGTGGTGCATGAATTGACCAATTGCACTTAAAAAAAAATATGCGGAGATTTTGAGCATTGTGATTAGTCAAATCATGCACCGTTAAGTTTCGCTTCGCTTCCGTGAAAAAGTAGCCTCCGGTTGTGACGGAGTTGTGTTTTGTGTACATGTGAGTGTTGCGCGCTCGCTCCGTCACACCCACACTAACGCAATAACAACAACTTATCTTTATTTCAAACTTATTAATACATTTCTTTCTAGCTTAAATTGTACTACACAATATCACAAATGGACTGTTGTGTCGTTTTTTGATTGAACATGTTTGTGTTGTACCGTACGGGCGGATCCATTGATTTGAAGTCATCAATCAAAGCCCCACGGAGCCTGCGTCGCTAGAACCGAACATAGACGGGCCGAACACGACGGACCGACCGCAAATAACCTTAGTGTTTACATGAACGCTTCTTTTTTTCCCTTCATTATAGTATCTTCGGCTATCCGCAAATAATCAGAGCGAAACGGATTTTATATGTTGTACTCGCTCGCACTCTTGCAATATCGTGTGTAAACGAGTACGATATGATGCGGGTTGGGAATTGTTTCAGTCACTTACAGAAAGGGGACACAAAAGTGGTGCGACTCGAAGTCGATTTCGTTTTGAAAATTTTTGCCACTGAATAGGTTATGACTAGCAATTCTAGTGCATTCGATATTATGCCTCTAAGTTAATGGATGATTTTATATCTGTTGTGTTAGAATAGCCCCGTTGGCCTCTATCAATGTGGTGTGAATAACTTTGATAATCAGTCGGTTTTTGGTCAAAAACTAATAGGCGAACCACGAAAGGTGTTTTCAATTTAATGTAATTAGGTTTTATTCGAATTTCAAACTTAACGGAGCGTTCATGTAAAATTTCCACCTACCCTCATGTTATTTTGATTGATGACGGATAATTACTGGAAGGCTGCTGCAATGTCTCGCGATCCGTCGTGGTGCCTCCTCTATGCTCAGTTCTGATGACGCGGGCTTTTATACGTAAACCCCTTTTTCGTGAAGTCGGTCAAATTTGAAATACACTGTTGTCGGAGGAGGCATCACGGTAAGTTCACTTTCTGTATTTTGATATTTTTTGCGTGGGTATGGAAAGTATTTAATCGTTTTAATAAAGATTTTGTTCCAAGTTATTGCCTGATATATTAACTCTTACAAAGGCAGTGATAGAGGAAGGGTGGAGATTCGAATTTATAAAAAAAATTTATTAAAGTCGTCGTACATTAGGATATTCACGTCGGCTATTTCAGTTTTTTTTAAATATAAATATATATTTATATATATTTTTTAATAGACAAAAAAAAATGTTTCCATATCCACACACAAAACATTTTTTAATCTGTCGTATGTCTTATCGTCTAACTCGGCATAAACATCCAACAGTATGTGGCGCTAAATACAAAACTCGCCCGGGACTGACATACCACTACACTCACACGCACAAGGACCCGCCGACCGGCTCGGCCGCCAGCTCGGGGGGAACTCCCGCCCCTGGTTCCGACGGGGACTCCCGCGACTCGCGCGCCGGCGCGCACACTCCGCCCGCGCACGCGCCCGTCCCAGCGATGCCGGCGACGGAATATCAAGACAGTTACGTGACATTTCTGAACAACCCGAGCGTAGCTGCAGGTTAGATCGCCTTTCTTTCGTGGTTTGACCGATGGGGGCTAACATTGCATTATCATGCCTTAATTAAAAAAATAAAATCATTAACATACAAGAAAAATAAAATCAAGCATTTCAGTAAACAATCATGAGCGTTTTCACATATATTATTGATATCAATCATGGGTGCAGACGTGGTTATTGAGAAAGTTTGTTTTCAAAACGTGTTTCGGAATAACATCAGTAACTGGCCGAGGCACCTTGTCTTCGAATGAGTGGACTTATGATAAATAAAGCTATTTAGAACATGAGGGCACCCGTATTTATAATTTGTAGGATTCTAAATCCTCATCTCTACCCGTATTCACAATCGGTTGGATTCTATATCCTCATCTCTACCCGTATTCACAATCCGTCGGATTCTATATCCTCATCTCTACCCGTATTCACAATCCGTCGGATTCTATATCCTATCTCTACCCGTATTCACAATCCGTTGGATTCTATATCCTCATCTCTACCCGTATTCACAATCTATCTGATTCTATATCCTCATCTCTACCCGTATTCACAATCCATCTGATTCTATATCCTCATCTCTACCCGTATTCACAATCCTTCAGTTGACTCACCGTTAACTTTTAAGAAAAAGGCGCCACATATATAATTATATTAAGTTTTTTTAAGTAAGTTATTTTAAGCGCTGGAGAGAGGGGCGCCACCGTCAAGTTTCTGCCCCGGTTCGAAAAAATCGTAGATCCGGGGCTGTAGGAAGATATAGATTCCGAATTGAATCCGAATCTGATGGATTGTAAATACCTATGCATATTCTTCATTGGTCCGTTCTTTGTACATTCATTATAAGCTATGTATGGTGGCTCAGGTATAGATACTCATGACAACATAATGGGAAGGGAATTGTGTACAGAACGCTTTTTAATCGAGATCAATAAGGAAATGATTCTCAATTCGTGACTTTTTTTAAAGGGAGTACAGTCATAATGTAAATGTAGTCCATATGCAGGGTATTTGGTCTGCTCAGTCAGTCTTAAAAAAAATCCGTATCTAGTTCTGCTGTTTTTTAACCAGCTATACAAATATAATTTTCCTTGCACGCCTGCTGTTTCAAAAATTTTTTTTTTCAAAAGTTGTATACGTGCATATGTTTTTGAAATATTTGAGGTAAGCGCAAGTCGCTGCGCTGTACTCATATTTTAGATGTATAGATCGGGGCGATCTACACGGCACCCTCGCGTGGTCTATGAGTTCTGTATCTGTGTGTGTTATGATCCATGTATTACACGCTCGCTCGTCTTGCTTGCATTCAAAAATCAAAAAGATTTGCGCATACTCTTAATTATTTTTGTTTTAAATATCGGCTATTATTATGATCAACTAATGTGAAAGCGCTCAATATGATTGCTACACGAGTACCATAAATTTGTTATCTGTACTAGTATCAAAAAAACTAGTTACACAACTATAAATAATTTGTGTGCTATACTAGTATCAAAAACTGGTGTGCTATATAAATATTATATATTAGCGAACTATATTCCTATGAAGAACAAAATTGTGTGTGTTATACCAGTATCAAACATTGGTGTGCTACACTAGTATAAATAGCGTGCTATACTCCTATCAAATACAAAACTTTGTGTCCTATACTAGTGTCAAAAACTGGTGTGCTACACTTGTAAAAAAAATTAGCGTGCTATACTTCCATCAAAAACAAAAAAATAGCGTGCTATACAATTATACTACTATGAAAGCATGTTAGCCCTCATATACATTTGTAGCTGACTATTAGCGGCTAGCGTCAAGCTCTGATCGAAAAGCTGTTACTAATTGGCCTCGTCCGGGATTGCGATGATTTGAAAAATTAATCATAAATTAAAATTATTTAATTGGGTATCGGGTAGATGACTTATTAATAACTCTTATTTTACGCTTTACTAATGACACTAAATATTGTTTTTATTGCTTTTTAACATTAAAAGTGAAGAAATTTCCCATTGGAAAAATCGAGTGGTCTTCAGGGTTGCACTTTGTTGTATGTAAAATAATAATTACTATTTTTTTAATTAAAAATTAAAAATCTTATGGGAATATTCAAACTATTGAAAGAGAGACAGACAGATGTTTTTTTTTTTTAATTTAATGATAAGCTGGACTGTGCACTTGTCTGGTGTTAAATGGTCATTCTATTCGGTCTAGGGCAGAGTTGCCCAGATGAAAACTATTCACTTGCGATTTAAGGATATTTAGATTACTTATATATCTGCGTTAAAACCCACAAAACGCTATATTTTTACATGAGTTTTTTTAGTTTCGCTGTTATCTGGTTATAATACAGATTATGTATTCATATTCACTCTCGAATGACGCTGTTGCCCTTATTATTATTTTTTGCTCTAATTTCTATCATATCTTTAAAAGCTAAAACTAACAAATAGGTTTAGACAACTAAAAACTCCCGACATAAAAATAAGTCTTAACACATGCTGTTGAAACATAAGTAAAAACTCTCGATCAATTCTTCTTTCAAACTAAAAAAAAAGTAGACCAACATTGATTCATTCATATGGAAGCTACGATGCCACACACACTCAACGACTCTCGTTTTTAGTCGGGGGTCGAAAAAGTAAAAAAATCGTTACGAAATAATAACTGGCTTTTATTGTCCATAGCATGATCTCTTAGTCTCTTTCTTACTCATAGCAGGCGTAGCGACAGCCGCCCCGCGTCGTCCTTCCCCGCCGCCCCGGCCCGCGTCCGCGGACACATCGAGCTCAGATTCTGCGCAGGCGCCGCTGGTGCCCTCCGTGCCGCCTGCTCCCTCTACAGACAACAAACCAGACGGAGACAATAAGAAGGTATTGTTGCTTTTTCCTCCTGGAGGGAATATATTGTGGTCCTTCAAGTCTTTTACATTTGCCATCTTTTAATTGTGGGAAAAGTAAGGACAGTGCACCACTATGGCCAAGTGTGGGTTGGAATATTTCTCACATCTATAAGGACATTAAATATTCTCAGATTGTTTTCTCATGATGTGTTGTTTCTTTTTCTTTCATATAATTTGTGTAAATAGTAAATAATATCAGTCAACAGCCTATTTACCTATCTTGGTGTTAGAAGCGAAAACTTCTTTCGAGGCAATGCATTATGAAATTTAATGCAAACTGCTGGAATGACACTGGCGGATAGTACAATATTCTCGAAAACTTTTTGTCAACCAACAGGCATAATCTTCTCGCAATATCACTGACGATCTATCAAAGTATATAAGTATTATATCAGCTATCTAGTTTCCTTACTATAAACTTTGCTTTATTTAGGGTTAGATGGCGTTGTGTGAAAAATGACCACCAATATTTATGTATCACTCACACCTTTTCCTTTACCTGGATGTCAGATCTACGGGTTGGAGTGCTGCCTACACAACAGCTAATCAGAAACAAAATTAATATAATAAATATTTGGGGACTTTTTACACAACACCATCTAGCCCAAACTAAGCAAATCTTGTACTATGGAACTAGATGGCTGATAGAATACATATATACTTTTTTTTTTGTAAATATATATATATTATACATAGAAACACCCAGACACAAAACAAACATCCATGTTCATCACACAAATGTTTGCCCTGGGTGGGGACCGAACCCACGACCTACAGCTTAGCAGGTAGACATACTACCAACTTCATATTGTGATGTGTAAATGTTTTGCGCAAGCTGCTTACGGTATCGGTCATGCCTTCCACTTCGGAAGTGGTCCCGGCACCGATGCCGGCCACTTCGGTTATCGCTCCCGCTCCCGTACCCGCTCCCGTTATCGCTCCGCCCGTCATGGAACTTAAACTTAAGCCGGAGCTACCCACAAAGGTATGTATACGGAGCTCTGAAAGTTGCTCCGACAAGCGGGAATGTGCGAACATGCAATCGAATTATTATTGTTTCAAAAAGGTTATACTTAGGGTGGCCGAATAACAAGTAACAAATACGTAGTTGCTGCCATGGTTTTGAATAATAGGGAATACATGAGTTTTATTTCATAGGTATAGTAGTTTTAACTGGGAACATATAGACTAAGAGCGGGCCGTATGTTCACCCACCTTATCGGGTAACAAGATGTGACCTATTTAGGATGACGCACATTACTAAGGTGTGTCTAAATGTACAGGGTTGCCTAGACTAAACCTGGAGCGTTTTGTACAGTTAGCAAAAATGTGACCATTTAATTTGCTAACTGTCCAAAACGCTTTTGTTTTTGTCGATTAGATCTATTCGTGGTTAGCTTTTTTATGACAAAATAAAAATAAATCATACATATTCCATATTGGCTACTGGACACGGAAATAGTATACGATAATTCGTACGGTCTTGTACATTATAAAATAAAGTTGAGGTAATTGTCATTATATAAAGAAGAAATTTTCTTTACATAAAAGAAAATTGCTGTGCTTTTCTGTCTCACTCTAACGCACAGGAACTGTTGTTTTTTTAGGGTTCCGTACCTCAAATGGAAAAAACGGAACCCTTATAGGATCACTTTGTTGTCCGTCTGTCCGTCTGTCTGTCTGTCTGTCTATCCGGGTGTCAAGACCTTTATCTCGGGAACGCGTGAAGGTATCGAGTTGAAATTAAAACCATATACGCAGATCCATAGTCTCTAGCTGCAGAAAGAAAAATAAAAATGTTCAGTTTTCGTAAAAAAAAAGTTACAGCCGAATATGTCGTAAAAAGCGCACATTTCGACACTCACAAGGGAATCAAAACCTATGGGGTACTTCCCGTTAACCTAGAACTATGAAATTTGGCAAGAAGCATTATGTTAGAGTACACATATAGGAAAAAATCCGAACACTGGACATTTTTAATTTAATCACAAAAAATTGTGTCTTTATGCAAGGAATGAGGGTCCAAATTTCAAGTGAATTAACCGTATCATATGGGGTATCAAATGAATGAGCTTTATTAGCATAAGCTAAAACAGTTTTTTAAATATTTTTAAGATACATATTTTTCGGTTTATGAAGGAAAAAAAAAAAGATTTCCCCCTTTTATTTAGTTTGTACTGAACCCTCGGTGGGCGAGTCTGACTCGCACTTGTCCGGTTTTATTTGGGATAAAAGACCCATAGTTGTTATTCCAGGGCTATAAGCTGTCTTTGTTCTGAATTTTATTCAAATCCGCTCAGCCGTTTCAGCGTGAAGCAGTTACAGACCCACAAATTTACGCATTATTGAGAAGTGAGTTGAGATATAATAATTTATATGCTTCTCTTAAAGTACGGGCTCAAGTTCGTCGTAAAAAGCTATGAACAGAACAAAAAAAATATATATTAGAAAAAAATCAGTAGGCCCTGGCAGAATTATTAGTAAACTATTGAACACATACTCATTTTAACTTTTATCTATTCACTTTGAAAAAGAGAAAGACGCCCAACCCCAGGACGCTCTACTAAATCACATTTCAAACAACCACACTGAGACAAACCCGTTCAATTCGTTCGATATTATTTTATCTTTAATATATATAAATATATAGTAACAAGTGTATGGTAGACTAAGTTGCATTAATTGGAAGAAGCCACTGGCGTCCGAAATACAGTTTATAACTAGTTCGGAGCCAGTGGATCTTATATTTCCTGTATCTTATACACTAATAAAGAAATTTGAATTACAGGCCTCGCCATCTCCATACTGCGACTTCTGTCTCGGCGACGACCGCGAGAACAAAAAGACCGGCACACCGGAAGAGCTGGTATCATGCTCCGACTGCGGACGATCAGGTAAGACCTGCTACCACACAGAGAACCGCGTCTGCGAACGTCACAGACATCTACGAGACAACATCAAGCTGAACGGGGTTGTGGAAATATTGACCTCTTTGTCGTATTCGGCCGATGCGTTCGATAATTTTGCTAGGCAAACCAAGCTGCTGAAGGATGAATATGTTAATGCTGTGTCGCCGCCTTCTAGACAGAGTCCTACGCTTTAGTGCATATATCGAAGTTGGTTTTTGTGCCGATGGCAAATTGTCGTACTAACATGTTATTTACTAGTCTGTAATAGGGATTCGTCCCAGTGGACGAATAAGAATGTCAGTACATTTTGTTCTTTTTAATTTGTCCTGTGTTATATTGTGGGGTTTTTAAATCGACATTTGAGGGAGTGACCCACAAAAGCATAATCGACTTGAGAGGATCAAAAAATCTGTATTCACACGTAATAGGAGCAATAATTCTGAGACTATTCAAGCCGTTATCTCTCTTGTGGTGCGGTCTTACTTTTTTTTTTTGACCGGCTCAAATTGATTTATTATCGATTAATCCTTTATTGGGGAAAATCGTCATGACAACTCCGTAAAATGAACGGTGATTTCGTAAAATTAGCGAAAATTGAAGTTACGTGTACAAAGTTTTATTGTTTCCCTCTTGAGTAAGTGCATTCTTGAATAATCATTTACATTATTTACTGAGTATTGAAATTATTTGTGCTATCAGACTGTTTTCAAAAAAAAATATAGGACTATTTCTAACATTATTACTACTCAAAATTAGCAGTCACATCAGTTACCATCCTTTTTCACTTAAAGAAAGAGATGCAAATATTTTTGACCGATTAGTCTATAACGACTCAAATACTGGGCGCTGGTTTAGCTATAAATGTTCTAAAACACAAAAAGTAATTTAAAATCGGTTTATAATTCGTCTTGGACCAATCACCCAACCTATCTAAAAATTTATTTACTTATTCTAAAAAATATTAATGTTGAATAGATTTAATTTATCGCATATCGTCAGAAATTTTAACACTGTTATACCCGTTCTATATGCCGTTCGATTTTCTTATTCAGTTTAGTGGGCATAATATTAGTCCCGAAATCTCCACTCGACTCTAATAGTTCAGCAACGGGAATTCGGGGAAATAAAATCCCGTTTTCCCCATCAGTGGCTCATGGAGGGATTTTGGTAATAATCTCGGCAGTATACCTTATCTTTAGTAGCAAGAGGTACCGTTATAAGTGTAACTCGTGGCCAGAGGTACCGTTATAAGTGTAATTCGCGGCAAGAGGTACCGTTATAAGTGTAATTCGCGGCAAGAGGTACCGTTATAAGTGTAATTCGTGGCAAGAGGTACCGTTATAAGTGTAATTCGTGGCCAGGGGTCATATAGTATGTATATAGCCTTCGTCCCCTACCAAAGTTGTTTGGATATAACTTTACGAATAGATAATAATAATTATATTTCGTGTTATAAACATTCCATAAAAAAGTTACGTTTTGTTATTTTAATCTCATGTTAGGTACTTATTTTTAGTGTGAAATGTATATTTTTTATTATTCAAAGCTTTTTTTTTGCATTGTCAGAATCGCACTTGGCACTTTTATTTTTATTTTGTTGGCTAAGAAATTATAAATAAAATTTAAAAGCGATATCTATCATGTTACACTATAATTTAGTTTAAAATTTGTACGCATCGCATGTCATTCGCGATCTGTAAGTGTTGCCATGTTTATAGTAAAGATTTCAAGTGATGCCAAATTAAAAAATAATTATTTCGTCATGTTAAATATTGTAATATTAATACTTGTTTAGAGATGTGCCTTATTTTTTCATTTTTTTTTCCTCATATACGATATCACGTTAAGAGTTTTAGGGACGGCTCAATGACCAAGAGTTTCGGCGGAGGCTTACAAAATAATTAACTTTATATGTTAACATTGAGTAAACTATTAAATGACAATTCTTTAGCGATGTCGACGCGTCTAGCAATGTGTTTTATTATTGTTTTTACATTTTGAATGCTATAGTAAAGTTTTTTTTACCTCTGCCGTGGTTGCTGGTATAGCGTGATCCCTTATGGTGGTGACTAGTCATTTGTGGTAAATCTCCAACCAATTTTTAGTCACCATCTTAAGATTTGGTTCGTCATTAGCCCTAACCACATCGCTTCGAGTCAAATACATTGTGACATACGCACCTGTATTTCTTTTAAAACTAATTTATAGACAAATAACTAGCATTCTGCTCATGGTTATTTATTTGTTAGTTTGTTATTTTTATCAAAATAAAAATAGACTTTATGCAGCATGCCTATTGGAGCTGTTTAAAATAACTGATACTCAATTTTATAGGACCACGCCTGAGTTTGGAAATATTTGAACATTTAGTAATAAATCATTATTTCTGAACATACATAAAAAATCACATGAGATGAGTTCCTGCTTTTACCTAACAGCAGTCTTTTTTATTTCCCGTTTTAAAAGAAATGCAAGCGTTTCCATAATCCTAGCTTTTCTAGTCACGCGTCGCCAAATCAGTCATAATGTATCAATTACGCACGCAAATGTCATTATTTTGTACGAGAGACGTCTTTTCACCTGAGCCTTGATTCTGATACATTCGAGATTGTGTATAGTCACATCCACGCGTAATTTACTTTCATATTTTTTTTTTGGAATAACTAATTTCGCTTGCGCATATGTTGGAATCAATCTCGATCGCTTCAGAGTTATCTCGATTCAGAGCTTATTTAGTGCCTTTTATGCTTGATTTTTTATAGCGTGTGTTATCTCTCTGTTTGTAGGTAGGAACAAATTTTTTGTCATATTACAGTCGACTAATGAAGTATATTGACATAACTATTGATATAAATCATTATACAATATACTTAAATAAAAATATTAGTCACTTGTAGCTGTTAAAAGCATACAGGTGACACTAGGGAAGTGTGTATTTTGCTGGGTTATTGTCAACGCTATAATATTATAAATAAAAATAAATAAAATATTGGTGGACATTTCACACAACACCTTCTAGCCCAAACTAAGCAAATCTTATACTATGGAACGAGATGGCTTATAGAATACATATATACTTTTTTTGTTGTAAATATATACCTATGATACATAGAAACACGACACAGAACAAACATCCATGCTCATCACACAAATGTTTGCTCTGGATGGGGTGGGGATCGAACCCACGACCTACAGCTCGGCAAGCAGACATACTGCCACAAGGCCAGTCAAATATTATTGGTTTATTGCCCAAAATATTTGCCAATTGTAAGTTAAACATAATCTCTAACGTATCTGTATATCTGTGTGTCTATCTGTGGCATCGTAGCTCTCACGTTTGAAAAAAAAACTAGATCAAAATCAGTCTATCAATTTTTTTTTATTTGAAAGAGAATTTTATCGAGTGTGTTCATCAAAATCATCCGAGTTATTGTTTTTTGATGGTGGTTTTTAGTCTTTTAAATTTATACTTGTATAGAATTTAGCGGGCTAGCTTTAGTTGAATTAGATTTCACTGAGTATATATGTTACTGTAAAAGCCCGAACAATGGTAAATCTTAGGTTTTACCAGTAAATCTTAGGGTTTACCAACACGAGTCGGTAAATGTAAGAATATGTAAAAAAGAAACGATTTTATCGGGCTTTTACCATTAGAATTTAGTACATGCTAGGTTTTACCAGTGACGGTTGGTAAATGTTGTTTTTGGAAATAAAACAATGCATAATAGACCAGTTTAGGCTAGGCCAAACTAGTTGATCCTGGTATAGGTATAAGCAATAATTTCTTCAGCGATTAAATTATGGTTTTTTTTTGTATTAAAAAAAAAAAAAAAACAACCTAATCTCTGAAGAAATTATTGTTTATACCTAAGACTGCGTTGCACCAAGCTACATCGTTCAATCAAACAAATGTTATTAAATATGTTACTGTAAAAGCCGAATACAGTAACATATGCATTGTTTTATTTCCAAAACTAACATTTACCAACCGTCACTGGTAAAACCTAGCATGTATTAAATTCTAATGGTAAAAGCCCGATAAAATCGTTTCTTTTTTACAAATTCTTACATTTACCGACTCGTGTTGGTAAACCCTAAGATTTACTGGTAAAACCTAAGATTTACCAATATTCGGGCTTTTACAGTAACATATCCACTGATGATGTGATACGGTCACTGATTGGTCACCTATTAACATTTGTAACTCAAATGTCAAATAACAATGTCACTAGTCAAATTTACATCATGTTACGATTGATAATTGATTATAAAAAAAAACATAACTATTATAAATTATATTAAAACAAATAAATAAATATTTGAAAAGCTGAGTGATTGGAGATTATTAAAAATATCCATGGGCAAAGTATATTATTATTGTATTGACAATATCTCTATGCAATATCTACAATGACAAGTATGTGTGTCTGAATATTCGTTCCAAAAGGAATTTATGATAAATAGTTGAGTTTTACAGTTGTTGTAAATGAATTAATATTTTTACATAGAATATAATTATGTGACAACAATAAAAAATACGAATAACCCAAAGATTTATAAAACGAAAATATTTTATTTTTAAATGTTTGTTGTTTTGGTTTTTGAAGTTGAATCTATCATTCCTATAGTGTAGTTTATCATGTTTTTATTTTAATTTTAAATTTTAGTTATATATTCTAAGATATAATATTCTATGTCTTATTGTAAGTTAATTATATGACAATTTATATTGATTGTTAGGTATTTAGTTAAATATATAAATATCTTTATAGATATAAACGTTACCACTAGAAGACCATTGCATTACATTTGTGAATATTGACGTTGTGTACTTAAAGGACGTTATACATTTGTAGGTATGTGTGTGTGTGTGTATTTTCATATATTCGGTGCCTTATTATATGTATAACACATATTTTGAAATTTATCTATAAAATATATGTAAAGCTTGGATTACTTTTAGGCCTCGTTCAGAGTGGGAGTGCAATGTTTAAGATGGGTGAGAGCGCCTGCGTGAACACTACGTCTCGTGTTGTTGTAGGGAATAGGCTTAGCCTAGGCATGGTTGCCTTTAGCGATAAGGCCGCCTTTTGTTGCACTAGTCTATTTAAGTTCTTTGTTATTACTTTTAAGGCGTGTACAATAAAGAGTTCAACTATCTATCTTAGCCTATAGTGCGTACGTCGCTAACTAGCTAGGCCCGTAGCACGTTTATGTTTACCGCACCTTTTTATTTTGTTTATGCGTGGATACTGTTCTTTGTCTCGACGTCGATATATTTTGCTAGATAATCTTTAAGCCTCCGAAAGTGGCGAAAGACATAAGTTTGGACCCGCAGCAAGTGGAAAAATATAATCTATAATCTAAGGAGAAAGATATAAGAGACACCAACGGTTTCCCACCGGGGAAAAACCGTGATTATATATGTCTTAGCTCTCTGCACTAGCCATCTAGATCCATATTTACTGCACAATATGAGTACGTAATGGTTGCTCACAGAGCGTGCGTACGCCGTACATACACACCGTTAGCGTAGAACGAAATAAAATGATCCGCCTACATTGTCATACAAAGAAGCTAATGGATCCGAGGCTCAACTTTGGACGAGGCCAAACACCGATGTGGTTCATGTGTAAGAATTTAAATTGTGTTCTATAAACTCGACATTAGAATCATAAGAATCGGATGTGTCAGTTTTTTAATGATTGGACACCCGACCTTATGGTTCTATTTCCGTAAGTTCGGATGTCCCATTTTTCACGAGTCACAGTTTTTGATGGGACATCCGAACTTATGGTTCTGATATTGAGTTACAATAGCACGCTGCGACGCTGAATCAATTAGCGGTCTAGTCGCCGCGTGCCCTCATTCTGATTCTGATTATTTCTACCCATATATACAAATGGTGGAACAGTCATATCTGATATACGTATTGCGGCGCGTCAGCGGCTCACCATATCAGCGTCACTAGAATTCAAGCCTCAATTATCAACATATCAAAGTTGTTTGAATGTTGCATATCAGAATTAATTTTGACCAAGTTAAGTAATACTTTTTTAACACCAATTTATCTGTGTACCAACATATACGAACTTTTAGGTGCCTTTATATTAAATAAAGCAGCAATTTACAACACACAACATACAGTTGAAATTAATTATTTAAAATACAAAAATCACTTACATTTACTCAGTTATAATCCGCGATCTTCTACTCACATGTAGAACCAGAATGTTAAAAATCTTTTTGTCTGGTAATTTCTCTTCAATTCGATAAGTATATTGATACATAATGTACTCGTATATTGTACAAAGGTTCTATCTATTATAAATGAAATCTTTTTATACATTAAAATAAACATTTTGAAATATTTTGCCTATACCAAACAAATTACATTGGTGACTTTATGAAAAACATAAAACTTCTAGTGTAATTATTTATATAAAAATTTATGGAAACACGTTATGTTATAAACCTATCCAACATGTTATTCGAAAAATTATAAGAAATTATACTAAGTCTGTTTATATATTCATAAAGAATGTGTATCTAATCAATTAGTAATTAAGAAATATTCAACACAATTTCGTTGTTGATAGTGTTTTTTTAGTATTTCTGAATACACTATTGTTTAGAGTCAGATGATCTGACGTATTTTACGACCAAAAGTATAAATGTTTGTTTCGAATGTTATGTGTTAGAAATGTAGAAAACTATTCGATTTTGTATGTTTAGTATAAATGGACATACGCGGGGTTGGCGTGCATTATGCGGTCTGGTCACAGAGTAGCTTTGTGGTCTGGTCGCAATTACCGCATCTGTTTTCTCGATTTATGAATACATGAAACTCTATAGATAGCCTAGATAATTTCTTATTATGCTACCTGAATGATGTTTTCATTGTCTGATATTAAACAAATCCTAGACTACACCAATAAGTACATTAGGAAGTAAGATCAAGTCATAGTGTACACGTTTTGTTTTATTACTTTTATTTGTTATTTCGCATAAGAAAAGTACAGACATGCCCGTCTGGAAGTGCATAGTAGCGTCAACCCAAAGATTTAAACACTCTATATTATTGTATGTAATAACACATTTGCATCTGTTTTAGTGTAAACCCACAATCTATAACGTTGAAGCGATCGACTCACAAACTAATTTATGGTATTTTATTGCGATATATTGTTTATTGGCACTATGCAACCGTATTTTGGTCACATACTCCAATAGTATTTTTTACGCGTGGTCTATGTGACCAAAGGTTTGTGTGGTCTTGGTCAGCGTAGTGCACGGCATAAATCGATCGTTCTACGTACAGCTATACTTTACAATTCTCATATTGTGGTGAAAAAGAGTACATACCGTCTTATTGATTTTTGTAACATGTTATGCATTAAATTCTCTTTAAATTTAAAGTTTAGTTTGATTTTCGCGATGTGCTGAAGAATAGTGAATGTGCACTTCCTAAACGTCATTGTCTCATACTTTTCTTGTTGTAAATGTCTCAGTATATTTTGTTGGCGGTTTGTTTTATTGTTTTTTTTTTATAATTTTTTTTTTATTTCACTATTGTTCGGCACATTACATTTTTACCCTTTATTTTTTTTTCCTTACAAAAAAAGCAGTTCAAAAAAGAAGATATTTGAAGATTTATAAGGTAAGAAAATGTTATGTGCCTTACAATTGCGATTTACTAACTTCAATATTAATGTTTAGTGAAATAAATAAGTTAACCCGTTGACCGCCACATCCTTGACAAGCTATAGCAGCAGCGCTGTAACAGTCAAGCAGTAGTGTAAATTTGTGCAAGGATTATGGGCGCTACACACTTAAACAGCTTCACACATTAACGTTTGACAGTATTTGTACACGTATTTTTTTCGGCTAGTGCCGATCGGGTTCATTCGGCACAAATTTTGAAGGCCACGTCGCACCCAAAATCTTCCGAGGTTGTAAAGTACCTGCAATAAATGCTGCGCAAATTAACAAGTTGTCTTCGTCCCACATTCTTATCACTACTGAACTAAATATTGATCAAATACCTGAACTAAACTTCGGGGTTTTTCCGAATATTCATCTACACATTTGATTTTGCCGACAAGCTGTGTTTCAATACCGGTTCGCTTAAGTGTGTAGTGCCCCTTTATTATTATTTCCGATCAACCCGGAGGTTTATCGGAAATGATTCTAGTATTTTTGTAGCATAAAGAGATTTAACATTCATATCTCGTCAGTGCATTTCCTGCTGTATCCTTAGTACAAGTTTTATGAAGAAACGCGACGATGAAAGTTTTCGTACGCTTCCATACATTTTTTGAAAGCGCCCTCTATGGATTACGAAGAGAAACGTAAAAAATGTATGGAGGCGTACGAAAACTTTCATCGCCACGTTTCTTCATAAAAACGTATACTAAGGGTGCTGACAAGAGTTTAGATTCATTTGATTATAAAAAAAACAGTGAGAAATAGTGACGTTAGCGGTCAAAGTGTTAATATTTATAAGTAAAGATTACTAATAGTAGTGCTCCTGTCAGTTTTAAGTTCATGTTTAGTCTTTACAGTGTTTTACTTCTAAAATATAGTAAACATATATATTAAAAGTGTATTATGGTCGTTACAAGAGTACATTCTGTTCGGTCAGGTCACCCGACGTGCCTCCAGTTCACAGTGAACATGATAGTCTCCGTTCGCAAGTACCGCTGGCAGTGCATCGAGTGCAAGTGCTGTTCCATTTGCGGTACCAGCGATAACGATGTAAGTTTTTTTTTGCAGTGAATAGATCTACGTTTGACCACCAACTGGCCTGATGGTAAGCGACGGTCTGGCCGAGGATTGAACACGTAAATCTAGAAGATATCTATTCACTCTAGCCTTGTACATTCCAAGATTATAGTTCTCAGGAAACACAAGGCGGGAGGGAGTTCCACTCCTGTGCGGTACGCATCAAAAGTGTGGATCTGAATAGCTGTGTACGGATTTTGGGCATTTTAATAAAAAAGGGATGGTTGGTTTTTGGCTTGGATTTTTAGGGTTTCGTACCTCGAGAAAAAAAAATGCCAACCATAAAGAGTCACTAGGCTAACACCAGACATCTCTTGCACGCTGGACTTGGAGAAAACGATTAACGATTTGCCGAAGCAAATTGACGAATCTTGTGTACTCTTCGCGGACGATATATCTATTTTGACATCTTGCAAGAATAATGTTAATATTCATGATAAACTAAACGACATTTTCAATAACGTGACCAGCTGGATGACGGCTCATAACCTTGATAAATATAAATTTATCAAAAACTGCTTTAATACAATTTAGACCATATCAAAAAGCGCCTCTTGACATTAATTTCTCATACAATAATAAAAAATTAGAATGCGTCGACACAGCTACGCTTCTAGGTTTAGACATTGACAAGCACCTAAATTGGAAAAATCATATTAAAAAACTTAAAGCTAAGCTGTCGAGCTTCACATACGCCCTCAGAGAACTCCGGCGAGCAACTGACCAGGATACAGCCACTACAGCTTATTTCGCGTACGCATTTTCATGGATTCAATATGGAATAATACTCTGGGGACACAGTGTAGATGCGAAAGATCTATTTATATTACAAAAAAAATGCATTCGTATCATTTCCAATATTAAATTGCCTGACATAAGTATACCAAATTTCCACCGGCCACTTTTCATCAAATTAAAAATCCTAACAATTACATGTGTATACATCCTAGAAAACTGTAAATTTATAAAAAAACATCCTCAGCTTTTTACAAAACTAGACCAGAAAAGAGAATATCAATTAAGATCACAATACAAAAATAACCTACTATTACCAACGTCCAAATTAATAATGCATAGCTCTGGCCCTCATGTTATGGCCATTAAAATATATAATAAGTTGCCACAACAATTACAAGAAATTGAAAATGAACAGGAGTTTGCCCAGACCCTCAAAACTATATTAATTAATAAGTGTTACTATACCTTAGACGAGTTTCTTAATGATAAAAAAAATATCGAGTAAACTGTTCCGCTCCGTACCAGTTGCTACACCCTACCAGGGTCATTGTATTACTAAAAACAAACATGTACTGTAACATCTCCATGTAACTTATAATGAATGCAATAAACTATTGACTATTGACTATTGAAAAAGAAAAACATTGAATGTACCAGCTGCTTCTCTTCCCGGGCATACTGTAAAAGTCAGTTAAGGGGCTTGAAGGAAATTGCCATTTATGTAGGCGATGGGCTGACCCCTTGTCACTCCAAGCAAAGTTTTTAAACTTTTTGTTATTTCGAAACACTTTCGCCAATTTAAATGGTATCTGAATAAAATATTGTTTAAATATTTCTCCTATTTAAATAAACAATTCTGTCTTTCACTTGTCTAATATACCCATTCAGTGATTTTATACGTGTTTAAAAATTTTGTGATGCGAGAGAGAGAGATAGCTGCGCGATTTGAGCCTAACCATAAAGTGTCTAAATGTACTGTATATCGGTTACAGGACCAGTTACTGTTCTGTGATGACTGCGACCGCGGCTACCACATGTACTGCCTGGCGCCGCCCCTGGATACACCCCCCGAGGGCTCCTGGTCATGCGCGCTCTGCATCAAGGAGTTCCACTGATGAGCCACCAGGTAACCTATCATTAATTCAATCGACCACGCCTATGTTGCGGGCTATTTTTCAACCCCCGACCCAAAAAGAGGGGTGCTAAACTAGATAACTAGATTTTTATTTATGACTGGCCTTGTGGCTCAGTTGGTAGTGTGTTTACGTCTACCTGCTGAACTTTAAGGTCGTGGGTTCAATCCCCACCCAGGGCAAACATTTGTGTGATGAGCATGGATGTTTGTTCTGTGTCTGGGTGTTTCTATGTATCATAATACATACATACATATATATACATATTATGTATATATTTACAAAAAAAAAAGTATATATGTATTCTATCAGCCATCTAGTTCCATAGTACAAGCTTTGCTTAGTTTGGGCTAGATGGTGTTGTGTGAAATGTCCACAATTATTTATTTATTTATTTATTTATCAAAACAGCACTTAATGTCCACTAGATGGCGCTACATCTATTTAAAAAAAAAACCATAACAATCGGTTTAGCCGCGGTTAATTCGTGAAACGGTAAAGAAACAGATGGACGGAGTTATTTCCGGTTTTATTATAACATATACATATATATTATATTAAGTAAGGATAGTACACTGTAAATAAAAGCTTGTTCAAAAATATATTTTTCACTCCTCTTGCTCTAAAAGTCCGTCATTGTAGCGTAGTAAAGCGGGGAAAAAATTGCATTTTAAGCTCTAGGGGGAAAAGTATTTTATTTTTATTTTTTTATCTGTTACCAAAGAGCCTACATACACGAAACAGTCTTTATTCAAAAGTAGAATAATCTCTTTGGAATATATTTACATTATCTTTGCAAACATCTCGTTAAATATTCAGAATTGTACATTTCATTTTTAATAAAATGTACTTTGAAATATTGTATTGTATTATTTTATTTTTCGCAATCGTAGTGAAAAGTAGAGTGTAACACACGGCGCTAAAACCCATTGTAACTCGGTTTCTATTGACTCCTCGCTAAAGCTCGGGAGTAAAAATCTACCACGTTACAATGGGTCTTTTTAGCCCCTTGTATAACTTGTTCTCCGAACAGTAGACCTCGCGAGAGAGCTTATTTGTAGCTCACCTTGGATCATCTGTACATAATACCTACCTACATAAATTTGGCTTAGGAGGCCGTATGTAAAATAATAATTGTGTACTTTACCTACCAACCAAATATCATTATAATCGGTTGGTAATTAACGTCGCAATAAACTTCCCCCTTTTTTATAGGAACCACCCCTCTTATCAAAAATCGCCGACGACAAAAAAAAAAACATAGAACCTATACACCAAGTTTCATCAAAATTACGCCCTGTACGCGAGTACGAGCATACAAACAAATCACAAACAAACAAACTGACAGATGAAAGATGAATTTGGCCAGTTGGTGCAGAGACGCTTTGCTCGCTTCGCTCGCTCGGTCAACAATCTACTATTTACTCAATTTATTCTAGTTTGATAAAAAAAATACGTATGTCATTTAATTTATTCTGTTTTCCTTTTCAGATTGTAAACAGTACGTATCGGGAGCGAGAGAAAGAAAGACAGAGAGTGTGCGAGAGAGATAGCTAGGTAGTTAGCTGGTAACGAATTGTAGGCCGGTACATTGATAAATGAATCAGTTGCATCTTGTCATTTTATGTTAGTCGGTTAAAGGACTTGAAACTGTGTTGCCATAGTCTGTAGAATTATACTGCCGACGTTGAGTGTTCACTTGTGTTACCCGACTGCTCAAAGTGGATAATGTTTATCTGACACTGTTACGTTTGATAAATAGATTGGAATTTCAAGGTTTACTTCGAAGAAAAGAGAAGTTTTCTTCGTTAACCTGTTTCGATATAAATTGGGATCAGTCCAGCGCGAACTTTTGGTAATGTATACAAATAAATAAATTTGGTTGTCACACTTTTCAAAGAGATTTGATTGGAATCGTAAATGACAAGCCGTCTGTTTTATTTTTATTTTTTTAATTTCGTTAAAAAAAAAAGCAAAACGTGGAGACTTAGCCTGTTATGATTTAATTTTTGTAAAAAAAGGAATTATTGAAATCGGGTAGTATATTTAGAGGTGGAAATGTTCCTCGTGCTGTACGGAGAAATGCGTAATAAACTTTAAAAAATTACGGTCTCAACCACTCACTTATGTAAAGTTATGAGTTGCTCACGTCCGTTTAGAATCTGCGACTATAGTTTCGGTGCCGGTCGCGACGCCTACCGGGAATGACGTCTGTACTGCTCCTTTTGTAAAAGATAGCTGAATACGGTTGAAACTAATCGGAGATTTCCACTCAAAATAGACTGAGTAACTTGTAATTTAACTTATAATACAGCTACAGTGAAAAATCCCTTTACTACAGTCTCTAGTATGTGTTCGTGTCCGGCTAGTCTCATTCTTTATTGTAACTGGTTTAACAAAAACTTTTCTATTTTTCGGAAACGAAACTCAAAATAATACAAAATGTACCTGTATACAATATTTTTTATTTTATGACGGTAAACACTCAACAGCGGTATGAAATCGGTGTAAAGTATAACGGTATAAGTATATCGTGTATGCATATTAACACATTTCTTAACTTATCTAAGCGTATTTTTATTTAGCGTATTCAGCTTGTAGTAAAAATGAAAATAAACAAACCTGTACAGAATACCTGTACCTACCTGTACGGAAATGCGCACAATAATGTAAGTACGTAACAAACCCATTACAACGTTTAAATGTTATAATCACTAAATGCAGGTACTCACAAGATCATGGTTACTGTAACCATATAGTTACAGTAACCAAGGTACTGGGTTACAGTAACCAAGGTTCTGGATACAGTAACTAAGGTTCTAGTTACAGTAACCAAGAGGTATACTGGTTACAGTAACCAAGGTTTTGGTTACAGTAACCAAGGTTCTAGTTACAGTAACCAAGGCTCTAGTTACAGTAACCAAGGTTCTGGTTACAGTTACCAAGGTTCTGGTTACAGTTACCAAGGTTCTGGTTACAGTTACCAAGGTTCTGGGTACAGTAACCAAGGTTATAATGTGTTCACATTGAATGTAACCAACAAAGTAGGGGGTTCCGCGGTTGACACAAAATAAGCACCAAACATAGATTATTTTTTTATTAATTAAAACGGTTACTCATCACAGTAACAATATTGACCCATGTGACAATAAAGACCCATAAATTACCATATAGTAGTATGGGTGGTATGTGACCCATAAAGTAGGTAAGGTAATGCAGTTGACACAAATATGCACACAATAAAGAAGAATGGACGACGGAAGAAAGGACACCCCGTGGTCGATGCGATGACAACTGTTGGTTACAGTAACAGTTACTGATAAAGAAGAAAAAAATGTGTCTATGTTATTACTAGAAGTTGAATACGCAAAACGCTGTCTCTACCTCTACCGGTGCTTGCTTTCTAGTATTCTCTAATTTATTTTGTAATATCACTCACAAAGGCACGCGATTTGTTTACGTATACGAGAATAATATACAACCTTCTTGTTCGTTTATATATATTTTGTAAAAAAAAAACAGACTACTGAATTTTTTTTTCAGAGATTGCGGTCTTTCTAGACAGGGCGCTGTAATCGCATTATGTGTGAAGTGTTGCTAGCAAAAATATTTTCGAGTCTTAAATTTTTTTTTTTTTAAAAACAATAATAATCAACAATAATCGTATAGAATACATAATAAAATTATAGTGCTGTCTAAGGAGACCACAATCGCTGAACAAACTATTGAAGAAAGTTGTAAATCGTGTCAGATGTTGTAAATTGAATTATTGACCTGGTGAGCGAATGGAACCAAGGACTGCATCAACTAGCAAGATTTCCGTTTTCTGTCTGGATGTTTGTGTTCTCGCGTACAGGTTGTATTTTTCATCCAATCATTACGAAACTTGATATACAGGTTCCTTTATTTTATAGAATTCATATGTCGACGGAGATTTTAGACAAGAGGGGTATTTCCCCAAAGGGGAAAGTTTTTTGTGGTGCCATGTACTGGCCGATTTAAATATTATTTGCTATAAATGTTTGTTATTAAATTCTAAACAATAATTTTAAACGAGTAGTTCTACGAACCGTAGACTTCGCGAAAGAGTTTATTTGCAGCTCTCCTTGGGTCATCTGTACATAATACCTACATAAAGTTGACTTAGCACATCCACGCGCCCTCACTGTTACACGCAATCTCAAGTTGGATGTCATATCTTGATAACCACTTGACCAATTCTATTCATTTTTACCACAAAGTTGAAATAATTGTGTACTTTATATACCTACCAAATATCATTAAAATCGGTTGGTAATTAGGGCCGCAATAAACTTCCCCCTTTTATGGGAACCACCCCTCCTATCAAAAATCGCCAACGACAAAAAAACAAATAATCCATAGTACCTATACGCCAAGTTTCATCAAAATTCGTTCAAAATTACGCCCGGTACTCGAGTACGAACATACAAACAAACTCACAAAACACTGACAGACGAAAGAAAATTTGGCCAGTTGATGCTGACGCTTCACTCGCTCGGTTAATAAGAGCAAAAAAAAAAAAGTCGCGTGCTCGCAATCTTTGTTTTTTTTCTCTACAACATGTAAGTGAACGAACAAGAATATTGCATTCGTATTGCTCTCGCATTCCAATGTTCTCGATCCCTATGTCATTATGATACTTCATATAATACGTAAGGCTAATGTACATTATGTAAAATATACGTTAAAGCGAAGTCAGTCAGTCTCCTTACAGTAAATATACGGATACCTAAATGTGATATCTTTACTACTTTTGGAAAATGAAATAACTGTTTTTCTTCTAGCAAGTTGTTTTGAAATCTTCAAAGTCTGAGTTATTGACCTATCTTGTAATAAATGTATAATGATGTGTGTAAAGTAACATCTTAGGTATGTATTTTATGCTTTTATTCAAAACTTTGGACTATTTTAAGACATTATTTTCGTGTTTTTTGCGATTGCGATCTTTTCAAAGTTCTGTGGATGGAAACACTGACGTTACAAGATATATCTAGTCTTGAACGATTGATTCTTGATTCCTAACCAGGAACTACAATGGGAATCATATAATCCGGTTATTATTTTAGGTTACATTGTCCCAGAAAAAATAAACTTTGACAGCTTTTAACTCTATATTATATAGTGAACAAAAGCATCACCGTATTCCTACGTATCTAAGTGAAGTCTTCTTTTTTTTTTTTGTAATAGAATGGGAATCATTCAATTAATCAAAAGGGCTAGGAGTAGTTTGTGACGTCACTTCACTGCGCTCTCAACCACAAAACTTTGTCGACATCAAGTTTCTCTAATTAGTTTCAAGTTTCAAATAAGGACGTAAATATATACCTATGAACAAAAAGAAGTCGTTCGACTCCACTGGACTCAATATTGCGTTCAAATTTAATTTTTCCTGTAGTAGGGTATTCTTTAGGCTAGTCGAGTAAGTGTAAATTTTAGGGCACTGACTTCGCTTAGATTGAAGTTGTTTCACTGTTGCTTGAATCGCATACGCATTTAGCGAACGTCTTGAGTATACCATTCAAAATGAACGGTTTAGCAAAGTTTTAAATACAGAACCAAGAGTAGACATATTTAATCCAAGGTGGATTTTCTCTATGGCTATTGGCCGTGTAATGCATAGGTGTTGGCATTGAAAATTAAACTTTAATACTTAAATTTAAAGTCTAATTTTCATTGTTAAATTTTGTATGTTATATTGCAAATAGTCATAGAGAATTATGTTCCAGTTGCACCGTTTTTTATACTGAATTGAGACAATTAAATATATTGTTTATGATAATAGATACGTGTATAAACTACATGCTGTTTTTAGTACGAAACGAGAGAGAAGCGCTGTCTCGGTTTTGCATGGAACGTTTACGAGACAAATTTATAAACATAAAAACTCCTCGATATAAAAAAAATATTGTAACTGATTCTGTAAAAATATAGCTAAGAGGTCGTCCATTAATCACGCCATATTTTTCATCGACTATTTAACCCGTCCCTCTCTGATGATACGTGGTTTTGGACAACGAAAATATATCTCACTATAAATACTATAATTGCGATATTTCGTGATATTTCCCGAACCTTCTCCCTCATTAGAGCGACACGTTATTAATAGACGATACACAAGATCCACCTCCAAACAAACAAAAAAAAAAACAAAAAAACTAGAGCCCTCGTTTTGCGCCGGGGGTTGAATATTTAAATTTATCAAGTACACTTCGCTTGCTTCCAACGAAATTAAAAAGCAGTGCCCAGTAAAAAATATCAGGAGTGAACCCCATAAGTCCGTGCCATATAAAGTGAGAATAAAATTAATACAATTTCAGAAAATCAGATAATCGCGTGTGAATAGGTTCCTTCTAGGTTACCGCGTTCCACCTTAGATAAAAACAGTCAGCTTACATCAGGCGAGTTCGTAGTCAAGTGCAAGACTATTTCCGAATAAAAAACTGGCCGATTACAGGTTCATACATGTACTTACGTACTTAACGTGAGAAATATGAATGTGCATACGTTACGAATATTTATTTCGTGTCACGTTATCTGGCGTAGCCATATTGATATATACAGCAGATCCGTTGATTTTGTAAAGTGCACACATATCTCCGTCTCCGTCATTTCAATAGCGAATGAGAGAGACGGAGATATAGATTCCGAATCGGAACGAGTTCTGAATACCCGTACAGATCATCGATTACTTTTCACTATCATTGTATATATTTTATACACATTTGTACATAAAAAAATATAGACATTTGACACTTTGCTAAAACCTCGGCGTATCGCGATCGATAAGTACACTAGCATATATTCCTGTCTTACTTACAGAAACGTTCAATAGGCAGCCACGAAGCTGTAGGTGAAGAGAATATTCTTCTTGTACACAAAATATGGTATCTTTCGTATTTGAGACATACTATCTTAATACATGATACATACATGCATGTATGTATTATGTATTAACGATAGTATGTCTCAAATACGAAATATGTACCTACAATGTACATTTTCGACATATCGTCGATGCGTATATGGAATGTATACCTCCACACAATGCTCATGACCTTAGACCGTATTGCTGTCGGGTATATTTTCAATTCCAGAAAGCGAAAATCTATTCATTAAAGCCTACCTTTACTTACAGTTTGGAAACGCCCGCGCAGTTATTTTAAAACATACCCGGCCGCAACGAAACGAGTAAAAAAACCTAACCTAACCCTAGATTAGGTTAGGTTTTTTTTTATAAAACCTGACCTAACCTAACCTAACGTATAATCCTAACATATAAAAATAACCATCCCTTTGTATGTCTCTGTATTCGTTGAAAGGCACTAAAACGGGTGTAGATTACAGTATAGCTAAATGGAATCATCATCATCATCGTCTCAGCCATAAGAAGTCCACTGCTGGACATAGGCCTCCCCCATGGGTTTCCAAAAAGACCGATTGGAAGCGGCTTGCATCCAGCGTCTTCCCGCCACTTGTATGAGGTCATCTGTCCATCTCGTGGCTGGTCTTCCAACGCCGCGCTTGCCGGTACGTGGACTCCACAAAAAAAAAAATGTTGCAGTCGGGTATATTTTGAAATCCTTAATACGGCTATATATATATTCATTATATATCCGAACTCAACACTATGGAGCGTTGTGTAAAGGTATAAATTTCAAATAAGCATCGTCGATCGTTGATATGATTGCAAACAGAGATAATAAGGGTTTTTTTTTTACCTATAGATTCGTGTGAATTATTTAATATATTTTGCATCTCATTCGTAAGCGTGAATGCCACAATAAATATTGTATCATTTTAACTTTTGAACGGTTTCTGCATAAGGTTGTTAAATTGTAAGTATTTGCGGTCTATGCAATGTGTGACATTGTAAATATCATTAATCGTAAAATATGTAATAGTTATTTTTATTTTTGTACTAACCCGGTGTTTTATGCTTAAACGGCTCATATCTACGCAAGCATTCCAGTCGTCATGTATAAATGTCATTAAATCATTGGAAACTGTTTCACGGAATGAAAGGATCAAACATTTGTGAGTAAAAGATGCTCATGCTATTATTTTACATTTAAATCTTGATTCTCATCATAGGGTGCCTGTTTAATTAGGACAGATCTGAATATGGACATTAGAGGCCTTACCGGAAAACGTTACTTAACTGTAACCATCCTCTTAAATATGTCTTCTTTCCGCAAGTGTCATTACGTGTAAGCGAGAAGTTGACAAAATATGTTAAGAATTGCTTAAAGTTAAGTAACGTTTTTCGGTAAGGCCGTATAAGGCATATTTAATCGTTTTGTTTAAAAAAAGATAACAATAAAAAAAATATCTCTCATCATCTACAGTCCTCTTTAGGTTCGATCCGTGATAGTTACAAAATGCAGACCCTTATTTATCTATAAAAATATAAAACTTATTATAGTATATAAAACTTATATACGTTTGACAGAGAGCGCATTTTTCTTTCCTTCTTCACCAGAAATATAAAATCTTTATATCTGTTTTTTTTATCTTTCTTATTTTTTTTGCTATATATACTTAAAAAATTTAACATTTTAATATGGACAAAGAAAATTCAGTGAAAGGAACAATGAATTAATGTCATATTTGTATTTAAAAAAAAAAAACAATAATTCAAAAATACACTAATCCACTAATGAATTTGATCTACTGTTTCTTCTATTCTAATCCATCAATGGTTATGAATCTAAATTCAATTTCAAATTGTTTATTGGCCTTTTATCAAAATCGCTATACTAGGCAAGTCGTTTTACAAATTCTACTGTTTCATTCATTCTAATCCATGTATGGATTTGAATCTACTCTTACTTCTATTCTAATCCATCTATCGATTTGAATCTATCTCTTCTTCCATTTTAATTATTTATTGTAAAAACAAAGATGACACATTTTTTTTCATTATTGCTTCCTTCACTAGTAGCTACTATAAAGCTACTAGTGAAGTAGTGTAGTGTGTTTGTTTATGCTTTTGGACTATTAATTAAAAAATATATAAAAATAGAGTTTGGAGTATACTATATACATTTCCAAGTATGGTATTCTGGCCCTGTGTGATGTGAATCAAGATTTAACTTGATCTACGTAATACATTTCATGTTTGCCATTTTATGCGCGTGTAGCTCTTCTTGAGTAGACTTACAAAAATCTGGTCGAAACGTTCCAAGAAGCTATTTCTTACGGAGAAAATACATCTGTAAAGTAAACTTTACAAATGTATTAATTATTAGAGATTAACAGTCTTACTTATTAACGCTTAATAAACGCATTTTAGTTAAACAAGTGTTTTGTTCCGTTCACGCTCGTAGCAGTTCTCGTTTGACAGCTCTGAATATAAGATTTTAACATGCGTTTTTCAGTAAGACAGCAAATTTCGAGCATTCCGTGGGGAACGCCGGATACGACAGTTGTGCACGGCTAATGCGACTATCGCTGGTGGTTGTTGCGGTGTGTTGCGACCCACGGAACGCTAGTTTAAGGCTATATAGTTCGTGGATTGTCCGTATCGCTCGCACTTTCCAACATATTTTACTTTAGAATGACTGAATGGGCATACGAAACTCAACTCAATCCGTACTCAGCGATATCGATCCACATTCCTGTTGTGTACTGCACAAGAATGGAATTCGTTGCCGCCATCTCTGTTTCCTGAGACCTACAATCTTGGAATTTTCAAGGCTAGAGTGAATAGATATCTTCTAGATCGACGAGCTCCATCCTCGGCCACACCGTCGCTTAACATCAGGCGAGTTGGTGGTCGAACGTAGATCTATAGTGTATAAAAAAAAAAAAAAAAAAAAAAAACATTCCTAATGTATTAGACCTACAAGGTAACATGACAAATGTTCAACCAAAAAGAAAAAAAAAACAGAATCAAAATACAGTTTCATACTTAAAAGCCAATTGTAGTGCATTTTTATATGCTTATAAGAATTTGTTTGGATTGAAAATGTTTTTTTTTTTGTTCAATATTTTTTTTTTTAGACCTAGATGGTATTCTGTCTTAATTGTATTGTGACATACTTATTAACCCCCGACCCAAAAATAAGGATGTTATAAGTTTGAAGTGTATCTGTATGTCTGTGCGTTTGTGTGTCTTTCTGTGGCATCGTAGTTCTACGGATGGACAGATTATGATCTAGTTTTTTTTTGTTTGAAAGAGGATTTAATCGAGAGTGTTCTTATCTATGTTTCATCAAAATCGGTTCAGACGTTATTTTTGTCGGGAGTTTTTCAGTTTTCTCAACTTATACTTGTTTGTAAATCTATTCAGTCATTTTATATTTTGTATAATTTTTTGGATGCGTGAGCGAAGCGGACGATTTAAGAACTGTAGACCCTTAAGTATGCTAATAAATAACAACAAGATAAATCATGTTCTTCGACGAGAAATTTCTTCTTGTTATAAAGTAGTTCATCAAGTAAAATTCATGTCATGACTATTTAAGGAATCATTATTTTTTTATTTCATTGACGGCCTAAATCTTCCTTCAAATGTGTGACTATAGGTATTTTACCAGAATCGTTAGATATATGAGGATTCAATGTATTGTATGTCTGTACAACATTCTATGTGAAACATTATTAAGTATAGTATTTCAGTTAAACAAAAAGAAACGTATTTACAATATACAGGGAGTTTACATGGCATGTATAGGTATGTCCTGTGAAAAAATAATAATAGCGGTAAACGAAAAAGTACAAAAGTTTACCTATAATAAAATTATTTGAAGCATTTTTTTAATAACATAAAAGGCAACCTGCTGAAATCTTTACTCAATGATATGGTCGACAAAGATGCAGTCGGGAACAAATTTTCTGGACTTTCTGTTGTGCAAGAACGTGGCAAGATTCTCTCTTGTCTCTTTTCCACTAAATAATAAAAAAAATGTGGTGAGCATTTTCGCCCAGACGAAACACAAAAAAAAAGAGTTTGTATTCCAACCGATATCTTATCGACAAGCATGTGTATTGTAAATATGTTGTTTTTTTATACACAGACATATTTATAATAATTTTCCGAATAATTTTTTTTGCTACTACTCTGGTAAAAAAATTAGATCAAAATATGAATGTGTTAGTGTGTTAAATCAATATGTAAGTGAACTGTGATCAGACTAGGTGGTTGTGAAGTAGCGCGGGATCTACATTTTTTTGGATGCTTTTTTTTTAAGTCTTAATAATATTAGCGTAACCGAAAACCGAATTTTATTTAGCGAACACTTGTAATCCTGCCAAATGATAATGCGTTTTTTATATCAGATTCTAAGTGTGTATGGTATATTAAAGTCTGCGCAGACGACAGTATTTTTTTATTCGCCGCTTAAAGTTGTGAGTGAGTTAGGCGCGATTACCAGTGGTGCAGAGGCGAAGCGAAGCGTAGCATTGATCTAAAACTTTTTCTTGCTACACTGACCGTCTCGGTTTTCGACCTCACAAAATTTCCATATTCTCGAATTCATACTAACATGCATCGCAAAATTTCAATAGGTATTTGCGAATTTTCACGAATCTTCAATATTTTTGGCCATTTTTCCATTGATTTCCCTCTAAAACTTTAGCAGCTTAGCTAATAGCATTTTTTTAAAATGTATTCAACAATTGATCTCAATTTACAAAATGTCTTATTTTTCCAGTTATTCTCAAGTGATATGTTTGCCAACGAACAGTGTTTAAATTTTTAATCTTAATTTCATTTTGATCTCTCATTTCTAAACAGTTGAGATAAAAAGCAAGTTCCTGACTGAATCCATATATTTTCGCTGCGCTTTGCTATGGATCTTCACCTGTAGGGATCTAGCTTATGCCTTGTCCACACTTCAGTGAGCCAAGGTTTACTAATGCTCAATGTGCAAAAGAAAAGACAAATATAATTCTACGAAAATTAAAGAGAGACCGTAAAAATACTTCGGGAATTGTCTGTTGTCTGCGCATGCTCTGTTTCTTCGACGCCTAGAATAAGGTTTGTATATCTTCGATATGATAGGCATTCACTTCTAACGGTGTAATTGATGCTGCGACATTTTATAAACACTCTCCTGAAAGATTTTAGTATATATTGTTCAAATGTCGTAATAGCTATTGGAAACTATCTGTGTACAGATATTTCTGCCCTCGAAAACGCAATCCACTCTTTTCTCTAATTGCTGTGTAAGTGTGCCATTTTCTGTAACCGCGTCGTATGTACCTTGAGATTGGACTCAACGCGCGCAGTTATCTCTCTCGCGCAGCACTACATTTTTAAACATATAAAATTATTGAATAGGGGTATTAGAAAAGTGAGAAAAGTTTTTTTTTATATCTTTTAAATTGGATTAAGAGTAGGAAAATATAATTATGTTATATATGTTTAATTTTTTCACTATTCCGTCGCCTTATTTTTTTCTCCTAAAATAAACAAGTTCATTTCTTGCTTTTGTAATATCTTTTAACAATGATTTTATACGTTTAAAAATGTTGTCATGCGCAAGAGAGATAGCTGCGTGAGTTGAGCTCCATCTTAAAGTTGATTATATCTTAGCGCATATGTCACTAAAATGAATTGTATCTTTGTGAACACGTGTTATTAACATGTTATGTATCGTTAACATTTGACGCTAAGATAAGATACTTGCAACTTCATGACGTCAAGATATAAATTGTCAATATGCTTTATCTTTTATCTTTAAGATTAATTGTAACTTAAACCTAGCTGCAAATATTGTTTTAATGCGTGTTCGTATTTAAGATATATGACACCAGGATATATTTTATCTTAAAATGCATATGACTCTTGACCGATGATATAACGTATCTTTACGAGTATATGATGTTACGGTATATTTATTGTATCTTAATTTAATCTGCGTTATGGTATGTACTAAGGTGAACTGTCACTTCAGAAGTTTGTCCAATTACACTTTTTGATAAAGGGAGAGAGAGAGAGAGAGTAGATTACGTATTCGTTGTGTCAGCTATAAGATGTCTGTTATCTACTTTGTGAAGATTATGCGTCACGCCTATTCTTTCCGATTACATTTAATATTTTCCTCGGACTATGTAGAATTAAGTAAATGAACAAATTTTTGTTCCTATTATTTTTATATCAGGAAAAAAATATTTAAGAACTTATTTCAGTTAAATGTTTCTTAGAATATAGATAGCATCCCGAGGGTCGCGACTGACAATACACATGCTATTGTGCGTATTAGTTTTTTTTTTTTTAGTTTTAGTTGTTTATTTTGTTGCAGTTTTTTAATAGTTTTTTTAAGGTCGCCTTCGGTTAGCCCGCACGCGAATATAAACTTTAACGGTCTTGAAATTATTGTTCTAGTTTAATTTACTTGATATAGGCGCCTGTTTTTTAGTTTTAGTTATAGTTTACAAAAACTAAAGTAGTCAGGCCAGTGTTAAACTGAATACTATCTTATTTTGAGGTGATTAGGGTAGATATTAGCGTGCGGAATTTAAAGATATATATATATATAAGTATGTATTAATGAGTTTTATTAATAAATATTCGAACAAACGTAGAATAAACTTTTTTCCATATATTCCGAGGGAAATAAATATTATTATTGAATTTGTTAGATTTAAATATAAGATATCCATCCTGTAATATGTGTCATACTATTTGTGGTGACGTAAGAATAAATCGAAATGATGTAATTTTGTTGTTTTATTTTTATGTAGGTTTAGACATTAAATCCGGACGAAAAGCAGGAAATTATAGGACCATCACTGACACATTTGGAAAACAGGCATGATGACATTATAAAAAAAGTATATTGTTGTAAGAATTTTAAATCAATCCGGCAAATTACGAGTTTTACCCGCACGTCGATTCTTTAGTACTTTCTGCATGAAAGTACTGAAGAATCGACGTCGATCGACGACACTTACATTAGGGTGCAGCTATATTACATGTTTTATGCCCTTGGTAGCCTAAACAAGGTTGACTAGGTAGATAGGCACACATACACACATATTGAAATTTAACGTTTTAGAAAACAGGAAAAAAACTTGATACAATGGTGACTGATGAGTTAACGAAACTGGCTGGTTATGGGAAACTTATGACCGATTATGCGACACAGAAATCCAGCTTCACAAAAAGTTGTTGAAAATGGAATGAGAAATCTTAGAGTTTTTAAATATAATTACCTACTTAAAGAGAGTAGAGTTCAAAAGTAGTCTATTTTTGTGAAGTGTATTTTTTTATTTTATTTATTGGATAAAGATGGTAAACGTCAATACATTATTATAAGTAATGCATGAACATGAGATATTTTAAGTGGAACTTGTGCCTGAAAAGGATCATGGATCCACGCTTGCATATACTTAGTTTTCGGGAAAGAGAAACACCAAAACCTCATGGCGCCCCTTCTTACTCTATGGCGTGCCAGGGGGGCGCGGTGCACAGTTTGGGAACCCCTGGTTAACTATCTTATCAATATGCTGGTGAAGCCTCGAAGCATAGCTTATATGAAATAAAACACATAAATCAACTAGGCATACTTAGTTTATTTTATCGGAACATTCGCTACTTTGTATCTAAACCAAATATTTTGGCGTTTAATATCTGATTTCTCTATATTTGCTAAAATTGCACGTATACACTAATACTAAAATAATTAGCTATTCTAAAATTGTAATGATCATTATTTATCTACAATAAAACTATGACAGAAACACGGTAAATACAGACGGAAATGATTTATAGAAATTGTTTAGAAAAATACATGAAGATTTTCTTTTAAGAGAGCTGTGAATGAAAGGTACTCTTAACAAACAGGAGAAAACTGGTTTTAATGAATTGAAGCCGAAGCTTCAGTTGTCTCATTTGCTTTTGAAACCATGAATGGCTAGACTTGTGTAATTTACTTTTATTCAAATTTAATTTGAATATAAAAAAAAATAATTGAATATTTTAAATACAAAATTTGAAAAAAAAAAAACACGTTTCAATTTAAAAAGAAAAATATCAGAATCACATAACGCGTAGTTAAGCACCCTTATTTACAATCATTCGGAATTCGGGTCGGAAACTATATCTCTATCTCTGTCATTGTGTATCGAAATGATAGAGATGGAGATATAGTTTTAGACTCGATTGCGAATTCGACAAGTTGTGAATAGGAGTACTGTTCTCTTGATACATGACAAAATACGCGCTGCACCAAGCCCCGGATCTATGGGGGCAAACCGGGGCACCCGCCCCGGGCGGCATTTTCAGGGGGCGCAAAAATCATAATTAATATGATTAAAAATAAAATAACTTGCTCCACAAAGCGCCTAGAATACGAGAGCTTAGTTGACTCACCGTTAACTTTTAAGAAAAAGGCGCCACATAGATAATTATATTAAGTTTTTTTAAGTAAGTTATTTTAAGCGCTGGGGAGGGGCGCCACCGTGAAGTTTCTGCCCCGGTTCGAAAAAATCGTAGATCCGGGGCTGGCACCAAGTAATAAGTCACAAGTCTACAGCCCTCTTAACATTCCTAAGTTAAAATTTACCCTCCTTTTAGGGGAATCGAGTCAAAACAATACAGGGTTCAGCACAAAAGATGTCAGCAAAGACAAAAGGCTTAATCTAAGCATTTTTTCTAGTTATTGGACATAATTTATACGTTAAGGTGACGTTCCAAGGGGAGCCATCGATTTGACAATAGCTCCCGATATTCCCACGCGGTCGATTAAATATTTTTTTGTGCGCCTCTATTATGGTCACAACAAAAAAGTTTCAAAACAAATAAAATAGGTAACATTTTTCAGATAATAATTCGATTTTCCCGTCTATATTTACATGTATAAAAGTAACAATTTATTTAGTATCTAGACTTTAGATCACTTTAAAAAGAATATCACTGGACACTAAAATAATAATAAAAATTTCAAGTATAAAAATAACAAAATTTTGATAAAATTTATACGAATATATTATTAGTTGTATACTTTGTTATATTATAATTTATAATATCTTAATATACATATTTCGATGTAATATAATTTGAAAAATTAAAACATAATATGCTCATCACAACAAACCACAATTTGTTTTGTTAATGATATTTATAAATTAGCACTTATTAAAATATATATTTTTTATGTGTCTGTATAATGTCATGGTTTATGATTGAAATATAATATATAACCTAATTTACCTATTATATTTCATATGTAACTAAATTGAAACACACCAAATGTTCAGAAACGAAGCATCTTTACTTTGACTGTCATTTACAGTCGCAATAAAACTGGCGCTCAAGCAATTTGAGCCAGCAAAAAAAAAAACAATATAAAACTCGAGACTTGCGAAGTATTATGTACCTACAATATGATACATACGAGAATTCGTTTGGATTGCGAATGTTCACCATATCTCTGTCATTTCCATACAGAATGACAGAGATGGAGATATAATTTCCGAACCGATTCCGAATTCAAAAAGTTGTGAATAGCCCTACTTAAGATGCAACGCGAATTTTCTGTACATATTCTTTATTATTCATGAAATGCAAACATAATAACATTTGACGCGAGCAAAAGTTTGCGTATCAAATCAAACGCACGTTCGTAAAACGAGTGCTCGCGGTGTGTGGCAGTTACCACCGTCCCTTACATCTAAGTTGTATAAAAATGTAGGTTTTTAAATTGTAACTTCATCACGTTTGAAATACAGCCTATGAAAGAATTTATTGATCAACTGATGTGTTTAAATTTTTCTACTTTCTAAATAGTTTAACATTAATAACAATCGGTTTACAAAAAAGTAACGCAATTTATCAGCACACAAGGTGTTTTCATTAAAAAAGTTACTCGACACGCGTTTTTTTTATTTTGATACACAAAAATTACTCTAATTATTTGACAACGAAGTTTTATTGAAATAAAAATAGCAAAAAGCGAAAACATTAGAAAACATTTTCTTGGATTAATTCGCATGTCAAATAATTATTAATTCATCACATTGTGATTTATCTATACTATTATACTTTGCTAAAATTCTAGGTAAGTACTACAGTATTGGAAGACATTTCGATTTTGTTGTTTTTTTTTTCCGATAAATCCTAAAATAAAAATAATTTGTTAACTATACTTAAAATAACCTTAATTTAGAAATTCTTGAGAGTTGCTTTGAAAATTAGAATTCACTTTATGTTCGATACAATCTTAACATAGAAGTTTAGAATATCTGAATTCAGTATCTATTAAATACCTACTACAACTACATGCGTCCCGCTATTTTTCCCAGTATCCTACAGGAACCGAGATTTATTAATAAAAAAAGTAGGTATAGTACTTTTTAACTAGTATATCGTCGTTTCAGAAGTGACATAACTAATAGTTTTGGTTCATTTTATATTCCCATGCTAAAACATATGCGTAAACTGATTTTCCATTGTGTTTCGTGAATCTTAGTCATGACTCATTTGCTTATAAAGGGTATCTATATGTGCGCTACACTCATTCAAAAGCCAAATAAGACCAAACGTTACATAGTCGAGACAAACATACTGACACACTAAAAATAACACATGGAAGTACAAGTTATATAGTGTACTAGTCATAATCTAAGTACGTAAACAATCATTTTCAACTTTGAGTCTTGCCTCAGTAAAATGATGGGGATTTTACTAGAAGCTTGGAGTATTGTCGACAACGTAAAATGACACATTTTACTGCTTTATTTCACTTGCCCACACTCACTCACTTGATCAAACATTTAATGAATAAAACACTGCCATTTTTATCGCATTAATATTCAAAATACCTAACACAAGCTTAGGAAAATAAAACAGAGCAACAACATGTTTCTATGACGTTCCCGCCAAAACTCTTCACACGTGGCATCACTGTGTTCTGAATAGGTTAGCTATCACATGTCAACTTCCGCTCTTTCAAGTCTATTGTGGGTTTTACGATTGTTGTTTGCTCGGTTATATTATTTATCTAGTTACTATGTTTAAAGTTTCCTGTAAAATAAGGGGCCTGTCTGTATTTTATTATAACTGCAAAATAAATCTAAATTTTTGGCTTTACACGTCTAAAATTATAAAAAAAAATATAAGGTATTCATACAGCGTGAACTTAAAACTGAATTTTCAATTCAGAAAGCTTTATCGTGGCTTAATCTTATGTAGTTAAGTAGTTATTTTATATTTAAATACTTAATTTAACAGTTTTAAAAGTAGCACTACGAGATTATTAAGATTGGAGCAGGTTTTTGTCTCCAACCTTGTATATAATATATCACTGTTACAACAGAATTTGAGTGCAGGAATTTGAGCATTTGTGCATTTTTCAATTGTGATAATAAATTTGAGCTGTATATTAAATTAATATTTAGATACACTCAAATTCAGTTGTCTACGAGTCTAAGTCTACGAATAACTAATATTATTACTTATATATTAAGACAAACTTATTGCCAGAATCTACTGGCCTTTCTTTTGGGCAAGACTAAATAAATATCAAATATCTCGAAACCTAGGTACATTTCTTAATAAAAAGTTGCTAACTTTATTGCAGTAAATTTGGCTTGCCTTTAATGTTTTCTAAAGAGAATCTAAATCTACGTGAGCAAAAAGCACACTGAGCCTTACGTTCTGAGCAAAATATAAAATTATGATTAACTAATGCTCTGAACAGTTATTTTGCTCATGCCATACTGAGTGCTCAATTCTACAACGCACGCACATATTTTGGGAAAATGTACGATTAGAAAATATATATAAATAATAGGATCTTAATTACATATCATGACTGTGTAGAACCGAACACTCCGCATAGAAAATCATATTCTAAGCTTAAATTATGGCATATTTTTTTATGGTTTTGAATGTTATAATAAACTACCACTAGTTGAGCTTCCACTTAGACTAAACGAGCAAGTGTTTCATTTTAAAATATATTTGGTTTTTAAAATACGAGAACAACAACAGCACCTATATATCACTGTGTTATATATTCGTTGTTTGTTATGTTATTTTATTTGTTGTTATGTTGACAATATTTACTTCACAACAAGACTTACTTCTGAATTAAGAGTCCGTAGTGCGACCATCGTCCGTCTCGCTCGCACCCACATAATTGAAGCATATTTGATGGCTATATGAACTTATAAAAATCGTCGTTTGTAAAACTACATCACAATTATTCAACAACAAATTCAATTTGATCTAATTTAATTTTCATACATAAAAATCAATTTTTAGAAATTATTAACGCACAAATTATTTTTATGTAGGTAGTAGGTATGTAAATTGATTTTTTTTGCTTGATGTCGGCATCATGCTTGCACATATTTGCCATTTGTCGAGATTATAAAAATTTACTTGGATCGAATTGAATATTTGGCGAATATTCGTGATGTGATTTTATAGTTTTACAAACGATGATTTTTTATATGTTCATTCTGCTGTTTTTTATCTTTAAAAAAGTGGGTTTGCGCGACCGACACTACGATGGTCGGACTACGGGCTCTTTAGGAAATATTGGCTAATATCAGAAAACAACGTTAGGTTGGTCATGTAGAAACTATGCTAACGAAAACATATTCTCATTTGACGGATATAAAATTAAGTTTATGTGTAATCTAAATAACATTATCTCTATTATGTCGATAAAGGCTTAATTTAAAATAAATATAGCAATAGCAATCTTTAGATTCATTTTTACATGGTAGATTTTTAAAAGTCAACAATAAAATGACAGACAATCTAAAATTTAAAAACAAAACATGGAGAATATAACAAAGAGAATTAATTATCTCTAACAAACGAGACAAAATACAAAAAAAAATACATTTTAAAATATAAATAAAATTTACAAAAAATATCGGATCGTCGCTATTATGTTATGTAATGTAGTTATCATTATATTAAAATGTATAATTTTGTATAATTATGTCGATTTAGATAGTAATTCGCATTAAGTATTTATGTAAGCTACATTTCAGACTTTATACCTATGCGTTATTTTTTTTTCTTAATATGTATAAAATAGAAAGATGAAAATCATAGTCTCACATGACATAACAAAAGATCACAGAAAAGAAAGTAAATGTAACAAGTGGAAATATAAACATATTCAAACAAAACTGAGTTATAGGTAAACTAATATTTTTATAAATACACCTACGTAGTACATATTAGGTCAATGATAAATATATAATATTTATGCTAAAATTAACTAATGTCATTGTTTTAATTATATGTATTTGTATTTTAAACATAATTATTCTTTTATGCTATGTATTTCTTGTCTTATCTTTCTCAAATCATAGTTACATAGCTGTGAATGTCACTTTTGATACAGAAAATTGACAAAAAATTTCAGTGTTTTTTTTATGTTGACTTAAAAATTAATTATACGCATGAAAATCTACTTTCATGATTTTTTTACGTTATTATGTTATACTGTAATATTTTTTCTTTATTTGGCTTTTCGCACAAAATTATGCATTTGCCGTATTCAAGTTAATCTGTGAATAATTCAGTGTCTTATTTGATTTGGCATCTGAGTGACATATTTGAGATGGGATTTAGGTGTGACGTCACAGGGCTGCCACTAGTTGACCATAAACATTGGCCACTCGGGGCAGGCAGCAGGGGGCGCAATCGGAATGGGAGAACCACCATTAACGGGCACTACTTCCGGCATCTGTAATGTCAAAAAATTTACAAAATTATAAGCTAAAATCTAGCTCTTCAAGATTCCTACAGGTTATAATATATTTATGTAATATACACTAGTGCAATCTTCCTGTAGATCTCTAGAATTAATAGAAATAATGAGATAATTTTAAATGCCGGTAACGCGATTGCATCAGGTTGTAATATTTAGTGCTTCTCACTTGACGAAAATAGTTTGTTTTAAGATATTCAGGACTTTTGTTAGTCCGTAGTTCGACCATCGTCCGTCTAGCTCGCACATTTTTGAAGATATAAAATGACTGAATCAATTTATAAAAAAATCGTCGTTTGTAAAACTATAAAACATCATATATAAACATCATAACAAAAAGCTAGACGGACCATGGTCGAACTACGGACGCTGAAGTATCATTATTTTGAAATAAAAACTGTCAATAACCTACTGTTCATTACTTTTAATTTTGACATGTTTAGGAATTTGTTTGACGGTCTATTGTTATCACAGGTATTTTTATTCATATTAGTAATAATTGACACTGGTAGTCAGTAGGTAAATTTATTTACAATTAAACTTATAAAATGAATATATTGAAATACAATAAAATATATAAACAAAAATTCAATTAAGTCAATGAAAACTTTAAAATGACCGTAATAATTAACAAAATTATAGTATGTATCAAGCTGTAAACCTTCCAAAAATTAATAAAATAATATTGTTACCATTGGTTGTGGGTGGTGTGGTGGATGATAGTAGTGTGCAGGTGACACGGGGGGCGTCGGGTATCCCCAGTAGACAAGCGGAGGTGGCGGCAGGGTACCCCCCATTGCAGGGTAATAATAGGTCAGGGGACCTGTATCACACCAAATAATTACTTAGAGGGAAATATAACATTTGAGACTGCGGATTTTCTCTCGTACGTTTTTATTCCAGCTAAGTAATTTACTTTAAATTACCTATCTACGGTCTCTATAAGAAAAAAACAACAACAATTGTGAAAAACTAAACAATAATTCAAGAATTTGCAATTGAATACGATAAATTTTAGTAAATTTGATGATAAAATAAGTTTGTTCGCCGATAGTAGTTTTCATGCATTTTTGGTTAGTCACACAATGTAAGAAATCAAAATAAGGTATATGTATATATTTGTGTCACGTTTAAAAAACTATTACATTCTATATATATTTAACCGATGATTATATTTTTATAATTAAGTATATAAATAATATTTGTACAGCTTATACAGGAGTCACAGTGTAGGTAAATGATATTTTGCTAGCGTATTGATAATATTTAGTATAGAGTCCATCACTCTATTTAGTTTTACATCAAATAGGTAGGTACAAGTAAATTATATTTACTGTATGGCACGCATGATGATGAATAATATTTTATCCTAAGCTAACTCGTTGAAACAGAAAAAGATATAGAACCTTTGTAGCATATCGACCAGTCGCCTTTTTTATTATTAACCGACTTCAAAAAGGAGGATATTCTCAATTGGACTGTATGTTCTTTTGTTTTTAACCGCATAACTCGGTAATTTAAAAACAGATTTGAAAAAATATTATTTTTTGTTTGAAAGGATATACTTTCAAATTGTTCCCATAGACCGATGGTCCGTATAACTTGGGTTAAAGGGCACACATTTACAAAGATAAAACTCGCTATCTCGTTTCCATATATTTAAATATATAAATTATCTGAGTGTACTACGACAAAATTTTGCGTAAACTCAACAATTACATTATCACACAGAATCCCATTTTAATCTATAAGAGAATCTAAGTTTTTATGTATGAAAATGTATATGAATCAAAATAGAATTTTAAGGGAAACATGTGATTTCTTCCACACAGACTTTTCGTAAGAATATACTGGTATCTTTAAAAATGTGGTAATAAGATGAGATTTATCTCTGTAGAACCCTAGGTTTTAAATATCACTGGCCATCCCTGTGACTTACTGTATATTAAGACATGTCAGCTGTCACTGTCAATATCATAAAAATTTAAACCTTGTCAACTATTATATCCCGCAGATTCCAAAACCCCCAAAATAGCATTAACATGATAATTATGATAACCCCGTATTAAATCTATGTAGATTAATATTTATAAATGCTGAGCCTAATATCAGTACACTAAATAGTGGAAGATTGAAAGCTGAGCATTTTGTGCGAATGTAGAGTCAGGACGTACACAATAATGTAAAAATTAATATTAAAAAACAAGATGAACACTCACCAGGATCTCAGAACGCATTAACAGTCCACCAAAGCAGTGCACTTACACCAATACTGATATTCTCTTATTGATTGTTACACACGTCGTCGCTTGCCTCCAGCCACCAAGCTGCGGACTTTACCAAACTTATGCACGCCTAGTACCCTAATACTTTAGCACCTCTTCCTGTGACCTCATTCTTTTTCAAATCTTACACACTGAGTAATTTAGAAAAAAAAATCATATCATTTGACATAATTATGGTCATATATTTTTACTTTCATCCACTTATTCAGAAAATGGTGTTATTATTATGCACGTATATAACACGTATATAAGCATGCAAAATATAATTTATCTCTGTAAGATCTAGAAAAGTTTGTACTTAACTAAAAGAATAAATGTAGGGAGAAAAAGTAAATTTTTAATTATTGGTTCATTAGGATGTGATAAGACCAAGAAAATAAAACGAAAATACTGTTTGAAAGTGTTATTTCACCAACTAAGGAAGTTGAACAAAAAAAATAAATGATCAACCGGTTTAAAACGTTACGAGGGTCGGGTGCACCCCCGGCTGTGTTAAATATAACTATGACTTCTGAAGGTTTTTTACATGAATTTTCATTGCACGTCTTAAGTGTAGATCAGACCACCAAATCCAGACTAAAGTGGTGGAAATACCTAGAGGCATTTTTTAAAGGAATAAGATATATAAGTAGGCGTGAAATTTCTACATATTTAAGTTTTGATGTATATTTTACTTAATTTCCTCATAAGTGTGATGAAAAGCAGAGTATATAATACGGTTGCATTTCTTTTTACTTCGGGCGCGTTTACTAAATTCTTCGCTTCGCTCAGGATTCTATTATAGCCCTTCACTTCGCTCTGAATTAAAAAAAAACGTCCTCTCCGTAAGAACACCATTTTGCTCCCTTGTTACACAATCTAGTATTTGACATTTAAATATTTTAAACAAAAGCAAAGTTGAGGTCACAGTAAGTTTATAAAATGCGATATATTCAAAAGTAAGAGAGAGTTTATTTCATGTGATCCCACAACAATGACAGAAAAGATACTTACGCCGGTTTGTTAAGAACTGATGGGACTCCAATGGCACAACTAAACAGAGACCCAGCCACTAAAGGGCGTTTAAGACCTTATCCCATTAACATAACTCATTTTCTAAGCATACTTTATTATACATTTTGACATAAGATGTTGTCAAATCGTCTTATGTCAAAATTTCTCAGACATTTGTACGTTTAGAGAAAAAGAGTAGTTAAGTAAGCACAAGTTTGTTTCTTCTACGACACACTAAGCATTTGAACCTTCCCTGAGACAAGTCTGTCACCTGTAGTTCCATGCATTGTCTAAAGCGGATCTTAATATATGCAAAGGTTGGACCACTTTGACTAAAATGTTTTGTTATAAGAAATTCAAGACGTTTTATTATGCACATTTTTTTTAAATATTATATCATCGTGAATTAAAAACTGTAAATAATAAATTTCACATAGCGTCAATAATTTTATTTTTGACAGCTTCGGAAAATATTTGACACTTAACATTCACGGATTAATTTACATTAACAAATATAATTGACACTTATTAGTATCAATTACCAAGTAAATAACCAGTCTTGAAAAACTTATAACCTTTATATTGAACTGTCTGCCCAATATTAATAAGTATAACATGATAAAGCTAAGTGCTTACGTGTGAAGAAACGTTTCCACGTAGATATTAAGTGTCCCCTCCATGACAAATCCCTCATACACTTGACAGACTAACGTACAGTTAATAAAGCTATGTTAGAAGGCGGGGTCAGGATGATTGTGCTAGGTATCCAATAAATCTTGTGAAGGAAAGTTACACTAGTAAATGAGTGTGAAGTGTTTTTATTGCTAGAATATTGGACATTAATGTCGAATAACCTATTTAATTCTTGTTTACCAATGTATGCCATACCTGATACTTTTTTATAATTAATAATAATGAAGTAAACGAGATATTTATTTTCTACCTGGCTTGCACTTGACCAACAATTCTCCTAATGTTAAGCTACGGAGCAATCTAGAACGTAGAACGCAGAAAAAACATTCTATTATCTATTGGAGAAGATCTACTCAGGCAGCGGATTTTAGAGTATGATAAAAAAAAGATACGGTAAACACAAATTACACTACAACCTATACGACAGTTCAAAAGGACGATATCTACATAGATACATATATCTGATACGACTTGAAGTCCTTCTTCCCAATCACCCAGAAATCATGATCGACAGTGTGTTAGTAAACATATAGAGACAATACTAAAGGCCTTTGAGTATAAGCTATGTTAGTATACCCTTCCTTCACAAATTCATATAATTGATTTTCTACAGAACAGATACATATAGCACAACCACACACCAGAGAAACTCGCAATGTTACTCTAACACGTAAATTACTGATTTATTTAAAAACTAAATTTAACCAACTAGAAAAAAAAACTAAAATTATAAAATCACTAAAAATCTAACGAGACAATAAAAACCGATTTTAACGCAATTTAGTAATTATCGCTAATAGAATTTCATTTTAATGATTTAAAAATATCTAGCAACAGAATAAAATGATCGTGCATTTTATAATAAAAAATCTCTAAATGCTTAACACATTTGTCGGTCTGACGATTTTTTATGAGCCCAAAAATTTACAAAGTTATTATAATAATTATCCTCACACCACGTCCCCCAGTCACTAAAATAATTTACAGTTATTTCAATAAAATTTAGTACGCGATGAGATTGTGTAAATATTTGGATCAAAATTTATACACTTACTGTTTTTATGTTACTGACCTATTATATTAATAGTGTTTATAAACGGTATTTATTAGACTAAATTCGTTAGCATTTCTGCTACCCAATTACAAAAAATATACCAAATGTACCTAACATTCAAAATAATCTTTTCATTATTCACAGGTGTATTAAATTTATTCATTTGTATTCATCTCTTCTAATTATTTCGTTCAACTACAATACGATATACTTTATGATATCATATTGTTAGATATCGTAGGCCCTAATTTATATAGTTGTTGTATTTTTTTTTTCGTTTCCCAAGTAGTTTTACTAAAACGATAACCGCCAAAATGATTAATATCAACAAAACCACACAAAAATGATCGTCTTTGCATGCACTAAACCTTATTGAAATACCCGTTTCGAACCAACAATTCTGGAATGATACATTGAATATAAAAGCTTAAAGGAAGCTTCAGAGGAGCATAGAAAAGAAAGCTGTGTAGAGAAGATTGCATTAATGACTGGAGGAAATTGTAACCGCTTTCCAGTACTTGTTCTTGATACTTTAAAATGAAGCTTTGGATGTACTTTAACTGTATCAAAGCAGCTAATTCCCATCGCACTACTCTGTGCCCAGTTTGACAACATTGTAAGCATTGAACTGTTGAACCATCCAAACAGCAAAGATTAAAGTACCAGTATGAAAGCTAAAGTCTCATCTTATACAAAATCTGACGTATAATTTAATAATAAGTATCCGGACGCGATGTGCTGTGGAAAACGTAAAACTAAACGGACAAGTGAAAGCCCTCCGTAAGACACAGTGGCACTAGTCACAATTTACAAATCATGCAAAATATGGCGTGAGCCATCACATGCTATAAGTTGCTATTACTGTCCTTTAATCACGCTGTAAAATAAAGACATTACGCTTAAGATTATATTTAACAACAATGATGAGAACATAAGACAGCTGAAGATCACAAGTCATAATCTCTAGGTGTCTTACACTCTGTAGAATCCCAGTTAAAATATGTCTGTACTACATAAACTTACCAGAATTTAAAATTCATGCATTTTCCAAAACACACCCCCGTACGAATACAACAAAATACAACAGTTTCAATTCATAACGAACAAAGAATTGCATTTAAATAAAATTCATTCAGAAAATTGCAGTCAACTTTCTTTTTAAAGTGACTGTTGGTAGTTCTTGTAATGAATTTATTGTTCAGTCAAAATTTAATCATGGCATATAGTCGTGAGATTATAAAAACAAGCATTAAAATGTATATAAAATTTGTAAATGGATTTGACAGTATTCCTTAAGTTTACTTGTAAGACTTTATGCCACAACAAAATGATGTCTTAATAATTCGAATGACTAAAAAATCTTAAGTATTTTGAGAGAATAACAGTTAATATTTAGATATGACAGAACAAAGATTAGCCATTACACCGTGTTTTGTGACTGAAGCCCCATAAACCTATTTGTGAAATATTGAGACAATGGCAACACCATACAACAATGACGTTAACTTAATTAAGTTTAAGTATCCATTATACAGATCACCCAATTTTAAGCACACATTTCAAAAAATACAAACTTTAGATGTCTGTCCTTACGGAAAGCAAACGAATTAATGAAATGAATTATGCTATGCTATATAGATTTTTTGAAATGTGTAAATAAAATTGTTATAATAATATTATAATAGACAATGACTACACTATGTGGTGTGAGGAATAAAAATATAACGATGACGTTAAGCTATGTGGATTTGCGTTACTGTTAGGTGATATTAATATCAAATAGATTTTTGGGAATTTAGGAAAACAGGAAAAGGATAAAGTGGGATATTAGGGAACGTACGCCAGCCAAACACTTGCAATGAAAATTAAACCTACATCTTCTACTCATCTCTCTGCTCATACTCGTGCAAAAATGTAAACAAAAACAACACTTTACATATAAAATCATGTGTAAACTAATCGCAAAAAGTGCATTGTACTCAAAAACAAAAAAAAAAAACAAAAAAACTTACTTAAGTATCGATTATAAAGTACGTCATAAGTACTAACTCATTTCTGTCAGACTTGTGTTCAGCCTTCGAAAAATTAGCAAAAATCATTGTCTTTCATATTGGAATGTTTATGATTAAAAATCACGTTTAATTCATATTAAGCTTAAAAAGACATATATCTAAATAGCTACAATATAACAACCTCTGGTAGTGACTCTGTTAAACCTGTCAAAAATAAAAGATTTAGATTTGTTGATACTTCTCACATGTCAAAAATAAAACAATTGACATTTGATACTTTTATAGAAAAGTATCCATCTTAGTATTTCCACTTGTAACTGAGCCTTTTAATGAGTAACCTAAGCCTAGTTGTGCCCGATCTATAACATGTAATTGTTACGAGCCAAAAAATGTATCATTTTTGACATCGGGGTCTAGTAAACAATCAACAAATAAAGGCGAAATAAATTCAACAAAGCTCCTTAACCTAGAAATAGAGCTGCTTACGAATAGATGCCTTTAGAATTAATATACTTATTTAACAACGATTGTCGAGTTATACAACTATTTAAATTCATAGAGCGAATTTGTAAAGATATCAAAACTCATCTAAGGCACATCGCTGATTACCAGCTTTTGAGCTTATTGTCATTTACTTATACCCTGTATTAAATAATCTTTCTCGCTAAATTTTATCAACTAAGATTTCACAACTGTGTGCTGATTTTACAGCCGCATTTTTAAATTATCGGTAAATTAGCAGTTGCACTTTTTTAATTTATTTTCAATTTAGTAGCTGCAATTTTTAATTATTATTAAATTAGCAACACATTACAATTGAAATTGTAATACGCGTGTAACTATTGTTAAGTCAGCAATTATGTTTCTAATTATTGTTATATTGACAATTGCATTTTGAAATTGTTGTCAAGTTAGAATCTGCATTAGTCAATTTAGTAATTTCAGTTATTTTAAATTATTTACATGTGTAATTGTTGTTAAATAATTAGCAACCATATTTGAATTATTATTAAATTTAAAACTGCATTTGTATTTTTTGTGTAATTAACAACTAGAGTTAGATTTTCATTTTATTTACTCAAAATTATTTAATTATGTTTAACGTACAGTTTTCAGTTTTGTAATTAAACTATCTAACTTCTGTGATTAATTTATATATTAGATTTTATTAAAATTTTATGGATCATCGGGTACTTCAACATTTCTGTCGATCCTCAATTATGAAATTATTTATAGTCTAGTAAAAATAAGATTTGTGACAACATAAAAGACAACTAAGTATATTGTTATTTATATGAATGTACTGGTGTTTTGAAACACATTTGACACAATTTCATAATGATATTATAAAAGCTAATTTTGTTACCTTAACACGCTCAAACGGCTGAACCGATGAAAAATAGTATAGAGATTTATTAGATTATGAAAATTAGTATAGAGATAGCTTTGGACCTGGAGACGGACATAAGCTACTTATCATCATCATAATCATCACCGTTTTTCATAACTACGCGAGTGAAACCGCGGAACGCAGCTAGTCTATAAATCGGGGATTATTGTTGATCTATTATTTTTAGTTATTTTCCTATCATAATTTCAAAGAATCCCCCCAGTTGCAAATACTGTGATCTGCTCCATACAAACGGATTTATTTTTACTAGACTATTAGGTTAATTTAGAGATATACTCTATAATCTCGAAATATACATGTATAAAACAATGATTATAAAGACATATATTTAACGACTTATCTACTAAACTCAAATTTACTCTTGCTATAAAAACGGGATGCATTAAGTAAATATCGACCTAAGTACGTGAGTCTTAGAGTTTAGAATGAATTTATGTAGGAAGCTAGCTTTTTAAAATATAGACATATGGTTTCGTTATTACACGTCCGTGGTCTATACTACGTTATTTAAATCACAAAAACTTCCGTTATTGCGATCGCAAGTGACAGTTAACGTAATCAAGCCGCCAAGTTGTATTTAATAAAATTGAGCAAAGATTACATGCCAGGATAATACGGGTAAGATGGGAACATCGACAGAGTCGGGAAAGGCGATGTCATGGACGCGGGTAGACCTGCCGCGGTCAACGCCGACCCGTAACCAGCTGGCAACGCCGTCGGCATCGCCGTTGGCAACGCACTAGCGTACGACAGCATAGGACTGGTGTTCGCGTACGAAAAAACGGGGGTCGTGGCGCCGTACGAAAACATCGGGACGGACATCGGAGTCATTTGCGGTGGAATCGAGTAAGATCGCTTCGCGGGCGTGGCTTCAGTTTGAGTGAAGGCGCGGTCGTACGTCCGCTTTGTTGGGAGGACGGCTGGTAACTGAGGGAGCTGGTACTGAGCCGGTGACGGCGAACGAAGCTGGGCGTACGTGGGTAGCATGGGAAGCATGGGGGGTCGTAGGGAAGCGAGGAGGAAGTTCTCATGTTGCCGGGCTAGCAGGCTCTGGTGCGCTATGTGCTGAGCCAGCAGGCGCGGCGCGGGCGCGGGGGGCGGGGGGGACATCAACGTACCGGGGGACAGCACCTTGGGGGACGTCGCCGGGGTCACGCCGCCGGTCAGCACCAGGTTCATGTCCTCGCCAGAACACTGGAACACCTGCAGTCAAACGACGTAGTGAACCCTCACAATCTATTGGAAGAGTTTTGAATGAGCGTGTTTGTGTTTCATCGTCATCTCAGTCAAAGAAGTCCACTGCTAAATATAGGCCTCCTCAAAGATTTTCAAAAAGATCGATTGAAAGCGGCCTGTATCCAGCATCTTCCTGCCACTTGCTGTGATTGGTCTTCCTACGCTGCGAAGGCCCATATTCCAACTGGTTCGACAGCGTAGTTGGAACACTGCCCCGTACTCGCGCTTCCTGGCGCGTGGTCTCCATTCAACAACCTATGTATATCATACTGTAAGTCAGTTAAGGGACTTGAAGGAAATTGGCGTTTATGCAGACGATAGACTGACCCCCTACCCAAGTAGGCCAATATTACATCTTACCCTCTAATCCCTTCTAACCCTCTGATACCCTCTAACTTCCATGTCACCCTCTATCCACGGTCAAATGCGGCGTTAAACGGGCTTATGGTCATTGATACTCTGCCTACCCCATAAGGGAAAATCAAATTATCGTGATTGTATGTATGTACTCACTTCAATATACCGCTGCTTCTTCCCAAACGTCATATACCGGTGGTGCTTCTGCTGCGCACAGAGGAAGGCTGAGGTCTCGCTGTCCATCTGGATGAAGGCCTCTCCGCTGGGGTGGCCCTGCGCATTGTACACCATGTGGACGCCCTGGACTACGATGTTCTTCGCGAACTCGTCCAGGAAGGTTAAGATGTGCTCCACCTAGGAAACACAACACACGATCGTCGTCTCTTTTTTTTTCGTTTATGCATGTGGTACACTTGTATCTTCGTCAATTTTCATCCAATTTTAATATTTTTTTCACAGATATGATTGGATTTTTTTGATTGACCACCAGCTCGATTTTAAGTGACGGTGTGGCCGAGAATGGAGCTGGTCGATCTAGAAGATATATATTCACACTAGCCTTGATAATTTCAAGATTGTAGTTCTCATTCCTGTACATTACGCATCAAGAACGTGGATCGATATCGCCGAGTACGGATTTTTGGTATTTTAACGAGAAATGGGAGGTAATTCGCCGACTTTCTACTAGTCTTGTAGTGAAATGGGGAGGGTGGAATTAGGTCGTGAAGCTTGCGCACTCTCCTCGAAATGAATCCTTTTGAATATGGAGTATCCAAGGAACAGGATTAAAATACAGTTTTATGGAACCCATTACCTGTGCCTCATAAGGTAGCCCTCGGAGCCTGACGCAGTCTTTAGCAGTTCCCGAGGTGATGACGTGTTGAGGAACCAGGGCTACAGGCAGGAGGCCCTCAGTCGGCTGCGGCGCCGAGGCCGGAGTGCTGGTTTGGCTCGTCCGATTCTCCAGCGAACGGTTCAGGACCTGTAGGAAATAAGAGGTGATTCATGGTTTTTCATAGTAAGTTTGAGGTTATAAACTATGGAGAGGGCTATGCTTGGAGTCTCTCTGCGAGATCAAATTAGGAATGAAGAGATCCGTAGATGTACGAAAGTCACCGACATAGCACTAATCCGCTGATTAGTATTTGAAGTGGTAGTGGGCAGGGCACATATCACGTAGAACTTCATCATGGCTGATACGGCCGAAAAGTTCTCGAGTGGAGACCATTAACGGGCTAGCGTAACGTAGAAATACCAGCTACGAGATGTACAGATGACCTCATACAAGAAGCGGGATAGATAAGAAGATAAGCCGCTTTCAATCGGCCTTTTTGGAAATCCATGGGGGAGGCCTATGTCCAGTAGTGGACTTCTTGTGGCTGAGATGATGATGATCGTAAATTTGCCCATCATCATAAATAATCATCACCTCAGCCACAAGATGTACAATTCTAGACACAGGCCGCTCCCACGGAGCAATCAATCAATCGGTGTTTTTGGAAATCCAAAAAAGCCACTTGTATGAGGTCTTTTATCCACCTTGTGGCTGGTCTTCCTACGCTGGGCTTGTCGGTGCGTGACCTCCACCCTAGAATATGTTAACTTCATCCATTTGACAGTTTCACATAGTTTGACCATCGATTCGACAGAAAGCGATGTCAACTTTAAGAGTCATAAGTCGCGTATCTAGAAGTACTTGTTGCGAACGAATTGCGAATTTTGAAGTCTGTTTTTTTTAAGTTTTTCTTTAAACTATAATTGGCACATTTCCAGTACGTATACAAACTTCAAACTAAATACCTAACTATATAATTAAATAATACGTAAATAAACTTATGTAAGTATATAATATAATTACTTTTAAAATTAAACGGTCTTTGTTGGAAAAGATGTCAAGCATAAATACTCATATGAGTACGAACATATGCTCGGAAAAACAAACATTTTTTTCAACTTATATTTGTTTTATAAGACACAAAAATACAGACATTAGGTAGGTAACACAACTACATAGGCGAAACTAGGTTATTGTTTTAAATTTGTCATACGATAGGCGTTTACCAACAGTACAAACATCTAGTGTACTCTGACCTTAGATGTGATAACGACTTTAAAAACATTATCATTTGAGAAGTACCGTAACGTGTGTATCACCCGCATGGGGCGGAAGAAAATTATGCCGCCCTCTTATTTAGGTATTTCAATTTAAAAGACTATAATATACCTACAGTAATTCTAAACAACTCGACAAGAACAGTCATCATTTTGTACAGATTGCACTATCAATGTCTCTAGAATCACACACCTCTTGCTCAATAGACAAGATAGCCAGATTGGTTAGTCTCAAAGTAGGTACTCATTTTTGATCTTAAATATTTTTTGATCAAATTCAATTTTGAAAAACTTCTCGCACAGATGGCGTTGCTTATTGTAATAGTGAAGACTATTCGGACATGAAATGGTTCAAATATTTACAACATATAACTATTGAAATTTTGCCGACCCCTAAAGGTGCCGCCCAAGCGGGCCAGTCCTGCCGCATTGCCGCCCCTGCCACTACGTTGTGCCACCACATGTAACTTGCTCCAATAATATCTTACTGCTAAAACTTGATATATTACTTCTATATTTCTTTAGGATATTTTTTCGACTAAGTATTAAATCCTAGACTGAGATGACGCCAAAATCAGCGCGTTATGTATATATATATATATATACAGAGTGACTGTTTGTTTCCTCGGCCACGCGGTCGCTTAACATCAGTCGAGATGGTGGTCAATCGTAGATCTATCTTGCATTAAAAGAAACTAGCAATATTGATACAGGGTGTCCACATATTTTGTTTAATTGGAACGAAAATCGAGCACTGGACACCCTGTACTAACCCTGTACCCTGTAACATTAAACAAATAGCAATTAGGATTAAAAATTAGCAATAGTAGATAATGTCTACATGATAAATAAATAGTATAAAGATCAAATCACAGATCAATGGTTTCGCTAAGTCGTGACCTAATACTAATAATTTTAATGAATATCTTAGACAACAAATACATAACAAATCACACACTCGCATGCAATGCAACTCACCTATTGGACACAAGGGCGCTTGAAACATAAAAATAACAATATTATTGATAATAATAATATGTTGTTGTTGAATACATAAATCTGTCTTTCAGTAAAACGGCTGGACTGGCCGCCATTTGGTAAAGGTAAGATATATTTATTTGTCAAAAGATGTATAAAGGTGCAGATGTTTATTTTATTTTATTGAAATAGGTACAGTTACAGATATTAGGGTATATAATATACAGTATATAAACTCAACTGGCAAAACATTGTGAACCTAAAATCCAATTACAACTGTACACAGCTTAGTTAAAGAAAAATTTGACACTAACAAAGCCTTACCGAAAAACGTTACTTAACTTTAACCATCGTCTCAAATTCTCTGTCTTCTTTCCGCAAGTGTCATTTCATTACGTATCAGAGAGAAGTTGACAAAATATGTTAAGCATTGCTTAAAGATAAGTAACGTTTATCGGTAAGGCCGTAAGTGTTGAGTATTTGTCTTAATATGTATAAGCAATAAAATATAAATAACTATTTATATAATTAGCTAGTTGAATTTCGAATTTAAAGGACGTTGTAAAGGATGACGTTAATTTAAATAGCGTTATGTCAGATTAAGTAAGATAATAAAAAAACTTTCTCAAATTTACATGTGAATATATTGGTGACAGTGCCCGCATAAATCTACTTAGCAATACAGCACGACCTAGTTTGAGATCCTTTAGTAACTCTACTAACTTGCAAACTTAAAATTTCAGGAAATATATATTATGTTTATTTTTGTATACCTAATTGGGAATTTTGTATAAAAGCCCCATCCCCCTGAGCGTTCAACTAACTTTCGGATTCCTCTCTCTACCGGCGACAAATATATTTTACTTGTTTTGATCTACTAGTTTATTGAGTTTGACTTAGTGATTACATTATCATTAGTAAATTAATACTCATTAGAGACGATCACAATGTCTGCCTAATGGTCATTTAATCTTGTAATTCTATCACCATTTGTTTAGGGAATCCCAGCTCGGTAGTCAGGCTGGACATGATAAATCTGAGAAGAAAATATGACTACATACGGCTACATGTTTTGAAATAATGATAACCAAACTGTCGTATTTTTATTTTTATATTTGTACCATCTAGCCCAAACTAAGCAAAGCTAAAAAGAACTACATGGCTGATAGAATACAATATAATTTTTTGTAAATATATACCTAAGATACATAAAAACACCCAGACACAGAACAAACATCCATGTTCATCACATAAACGTTTGCCCTGGGTGGGGATCGAACCCACGACCTACATCTAAGCAGGTTGACATACTACCAACTAAGCCACAAGGCCAGCCTTTCAGTGCAAATAAAAATTGCACTTTTTTCGTAACCTTCCACCACCTCATAATAAATCGGTGATTTTACTAGAATTATTTCAAAGAATGTGCATTTAATTTTATAAAAGGAATTTACACATACTTTGTCACAAAATCATAAGTTAGACTGTAAAAATCGTTATTCTGCAGTCGGCCATTTTGATTTCTTTTCAATATTGTTACTTGTTATTTTAATGTACCTAAAATTGTAGTTTTATATATGTATTTTTATGTTTAACCTTATCTTACTAAACGTGACGCCATATATTTTTTTATGGCGCGGAATGCGATAGTAGCGCCCTCTATATGGCCAGATCTATTGTGACAATGATGTCGATGATAAAGTTGCTAGTTAATTAAATGTGTGTGCGGAGTTTTCTGTATACTATAAAATATTCTGTGGTCATAAAGGCTAGGTTAGTCTCACAAATTGTCAATCATACGTGTTTTATAGGCATCTAGTTTATCTACAAGATGTTTACGATCTACAGCCGGCCTAAGTACAAGGTCAGCCATATACATACAGCTATGAACAGGGCCGGATTTAGGGCAGGGCAGGCGGGGCTACCACCCCGGGGCCTCCACAAGACAGGGGCCCCCACAATAGAGATAAAAAATCCAAATCAACAACTTTGAGCTAATAATGAAATCAGGAAATCAGTCATCAATCATCTTTTAGGCGATCGACCTAAGATGTAGAGGCCTCTAATTATTTTCCGAATAATTAGGGGCCTCTACACCTTAGGTCGATCTCCTAAAAGATGATACATAGATAATACATACGAAGGTGTAGAGGCCCCTAATTATTTTCCGAATAATTAGGGGCCTCTACATCTTCGTTGCCTCAGGGCCTCCACACCTTCAAATCCGGCCCTGGCTATGCTACCGTGTAAAGGCAATACACTGTAACTTAAGTTACAGTGTTTTGGGTTAACAGGGCCCATTGACTTTCTTGTGATCTGTTCTAACCCCCTGTAAAAAAATAATTCTTCTAACCTTTGTCTACACTGATATAATACTTTTAAAAACACTGTATTCGACAAAACATTACAGGTTTATTATTCCAAAACACGGCAACAAAACATACCGTGTATTGCTAAAACAAAACAATGCGCGCGGAAGTTATACCGTGTCAAAAAACCAACGTTTCAAGACACGCGCGCTGCGATCGACAAGGGATAGCGCATAGGTTTACCGGGAGCTCAAATAACAGTGGCTAGTTCGCGATCAGTGTGTGCGCGCGCGCGGGGCTACGCAACTTTGAAGTAAGAGATAGATCACGCTGCACTTGCAACGGGACCGTGCTGTCGTTCGTAATTATTTTATAGAGTTTTTACGTTAAAAATGTGCGGATTTTGGTAACAAACTCTTGCTAAATTTGTCTATTTGCTAAACTTGCTAAATGACGTGAATCAATGTTTTGCCACAACAATGGCAGCATTATTGTAGGAACACTAGTGTGGAAAACCACTCTTTTGATTGTATTTTATTTACTATTAAACATATTAGAGTAAATACTAGATGGCTAAATAGATATCAAAAATACCTTTAAATCAATATCAAACAATGTTCTTGAAAGTCATAAGAAGGAAAAATAATCAAATTAAACCCAAAAAACTTTAATCGGCCATTTTCTCAAAACACGTTTTTTCGACTTACAGTGTATTGCCTTTACACGGTAGTATGAAAATTCTTTATTCATATACGGTATACGTAAGTGCATTGTTCTCCTCCACTGAAACGAGGTTTTCAAATGCGTTGCAAAATGATTTTAGTGTTTACGATAACATTATATACGTTTGCGCTTTCGTTGCGGTGAGATTACCGTTTACCTTACATTCTGGCTGCTTCGATATACACTAGTTCTACGAACAGTAAACCTAACGAGCACAAAAATAAGGTTTATTTGTTCTTACAAAAAATATAAACAATAGGTATAAAGACTCATTATCTATGCGCTATTGGTAGGTTAAGTTATACCATTTAGATTCTCTGGGCCTAGCATTAGGTCTCATTAGAGTATCACACTGTATCACACTCTCGCGGATCACGTTTTGAAACATATAGAATCATTGAGGATATTAGAAAAGTGAGATATGTATTTGTTTATTTTTGAATGGAGAAATATTTCAAAAGAATAAAATACCCGACTGCAGAAAAGAGCTATTTGCAATCAATAAATAAATCAATTTGCAATAATTTCGTCTTGTCTTTTAATATATTTTTTATTTTTATAGACTTGTTTGACTAGTATACTGTGTGACTAGTATAACATTTTCGAGTGTTAAGTGAAACCTTAAACAGCACATACCTGCTGCACTTCCGCTGTCGTCGACCTGAACAGCTCGATATACCGAGCACCGATCAGCTTCCGATGCCTACTCAGCGCTTTAGCAGCATCTTCCTCCTTCGGGAACAGCACGAAAGCATCTCCCGTGGCTCTGCCGTCAGCTCGCCGCACAAACAGCACGCCTTCCGTCCCGTCCAGTACTTGGACTGGGTCGTCGCCCGTTGTGAAGAAGTCCAGCTGAGGAAAAGAATATAAATAAATAAATATTGGAGGACATAAGGAAAAAACTTCTTCGATCGACACTAGTATCTTACGAAGAATAATTATGTTTCGTACGAAACTAGTTACGTAACAATAGTTACGAACGCGGCCGAAGCGGACATTTTCACAATAAACCTAGCCCTAAACTAAGTGAAGATTGTACTATGGGAAGCAGATGCCTGATAGAATACATAATTACATACTTTTACGGCAGAAATATTTGCCCCTGGGTGGGGATCGAACCCATGATCTATCGCGCAGAAGGCAGACGTACTACCAAAATAAAAAAATATACATATATATATAAAGATATGTATATAAAGATATGTATGTAAATATATATATTCTTTCTTTCTTTATTTGGACATAGGCCTCCCCCATGGATTTCCAAAAAGATCTGATAGTAGCGGCTTGCATCCCAGCGTCTTCGTGCGGGCATAGCACGTAGAACCGATGGGACCGAAAAGTTCTCAGGTGAAGACCACTCACCAGCAAGCGCAGCGTAGGAAGACTAGCCACACGATGGACAGATAACAGAAGGCATGCCAAAAACAAAATTAACGATCCAAATATTTGGCTCCAGGATTGAAAAAAAAGAAAAGCTTATAACCAGCAGTGTCACGATGGTAGTGCAGACCAAATTTTTTTTGTAATTTCATTGTACCATCTTAAAAATATAGAAACGTTTGGATGGACACGTTCCCATTTTTTGATCTACCAATTTTTTCTGCTATTCAACTATTACGCAATTTTTAATTTAAGACAACATATTATAATATTGCCAATGGTTCGTTTTTTTACGATATCTTTATCGGCGAGCAATAAAACTGTGTGAATGAGGGTTCAGTTAAAACTAGACAGCCGTAATCTCGGGTCAGGGTTATGATCAGGCCATGCTTGGAATAAGTCTGTGAAGTCTCCTTGAGTGACATTATTTCCTGATAAATTAGGTGAGATGGTAACAAGGAGACTGCAACACCGTTTAGGATTTGATCTACGATTTGATTCATTGCGATTACTGAATTCGCTACCAGGGCCCTTATTCCGTATGCCCATCATTACGTGATTTTGACGTGGGTGCGTATACAAAGAAAATTAGACTTTGGGCTCTTAAACTTAAAGGCTAATTTTCATTGTCAATGCACCCACGTCACGTTCACGTAACGCGGTCGATGGTCTTACGGAATAAGGGCCCTGAAGAAGTTTACTAAAAGTGTGAATGAATCCCTATCCCTTAGAGATTCTGGATCCCTCAGATAAACGTGAGCCCTATAGGTAAGTGCTCTATAACATGCGCCATAGTTTTGTGGAAGAAAAAAATGAGAATTATGAGTAAAAGTCGGTTAAAAACACGTATCGACAAATGTATCAGGTTGAAGATACGAAGCGAAAAACACTAGCAGTGTTACTAAACGCATGTTAAAATCATAATCACTGAATAAGACTTGTCACTTTTTGTCAGACGGGAACTGTCACACGCAAGAACGAAACAAAACACTGTTTAACTCAATGAGATTTTATCTATAGAGAGGTCATACTCATTGAATATGAAGTAAAAGCATGGCAAATCTCAGTTCTCAGCACTTTCGAGGATAAGACCACTTATATCTTCGTGTTGCACTTTCTAAACACACAAAATGGCATTGTTACTGTTCACAAGTCACTACACGCGTCTAACAGCGTTGCCTGATGTGTCGCGACTGAAGACAAATCGGGCGATTACCTTACTTGAGGCTTGCCACGCAGAGCCGAGGAACACCTATCTACGTATAATACATCATTGGTTTAACTAAAATACACTTATTGAACGTTCATTAGTAAGACGGAAGATGTCGGTTTCTGACAGTTATTCCTAAAGCAACAATATAACTTTCTAAATAACGACGAGCTCCATCCTCGGCCACACCGTTGATTAACATCAGGCGAGTTGGTGGTCAATCGTAGATCTATCTTCTATAAAAAAATAAAAAATAAAATTTGGGGACATTTCACACAACTCCATCTAGTCCAAACTAAGCAAAGCTTGTACTATGGAACTAGATGGCTGATAGAATACATATACACATTTTTTTGTGTAAATATATACATATGATACATAGAAACACCCAGACACAGAACAAACATCCATGCTCATCACACAAATGTTTGCCCTGGGTGGGGATCGAACCCACGACCTACAGCTTAGCAGGTAGACATACTACCAACTGAGCCACGACGCCAGTAAGATTTCCTCCCAGTCAAAAAGCTTCTCCTACGCCGCTTAGGTAGAATTCTAGAAAGTTATAAAGTCTTCAAATGTCATTACCACTTGTTGTGGGGTAGCATCATACGGCAGCCCGCGCATGCGCACTATGACCTGCGCCCCTCTGGACAGGAAGGCGGCCGCCTCGCACGTGGCACCGCCAGCCACCGAGAGGAAGTCATCGCCGCTGGCGCGGTACACCTGAGGAGTAACGTCATCTTAACGTCATCTTGTGATAATATAGATTCTATTGTATTCCGTATACACACACATCTACAAATCAAATATTCACAGAATATTGAGTTATATTATTCACTTTAAAAATAAATAACTAAATAAAAATAATATCACGTGGGGCTCCCATACAACAAACGTGATTTTTTTCCAATTTTTATAGGTAATGGTACGGAACCCTTCGTGCGCGATTCCGACTCGCACTTGGCCGGTTTTTTTTATTTGATGGAGAGTGTTCTGCTGCACATCTATATGTTTCATCAAAATTTTGTGATAATACAGATTCTATTGTATTCCGTATACACAGACATACATCTTCACACAGTACATATTCATATTCATACTTATTTATTAGCATTCCACAAGTTTCGATTAGGTGATAATATGTAAGATAGTAGAGTTTCATACATCTTCTTTCTTATCTCACCTATAAACTCGACAAATGGCAAATGTGCAAGCATGATACAAACATCAAGGAAAAATAAAACCGGCCAAGTGCGAGTCGGACTCGCGCACGAAGGGTTCCGTACCATTATCTATAAAAACGGCAAAAAAATTATGTCTGTTGTATGGGAGCCCCCCTTAAATATTAATTTTATTTTAATTTATATAATTATTTATTTATAAAGTGAATAACATAACTCAATATTCTGTGAATATTTCAAGCGTCTACCTGTTGCCGTTATCAATATCGAGCAAAAACGAGCAATTAAATCAAGTTTGTTGTATGGGAGCCCCCTTAAATATTTATTTTAATCTATTTTTTTGTATTTGTTGTTATAGCGGCAACAGAGATAGATACATCATCTGTGAAAATTTCAACTCTCTAACTATCACGGTTCATGAGATACAGCCTGGTGACAGACGGTCGGACAGACAGCGGAGTCTCAGTAATAGGGTCCCGTTTTACCCTTTGGGTACGGAACCCTAAAAAAATATATCTCACCTCTATGTACCGCGGTCCGATGTGATGCTTGTGCCGTTTGAGCGCCATGTCTCTGTGCTCTTGCGATATGAACCGCACGAGCGCCTCGCCGTTGCGTCTACCCTGCGGCGACAGGCACAGGGCTACTCCACCCCTACAATACATTACAAAAATTTACATGTTTTTTTTTTATCAGCCCTATTTATACAAACTGTCCCACTGCTGGGCGCGGGCTATCTTCTCATTGTGAGAAGGGTTTGGCTATAGTCTGCCACGCTGGCCAAGTGCGGGTTGGCAGACTTCACACATCTTCAAGATCATTGAGAACTCTCAGACATGTAGGTTTCCTCAATATGTTTTCCTTCACCGTTTGAAGTTGGCGGCAATCAACAATACGCACATAACTTCGAAAAGACAGAGGTGCATGCCCAAACGTACGGGCGTGCGGGATTCGAACCCAGGACCTGCGGATCGCAAGTCAGACGGTCTCCCGACTAGGCTGCCGGAAACTTTTACATTACATACAAATATTTACATGTAACTGAACTGAACTGTTTCCAGCAGCCTAGTCGGGAGACCGTCTGACTTGCGATCCGCAGGTCTTGGGTTTGAGTCCTGCGGCACGTACCTCTGCAAACGCTGGCATATCGAGCAAACTTTTTATGATTTTGAAGCTATACTTTGGTAATTTATTGTAATAATTATAATATTGGTATACAATTATATTATACAATTTTATTTTGACTTGTAAATCTATATTTATTAATAAATGACTTTGACTTTGCCTCTGTCTTTTCGAAGTTATGTGCGTATTGTTAATTGCCGCCAACTTCAAACGGTGAATTCAAACATCGTGAGGAAACCTAAATGTCTGAGAGTTCTTAATGATCTTGAAAGATGTGTGAAGTCTGCCAACCCGCACTTGGCTAGCGTGGTAGACTATGGCCTTACCCTTCACACAATGAGAACATGGGCCGCGCCCAGCAGTGGGACAGTATGTACAAACAGGGCTGATAACTGAGAGATCGTCCATTAATCACGTGAGGCTTGGGGAGGAATTATGATTTAACACTGTAGTGAGTTATCTCGTGTATTAATTTTTTGGTGAACGCACAGAAAAGTTTCTTCTATATCAAAGCGCACTCCATCGTAGACCGTAACTGTCGCTTAACACCAGATGAGTTAACGGTCAAGCGCAAGCCTATTTTCGAATTAAAAAAAAGGTGGCGCGTCACTTTGACTCGCCCTTGCCAGGAAGAATTTTCTCGAGTTTTGGTTCATTTGGTTTGATTTAGTAATTCTAGGAAGGCTTTCGGGACATTATTCAATATATCATCATCATCTCACTCAGCCACAAGAAGTCCACTGTTGGACGTGTGTTGGACATAAGCCATGGATTTCCAAAACGACCGGTTGGAAGCGGCTTGTATCTTAGTATAGTATAGTTATAGCGTCTTCCTGCCACTTGTATGATATCTTCTGTTTTTTTCCTATACAATTTTTACCGGGACATGAAGGGAAAGAAGATGATGATGATGTCATCCAAGTCGATTTCGGCCACGGTGACTTATGTACCCTATTTTTGCAGAAAATGTTCGTGAGCATTCAATGCAAGTAAGGACGCCACAATCATAGTTATATGGTATTCTTATGGGAGATCTGTCTGAGGGAAGGAAGACTGTTCACTCACTTGGCCACATTGAGTCCTCTAAAGAACTTGGCGATGTCTTGGTCAGAGGACTGCCACGGCAGACCCCGAGCTCGCACTATGCAGTTACCGTCTATTTCATCGTCTTTTGAGCTGGAACAAAGAAAATTAACATTATTCTAACTGAATACTTTTTAACATGTTGACTGCCACAGTCAATGATTTATATAATTGGTTGTCTATATATTATTATTATTAAAGGTTAAAATACTGAAAGAACTGACTTCAAAATACGCTATTTGTTTACTTGGATGATATATTTTTTCCAGTAATTTTGTTTTAAGAACCAAACTTAAAAAAAAACACTAAACTAATAAATAAAATCTGAATCTGAAACTATTAAACTTTTTTACCGACTTTAAAAAGAAGGAGGTTTAATAATACAGACTACTATATTTATATATATAGAGATTAGAAAAAAAAAAAAAAAACAGATTGGTTCCAAAGAAATTTCATAAAAATATCTGTTCAGCAGTTTGGTTTTAAAACAAAATTACACATTTTGAAATCGGTTTTTCAGTTTTTAAAGAAATTATAAGTAATATTAATTATTATTAAGCATTTTTTGAGAGTTGTATTATTATTATTATTAAAAAAAATTGCCTAGACACTCGGGGAGTGAAGACGAATCTAACAACAGTCAACACCTCGCATATCAAAATCGGTCAAGCCGTGTAGGTTGTAGGAAGTAACATAATATACATACATATCTTCACACATACAAATATACATACATTCGAAAAACATAGCCCGATATCTTGCGCAATCGGGTAATAAAAACCTGCATTGAAGCCAAGTTACGAAAACATATTCCAACTTATCTCATGGACTTTTCCAGAGGTCTGTAGCATCGTGGTTGCATCATGAATGTGATAATTATATGTGTAATATTTATTATGGATCCTAAGTCTCATATATATATATATATTTGTATATATATATATATATATGTATTAGATAGTGATATAAATAAACCGGTCATTAATGTGAGGACGAACTCAGGGCATGAGGTCGACAGAGGCGTCACTTAGCGCCATTCATAACATGTACTCGTATGTATCGAGCAACTTTTATATGTAATAAAATATTTCCAAGCTCTTAACCGTCGGGAAAGAAGTTCCAGAAAAATCACATATAAAATTTACAAAAACCTAAAGTGGCTTGGCACGTTTTTTAACCGACTTCCAAACAGGAGGTTCTCTATTCGTCGGAATCTTTTTTTTTTAATGTATGATTAATCGAAGGCAACGATTAGAAAAATTCTTTTTTTGTTTGAACCCTTTCAATGCTTCCCAAATGTTCCCATGGAAATTTTATCAAAATCAAAAGTAGATATCCTATATAGATATAGATGTTCCGTGAACCGCTACAAAATGCCGCAAGAAAACAAAAAAATAAAAACACATAAAATTTTCAACACAGTGAAAAATAGGGGTGATAAAGGAGGGTTGTTTTTTTTTAACCCCGCCCCGAGTGGATGTTGAATGGGTAAATCTAATTTTTTTCTCTAATAAATATTTTGTTTAGAGATATAGTGATAATTATGTAAAATTCATATGCGTAGTTATCGTACATAGGTCATTGACCTTTTTGCAAAGTGGTTTAATCAAACAAAAAATACCCGACAAGTGATTATCTTTAAATTATAACCCTACCATAAATAATAACATAAATAATTTACAGTTTGTCAAAATGATGCTTATTTATTTATTCTAAGTATGTTTCTTTTTGTAATGTATAGCGTATGTTGTATTTATTATTATATTAAATTATAATCTTTATTAGTATATTATTCCTCTCTATATAAGTATTAGTATGTAATTACTATTAGCATGTATGTCTATGTATATAAATAATGACATTTATAGCTTATAATGTTACTTGTTAAATATCTCGTTGCACGCCCCGTCTGATTTATATTTTATATTTTTATCCATCCCATGGTTGCCTGGAAGAGATCGCTTTTAGCGATAAGGCCGCCTTTTGTTGCACTAGTCTATTTAAGCTCTTTGTTATTACTTTTAAGGTGTGTACAATAAAGAGTTCATCCATCTATCTACCATACTCGTACGAGTGTCTCGACACGGTCTCGGCCACTTTTTTTAACTACAATAATACTTCTTGTCGTAGAAGTTGTTTTAGTGTTGATTGATATCATAGTCTATTTTCAAACAAATCTCTACTTTCAAACAGATACTAATTATGAGAGTGAAAAACTGATTCAAAAGCGTAAAGTTTCAGGAGAGTGGAAAAGGCAGAAAAAGAGAGATGGGGGGGGGGGGGGGGGGGGTCATAAGTTTGACTTGTGAATTTTGTGTGTCTGTCTGTGTTAGTTTTTTTTATTTGATGGCGCAAAGCTTTATGTTTCATCAAAATAAGCCGTTTTATAGTCTGCTGCAAAGCTATATGTTTCATCAAAATAAGCCGTTTTATAGTCTGCTGCAAAGCTATATGTTTCATCAAAATAAGCCGTTTTATAGTCTGCTGCAAAGCTATATGTTTCATCAAAATAAGCCGTTTTATAGTCTGCTGCAAAGCTATATGTTTCATCAAAATAAGCCGTTTTATAGTCTGCTGCAAAGCTATATGTTTCATCAAAATAAGCCGTTTTATGACGGTCATTTTAAGTTTTCTAAACATATTAGAATAGCAATATTAAGTCTGCATTAAAATAGATATATTTATTAAAGTTATGATACATTTAGCTACGACATTATAATGTTTTGTTGTCTGCACGCGTGATAAAAATATTTCTACATTTAATCGATTGTTTTTAGGATTCCGTTCCTCAATAGGAAAAAATGGAACCCTTATAGGATCACTTTGTTGTCTCTGTCCGTCCGTCGGGTGTCAAGACCTTTATCTCTGGAACGCGTGTAGGTATCGAGTTGAAATTAAAACCATATACGCAGATCCATAGTATCTTGTTGCAGAAAGAAAAATAAAGTTTCAAAGTTTTCGTGAAAAAAAAGTTACAGCCGAAAATATCGTAAAAAACGCACATTTCGACACTCACAAGGGAATCAAAACCTATGGGATACTTCCCGTTGACCTAGAACAATGAAATTTGGCAAGAAGCATTGCAAACTGGACATTTTTAATTTAATCACGAAAAAATAGTGTCTTTATGCAAGGAATGAAGGTCCAAATTTTTATGTGAATTAACCGTATCATGTGGGGTATCATATAAAAGAGCTTCAGTAGCATAAGCTAAAACAGGTTTTTAAATATTTTTACGATGTATATTTTTCGGTTTATGAAGGAAAATATAAAAAAAAAATATGATTTCCCCCTATTATCTACTAGTTTGTACAGAACCCTCAGTAGGTGAGTCTGACTCGCACTTGCCCGGTTTTTATTTAGATTAAAAAGTAAAGATAAGCCTATTTTTACAACAAACGACTTGATTAGGAAAGATAAATAATATTAAATTGCGTAGTGTGAATGTTAAGATTAAAATCTAAATGAAAAGGTGTTTAGTGGCGAAAAGTGTTTGAAAGGTATCCCCCCTTCCCCTTCCAGTAAAAATAGACTATTTAAATGTAGCCTAATCATTGACACTCAAAAACAACCCTCCTTCTTGCGCGGCTGGGCAAAAAAGGTACTACGGAACCCTAAAAAGGAAAGCAAATAAATCTGCTAAGCCGTTTAGGCTTTAGGTGGTCATATAAAACATACATACACACATATACGAAAAACATAACTTTCCTGCTTGCGCGGTTGGGTAAAAAAGGTACTACGGAACCCTAAAAAGGAAAGCAAATAACTGCCTTACCGAAATTATCAACTTCTGGCTGACACGTAACGACACTTGCGGAAAGAAGACGGAGAACTTAAGACGTTGGTTAAAGTTAAGTAACGTTTTTCGGTAAGGCCCTAAGACGTCACAGCAGCAGCACCTCAGTATAAGTTATGCCACAGCTTAAAAACAGTAAGTACGTATGCGACAGTACGTTATTGTATGTGGTGAAGACAGCAACAATCATTGTCGGCCGCTCTTGTTTTGATTCTGTGTCCGTCCGCACTTCATAGCCACCTGGGTACTTATGTTATTCGCTTGGGATTGAACACGTACGCTATTTTGATATATTGACAATGATCTTGCGACCACAGATTACATACTAGTTATTAATAATTTGACAGGCCTCATGGATCAGTGGTGCGTCTGCTTTCTGAGTGTAGGTCGTGGGTTCGATCCCCACGCAGGCCGAACATTTCTCCAGATGTATGTGCTGTGTCTGGGTGTTTATATGTGTCATATGTATGTATTTACTAAACAAAAGTAATATATATTTATACATATATATTTAAATATATTCTATGAGCCATTTGGTTCCCATAGTACAAGCTAGGTTGGCTAGATTGTGTTTACAAGCTTTACTTAGTTTGGGACTAGGTGTTGTGTGAAAAATGTCTTCAAATATTTATTTATATTGTCAGAGAAACGTAGTCACCAGCTTTTTCTTACAAATAAGAGCAGAGGCGTTTTACCTTAAAGGCCGAAAAGGCCCGGGCCTAGGGCGCCAAGCGATCAATCGCGAAAAAAATACACTAATTGGCCGAAGAACAGTATAAGAGTCTTATAAGTAGAAGATTGTAAGAAGTGGTTTTATAAAGGGCTTATATGTGTCTTGAGTAAGACAGAAACTCTTATAACAGCATCTAATAAGCCAAGTCTAGACAGCAAGAGGTTCTAAGACACTTGTAAGCTAGTTAGTTCTTACAAAAGCATCAGTACTCTTACTGAACTTATAAAGCTCTTTTTTATAAGATTGAAAATATTTCTCAAGGTCATCACAAAATAATTATAAGAGCGAGTACGCCAAAATCTACTCTTATAGCAGTCTAGTACCTGGGCGACTGAGTTTCAGTCGGTTTTTTTTATGACTGCAAATACGAGCAAACCCGGGTTCACTAAAAATTTAACATAGCAAGATGGATTTATCGTTTGCTCGTTTAAGGGTATTATTAGATAGAGTGATATATAACTAAAATTTGCTTGCTGGGAAGTTTGTATGGGATCGTGCTTTCGCAAGTGTCAGAACAGCAATGATGACGTCACAAAACCCCCCCCCCCCACAAACACACACATACACACACACACTCAACTATCCTACACCCCTACACATAAATTCATATCTACATACCTACTCCATCTAAATTTTCTATAATTATTAAATATATTTGAAATGTTCCTAATTTCAGGGGAAGGCACTGACTGTTACAACACAGCTCACGCTAAAGTAACAGTCAGGGTTTTCAAATTGTTTTTTGTTGTATATTTTTGGTCAATAAACTATTTTGTATTTGTATTTGTGTCACTTCGATTCTCGGCTTCTCGGAATCATTCGACAATACTCGTAAACATTCGTCATATTTCGTCTAGATTACGCCGTAGGTCACAAGTCCACCCGATTTCTCGGGTAGTGCAATATGCCTTCTTGTCAGGGAGCTAGGGAGATCGGGATTACCCGAATTCCCTGCCTCTTATTACAGATATTGTCTCTGACGACAGGCACGAGAGATCGGGTAGTGTAATAAGATCTTTATGGCATAGATAGACATAGCTTTTTACAATGAGATTTTATCTATAGATAAGTTATACTCATTGCATATGAGGTAAACACATGGCAAATCTCAATTCTCAGCACTTTGGAGGATAAGTCGCATCTTTAAGGCCTTTTAGTATTTTGGCCTTATATATCTTGGTACCAACTCCGCTTATGGAGTTGTATGATACATGTAAGTTCAGAAAACTCAAAAACCCTTTACATAAAAAACGGTTAAACAGATTTTAACGAAATATAGCTAAGGACACTCAATGAAATTGTTAAAAAATAGATCAAATCGGTCCATCTGTTTGCGAGCTGCGATGCCACAGACGGACACACAGATATACAGATACACACGTCAAACTTTTTTTTTTTTTTTTTTTATCAGCCCTGTTTGTATATTTGTCCCACTGCTGGGAACGGGCCATCTACTCATTGTGAGAAGGGTTAGGCCATAGTCTGCCACGCTGGCCAAGTGCGGGTTGGCAGACTTCACACATCTTCAAGATCATTGAGAACTCTCAGACATGTAGGTTTCCTCACGATGTTTTCCTTCACCGTTTGAAGTTGGCGGCAATCAACAATGCGCACATAACTTCGAAAAGACAGAGGTGCGTGCCGCGGAATTCGAACCCAGGACCTGCGGATCGCAAGTCAGACGGTCTCACCACTAGGCTGCCGGAAACTTATAATACAAACTTCAAACTTATAATACCCCTTTTTGGGTCGGGAGTTCTCGCCCCGCTGCGCTAATATCTGGGGGCACGGTAGTGGCCCCGGCCAAGTCGAGCAGCAAGGCCACGCCCGCCACATAATTATATTCTTATCGTAACTATCTGACTGCCGAAGAAATGTAATGATTTTCGAGCATTCGTAGTGTAAAATGTTTGTCAGATTTTTATGTATCAATGTATGTTTTGTGTGTGTAATGTATGTTTATATGTGTCATTAGATTCGTCTGTACTGGGAGTGATATCTGGTGTATTATTTACCAGAATTACCACAGTGAATATTCGTATCTTCATCATTGAGATGTATGTACTTACGTACCAGAGGAGCTGTCTGAAGCAAAATTATTGTCACATTTTTTGGTAAAGTAAACAAAACAGCGTTACAGCGCTGGAATAATAATTACATTGTTTATCTACGATTATACGATACGATTGATACTTGCAGCGCATATTGCATGTATGGTGTGTTTTCTCGCCAGCAAAACGGTGAAAATACTCGCTTCACTAGCAAGACAATGAGTGAGGTGCGGCGCTCTCGCCGCAGTTGAATGTAACAAAGTAGCTATGGTGTCTGCTCAAGTACATACAGCTCAATGTTCACAATTGGGTTTTTTGTGTAGCTTTTAATAAGATTACTTGATAATCCGACTGTAATAAGAGTGATTTTCACTGTGTAATTTACCTTCAATTAACCTTGATACGGTGTTGAGTGTACATTTTCGCGAGAAAGTATGCATAAAGCTGCTGTAAAAAGCATTTAAATCAGCATTCTTCAGAATTATTGTTGTAATTTAAAAAAATTAGAAGCAAAACATTTGTAGGAAAGTAAAGGCGAATCTAATAACAACACTTCGCACATCAAAATCAGTTAAGCCTTTTAGACTGAAAAAGGTAAAGCAAACATACATACAAACACATCTACACCCGCGACAAATGAACCTCCTTCTTGCGTAACCGGGTAAAAACAACACCTACAATTCGATGCGTCATCCGAATCACGGTAGCATCCAACGTACTTACTAAGTTGATGATAAACTATAGGTAATCTGTTTGAATTCAAAGATACATTCTTTTTTCAAAGTTCATTGTACCGTGAAGGTCACTAATGTCATTTATAAACATCCTACACTTAGAAGCTTCTTTTCTTCTTTTTTTTTCCGGTCCCAAAATTCTAACTACTATTGCATACTTAGGACCGTTGTAGGTATTTACGAAGGATCCTTATACAAGTACGTATATTAAAAGAAAAACAAAATACCCGACTGCAGAAAAGCAGTTTTTGCAGTCTATTTCGATTTCGTTACGCTTGATACGCTGTTGAGTGCACGTTTTTTGTGAGAAAGTATGCGTAAAATCGCTGCGAAATATTATAACTGCGCATTCTTTAGAATAATTCTTGAAAAATCACTTGTTTATGACGAAACAGTTCGTTGGAGGTTACGAGAAAAAGCATTTTTTTATTTTTGCAAGAAATGTATTATTGTTATTACAAAAAATATAGCATATGACACTCAGGAAGCGAAAACGAATATGATGACACCTCGCACATCAAAATCGGTCAAGCCATTTAGGCTGTATGCTGTCATTTACAAACATGCATTCATACATATTATATTCATACATGCATATATACACTCGAAAAACATTACCCTCCTTCTTACGCAATCGGGTAAACATAGGTCTACTATGATCTCTTTAGATTTGCTGTGCTGTGAATGATAACATGATACATAACATGAGACTGATTTTTAAGCTATTGCATAGCTTCTATTGCGGGCCTTGAGCGTAGAGACCGAATCCAGAAATTCCGTAACGAAAATAACCTAACACACCGCGCGTAAAGCTATTATGCAATAGCTTTACCGCGGCAGTCTCCGAGTGCCACACGTCTTTTTTTTGTATAATTCTAACTACTATAACATTAAATTATTTGAACTTTATATTCTATGTAAACGCCTCGCATTTCAGGTATATTATAAATAATAATTATACTATAAATAAAATATTAAGTAAAGTTACAAGCATTCACAGATATAAAGTAGGTACATTTTGCTAATAGTTATTGGTGATTGTGTTCATGTTGTATGAACACAGTAAGGAGGAAATTATCAAGTGAGGAGTACGGAAGCCTCGGTGTGCGAATGAGACTTGTATTTTACCGGATAGCATCAAACGCGGAATTAAGGTGGGGCTCAAATCTGGCTGAAGCTGTCTCTCTCGCTCATCACATTTAAAATATATGTATAGGTTCAAAACAATTATGCAGTATAATTAATTATGCAATATAATTAAGTGTATTAGAAAAGAGAGAGATGCTTTTGTATATTTAGATAGAAATGTTTTAAAAAAGTTTTTCTTTGATATCTTTTAAATTAGCTGAGGAGGAAAATATATTTTATGTTGTTTCACTTCTCTGTCACCAGTGTGATATCTGAATAAGACTTTGTTTAAATATTTCTCCTACTATTTTTTGTATTGTAGTAATTTGTATTACTGTCAGCGTGGGTAACTTTACATACACTTTTTCATATTTTTGACGATATTAAATGGCTTGTCAAAGTTAAACGCGAATGTGGGTAAAATTGACTCCCGTTCATTTCGATAGCGGAAAAGCTTCATAAACGGTGATTTACGTAATTTAGGTTGGATTTATTATACTTTTTTGATGTAAAAAACATAGATCTATCAAACTAAATCAATTTGTCACATTCAATCTGTTCATTTTCATGGGAAATGCCGTTTAAAAACTTTGAACTACAAGCAAGCGGAAAATTATTTCATTTCTTGCTAGTGAAATAATTTCTTAAAAATAAAATAAATTCTACAATTATTTGAGTGTTGAATGACATCACTATCAACTATAAGTTCTAAGATTAATAGTGAGTAATATCAAATTTAAAAAAATATTCACCCTATTCCATGAACTGCATACCTATTGTTTTCTTTAAGTTTCTTGAGTTCTCTTTTGTTTGGTTTTTAGAAGACTAGTTTTCGGGTATGTACTAACAAAAAACAATTTTAAAAAAATCGGTCAAGTGCATGTCGGGCCACGCGCAATGTAGGGTTTCGTAGTTCCATATGACAATTTAAGTCTATGTATTATGCGGACTTAAAATAGGGTTGTTTGATACTAAGAATATTCTAGTTAAGCTAAGTTGATCGACTATTACTCTTTAACTTGTAAAACCTACTTACTTATAATATTTTCCCTTATAATTTCGTTAGGGAAATAAATTACTGGATTTTTTTCAGCATACCTATTCCACAAGAACTATTTAGCTGGTAGAGGAGGAGAGACACTCGACCCTAACAAAAAATATCATTTTAAAGCCTAATATTTTGCAAAAGAGACGAAGACAAATATATAATACTAAATTTAATAATATATTTTTGAATTACATATCCAATTACAGCCAACACCAAGGAGTATACGAGAAAAAAATCATCCCTACTTCACGTGTATTCTATTTCTATTCCCATAGAAATTGCTTTCAAGATATATATTAATTACGCCGATAAAGTAGTAAAATTTATTTTAGCACTTGATAACGAGGCCCTAGAAATGTAGAAAGTGCTAAAGTGAAGCAATGTCAGCGCAGTTGGTTGTGCATTCAACTTTTATATTGGAAAGCCCCTTTTGAAAAAGAAACTGCGAGCTAATCTTCCGCGTAGGAAAAATATAATTAGGAAACTAAATTATAGTGTTTGAGTATTAGTTTTGCAGCCTAGGTGTTTGACGATAGCTTTTCCACTTGAGAGTTATAGTCTCAAGTGGAAAAGCTATTGTCAAACACCTAACGACTAATCACTATCAATCACCTATCTACTTGAGAACCATTTCTTACTCCGTGTTATGTATGCTTACCATCTTCGACCACACTGTATTGCTTAAAACATCTCTTTCAGACATAGAAGTGAAATAATTCACATTATTAGGTGTAACTGAAACTCTATTGTCACCCACAATTAAAGAAAATACGTTGACTTTTTTGTTTACAATAGTTTTACGTAGTAAAATTAACAAGACCAAGAAATATTGTTTAAACGGTAAGATAGATTAATGTTTTATCCTTAGGAAATAACACTCATGTGATTTAAACAAGTTTTGTATAATTAAATCCGAAATCTTGGACATACATTTTTCAGTCACTAATTCTTGTGTCCAGAAAATGGTGGAAAACTTTTAAAACTTCCATCACATTTGTCAACTTTATGCATAAATTAATATTTTTAATGTTTGGCGACTACAACTCACGCATTCATCAATCAATTACTCATCTTTTGGTAAAAAAATCAAGAATCCTTAAACCAGGCTATGTGCAATGTTTAATGCAGAGTCAAAGTTACCCACATTGACAGTATTATTATTCTATTTTTTATCTACAATTTTTTTTTTAAAGTTAGTAAGTAAATATTCTTATAAGTAGTGCTGAATTGTTATCATATTAAATGTCCCATTCAGGGTAAAAAAAAGTAGATTAATTTTCCTATCTAAATGAACAAATTCGTTTCTCAGTTTTCCAACATCCCTAACCAATAATTTTATATGATGTTTAAAAAGGTTGTGATGCGTGAAAGAGATAGCTGCGCGATTTGAGCCCATCCTTAAGTCTAAAACAGTCAGTGATACCTACATTATGCGCAGGATCATCGGTTTAGCAGAGATGTGCGCCAGATGTGGTGCAAATGTCGTAATCATTGCGACAAGCTTCGTTCCTTCCGCCCCTACCGATTCGACACAAGGAGAGTTATGGACATAATGCCCTTTGTCAAATGTGAGAATTAATCTGTGACTCTGCTCTGCAACAGCTGTTTTAATGAATTTGGATGGTTGATATTCCGAAAACATGTACGAAACGCTTTGGCTCCACTTTCATAGTGCGTACCGCCAAAATGTGGAATGCGCTTTCCGAATGAATATAATCTAGGTAAAATGTCCTCCAATATTTATGTATTTATTTATTTATATCTAAAATGCGATGTGAGTACCTAAGTTAGTTCGAAGGGGCGAGATTGTGATGTAAGAAATAAGAACAATGCGACTTCCTGTTCCACATTCCTCTTGCGTACTGCACAAGAATGGAATTCTTTGCCGCCATCTCTGTTTCCTGAGACCAGAAAACAGTCAGAGTTTCTGTTTCCTGATCTTGGAATTTTCAAGGCAGTGAATCACAGTGAATAGATATCTTCTAGAATTTCTAGATCGACGATCTCCATCCTCGGCCACACATCAGGCGAGTTGGTGGTCAATCGTAGATCTATCATGAATAAAAAAACGGCGAAGCCACTCCAATTTTCGACATAAGTACACTTTAAAGAACAAATGACAACAAGACATATTTTTTTTTAAGCAAAAACAAATAAGAAATATAACCTATGACACATTGATAGTAAAGACGAATCAACGACATCTTGCACGTTAAAATTATCATTGTTTTGGCTGTACGAGGTAATAAATAAACATACATACAAACATAATACCTACGCTCGAAAAGCATAACCCTTATGTAGTCGGGTAAAATGGTATGTGTTATAATGACAATCAATAACCAATCCGCACTGTAAGGTTGTGTACGAAAACAATCAATGGAGTTGACTTGTTTCGCATCTTCAAGCAAATATGATTCGTGCAAATTTAAATTCTAAGACAGAATACATATCCCTAGCTTGGAATAGTTAATAACACAAAACTCATAACTTATATCTTGAAAAATTAATATCGGACCATGTCCTCTCTGCATCTGTTCTTACAAATGCCGTCATTTTACTTTTTTTCGTTCATCTCCATCCTAAGGTTGCCTGGAAGAACTGGCGGCTTTATCACTATTAGCGATAAAGCCACCAGTTGCTACACTAGTTTTTAATTAATTTCACTTGATTGTAAATTTTATGGTGTGTACAATAAAGAATTTATCTATCTATCTATCTATCTTGCGGAAAGAACAGAGAATTTGAGACGTAGATTAAAGTTATGTTTTTCGGTAAGGCCGCAATTCTTAAGGCCTTACGTCACTTAACTTTAACCATCGTCTTAAATAATCTGTCTTCTTTCCGCAAGTGTCATTAAATGTGAGCGAGAAGTTGACAAAATATCTGTTGAGCATCGCTTAAAATTAAGTAACGTTTTTAAGTAAGTCCGTTAATATGTACATAATTGTGTATCTACACGACAGAAGAGATCTACTTCTATCACAAAACTATTGTTTTTGCAAGCTCCAGGTTCGTCACAAGCTCACGTGTATAAGCTTCTAATTAAGCATATCCGACCGTCATTCGTCGCCGTCCAAGGCAACCTCTCAAGTTACAAACGCGTGTATTTGGTAGTCCTGACGAGATGAAGCGACTTTACAAACCTTAAGGTCGATGTTAAAGCGCGCAACTATCTCTCTCGCGCATCACAACCTTTTTAAACATACAAAATCATTGAATAGGGATATTAGAAATGTGAGAGATAAATTTGTTTATTTAGACAGGAGAAATATTTAAAAACAAGTTATTGTTTTTAAATATTTCTCCTATTTTATGGACGACGCTGTCCAGGTAGACCTAGGAACGCTGCCGCTGGCGTGACGATCTTAACAAATTCCACAAAGATTGGCAGCAGATGGCGCAGGACCGTGGCTTGTGGAGGGAAATGGGAGAGACCTTTGCCCAGCAGTGGGACAGTAAATAAATAAAAAAGCCTTAATTACTGTATACATGTCAAATTTACATTCTAAATATCATGTTTATCAGCAAGCGGTTTGTCTTCATACAGTTTGTTCCTTCGACAAAGGCATCCACTAAAGATCTTCAAAAAAAAAAAGATGGACAATATAGTTTAATTAAAAAAAAATACCATATGACCACAGAAGACTAGATAACAAGAGCGCTAGCGTACCGTATATGGTAGGTATTCCTGATAAGACAGTAAGTAGTAATTGTTCAAACTTCGAGAACTTATCCACATGTTGCTAACTCATACTACCTATACTCATTTTAATCAACCATTTGAGTGTCAATTAAAGCGGTATGATTAACTGACTACATAAAAAAATCGTGTGCAAAGTGAAAACCAAAACAATGTCATAATAGATAGATTTATAACACTATTAAAAGACCACAATACAGAAACATTAAATACATACAGAATAATATTACAGCTAGGTGTTTTAATTGGCGGCCTTATCGCTTAGAGCGATCTCTTCCAGGCAACCTTGCACGGATCGGACATATGGCAACAGCACATAGCAATGTCGCGATGACTATATCTCTCTCGCTCTCTTAATCGACTCGAGCCGACTTTATCCGAACGAGTGTTACATAGCCGACCGTGACGGCTCAGTCTCATTCATAGACATAGTAGATGGAGCATGCGACTTCATTTATATGAAAACCTTGCGTGTCACATTTTTTATACCGACTGTGACGTCACATAATAGATTTTGTGATGCAATGTTCCATCCGCGCGAAATCTATTCAACCCAATGCATCCGCGCGCTTGTACGCTAGTAACTAGTTAACAAAATATCGAATCGGAAGTATATATCACCTGAAATTAAATAGATCTTGGTCGTCAACTATAATTTTTATCGTACTTGACACGCTCGTTTTGACACGCTAGGTACATACACTTGGGGTTATATATAGAAGTCTATAACACAAAATAAAGTCCTTATTGCCTCTAAAGAAAGAAGTTATAATAAAGTCCTTATTGCCCCTAAAGAAAGAAGTTGTAATAAAGTCCTTATTGCCCCTAAAGAAAGAAGTTGTAATAAAGTCCTTATTGCCCCTAAATAAAGAAGTTGTAATAAAGTCCTTATTGCCCCTAAAGAAAGAAATTGTAATAAAGTCCTGATTGCCCCTAAAGAAAGAAGTTGTAATAAAGTCCTTATTGCCCCTAAAGAAAGAAGTTGTAATAAAGTCCTTATTGCCCCTAAAGAAAGAAGTTGTAAGTATGCATTTTTGTTATTTGTAGTCGATTACTTCTCCAATTATAAATTTAATATGATACTATTTTATTTTTATAAGTATATATTTTCACTGCTTTCAAACATAATAGCTGGAAAATGAATTGTAGCATCACTTCGTTGCCAGTCTGTCTGTCTGCGCAAATCTATACATATAATAAGACTGTAACGGGTCAAAATCTGTACATTAAATATTTTTGAAAAATTTTGATCGGAGTATGCTACTACCATCGATACAGAAGCCATAACAGTAATTTTCGAAAATTTTGTCTGTCTGTCTGTACGGTGTGTGCAATGGACGCCGAAACTACTGGACGGATTTGGACGAAATTTGGCAGGATTATTACTTATACTATGTAGAAGGATCTGGCATACATTTTATCCCAAAAATTTTGACATCTCCTGTGGGATACACTGAACATTAACAACATAACCGAACACCACACGGGTGAAACCGCGGGGCGCAGCTAGTAATAAATAAAGTTTAGTAAAATTGACAGTTTTCGGATGGGTGACCGTGAGTGGCATTTCTTCCTGAGCGCTACCGTGGGTCGGATGACACGTTAAATTGTAGGTCCCGGTTGTTCAGCAATCGTCAAGCCAAGTCAGAGGCCTTTCGGCGGCTTAATAACTCTGACAATAGGGCTGGCCACTCGGTCTATACGAACTTACTTTTTTTTAGTAAAATTAAATATTATTCTTAATTTTTTTTCAGTTATTAGAATTGGTTTGATCTCGTGTTAATTTTCTATTATTCTTAATTTTTTTTTCAGTTATTAGAATTTTCTTTAATTACTTTTATTAAGTTCAAATTATAACTTATCTAATAATTATTAGAAATGGTAAGTAGTTAAAACTGCCATACATATTATGACAGACAAGATATAGCTTCAAAGTCCAAAGCTGCAATGCAATTGTTTGAAATCTGACCCCTGTGGAAACAAAACAAGGTTTGCATTCTTGTCATTTCATTCTGCTGACTAACTAACTCAGTTATGCAGGTTGGCCAATACAGAAATATGGAAAACTACACGTTTCGCTTATTTCATTAAAATATACGATAAAAACACAAGTGGTCATTTTTTTTATTACTATAATTCTACCTACATATGCAATACTGGCTGCGCCCCGCGGTTACATCCGCGTAGTAATGAAAAACTATGACGTATGATGATGATGAAAAGTAGTATATGTCCTTCAGGTACACAGTTATGTAATACATTTCGTGACAATTGGTTCAGTACTAAACACACAGAGAGACAGAAGGACAGAGAGAGAAAGAATGAGAGGGAGAGAGAGAGTTAGATTGTTTCGCTTTTATATTATAAGTGAGGTTAATATCTCGAATCGCGGTTTTCTTTGAATTTTCAAGAACTGCACAAAACAGACAAAAAGCGTTAATAATTTAATTTTTATATAGAATCTTGGAACCAGTGGAACCCGTGCTTGGTTAGTCAAGAGCATTGGTCAATTTCTAGACCTTGTGGCTTAGGTGGTAGTATGTCTGCCTGCTGAGCTGTTGTAGGTCGTGGGTTTGATCTCAACCCAGGACAAACTGTGTGATGAGCATGGATGTTTGTTCTATGTATATATATATATATTTACAAAAAAAAAGTATATATGTATTCTATCAACCATTCTAGTTTCCATAGTACAAGCTTTGCTTAATTTGGGTTAGACGGTGTTGAGAAATGTCCACAAATATTTATTATTATTTGTAGGAATGCCCACCTTACCCACAATACTGGATCCGGGCATGCCTTGTGCAGTCTTCCACACAAAGGAAGAGTCTTATAAAATACACTGATAGTCTGGATTCGTAATTGTTTACACCTTATGTCGAGGAAACGCACGGAATGTCAACCTTTCCGTTTTATCAGCCTAATATTTCCTGCGAATGCAAATTTTAATAGGATTTTTATTCGTTGACCGACCTAAGTTGGGCTCCAAACTCGCTTGATACCAATATCGCAGTCTACGATGAAGCATGCTTGCAGCAGGAACCGATTCACTCGGGATTCAATGAAACTTATTGGGATCATTGGAAATCATCTTAGGAATAAAGGAGAAATATTATCCCTAATAATGAATAAGTACAGTTTTTTAGTTGATTTATTTCAGATATACACATTATCATATATAGACATATAAGAGAGTACAAAAACATTAAGGAAACAATATATAAAATAAGGAATTAGGAAAGGAAGAAATAGGAAAAAAGGAATTGTATTTCAGACAAGCCGGAACCCAATAAGGATAGGGTCTAAACTTCAAAAGCAAAATGTATAGTTTAGGTTTTCCTATACGAATGATAGTGGAAGTTGAACTTGTGACCTCTATATCTTCACAACTCCTTGACCGACATACATGGCGATCGAATCAACAGTTCTCAAATTTAAGTCATACATTATAACCTTCAGCAGACCTTCAGCTCGGTGGAATGATATCAACAAAGCAGTGGCAAAACAGTGGATGAGATTGGCACGGGACCGGAAACAAGAGCGCTAAAGAGACCTATACCATATAGGTCTCTATAGCGCTCTTTGCGTATAGGCTATACGCAGCAGGGGCTGGAAAATGGTGGATGATGATGATAGCATACTAATATTGTAAATACAAAACTTTCAGAAGATATATGTTTGTACAATAAAGTAGAAATGGTTGAATGGGTTCCCCGCCATATTTCCTTCATTGAACCCTCACGATTAGCTTATACCGAGAATCCAACTTCTGAATCCTGCAGCAACGAAATTCATCGACCTTATCGTCGCTTGAACTTCTAAATTTTTTATGCAAGATATAGCTACGATTGACCACCAACTCGGCTGATGTTAAGCGACCGTGTGGCCAAGGGTGGAGCTCGTCGATCTAGAAGATATCTATTCACTCTAGCCTTGAAAATGCCAAGTTTGTAGGTCTCAGGAAACAGAGATGGCAGCAAAGAATTCCATTCCTGTTCAGTACGCATCAAGAATGTGGATCGATTAACATATTGTATTTAGAACTTATGTTCAGAATATTCCAATTTGAGGTCTCAAATTGTAGTGGACTAATTAAACAAAAGTTTATTTTTCTCATAAGACTAACAAATCTTTCCCTTTGTTTCGTTTTAGCATTGCTTAGGTAACAACGTTTGACTACTATCTCAAAGTAAAAGCCACAGAACACAGAACGGTTCGGTTAAAGATTAGGCACGTTTGTATAAACTCTAGACTTAAACAACTAGACGTTAACTTCTCTGAACTGATAATGGACAGGAATGCTTATAAAATATCCTCAATATAAATGTTGTTGTGTTGTTGAGTTAGGAATAACAAAAAGCACAATTATTCTAGAATTAGAAACGTCCAAGCAAATTATCGTCATCCCTGCACAAACTAATTATCATAAGCTATCGTGGCTCACCTCCTTATCTTGAAGTGGCTGCCGAAGACCGATAACCAAGCCAGTGAGGAGCCAAGAGTCCCGCAGGCACTTATCACTACTCAAACACTTGCTAGCCCCGAACGGCTTATCGGTTTTTTATTACACCAACACGAAAAAACATAAAATTGTTGATAAGGTTTTCTTAGAAGCGGTTTGAGACGTCCACCTCTGACGGAGTGAGGTAGCGGAATGCGCGGGGTGCTGTAAATTGACGCGTGTGACGCTGCGCCTGCGCCGGTATCGACGAAGCAAAGAAACAATGCTTGATTTGTTATGATTTCGACTTGTGCGTTTTGGTTTTAATGGTGTACCTTTCGCATTTGGTGTTGCAGAATTTAATGTTTTGTCAAATCCAGTGTATCATTTAAAGTTGCTTGTACAGATTGCGAAGTCATGCAAATAGTGGTAGTGTATGACGTGGTAGTCCCTACTACCACGTAGTACCACGTAAACTTGATTGGACATGATAATAAATAAATATTTGTGGACATTTTCAAAGTCGTTAACTATCCTTGAACTAAGCAAAGCTTTTACCGCGGAAGCCAGATAGCTGATAGAATACTTATATACTTTTTTATGTAAATACATACTTGTGATAATAGAAACTCTCAGAGACACAACAAACATCCAAGCTCATCACACAATTCCCTGAATGGGAATCGAACCCACGATTTCCAGCTTAGAAGCCAGACTTACTACCAAATGCCTAACTTTAGCATCACTACCTGAATGTTGACAACCTGAGTGTCATTATTACTGAATTCAGCACATACATAGTCTATGTCATCAACTAGGTCTATATCGTCAACTATGACTATGTCGTAAACTATGTCTATGTCGTCAACTATGTCTATGTCGTCAAGTATTTCTATGTCGTCAACTATGTCTATGTCGTTAAGTATGTCTATGTCGTCAATTATATCTATGTCATATTTTCTGACATATTATTAATTTATCTCCTGTACCCGAGCAGGCCAGACGCTAGATTTAGATACTGCCTAAAGTAAGATTTTAATTTGATGACATTTACAGGCGATGTCAATATTCTCTCAATATTTTATTTCTCACCCAGACAGACATGTCAAAATTAGATTGACGTATTTGATGACATCTAATTATTTACCTGTGGCCTGTATAACTAGTTTTTTTTACCCACTACTCAAAGAGGGTAATATTTTTCGGGTGTACTTAGTTGTATGTATGTATTATTATCTAAAGGACTCAGACAATTTTAACGTAAAAAATGTCGTTAAATTTGTCTGTTACAACATTTATATGTGCCTGGGGTCGCAAAAACTAATAATAATATAATTATAGTTTAAAAATACCGAAACAAGACAACCAACTTCATGTGTGAAATGTCCACAAATATTTATTATTATTATTATTCACATTTATTTATTTAGATTCTTAATAAAAAAAAAATCAATACAAATATAAACATATAAAAAAATAACAAATATTGTAAAAAACTTAAAACGAGTGTGCCGCCGGCAGCGGGGCAAGGCTCAAGCTGTCGACGGTAAGGGCTACAAACTGAGAAATCTCCTGACAATGCGCGCCGTATCCAGGATGACTGCCTTTTGTATCCGACCCCTGATCCAACTATCAAGCGAGAGCTTCTTGAGATGTTGGTCGAGGCTCTTCACAATTAAACCGTTTACCGATACGTCTATCGGAACAATGATCGTCGAATCAACATCCCACATGGCGGTTATCTCGTGAGCCAAGTCAAGGTACTTGCTGAGCTTGTCCTTCTCAGCCTTCACGAGATTCTCATCATGTGGGATGGTGACATCGACGAGCACCACTTTATTATTATTATTATTAACTTCAAAATGCGTAATTTTATTTTAAAAACCAAACTACTGAACCGATTTTGATAAAATTTCTATGGGACCATCTCTGGAGTTTGACCTATGATAAAAAGGGTCATCAGACTCAATTCAAAATTGAAGTATGAATCGCGTAACAAACATACAGGCGAATTGAGAACCTCCTCTCTTTTGAAGTTGGTTAAAAACTCAGCAACCATTTATAAATCAAGTCGAACTCTGCATGTATCGTACGTCGCCGAAAAGGATGTTTTTTACATATTGTATACATGCAGTTGTGTTTCATATTTTTTATTAGTTGTACTCATATTCCTTTTAATTTAGGTACAAGACATGCGCTTTGACCGGTATTTGACCCTAAAGCTAACTTTAAGTTGTTTTATATTCACTGCGCTTAAATTACTTACTTGTATTAGAATTACCTAAATATTAATGCATATTTTAATTTCATTTTGATCATTTTAGTCTTTGTTACTTTGGGATTGAATTGTAAACTAATTTTTGGGGTGTTTATTTTATGCTTTTATACGAAGACTTTTTTTTATGAAATAGATTTACGTTCGACCAACTCGCCTGATGTTAAGCGACGGAGTGGCCGAAGATGGAGCTCGTCGATCTATAGATGATATCTATTCACTCTAGCCTTAAATATTACATTATATTTCTCAGTAAATAGAATATTGCAGAGAGTTCCACTTCTGTGCAGGATGCTTAAAAAATGTGGACCAAAATGGCTGAGTATTTGGTATTTCTGTGAAAAGTTGGTGGTAGTATGCCGACTTTCTGGTAGTCCTATAGTGGACTGGGGAGGAATTGAACAAATTTCAATATTTTTGCGACTAGTGCAAATTTTATATTTACAAACATTTTTCATAATTTTATTGTGATTCCTAGGTACATATTTAGTTTGTATAATATCATATAAACCTAACCTCAAATACGAAGACATACTGCGTTGTCCTTTAGTTACTCTACGAGTCTAGACAATGGCTTTCTTTATCAAAGTCTCTAGAATATGGTGTTAAAACAGACAAAGTTAATTTTTACTACTAAAAAAAAAATCTCTTCCAATAAACTACACCCCATTTTTTTACTGTCATTAGTATCTTGAATGAACGTGCATGGCATGTTGCGAACACGTGTTTAGAAATAAATCAGTGGCCAAGACCGAGTCGAGACTCGCATATGGTTAGGTTCCGTAGCTAATACTTTAATCTTGATCATTTGTCGTTTTTTTTTTAAGATTACTTTGCTCTATTTACACTTACAATATTTTTACATATTTATTTCTATATCTTGAAAAATTGTAACCATAGATCAAAATAATTTTCATTGAACGTTTTATGGTCTATTACTATGGTTAATTATATTAATGTTAAATTATATAAGAAAACTATTAGACCCTATTTCCGGAAAGGTCATTGGTTTCGAAACACAGAGTAAAAAACCTTACCTATTATTTATTTATTTATTTAGTACACAAAACAGAATATAGTTGATATTAAATATAAGTAAAAGAATGGGATAAGTTTTAATCTAAACCATATTCCAACACAATGTGCACACATCATGTTTATTAGCAAAACTCACAAAGGAATCAAAACCTATAGGATACTTCCCGCTGACCTACAAATATGAAATTTGGCAAGAAGCATGTCTCTTGCCACCAATGACCTTTCCGGAAATAGGGTCTAATAGTTTTCTTATATAATTTAACATTATATTAATGTTAAATTATATAAGAAAACTATTAGACCCTATTTCCGGAAAGGTCATTGGTTTCGAAACACAGAGTAAAAAACCTTACCTATTATTTATTTATTTATTTAGTACACAAAACAGAATATAGTTGATATTAAATATAAGTAAAAGAATGGGATAAGTTTTAATCTAAACCATATTCCAACACAATGTGCACACATCATGTTTATTAGCAAAACTCACAAAGGAATCAAAACCTATAGGATACTTCCCGCTGACCTACAAATATGAAATTTGGCAAGAAGCATGTCTTAATAGTACACATAAAGAAAAAAATCCGAAAATTGTACATTTTAAATTTAATGTAATTTTTTACACGACTGCGTAAGAAAGAGGGTTATGTTTTTCGAGTTTATGTTTGTATCTATGTATGTGGGTATATATACTGTACTGGTTTTCTGCATCTTTTGGTTGGTAATAAACTATTTGTATTTGTATGTATGTATGTTTCTGTATGAACTCCTACAGCCTAAACAGCTTAACCGAATTTGATGTGCGAGGTGTCGATAGATTCGTCTCCACTTCCTGAGTGTGATAGGCTTTATTTTTTTATAGTAATAATAATACATCTCTCGCAAAAATAAAAAAAATGCGTTTTTTCTAAACTCAATTTTTCGTAATAAACAAGTGATTTTACTAGAATTATTATTCTAAAGAATACGCATTTTAATATTTAGCAGCGATTTAACGCATACTTTCAAACAAAAAACGTACACTCAACAGCGTATCAATCGTAACGAAATCGTAAGTTAGATTGCAAAAACCTCTTTTCTGCAGTCGGGTGTTTTGTTTTTCTTTTATTATATATGTATACTTGTTGATAAATATTACTACAGCATTTTGTAGCGTTTCAAAACACATCTTGCCAAATTTGGTTAATATAGTGATAATAGACTGAATAATATGACTGTACCATACAAACGAACAGACAGACCGACAAGGCGTTCCTCGTAGTATTACGGAACCCTAAAACGAGTAAAAAATTAGGAGTGCAACGTGACCTCTCCTTATGATTGGTGCTTTGAAGGGCGTTCTTCAAACTAAAGAAGTTATATTTCAATAATTTTATTACCTTATTACTTTGAGTGGACTCTTAGAAGCAACTTAGTCAGATTTACGCAATGAGATTTTAGCTATAGAGAGGTTATACTCATTGAATTAAATACGAAATAAAGTCACGACACACGTATAGCAGCGTTGCTCGACGTGAAGTGACTGAAGACGAGTAGGCGACTGGCGATTGCCTTACTTAAGACTTGCCACGCAGAGCCGGGGAAAACCTATCTATGTAACATCATTAGATTTACGTGCCCAAAAATATTTTATAAACTATATGCTAGTATAAAGTATAGTATCAGCTATCTCTATAGTATTTTTTCGTTATTCTGCGAGTATAATACATAGTTCCCATAGTACAAGCTTTGCTTAGTTTGGGGCTAAATGGCACCATGTGAAAATGTTCATCAATATTTATTTCTTGACCAAAACTAGTAGATAGATAGATACATTTTATTATACATACCATAAAATTCACAATCAAGAGAAATTAATTAAGAACTTGCGTAACAACTGGCGGCCTTTTCGCTAATAGAGATCTCTTCCTGGCAACCTTAGGGGAGAAAAAAATATAGAAATAAAATGTAATAAGTATTAAGTATAACATAAAAGTATGATAAAATCTTCTACATATTATATTTTTAAATTATATTTAAGAAATAATAATAAATAATTCGAAAACACCAGTACACATTCCTTTCAATTCAGCTTATCTACGATCAAAAATTAGGCCTAAGTGTAGAACTTCTTTAGCAACAAGGGGAAATCATTGCAAAACAATCCGTTATCAATTCCTACTGGACACGATATTAACGTTAAGTACGATAAACTAATTACAATCAATAATCGCTTGTACCATATTAATCTGTTAGATAAAACGGTAGATAACACAGATAAACGGTAGATATACGGGTCATGTGGGTGATAATGGTTTTAATATGGTACTTTGAACTGATGATAGTCCAATAAAATTGTATTACCTACAATATTTATCAAGGCCGTAGGCAGGGGGGGTTTTGGGGAAGCTTTATAAAGCGCCTGAGTGGAATGTGTTTCGACAACCGCACTTGAGACTTGTTCGAATTTCAAATCAGGCGTTAAATCTAGAATAGATTCTTGCTAAACTAATCTTAACAAAGGTAACCTATCATCAGAAATATATTTTTAGGGTTCCGTACCTCAAAAGGAAAAAACGGAACCCCTATAGGATCACTTTGTTGTCCATCTGTCCGTCTCCCAAGACCTGTATCTCTGGAACGCGTGAAGGTGTCTAGTTGAAATTAAAACCATATACGCAGATCCATAGACTCTTGCTGCAGAGAGACAAAATCAAACTTCTCCGTTTTCATAAAAACGTTACAACCGAATATGTCGCAAAAAACGCGTATTTCGACACTCGCAAGGGTATCAAAACCTATGGGGTACTTCCCGTTGACCTAGAACTGTGAAATTTGCCAAGAAGCATTGAGCACCCCCGAGCAAACAAAATCGCTTATTTGAAGTTGATTGTTTCAGTTGTTGGTGGTCTATTTATAATAAATAAAACCGGACAAGTGCGAGTCAGACGCGCCCACCGAGGTTTCCATACAAACTAAATAAAATAAATATCAGGCGAAGCTAGTCATTGATAAATTTTATAAGGGATAATTTTTTATATTTATTTTTTTACAGTTTTACTCATAATCTGAAAATTACATATCGTAAAAATAATTAAAAACCAGTTTTAGCTTGTGCTAATGAAGCTCTTTCATTTGATACCCCACATGATACGGTTAACTCACTTTAAAGTTTGGACCCTCATTCCTTGCATAAATACGTACCCTATTTTTTGTGATTTACAGTTTTCGGATTTTTTCTTTATGTCTACTACTATATGACAATGCTTCATACCAAATTTCAAATTTCTAAAATGGGAAGTAGTACCCTATAGGTTTTAATTCTTTTGTGAGTGTCTAAATATGCGGTTTTTTTGCGACATATACGGCTGTAACTTTTTTAACGATAACCGAGAAGTTTGATTTTTTTCACAGCTGCAAGGGAGCTATAGTTTTGCTTATAAGGTTTTAATTTCAACTCGATATCTCTACGCGTTTCCGAGATAGAAGATCTTGACAGAGAGACAGACGGACAACAAAGTGATCCTTTATAGGTTCCGTTTTTCCTTTTGAGGTACGGAACCCTAAAAATATGTCAGTACATATAAGTCATAGCCTATCTGATAATAATCTGTAAGATGCTATCGTGACTATATTTTTCCTCTATCTACAAAGAATAATGACCTCACTTACGATGATTGTGCAGTTTGCCTGTACATAAACAACTACATAATAAGTACATAAGTACCTTCTGTACACGTATATGTACCTAACTTCATTTTTAACCACCGACCCAAACAGAGGAGTGTTATTAGTTTGACGTGATCGTTTTTAAAAAGAGGGTAGTTAACAATTCGGCTGTCTTTTTATGTTTGTCACCGCATAACACCGTTATTTTTTTTTTTGTTTGAAAGGACATACTTTTAGATTTTGTTTTATTAAAATCGGTTCTGTATATTGGTTTAAAAAAACGGGGGAATTCACAATCGGATTTCAGTTATTTTTAAACCATAATTATTTACCTTTCTCTTGACAGCAAAGCAATTTAAATATTCGAAATAAACCTGGTACCAAATCAATCTGAAAAATGTAGAAGAAATATTAATTCATTCCAACCTTGAAGTAAACTACAGCATTGCAGTTACGCGGTAACAAGGAAGTCAAGCAGACTCACTAACATAAATTTTCGATTAAAATAATGTCTGTAGCAAAGTCTAGAGTTTTGTTCCAACTTAAAAAATCACAAATCGAATCTAGAACACTGTATAAATATAAATACATATTTTTTTTGTAGTAAAATTTGTTTAAATGATGCAATAGTCGCCCAATAGTGATCAGATATCCGTTTGTAATTCTGTGTCATGTGATAAACGCCTGAAATATTTTAAATGATAGTAAGAAAATTGCTATGCATTTTATGTCAGGCGTCTAAGCGCTTGTACGGCACACCGACCAAGTAAATATAAGTGAACGAAGTATGTGTTCCTTTAACAGGCCTCGTGGCTCAATGGTAGTACGACTATAAGCGCCTGAGCTATAAGTCGTGGGTTCGATTTCCACCCAGGGTCATAATTAATATGATTAAAAATAAAATAACTTGCTCCACAAAGCGCCTAGCATACGAAAGCTTGGTTGACTCACCGTTAACTTTTAAGAAAAAGGCGCCACATAGATAATTATATTAAGTTTTTTTAAGTAAGTTATTTTAAGCGCTGGAGAGAGAGGCGCCACCGTCAAGTTTCTGCTCCGGTTCGAAAAAAGATCTGCAAAAAAAGTCCGGGGCTGCAAACATTTGTGTGATGAGCATGGATGTTTGTTCTGTGTCTGGGTGTTTCTATTTATCATAAGTATTTATGTATTTACAAAAAAAAAGTATAAGTAGGTATATGTATTCTATCAGCCATCTAGTTACCATAGTATACAAGCTTTGCTTAGTTGAAGTTTGGGCTAGATCGTGTTGTGTGAAATATCCACCAATATTTGTTATGTTATAAAAGTAATATATGGTAATATGTAGAATATTGTTTTTTTTTCCTAATACTAAATATAATTATCTGCTCCATGTAAACCAACTGTTCTCTCATGATCACTACCTACGGAAGGCTCTGGCACCTGTTGCACAGTTTAATTATCAAGGGCGTCGCCAAGGGGGGGGGGGGGGTAGAGTGGGCATCTTCCCCCTCCCCCCCTCCCCCTTAGATATTTAAAAATGTAGCCAACTGCAAAGCAACCAAAGTCCTAAGGCCGTGCAATTGTACATTGTACCTGTACCTGTATTAACTTGCCCCCCCCCCCTCGGCCATGGGCTGGCGACGCCCTTGAATTACTAGTATAGGTGTCAGACAGTTCTATAGATAACATTTTATGTAAGTCCACATGTATGTAAGTATGTATGTAAGTCATTTGTAATGTATAAATATTTCTAATGTTATTATTATACTCCAAGGTGTAACTGTTCTATGCCAGTACATTGTATAATAACGCCTATGACGTTAAACTCAAGCTTTATCCTCTTGATGCAATCGGAAAATTTATTACAGACGCAACGATATTATATCGACAAGGATTTAGCGTCAGCGAACGGTCCAAACTCAATGAGGTCTAAAGCGGCAACCCTTGGTCTAAGGGTTTCAAAATAATTTGAAATGACAAAATAGATGTCTATGAGAGGTCTAATCCATTATTTCTCGGACCCTGTCTACCGAGAGTCTGTCTGGAAACTATAGATATCAGGACCCTGTTTCTTCTTACACTACTCTTCTTCTACACTTCTTTCTCTTCTGGCGACAGGGGACGAGACATCGGGTAGTGTAATAAGCCTTTAAATCGCAATCGAAATTAGGCTTTAGCACGGTGTCATAGAGTTTAAGTCAATATCTTTAAGAAAGGCAATTTGTTTGTGAATTTACGAGTAGACTCTGTGTCCACGTGATACTAAAGTCATTGATCGTCCGGATTTATACGAGCATGTAGTTGGACACGCATGCGTGCCATCAGCAAACATTTATCTTTTCAAATTAATGTTTATTTTGACGTAGGTACATGCAGGGGGTTTATTCCCTATCGCCATCGGCTGCATAACGTGACTTATATGTAAAGTTTAATTTTCAACAGCTAGTTCATGCTACGTATTAAAATGCCTGTATCATGTGCGTAAATGAATAATTTTACTAAATTAAACTCACCAAATTCCAGTTTCTAAAACTAAGTCGATCGTCTCTGGCAGTTCTAACCGGTAACCTGGAAATTTATAAAAAATAAATAAGCAATAACAATAAATCAATCATTTAAATCAAAACAGATTCACGTGCCTTGTATGAAACCAGTGTTACCTTGTTTATATACATTCTAAAACTAATTTGTAAAAATATTAAAATAAAATAGGCTGTAACATCCCCTTTCTTCTACAGGACAAGTAGAAAGTCGGCCCACTACCACCCATACATTGTGGATTTTCCTAAACTACGAACCAAACGGTTTAACTCTACGTTTTTAATCGGTACAGTTAAGGAGCTAAGTAATGAAATAAATTGCCGGCTTCTCTTTTCCCTGAGAGATACAATTTGGGACTTTTTAAGGTCAGAGTGAATAGGTATCTTCTGGGTCGGCGTGCTTCAACTCCGACCACATCATCGCTCTCCAACAGGCGAGTTGGTGATCAAACGTGGACCTATTCGCAATAAAAAGGCAAACAATATATTCTATTGAAAACGTAGCGTTGAGAACACGAAAGCGTTTGTCTTCTCTAACAGACCTTGTTGCTAAAAAGGTTAAAGCTGGAATATCCGCCTTAAAAACGATGTTGTTTTATCGTAATTCTAGGTGGTTCTATCTGTCAGAGAGAAGAATTTACACGACGTAATAAAATCAAGACCGATGCACTATAGTAAGCATGACTCTTATCACTGGAATCACTCATCGTTCGAGGCGAACTTTGTACATTTTGCCTTTTGGCATGTTTTTCTACGGATTCCATCGTCTCAAACTGGTTTATATTTTATTTTGCATCATCCGAAAGCTTATAAGGAAGTTCAAAGTCGCGCAACGAGCTATGGAGAGGGCTATGCTCGGAGTCTCCCTACGAGATCGAATCAGAAATGAAGAAATACGTAGACGTGCAGGAGTCACCGATATAGCACAGCGGATTAGCAAGTTGAAGTGGCAGTGGGCAGGGCACATAGCACGTAGAACTGATGGCCGATGGGGCCGAAAGGTTCTCGAGTGGAGACCACGTACCGGCAAGCGCAGCGTATAGGAAGACCATCCACGAGATGGACAGATGACCTCATACAAGTGGCGGGAAGACGCTGGATGCAAGCCGCTTCCAATCGGTCTTTTTGGAAATCCATGAGGGAGGCCTATGTACAGCAGTGGACTTCTTATGGCTGAAAGATGATGATTATCATCCCAAATATGCAAGTACTCTCAAACCAAACTTATTACTAGTTTCGAACTTGTGCTTGGTGTAATGTGAGCAACTAATCTGACGTGAAGTACAAACCTACCAGTATTTTAGCAGCCATTTGAGCTTCAAACTCAGAAACTGAACTGAAGGCCAGCAATGACTATGATTATTATCATCTCAGTGACAAGAATCTGTTTCTCATCTCTGTTTTCTGAGACCAACAATCTTGGAATTTTCAAGGCTAGAGTGAATAGATATCTTCTAGATCGACGAGTCCCATCCTCGGCCACAGCGTCGCTTAGTATTAGTCAAGTTGATGGTCAATCGTAGATCTATCATGTATAAAAAAAGAAGTCCGCCGCTGGACATAGGTCTCCCCATGGATTTTCAAAAAGTTCGGCCTGCATCAGGCGTCTTTCTACGATCTTGTATGAGATCTTCTGTCCACTTTGTGGCTGGTCTGCCAATGCTGCGCGTGCCGGTGCGTGGTCTCCATTCGAGAACTTTTCAGCCCCATCGGCCGTCAGTTTTACGTGCTGCCCACTGCCACTTCAACTTGCTAATCCATTGTGCTGTATACTCATTGGTGACTTTCGTATGTCTACTGTACGAATCTCTTCATTTCTGTTTCGATCCCGTAGAAACATTTCGAGTATAGTCCTCTGCTTAAACATCACTATGGCTGTAACAAAGCGGTTACAATTACCAACTCACCATCTGCTATTATCCTCTGTATAATGCTGGCCATGTCTTTGACTTCGCCCGCGTAAATATTATCACCAGTGTATGAAGCTATACCTAAATCTGTAAAACATTTTAAGGAAAATCATTCTCCATCAGTTGACTATAATTTTAGATATAACATTTTTCTGTACGAAACCTTGTCTGAATCAAAATGAAATTTCGTGTGAAACATGACGAGAAATAAATGACATTAGGTTCTAGTTAAAATATAAAAAAAAACGTTTGTATGGATCAAACCACATTAAATGCAACTTGAGGATTCTTTGGATTTCCAAAGAATCCCTAAGATTATTTAACTCAAAACGTGTAATTTGTATAAAAGGCAATGATGTATTATAAGTAGATAGGTTTCCCTGTATCTACGTAGCAAGCCCAAGTAAGGTAATCGCCCGACTCTTCCTCAGTCACGACACTTCGGGCAACGCTGTTAGACGTTAAGTGTCGTGACTTGTGAACAGTGACAATTCCATCTTGTGTTTAGAAAGTGCAACACCAAGATACAAAAAAGCCTTAAGGATGTGTCTTAACCTCATGGTTGCCTGGAAGAGATCGCTTTTAGCGATAAGGCCGCCTTTTGTTGCACTAGTCTATTTAAGTTCTTTGTTATTACTTTTAAGGTGTATACAATAAAGAGTTCATCTATCTATCTATCCTCGAAAGTGCTGAAAACTCGATGGCTCCTAAGTAAATAATCGTATGTTTGAGAATCCGAGTTTACTGGAGAGCATTTTAAAGATGAAGCCATCGAACTGAAATCTTCCATGCTTTTTTTACTTCATAATAACCTCTCTATAGACAAAATCTCATCGGTAAAAGGATACAATTCAGCATGTCCTGCAGACAGGCGGGGTTGTCAGGCGGCGGCGGGGGCGGGGGTGACTGCGCACGCGGCGTTACCGCGCGCAGGGTATACGCGCGGATATACTCTTTCCGCAGGTCATGGAAGCGCGCGTAATACGTGGGCAGCGGCAGCTCCTTGCTGCACGCTTCCGGGTGCAGGCACTGTCTGGAAACATGAGCAATATTATTTTTTTAATATTTTTTAAGCAGTTATTGGACTCGCGCTCGTACCGTATTTGCCATTGTTAAAGTATTAAACATTTTTATTCGTGGATAGGCTTGCGCCTGACGTTAAGCGACCTTTACAGTCTACGATGGAGCGCGTTATACATCGTTGATCAAGCCGTAGTCACCGTTAAAGTCAAGTATAACAATTAAGCTATACTGTTTACCAGGTGTCACAGAAATATGCAACAATACTTAAGAATTACAATAATAAGAGACCATTACTGAGCAAAAAATCGGCTGTTTACAACCGTACGTTATGTCACCGTATTTGTTTTTATTTTTAATTTTTTTCTTTGAAACAAGCTGATTTTTTTATGCCATCTGAGGTATGGGACCTAATACAAGTGGCGGGAAGACGCTGGATGCAAACCGCTTCCAATCGGTCTTTTTGGAAATCCTTGGTGGCCTATGTCCTGCAGTGGACTTCTTATGGCTGAGATGATGATGATGATGAGGTATGGTCCCGTAGGTTGTTCACTATTAAGACTAAATATGAATGTTCCAATATTATGCGATACCATACCCGACATCTTTTTAGTCGAGGATTTTTATACCGACCTGCATGTTAATATTATACAACAGTTTTAACATAATATGTAAATCTGTTATTGGCCTTAACTTAAGCCTTAAGGTTAAGCACAAAGCGTGCAGCTATCTATTCTATTTCACGCATCACAACATTTTAACACATAAAATCACTAAAGTTAAATAAAAAATCGGCCAAGTGCGAGTCGGACTCGCGCACGAAGGGTTCCGTACCATTATCTATAAAAACGGCATAAAAATCACGTTTGTTGTATGGGAGCCCCCCTTCAATATAAATTATATTATAATTTAATTAATTATTTTTAAAATGAATAATATAACTCAATATTCAGTGAATATTTCAAGTGTCTACCTGTTGCCGTAATCAATATCGAGCAAAAACAAGCAAAAAAAAACCACGTTTGTTGTATGGGAGCCCCCTTAAACATTTATTTTATCCTGTTATTTGTATTTGTTGTTATAGCGGCAACAGAAATACATCATCTGTGAAAATTTCAACTGTCTAACTATCACGGTTCATGAGATACAGCCTGGTGACAGACGGACGGACGGACGGACGAACGGACGGACAAACAGCGGAGGGTCCCATTTTTACCCTTTGGGTACGGAACCCCAAAAAGTGACAAAGGCTGTTGGTGGCAAAGAGAGTTTTGTTTATTTAGATAATTAGGAGAATATAAAAAAAAATGTTTTTCTTAGATATCATTTATTTTGGCTGAGGAGTTCCAAAATATGTTTTTACAAAACTCCATCGCCATTATAAATGATATGCTAAATATTTTTTTATTTCTCCTATCTAAATAAACAATATCTCTCACTTTTATAATATGGGGATAACTTCACTTTTATGACTGGCCTTGACTTGACTGGCTTTGTGGCTCAGTTGGTAGTGTGCTTACGTCTACCTGCTGAACTGAAAGGTCGTGGGTTCAATCCCCACCCAGGGCAAACATTTGTGTGATGAGCATGGATGTTTGTTCTGTGTCTGGGTGTTTCTATGTATCATATGTATATATTTACAAAAAGAAAAAGTGTGTATTCTATCAGCCATTTAGCTCCATAGTACAAGCTTTGCTTAGTTTGGGCTAGATGGTGTTGTGTGAAATGTCCACAAATATTTATTTTATTATTTATTTATAATATGGGGATTAAATAAAATCACTTAGTGGGGAACTGGGGACTCAGTGATTTTATTTAATTAAAATGTTGCGATGCGCGAGAGATGCGCGCTGCGGGCTTTGAGTAAAACCTTACCAACCTTATGTTAAAAATGTATGTTATTCATTGTATATTTAAGGACTGTGTATTTTACTGAACGAACAATATAAAATAAATAAATAAAAATACAAGTTCAAACGAACCAAAAGTAAAAAAAAAACAGTTATTCAAACGCAAATATGCAGAAGCGATCCGGATGCAGTGAACTTTGGCTCGCACGGAAATCGGAACACATTCATGTTTCCACCGTACTAACTACCGGATATTCTGTTACATATCCCAGCATACTCCTGGATATGCTGTGACAAATACAATACATACCCCTAGATATTCTGTGACAAATGTCATACATACTCCTAGATATTCTGTGACAAATGCCATACATAATTACTGAATAGTCTGTATTGTATCCCATACATACTGTTGGATATTCTGTGATACATCCATACATACTGCTGATTATTCTGTGTTACATAATGCATGAGCAGACTGAATGGGGTCCCGTGTCCATTGAACTATGGGTAATAGATAGTGCGATGTGGTTGTTAAACTTTTTGGGACGGTTTTTTGACGTGATAACGTCTTATAAATCGATGAACGCCAGCTGCACGCACGAAAAAGTGTCACGTTCCGCCTGAGCCGAGCGTGCAAGCGAGAGCGCGGAACAAGCGATAGAGGCACGATCGGCCTAAGCGTTCGGCTAGTGACGCATCGTTATCACTTAAATTATCGTCCATAAACCGACTTTACAGACAATCATTTAAAAAAAAAAATTTTTTTTTTTTAGAAATTATTTATGTATGTTTAGGACGAATTTTCTCCTTATATATCACATTGGATGAGGAGTAAAGGTTTTACTTTTCAAGCTTATTAAATCCTTCACGATTGAAAACTTATTAGAGCCCTCTCTTCACCCGCTCGTTTTTTCTGCTGTCAAGAATGAGATTTGTCATTGAATGTATCATTTTTTAATAAAGGGTAAGTTAGTGATAATTTAGGCGTTAATGTTTTGATCTCTTCCGGCCGTATTGGCAACTAAGATTTGCAACAAGTTGCCAAAATGGAAAATAAAATATTGCTATTGATCTTCCTTTGGTAAGGCTTGTGAATAAATATGTATACAAATTAATATACATTTATTTATCAACGCATATATATTTATTTATATTTATGTATATATATGTCACCGGAAAATAACAAGATCCGCAAGTTTATAAATTTCCTAAAAATTTCTAGGAAATTTATAAACTTTCGTAGGATTCTAAACGAGAGATAAATTGTATTATTTTACGGTTAGGTTAGGTTAGGGTTTTTTTTAACCTAACCTAAACTAATCATATAAATTATTTACCACGAGATGTCGCAAATTGATAAATTTACGAAAATGTGGGCGTAAAATAATACAATTTATCTCTCGTTTAGAATCCTACGAAAGTTTATAAATTTCCTAGAAATTTTTAGGAAATTTTTAAACTTGCGGATCTTGTTATATTCCGGTGTCATATACATAAAGTTAAGTTTTGTATTTAATTTATGATAAGTCTTAGAGAACATATTTATTCTAGTTTAATTTAGACTGAATTTTATAAGACTTCACAAGCTTTACCAAAGGATGATACTAAAGACTTCATCATCTCAGCCATAAGAAGTCCACTGCTGGACATAGGCCTCTCCCCCATGGATTTCCAAAAAGACCGATTGGAAGCGGCTTGCATCCAGCGTCTTCCCGCCACTAAAGACTTGCACGAAGGTAAATCTTAACAATCTCTCTCGCCCATCACAACATTTTTAAACATATAAAATCATTGAGTAGGGATATTAGAAAAGTAAGAGCTGAATTTGTTTATTTAGAGACGAAAAACAGAGGAAAAACTCTGACGCCGGCGGGCCACGCAGTAGGCGAGTCGAACCGTTCGTAAATACTCCCGGGAATGCCGATTACAAAGGCAGTGTGTCTGTCTGTTTTAATTTCCCTTTTTTCTACGAAATATTCTTTCGAACCATGCATTTTGTTTAGGTAGTTCACTATATTCTGCGTACTCGTATCAGGTGTAAAAGACCAGGCCTGAATATATTTGAGAGTGTATTATAACTGATGTATTATCTGCCTACAAACTGATAAGCAGTTTGGCAGAATTATCTCATAAAGTTTCATGATGTAATTGAAGAATAAATAAATAAAACCCTAAAAAATATATTAATTAAAAAAGGCTATTATACGATAGAAGAGTTTTTTAAAGACAAACACATAATAGAATAAACCGTTCCGCTCCGCACTAGATTGCTATACCCTATTAGGGTGATTATGTATGTATGTACCTATACTATATATGTAATTGTAATGCAATGTAAAATAAACAATTAAAAAAAAAAAAAAAATTAATCAGATATCATTTATACTGGCGACGGAATTAGAAAAATACATATATTTACTTATACCTCAGCCAATTTAAAAGGTATCGAAGGAAAGCTTGTTTTTAATTATTTCTCCTGTCTAAATAAACAAATTCAGCTCTCACTTTTCTAATATTTAATGATTTTATATGTTTAAAAAAATTGTGATGCGCGAGAGACTCGCGCGTTGAGCGAATCCTTAATATGTCACAGCAGATTTGAATTTAAAAAGAAGAATACTGAAAATTCAGGAACAAGTTTGAGAAACGTTAAATTTATTCAGTTTAACGATAAAGGCATATAATTAAAACATGAGCGAGCCGGTTATGGGAAATTTCATGGTAATTTTATGATTATAATGTAAATTAAGGGATTTTTTAATTATACACGAACTCATATAAAAGTTATATGTTTAGGTAAACTTATTTTGTGCCGAGTGAGCGAACGAAGCGAGTGTCTGCACTGCACAAGTTAAAAGACAAGTGCCTACATTAAAAGAAAAACAAAATAACCAACTGCAGAAAAGCGGTTTTTGCAGTTTAACTATAACTTACGACTTCGTTACGCTGTTGAGTATACGTTTTTTTGTGAGATAGTATGCGTAAAATCACTGCAAAAGATAATAAGTAAATAAATAAATAATAAACAAGTATAAGTTTATAAAACTCAATAACCCCCGAGTGCCCCCGACAAAATATAGCTGAATCGATTTTCATGAAACATAACTAAGACTAAGAGTACAAAATCTTATTTCAAACAAAAAACTAGATCAAAATTGCTCCATCCGTGTGAGAGCTACGATGCCACAGACACGTACGTCAATATAATCGAATAGTTGAGCAGTGGGGACCCCCCAATGTTTGCCCACTGCTCAACCAAACTGCTCAACTATTATAATAGTTGAGCAGTGGGGACCCCCAATGTTTGCCCACTGCTCAACCAAACTCAACTCAACAATGATAATAGTCTAGTAAAAATCTTATTTCAAACAAAAAACTAGATCAAAATTGTTCCATCCATGTGAGAGCTACGATGCCACAGACACATACGTCAATATAATCGAATAGTTGAGCAGTGGGGACCCCCCAATGTTTGCCCACTGCTCAACCAAACTGCTCAACTATAATAATAGTTGAGTAGTGGGGACCCCCCAATGTTTGCCCACTGCTCAACCAAACTCAACTCAACAATGATAATAGTCTAGTAAAAATAAGATTTGTGACAACATAAAATACAACTAAGCATATTGTTATTTAAATGAATGTACTGGTGTTTTGTAATACATTTGACACAATTTCATAATTATATTATAAAAGCTAATTTTGTTACCTTTACACGCCAAAACAGCTGAACCGATCGTTATGAAAATTAGAATAGAGATAGCTTTGGACCTGGAGACGGACATAAGCTATTTATCATCATCATAATCATCACCATTTTTCATAATTACGCAAGTGAAACCGCGGAACGCAGCTATTCTATAAATCGGGGATTATTGTTGATTTAAGATTTTTAGCTATTTTCCTATCATAATTTCAAAGAGTAGCCCCAGTTGCAAATACTGTGATGTGCTCCATACAAACGGATTTATTTTTACTAGACTATAAATAGGCAGCTAAGCATTATCCTTTTTCCCTATATATTTGATACCCATCTTATACAGTCTGGTATTTTGTTCTTTTAATGTACATATCTTTTATCGCAAACTACGCCAAGTATATTTTTTGTTATTTTTTTACACATTTATATTGAAGGGCGCCATGTCAAGTTTTTACTCCGCACTCGCTATAAGTGTGGTCAAGATCGTGTCGAGACAGGCATGTATAGTAGAGTTCCACTATAATCTAAAACAAAACTACTTGGCAATTATTGTTTGTTTAGACTGCTTTGTAAAAGGGTCAATGACCTCTGTACTATAATGACTTAACTATTTTATATATTTATTGTTATATATCGAAAAGTTGTAATCACAGAGCGATCAAAATAATTATATTGTCTACTGCTACAGTTAATCATGAATTTCTAGGTCTAATAGTTCAAAAATGCAAAGGGGGACACCGGGGACACATTTTTTCACCTTTAGCGAGCTTTATCTCGCACACATCATAATTATGTGAGAAAAAATAAGATATTGAACCTGAGTCACATTTTAAAATACCTATTCAACGATATAACACACGATGGAGTGGGGTTGAAAAAATACCGTCTCTTCCATAGACTTCTATAGATACCCCAAGTGTATGTACCTAGCATGTCAAGAACGATAAGAAATCGCAGTTGATGACCAAGATTTATTTAATTTCAAGTGATATATACTTCCGATTCGATATTTTGTCAACTAGTTACTATCGTACAAGCGCGTGGATGCATTGGGTTGAATAGATTTCGCGCGGATGGAACATTTCATCACAAAATCGTTTATGTGACGTCACAGTCGGTACCAAAAATGTGGCACTCAGGTTTTCATATGAATGAAGTCGCATGCTCCATCTACTATGTCTATGGTCTCTTCTTTGCATATATGGAGTGAGACTCCTATTTTGAATTTTTTGACAAATGTACTACGCTACTTTGTAGCGGTTCACGAAACACATATACATGCCAAATTTTTAGTTTATGAAGCGGTTCACGAAACACATATACATGCCAAATTTAGTTTATGAAGGGATGTAGGTTATGATAATCTCTGAGTAAAATGCCTATGAGATACGGACAGACAGACAGACAGACAGAAATGGGGAAAATATAACATTCCACGTATACTACGGAACCCTAAAAAGTTGTATTTTCCGTGTGCAAACAACGTGCACGGACCCACGTCACAGTGACGGGCGGATGTATAAATAGATCTATATCAGTCACAAGCGATTTGTTTGAGCTGCGCTTGCGCTCCCTACGAAGGACGCCAAGATGACGTACAGAGCGGAGCAAAGGTCAAATGTCACTACAGATACTTAAGTTTACTTGCGTAAATACATTTAAATTGTATTTTGTGAGTGACATAGATATTTATACACAGTTATGTGAGTACCGTCTTATGAACGAAGCGTATTTTAAATAGAGTAGTTGTGTTCAATATTTCTCCATGACATCGAAGGCACACTTTCAATAGATCGAACTTTGTCTATCAACTTATGTCTTCTTCTTCTTTTTGCCCCTCACGGGGTTTGGACTCGCGCGGTTTGCGCAGTTGACATTTTCAAGTTTGTAAATATTGAAGTTTTAGTTTGAGTTTTGGCGTCTTATTAACATGTTGTTGCTTTGTTTTATTTTCCTAAACTTGTGTTATTTCGTACATTAATGCTATAAAAATGGTGGTGTTTTATTCATTAAATGTTCGATAAAGTGCGTGAGTGTGAGCAAGTGAAACAAAGCAGTGAAACGTGTGATTTTACGTTGTCGGCAAAACTCCATAGAAGCTTCTAGTAAAGTCGCTATCACTTTACTGAGGCAAGACTTAAATTTGAAAATGACTGTTTACGTGACTTAGACTGTGACTAGAACACTATATAACTTGTATTATTCAAGAAACTTGAAAATATTTCGATACTTGACACTGGCAAATCGCTAATCGCGGGGTCCAATACAAAAAAGAAGAAGTTGAAATGCAGACAATATGCTTAAATTCCATATTCAAATTACACTATCTCCCAATGTGACATAATGAAATATTAAAGCAATGACCTACTTTAGGCTCTCCATATACGTATGACATTTAAAGAACCATTATCAACCACCTGTGAAAAAAACACTTCTTGATTGATCACTAATTGACTGACGCATTTATATCAACGCACAGCCTCATGTTTTTCCATATCTGTTGTTCCTATTTATGAAACAACACCGGCCAATACGAGTTTGACACCAAATACGTAGATAGGTTTTCCCCGTCTCTGTGTGGTAAACCTCAAAGTAAGGTAATCGCCTGACTCGTCTTCAGTCGCAAGTTCGCGACACGTCGGGCAACGCTGGTCACTGTTCACAAGTCACAGTGTTTAGACACTGTGTCGTGATTTGTGAACAGTGACAATTCCATCTTGTGTATGCTTAGAAAGTGCAACACTAAGGCGCGTCGCCCACACGAGCCGGAGTCGAGGCGGCGTCGAGCCACGGGCGTACAAGCGGCGCGCTGCTTCTACGTTTCCTTCAGGTTCAAATGGCAGTGCGCCCACACACTAGAGTCGCGTCGCAAGCGACGTGGAGTCGAGGCGCGGTCGCGGCGGAGTCGCGGCAGGGGTGCTATGCGCGACCGCGCCGCGACTCCACCGCCATTTTGTTATTTTGTTTCGTGCGTAGACGTGTTTACATTGTAATGTGTGAAGGAAGCATAGCCGCCCGCGCCTCGACTCTAACATAAACACCACGCCTCGACTGTGCCGCGACGCCGCCGCGACCGCGCCTAGACTTACCAGTGAGCGACGCGCCTAAGATATTAGGGTCAACATACGAATAGGCCTTAAGAATATGTAGGTATTATCAGTGAAATGCAGTGAATAAGTATTATGTGTTATAAAGTGCTAAGAATTGAATTTAGTTGCTTTATAACTATTAGGAAATATTTAAAATGCTATTTTTAACCCCCGATTTAAAAAGAGAGATTGCTTGTCAGTTACAACACTCCTCGTGTTAGCTTGACATGTGTAACTGTGTGTCTGTATATTTGTGTGTGTTGCTGTTTATGTCTGTAAGTCTGCCTGTCTGTGGCATCGTAGCTCTCATGCCGATGGACCGATTTTGATCTAGTATTTTTGTTATTTAAATGAATGTATTTATTTTAATATTATTACAAAAACGAAATTTTAAAATTTTATTATTTTATTTATGTATTTTTTATGTTCGATAGAGGATTTGATAGATAGTGTTCTTAGCTATGTTTTATCAAAATTGACTCAGTCGTTTTTTTTTTTATATCGAGGTTTTTGGATTCTAAGCTTACTTGTTATAATTTTTTACAACATTTCTGTTATTTTTTTTACTGGTATACTTTATATCTTATTATTGTTTAAGTTATTTTTGAAGTTTCGGCAGCCTAGTCAGGAGACCGTCTGACTTGCGATCCGCGGGTCCTGGGTTCGAATCCCGCGGCACGCACCTCTGTCTTTTCGAAATTATGTGCGTATTGTTGATTGGCCGCCAACTTCAAACGATGAAGGAAAACATCGTGAGGAAACCTACATGACTGAGAGTTCTCAATGATCTTGAAGTCTGCCAACCCGCACTTGGCCAGCGTGGTGGACTATGGCTTTACCCTTCTCACAATGAGAAGATGGCCCGCGCCCAGCAGTGGGACAGTTTGAACAAACAGGCTAAAACTAAAAATCTAAACTAAATACTGAACATTTCAAATTATTGTTTGAAGAATCCTTAAACGAGTCAAAGAGCACAATAAATACCGTTTCTCTGATCCAAATTAACAAACAAACGTCCGGGCCAGTGAAAGAAAACTTCGCCAGTTAATACAATTAGATTATACTCACTCGGTAAAAAAATAATTTAAAGGCATCTTTATTATTATTTATGTAAATGGCCCTTAGTTTCGTTTGTCTAGCTTTAAAGTTTTGGTTAGGTTAAAGGTTACAAAAGGCATGTAAAGGTTACAAAAGAGTTACCTGAGTGGCGGTTGACCATCCGTGACTAGCCTGAAGAGGGGGGAGTGGGGGTCCACTTGAAGAGATCTTACGAAGTCGTCGAACTGAAAAAAAGCAAAATATAACAGAGTTAAAAAAATGTCAATCAACATTAATACCTATAGCATAAAAAAAAATATGCAACCTTGCTGTTACTAAGAATATTCTAGTTGAGCAAAGTTGATCGACTATTACTCGTTAACTTGTAAAACCTACTTGTGATATTTTTCCTTACAATTTGGTTAACGAAATGAATTGCTGGATTTTTTTCAGCATACTATTCAACAAGAATCATTTAGCTGGTAGAGAGGGAGAGACACTTGACCCTAACAAAAATTATCATTTTAAAGCCTAATATTTTGCAAAAGAGACCAATATAAATATGGAATACTAAATTGAATAATATATTTTTGAATTACCTAAAATATCCAATTACAGCCAACACCAAGGGTTATACGAGAAAAAAATCATCCCTACTTTACGTGTAGAGAAATTACAAGGGTACCTCCCTTGTAATTATTCTATTCCCATAGAAAGTGTTTTCAAGATATATTTTAATTACGCCGATAATGTAGTAAAATTTGTTTTAGCACTTGATAACGAGGCCCTAGAAAAGTATAAAGTGCTAAAGTGAAGCAATTTCAGCGCAGTTGGTTGTGCATTCAACTTTTATATTGGAAAGCACCTTTTGAAAAAGAAACTGCGAGCTAATCTTCCGTGTAGGAAAAATATCATTAGGAAACTGAATTATGGTGTTTGAGTATTAATTTTGCAGCCTAGGTGTTTGACGATAGCTTTTCCACTTATAGTCTCAAGTGGAAAAGCTATCGTCAAACACCTAACGATGCTATGACTATCAACCACCTACTTGAAAGCCAGTTCTTATTCCGTGTTATGTACCTATGCTTACCATCTTCGACCACATTATATTGCTTAAAACATCTCTGTCAGACATAGAAGTGAAATAATTCACATTATTAATGCATTTTTAGGTGTATAATTAACTTAAAATCCATTGTCAATTTTACCTACAATTAAAGAAAATACGTTGACTTTTTTGTTTACAATATTTTTACGTAGGTAAACTAAATAAGACCAAAAAATATAATTTAAACAAGTTTTGTATAATTAAATCCGAAATCTTGGACATACATTTTTCAGTCACAAGTTCTTGTGTTTAGAAAATGGTGGAAAACTTTTAAAACTTCCATCATATTTGTAAATTTTATGCATAAATTAACATTTATAATGTTTGGCGACTACAACTCACGCATTCATCAATCAATTTTATTACTCATCTTTTGGTAAAAAAATCAAGAATCTTTAAACCAGGCTATGTCCAAAGTTGCGTTAGCAAAGTCAATGTTACCCACGCTGACAGTATTGTTATTCTATAGGTATATATTTTCTATTTCATTCTTCTCTTTGTTAATCACCTCACCATCTATTTATTATTATCATTTCTCCATACCAAAATTAGCGATAAGGCCGCCTGTTGTTTCACTAGCATTTAATCCCTTTTCGCTATGTAATTTGTGGTTTAGTTAAGGTGTAAACAATAAAGAGTTTATCTATCTATCTAAATTATTTTTTTGTAAGTAAATAGATTATCGACTGACCACCAACTCGCCTGATGCTGACCGTTGTGCAGCACGCATCAAGAACGTAGACCCGAATCGTCATTATCTGATTTAGATGATTTTTACGCGACTGCGAAAGAACTAGGTTATGTTTTTATACGATAGAAATCATGCATTACTAAAGTTTTCATGGTGTTTTGAAACTTGGTAATCTTATAGATTTCCATATAAATGAAACAAATTTTAAAGGACTTATCGCGAATATTTTAATAATTTAAAATAAATGACCAAGTGCATGTCGTGCCACACGCAATGTATTATTTATTTATTAAATCAAATTAGTACCGCGTTGTTTGTAGGATTCCGTAGTTACATATCATGATTTATATGACGGTCCTATGTAATAGGGCGAATTCTGTGTATATGACCTTAAAACAGGGTCTCTTGTTTGATACTACGAATATATGAGTTAACTACTTAGTAAATCAATAAACTAATACATAGCGTACATTATATATAATAAAAATAAAATACACATGAGTTAACTTATGTTAATTTAAATGAAATATTCATTTTTGACTTGAATGGAATATTCATTTGTGACATAATTTTTCATGATGAGTTACATCACGAAAAATAAGAAAAAGAAGGATTTGACAGTTTATATTCTCTTTGGGTTTCACATTTTCCAACAAATGACGCACTAAATGATTCTCACTTAGATTATATACCTCTAGATTCCGTGTTCAAATACTAGGCGCATCGTTCAATATGAAGCAAAAACGTTTTACGTGTGTGAGTGAGCCGCCTATCGAGGGTGTATTGCTTACACCATTTACATGTGTGTGCACGATGCTTGTGATACCAGTGCTTAGATATTTCCCCAAAACATAGAGACTTAAAAAAATTATTTGGAGTCGATATTATTCAACCGGAAATTTAAACCTAACATTACTGTTGAAAGCATGCAAGTCCAAATTGGGCTCGTTTGCTTTGGTGTCTTAAGCACTTTATGTTTCAGATGATATCTGACGAAGGTATCAGATGATTGCCACTGGAACACCCTGATGGAAAGGACTAAGACAGTCCATTTTGGGCTCGTTTGCTTTGGTGTCTTAAGCACTTTCTGCTTCATATGATGACGAGGGTCTGACGAAGGTATCAGATGATTGCCACTGGAACACCCTGGTGGAAAGGACTAAGACAGTCCAGTTTGGGCTCGTTTGCTTTGGTTTCTTAAGCACTTTCTGCTTTATATGATGCCGAGGGTCTGACGAAGGTATCAGATGATTTCCAATTGAACACCCTGATGGAAAGGACTAACACAGTCCAGTTTGGGCTCGTTTGCTTTGGTATCTTAGGCATTTTCTGCTTCATATGATGACGAGAGTCTGACGAAGGTATCAGATGATTGCCACTGGAACACCCTGGTGGAAAGGACTAAGACAGTCCAGTTTGGGCTCGTTTGCTTTGATGTCTTAAGCACTTTCTGCTTCATATGATGACGAGGGTCTGACGAAGGTATCAGATGATTGCCACTGGAACACCCTGGTAGAAAGGACTTAGACAGTCCAGTTTGGGGTCGTTTGCTTTGGTAGCTTAAGCACTTTCTGCTTCATATGATGACGAGGGTCTGACGAAGGTATGAGATGATTGCCACTGGAACAACCTGGTGGAAAGGACTAAGATAGTCCAGTTTGGGCTCGTTTGCTTTGGTGTCTTAAGCACTTTCTGCTTCATATGATGACGAGGGTCTGACGAAGGTATCAGATGATTTCCACTGGAACACCCTGGTGGAAAGGGCTAAGACAGTCTAGTTTGGGCTCGTTTGCTTTGGTGTCTTAAGCACTTTCTGCTTCATTTGATGACGAGGGTCTGACGAAGGTATCAGAGGATTGCCGATGGAATACCCTGATGGAAAGGACTAACACAGTCCAGTTTGGGCTCGTTTGCTTTGGTGGCTTAAGCACTTTCTGCTTCATATGTTGACGAGGGTCTGACGAAGGTATCAGGTGATTGGCACTGGAACACCCTGTTGGAAATTACTAAGACAGTCCCGTTTGGGCTCGTTTGCTTTGGTATCTTGAGCACTTTTTATTATCAAGTAAATAATTACGCTTCAAAAATTGTATTACACTGTAAATACAATTTAAAGCTGGTTTTCAGAACAAGGTTTACGGTGCCATTTGAAAGAAAAACAAATAATATCAGAAACATATTCTATATGATTATATAAGATTTCATTGACATTGCCATATGTAATTTAACATGTGTACATTTGATTGAAATTTGACATAATAGTAATATGACATAATAAGAATCTTGACATGGATTAAATTAAATTTCTTATGTTAAAAATAATGACGAATCTGATTGGAAAACTATTCAATTTTGATGAAACTGAACATGCATATGGCCGCCATCACGGAAATAATATTGTCAAGGTGACGGTAGAGGGACACTTAAAATAAATAAAAATATTTAAAAAAAGAACGACTGCGTCAATATCAGCCATCTATTAAATTCATTGCAGAACTAAAAAGATAGAAACAAGATTTTAATTTGAATATTTTATTTTCACCGTTCCGACAGCGTTGTCAACGCTGTCGGACGCATAACGGAGGGATAACACGCTCACTTCTCATAATTTGGTTGGTGATATAGGTAGAGCAACTCGGAGTGAGCAGATGCCTCCGACTGCGTTTGTGAACACTGTCAACTAAGATTATTCAAAACCAAAAATGGAAAAAAATGGGACGCCACGTGCATTTGCACTTTCGCCGCCTGTCACTTGAGTCGCTCGGTCCACGCATCGGGGGCGGCTGTTGAGGATGCTTCGAATAAAAAACGCCAGAAGTATGCGGCTTTGGAGGTGAGGTATGATTTTGTACCTATTGCTGTCGAGACCATGGGTAGCTGGGGCACTGAAGCCAAAAGTTTGATTCACGAGTTAGGACGCCGGATATGGGAAAAGTGTGGTGACCCCCGCTTCGGCTCCTACCTGGTGCAAAGGTTGTCCATCGCTATTCAACGCGGTAACGCAGCTAGTGTCATGGGTACTTTTGCGCCTGGTAAAGTTCAGGGCGGGCTTTATGACTGAGCTTAACTGAGCTTACAGGTTTTTAAATATATAATTAATGAAATGACGTTGTTGATGACTTGTAAACCAAAATAAAATATTCAATTTGAAATCCTGTTTCTATCTTTTTAGTTCTGCAATGAATTTAATAAAGATGGCAGATATTGACGCAGTTGTTTTTATTTTAATATTTTTATTTATTTTAAGTGCCCCTTGTTTTTCTTTTAAATGGCACCGTAAGCCTTGTTCTGAAAACCAGCACACTGTAAATACATTTTTTGAAGCGTAATTACTTACTTACTTTTATGCAGTAAAAAGTGCTCAAGATACCAAAGCAAACGAGCCCAAACGGGACTGTCTTAGTCCTTTCCACCAGGGTGTTCCAGTGGCAATCATCTGATAACTTTATCAGACCCTCGTCATTATATGAAGCAGAAAGTGCTTAAGACAGCAAAGCAAACGAGCCCAAACTGAACTCTCTTAGTCTTTTCCACCAGGGTGTTCCAGTGGCAATAATCTGATACCTTCGTCAGACCCTCGTCATCATATGAAGCAGAAAGTGCTTAAGACACCAAAGCAAACGAGCCCAAACTAGACTGTCTTAGTCCTTTCCACCAGGGTGTTCCAGTGGAAATCATCTGATACCTTCGTCAGACCCTCGTCATCATATGAAGCAGAAAGTGCTTAAGACACCAAAGCAAACGAGCCCAAACTGGACTATCTTAGTCCTTTCCACCAGGGTGTTCCAGTGGCAATCATCTGATACCTTCGTCAGACCCTCGTCATCATATGAAGCAGAAAGTGCTTAAGACATCAAAGCAAACGAGCCCAAACTGGACTGTCTTAGTCCTTTCCATCCGGGTGTTCCATTGGCAATCATCTGATACCTTAGTCAGACCCTCGTCATCATATGAAGCAGAAAGTGCTTAAGAAGCCAAAGTAAACGAGCCCAAACTAGACTGTCTTAGTCCTTTCCACCAGGGTGTTCCAGTGGAAATCATCTGATACCTTCGTCAGACCCTCGTCATCATATGAAGCAGAAAGTGCTTAAGACACCAAAGCAAACGAGCCCAAACTGGACTATCTTAGTCCTTTCCACCAGGGTGTTCCAGTGGCAATCATCTGATACCTTCGTCAGACCCTCGTCATCATATGAAGCAGAAAGTGCTTAAGACATCAAAGCAAACGAGCCCAAACTGGACTGTCTTAGTCCTTTCCATCCGGGTGTTCCATTGGCAATCATCTGATACCTTCGTCAGACCCTCGTCATCATATGAAGCAGAAAGTGCTTAAGAAACCAAAGCAAACGAGCCCAAACTGGACTGTCTTGGTCCTTGCCACCAGGGTGTTCCAGTGGCAATTATCTGATACCTTCGTCAGACCCTCGTCACCATATGAAGCAGAAAGTGCTTAAGACACCAAAGCAAACGAGCCCAAACTGGACTGTCTTAGTCCTCTCCATCAGGGTGTTCCAGTGGCAATCATCTGATACCTTCGTCAGATCCTCGTCATCATATGAAACAGAAAGTGCTTAAGACTAAGAGTCAATAGGTAATAAAACTCTTTCGTCACTTTTCCATTTTTGGCCAAAAACAAAGCTTATCATTGGTAAATATATTTTATACTCTTGGCAACACCAAGCATTATGGCGCCATATTTCAATATTTTTTAATTCATTTTAAATTTTGGTTTGTCATTTTGATAAGAAATACATCAGAAAATTGAATATTTACTTAAGAAATGTGATGTTTACACACTTTTCTTTTTTTCCTGGATGTTTTTTACAGGATTTTACAGCACAAACTGTTTTTTTTTTTATTAAAACATTTATATTCGTATTGTGATCACGCGGCGAGCGCTCCTGAATGACTGATTGGCATTTGGCGGGGGCCGGGAGGGGGGTCGATCGGAGATGTCAATATCAGTGCCTTTTAAGTGGAAGTTTTTACAGAACGCTTACTAGGCATCTAGACAATATATAATCTAAGGATTCTCATAAAGCTAATGATCCAATTTCATAGACCGATGATGACAGACTATCATCTATTTATCACTTCTCATCAATCAAATCACTCCGATTGCTCCATCAATTCTCGATGACTGCTAATCACTGGACAATTGAAGTTTTAATTTACTTACGGCCAAAGGTTACAGTTGCGTTTATCCTTTTTTCCGGGTTGTTACCTTCATGCGGTTTATAAATGATTTTTAAATGCGATTCTCATTAAATCCTACTGTCCTAGTTTTAGATTCAAGTTAATCAGTAAATGGACTAAAGTACTTTAAAATCGGTTTGGAAACAGAACAATCGTGGCAAAAATGGGAACTTACTTATAAACGCTGAATAAGGCAATAAGCTCATTTTAGTTAAACAGTGTTTTGTTCCGTTTTCGCGCGTTACAGTTCCCGGCTGACAGAAAGTGACAAGTCCTTATTCAGTGAAGATTGAGATTTGATTTTAAGACTGTGTGTTGCTAGTCAAACAAAATAATGAAATAAATACAGCAGCGCTCTCAATTCCATATTAGTTCTCTTTCCAAATAGACTATCAGTATCTCAGTTTGTTGTTTGGCTAGAAAATAAGAGCTATTCAGGAGGCCACTAGTAAATTTTTTTTTTTTCTTGTTTATCAGCCCTGTTTGTACAAACTGTCCCACTGCTGGGAACGGGCCATCTTCTCATTGTGAGAAGGGTTAGGCCATAGTCTGCCACGCTGGTCAAGTGCGGGTTGGCAGACTTCACACATCTTCAAGATCATTGAGAACTCTCAGACATATAGGTTTCCTCACGATGTTTTCCTTCACCGTTTGAAGTTGGCGGCAATCAACAATACGCACATAACTTCGAAAAGACAGAGGTGCGTGCCGTGGGATTCGAACCCAGGACCTGCGGATCGCAAGTCAGACGGTCCCACCACTAGGCTGCCGGAAACTTTAGTGTTAATTAATTAAAATGTTTAAATAACTAAATTAAAAAAAACGAATAAAATTACTGTACAAGTTGGTTCCTTTTTTAGTTTAGTGTTTTTTTTTTTTTTTTATTTAGAAATAGGTTTGTGGTTGACCGCCAACTCGCATGACGTTAAGCGACTTTGCGGTCTACGATGAAGTGCGCTTACCTAGAAGAAACCAAGTTTAGTGGTGCCTTCAGAATTGACAACAGTATTTAAATATTTACCGTCTTACTTATAAACGCATGTTAAAATCTTATTCACTGAATAAGGACTTGTCCCTTTCTATCAGACCGGAACTGTCACGTGCGAAAATGGAACAAACACTGCTTAAATAATTCGAACTTATTTGAGCACTGAGGCACTGACGCAACATCCTTAGCCCCTGTATAATATCGTTGTCTAATGTTAAATTTATATTTCTTACACAAATATAGCAACGTTTTTTTCTTCTGCACATTTGTTTTTCGATTGAGAGCAAATAGTTGCAGTTAACCGTATACTTTTAAGAAGACCGACAAATCTCCTGCACATATAAGTAATAAAATAAAATATTTCTCATATATTTTTTCTAAGCTGGCATTAAGTATAAATTAAAGTGGCTGCCGGTGTTTTTGCAACATTTTAGAGAGGTACATCCGTCCTAAAAACTAGACAGCCTTCGCAAACACTGATTAAGCTCAAAGTTGAACCATGAAAACTGTAGTTTAGACGAAAGTTAAGAAACTACGGTTAAGTTTTTTTTATACAAGATAGATCTACGATTGACCACCAACTCACCTGATGTTACGCGATGGTGTGGCCGAGGATGGAGATCGTCGGTCTAGAAGATCTATTCACTCTAGCCTTGAAAATTCCAAGATTGTAGGTCTCAGGAAACAGAGATGGCGGCAAAGAATTCCATTCCTATGCAGTACGCATCAAGAATGTGGATCGATATCGTTGAGTACGGATTTTTGGCATTTCAAAGAGAAATGGGTGGTAATTCGCCAACTTTCTGCTAGTCCTGTAGTGAACTTAAGAAAAAGAAATGTTGCAGAAGTCCACATCACAGTCTAACTTAAATTCTGCGAATGCCAGAGATGAACTTGTTCCAGATGATGGTTTAGTCTCCGCCAATATGACAAACAGTCAAAATAATGATTTAATTAAAAATAATGCCGAACAGAAAGATGAGCAGATTACTCAAGAAATAAAAAAGAGGATTGTGATAATAGGAGATGAAGAAGGAAGAGGACTCAATAAAGCTCTCAGAAACTTATTAGGACTTACTTACGATATACAGTCAATTTTAATGCCAGGAGCATCATTGGTGGTTATGCTCAATTCTAATCTAAAATACTGCTTGACATTATCAAGATCTGATTATATAATACTTGCAGGTGGATCTAACGATAGAAACCCTTTGAGCCTAAAGTCTCACTTGTATTGTCTGCTAAGTAGATTAAGTAATACTAACGTGATAATATCAGAAGTTTTTAAAAATAACTGTTTGAATACCACTATATTAAACTCAATGTACAAGTATGTAAGCAACCAGTTTTCCTGGTCCACGGCGGTAGGATATAATATGCTGGATGAGCGTAATTCAGGGAGGTACCGTGTGCTTAATTTGTCCAGAAGTATTTTGAGAGAGATCTTACGACTGGACAATAAACGGAGATATTTGGAGTACTGTCATTCTCGGTCCATTGCAACAGTTAATGTTAGAAGTAATAAAGTCTCTCAAAGTACCCAAACCGATGAGATAGATTTTTTTCGGGACCTTGATAAATAAATCTGAAAATGACGTGTTTCAAGCATTTCACCAAAATATTAGAAGCATAAAAAGTAAAATAGCGGAACTTGAATTGTATTTAGGATCTAAGAGTAAGAAGTATGACGTACTATGCTTTTCAGAAACTCATTTAAAATCTAGTCAATTAAACACTATTAAACTGGAAGGTTATGAACTTGCTACACATTTCTCTAGGAATCAAACCCGTTGTGGTGGTGTTTGCATATTCGTCCGTAACTCTTTAGATTACCACAAACTGGATTGGCTTTCTGATGTATCCGTAGAAGGGGTAATAGAATGCTGTGCTATAAATATACCACAGTTAAACATAATAATTATGGCTTTATATCGCCCACCAATTAGTAATTTTGACATTTTTTTTTCTAAATTTGATGACATTTTATTTAAACTATTGCGTAAATCACGTAAAATAAATAAAAAAATTATAATTTTGGGTGACTTCAATTTAAATTTGTTAAAAACTAATAAACATACAAAACGACTAGCAACTACTCTCAAATTATACAATCTGCACTGTGCTATAGACAAAGCAACTCGAATCACTTCTACTACTAGCACGTGTATAGATCTAATTATCACTAATATTAAACATTATAAGGCCGATATCCTCAACACAGGGCTATCTGACCATACCGGTCAGGTTGTTACTCTTCCATGTAGCTTAAGTTACACGGAGAGATACTGGTACGATTTTAAGCGGAAAATAGACCAAAACCTACCAATATTTTTGAAGTACATTGCACAGGTTAGTTTTGCCGATGTGTATGAAAAGTGTAATGTCAATGATGCATATGATGTTTTTCTGGAAATATTCAAAACTATACACGATTTGTGTTTTCCTCTAGAAAAAATAACTATAACACACAAACGTAAACCTAATTGGAAAACTAAAGGTTTAGTCGTCTCTAGTAAGGCCAAAAGGAAACTATACGTACAACTACAAAAAAATGGATCAACATGCAAAGTCAATCATTATAAGAAATATAAAGCTATACTAAAGTCTTCTATTCGGTTTTCTAAACGGACATCAAATTTAAAATATATAAAAAATAGCACTAATAAATCAAAAGCTACCTGGGGACTAATCAAAATGTACACTTCACCAAACAATCATATAAAGCAAACCATACAGTCGATACAAACCGGAGAACGCGTACTGAGTAACCCGGAAGACATTGCCAATTTTATGAACAATTTGTTTATCACACAGAATTCATTGGATAAAAATATAAATTACATTAATAATAGATATAAGTCTTCTTGCAATACTATTTGCAATAGTATTTTCTTGACCCCGACGGATAGAGACGAGATATTAAAAATAGTAAGGCGGTTAAAGAATAAGAAAAGCAGTGGCTATGATGGAATAACAATGCAGGTAGTTAAATCCTGTATCACATATATAGTAGAACCATTGGTTTATATTATCAATTTAATGCTTGAACAAGGCTATTTTCCCGATCAGTTAAAGATAACTATAGTAAAACCATTGCATAAAAGGGGACCTAGAAATAATCCAAATAATTTTCGGCCTATAGCACTTTTACCTGCCTTCTCCAAAGTCTTTGAAAGTATAATTTACGACAGATTATTGAGTTTCTTTGAGATAAATGATATCCTTTGTCCGAATCAATTTGGTTTTCGGAAAGGCAGGTCAACAACCATGGCAATCTATTCAATGCTGAGCAGAGTCTGGGAATCCCTGGATCGGAAAGAACCATGTACAGCGCTGTTTATTGACATGTCAAGGGCGTTTGACTGCGTAGTACCAGCTACTCTGCTACAGCAACTTGAACGGGTTGGCATACGTGGACCAGCTCATGATCTCTTTCGGTCATATTTTAGTCACAGAAGGCAAAGTACAGTTATCGATACGTATAATAAAGAGACTAAAGCGATTGAAATCATTCAATCAGTTGAAGGTAGTGTGAATATTGGCGTGCCGCAAGGTAGCATCCTGGGCCCACCATTGTTTTTGGGATACATAAATGAGCTACCATCTTTAATTAATCATCACACTGTATTATATGCGGATGATGCTACCGTGTTATTTGTAAAGAGTGAGCAAAATGATATAGCTTATAATAACACTATTATGACTACGCTAAAAACTCTGGTAGATTGGTTAAATGCTTTAAATCTTCAGACTAATATTTCAAAAACTAAAATAATGCAGTTTCATAATTATAAGGCAACGCCAATCAATCTTAACATAAATATTGCTGGTTCCTCTGTTACCGAAGTTAGTCAGACAGATTTTCTCGGAATAACTCTGGACTCAAACCTAAACTGGAAAGCTCATCTATCAAACATCAACAGTAAAATTTCAAGCCAGTGTTATGCTTTATCTGTATTAGTTGACATCGCATCTTCTGAGGTTGCCAAGAGTGCTTATTATGGCAACATTTTCCCACTGTTGACATATGGGGTGATATTTTGGGGGAATTCTGTCAATGTAAATCAAACTTTTTTGCTGCAAAAGCGATGTTTACGGATAATTTACAGCAAAAACAGTGATGAAACGTTAAGGGAACTATTCAGAGCAAAACAATTTTTAACTCTTACCGGTATATATATACTTGAAATTTCTTTATTTGTAAGATATAACAAAAATTTATTCAAAAGTAGATCTGATTGTCGATTGAGAAACAGTGCTATGAGAGGCAATGATTATCTTTATAAGCCATGTTCAAAAAGTGTAATATATGAAAAAAGTACATTTATTAGTGCTATCAATATATATAATAGATTGCCAAAAGATATCACTGACATTTCCAATAACAATCAATTTAAGACTAAGCTGAAACGATGGTTATTTAATAATGTGTTCTATGACTTAAAAGAATTTTTAAACAGAAGTATGACTGGTACTACCTTGTTAAATAGACGATTTCAGAGTTGACTAGTGTTCATAATTTTTTGACTAATTGATTGCAAAGTATTTTCTACATTAAATTAACATTATCTAATTCTATTCATCTGACATTAAATTTAAATTATTATTAATATTGACATCTAGATAAATTAAAAATTTATTGACATAATTATATAGGACATTACTACAGTTTAGAAATCGTTTATGAATATTAAATCATATTAATCAAGCATGTTATAAATTTCTGACAATATTGAATGCCCGATGAGGGTAAGCTGATAATTCTATATAATGCACTATCACCTAGCATGTCTGTATGTATTAGCTATCAATAAATATATCTGAATCTGAATCTGAATCTGAAATAGGGAGGGTGGAATTAGGTTGTGAAGCTCTTGCGCACATTCCCCGAAATGAATCCTGTAGAAAATAGACAGATATGCTACTTTACCGAGGCGCTCGAGACTAAGTAGCTTCTTGGCAGCTAGTTTATCGTCACCGATTAATCTCACAGCTCGCCGGTCCAATGACTCTAAATTGTAGTAGTATTGTGCAGAGAGCATTTTATCCGTATTAGAAACCGTGGCGAAGGAGAAAACTCGTGGTATAATAGAAACAATATGTCGGTACGGTATAATTGACGTGTAAAAAGTACACCAATATTTTTTTTATCAATGTATACTTAATTAGAACAAAACAATATCCTATGCATTTTAGATTTTATAAAAATAAATCATAGAAATCTGATAATGTTCTGGGGTAAGTAGGTACAATATTCTCCTATTGTATTGGAAAATATGATACTTACTGGCAACAAAATTAAATACTCGCTGCACATCCCTCTTAAGAAACTGTAGTTAAATATACATTGTACAGCGCCGCTGCGAAACCATTGATTTAGGATATATACTAAATCATTACTATACTATACGCATTCAACAGTTAGGTATGTTTGTAAAAGCTGCCAGCCACTAACGAGGTATCTCCATTTTATAATAGCCACTTACTTAATTACAAAGATAAGCAGCCTAGCTGGGAGAGCGTCTGGCTCGCGATCCGTAGGTTCTGGGTTCGACTCCTTACACAGATATGATTATGAATACATATAATTATAGTTTAAAAAACTGAAGCAACCGACTTCTCATGGATGCCATTGTCAGAACTGGACCAAATTGAAATGGGACCACGCGGGAAGCACCAGCTTTCAAATAAAAAATAATCATCAAAATCGGTTCACCCAGTCGAAAGTTATGAGGTAACAAACATTAAAAAAAATACAGACGAATTGAGAACCACCTTCTTTTTTTAAATCGGTTGATAAGCCCATTATCTTCAAATACCTTATCTATCTTTTACAGTATGTCCGACAGGAGAAGCAGTTGGTAAATTCTATGTTCATTTTTCCTCTCAGAACATAATGGAAGAGTTAATGTTGAAAATGAAGATTCGAAATTTAGTAGATTGATTGATTTGTCTAAAATTTAGAATTTATATAGACTCTAAATACGTATAATATACCTATACTTAACCTGTATAACCTGTGTCTGGGTGGCTATATTAACGTACCTCCATCAAAGTTAGGCTATTAAGTTACCTCTCTATCTATGGATCCATCCAAAATCCATCAATAAAGCCCCTTGATTTTCACAATCAACTTATAATTCTAGAAATCAAGCGATCCTATTGGCCAAATTTAGATACATCCGTGCTAAAGATATAGATTACTGAAAATATAAATACGTACCTCATCCCTAATGCATGTCAGTTAGGTTAATCTTATAAAACTAAATTAAATGTAAGATCTCTATGTTCCAATACAGATCCAAATAAACTTTATCCTATACTATTCTATTCTAAGTAGCTTAGCTTTTAGCATACGATCTGTTTTGCGCGCCAGAAGTGATAAGAGCTACTCGATAGAACGAGATGCACTTAGTGCCTGTGCAATCTGACTTGCGCTTTATTTGCGTCGTAACTAGCAGCGCTATTTAATCAAAAGTGTTTGCAAAGTGAGTTTTCAGTTAGCACCTACTCAAAAATTTTCTGTGGTTACAGACAAATATCAAACTTGTATGATCGGACTTAATTACCCTAATGTCGCGTCTATGATTTTGACATCCGCCCGTACAAATGCCGCATAAGCCCAAATAAAAGCTTGTGTGTTGTGCAGGCACCCTCGCCTCCGAAGCGTCAAGCAACATGTTATTTTCATCAATCAAGCCCCTCTAGAGTCGTAATTAACCTGTAATTACCGTCAATTCATACCTACATAGGAAAAAGGAATACATTATGTAACCAGCTTATTAGCTACAACTTTGTATGGATACAAATTTATCTGCCTTTTTTGACGAGGGGGAAATCTTCCAAACATAGGCTTCGTTATAAGTACGTAAGGGATGTAACCGGGTTATGTGTGAATAAGCCCACTAAAACCGCCCCGGTGGCCGGCCTTACCTAGTGCTAAGCGGAGAGCGCTGGGTTCTCGTACAAACACATACCGGAGCCCTCAAGCAGTCCCGGATCTTGGGGGGGAAACCAGGGCCGCTGTTTCATGGGGGCGACAAAATATAATAAATAATAAAAAATTTAAAAACTAGCTCCACAAAGCGCCTAGCATAGGAAAGTCCGTCGACTTTTAAGAAAAAAGCGCCATGTAGATAATGTTTGTGAGTTTTTAAATGGTTTTATTTAGCTTGACCTGTTTAAGGTAATTTATTGAAAATGCTAGAGAGAGGGGCGTCACTATCATAGTCTAGTAAAAATAAGATTTGTGACAACATAAAAGACAACCAAGTATATTGTTATTTAAACGAATGTACAGGTGTTTTGAAATACATTTGACACAATTTCATAATGATATTATAAAAGCTAATTTTGTTACCTTAACACGCTCAAACGGCTGAACCGATCGTTATGAAAATTAGTAAGTATAGAGATAGCTTTAGACCTGGGGACGGACATAAGCTACTTATCATCATCATAATCATCACCGTTTTTCATAACTACGCGAGTGAAACCGCGCAACGTAGGTAGTCTATAAATCGGGGATTATTGTTGATCTATGATTTTTAATTATTTTCCTATCATAATTTCAAAGAATCCCCCCAGTTTCAAATACTGTGATCTGCTCCATACAAACGGATTTATTTTTACTAGACTATAAAAAAAAATAAAAAAATAAAATAAAAAAAAAAACAAGTTTCTGCTCCGGTTCGAAATAAATCGTAGATCCAGGGCTGCCCTCAACACTGTGACACAGTTCCCCCCGAGGCAGGAGGCAGCCTCCTGCCTCCTTGCCTGCCATCCTTGTGTACATGTGCGAGAGCTCGTACACAAAAATTAATCAATCTGTTTAAGTACTTTACAAGAGCTAATATAGAACCACTCGAAAACATCACCCACGTCGTGTAATCGGTTAAAACACACACAACATACCATTCCCAGAGAAAGGCATAAATAACAGTATGTAGGTAAGCGAAACGGAATAAAAAGCGCGTCCGGGCGTCGAACCCGCGTTATGCAATCCCGGTACAGTTAGAACCTGTTCGCGAGAGATGCGCCGGCGCATGCGGGAGACACTTGTTCACCGGGACAACGGGGAAATGACAGGTGGAGAGCTGGCTGAGTGTCTTTTTTGCCAAACTCAGATTAATCTTTTTTAATTTGATTCATCTACGATTATAACTCGCCTGATGTTAAGCGACGGTGTGGTCGAGGATGGAGCTCGTTGATCTAGAAAAAATCTATTCATTCAAGCCTTTCTAGTCTTGAAAATTCCAAGATAAACACAAAAAACAGAAACAGAGAAGGCGGCAAACGATTCCATTCTTGTGCAATACTCATCAAGATCGAAATTGTTGAGATCTATCTATCTATTTTTTCATTAGCCTTTTTTTTTGGGTTCCTTAGTCAACAAGGGGCATATATAGTTTCGCCATGTCCGTCCCTCTGTATGTCTGTCCGCTGCTTAGCTGATACTATGCTGCCTACAGAATGATTATTTTAGTTTAGTAATACCTAATAATAATAAATCTCTCACAAAAAAAAATGTTTTTTTCCTAACCTCCAACATACTTTTTCGTAATAAACAAATTATTTCACTTCAACTAGATTATTATTTATAATCATTTCTCACAAAAAACGTACACTCAACAGCGTATCAAGCGTAACGAAATCATAAGTTAGATTGCAAAACCTGCTTTTCTGCAGTCGGGTATTATGTTTTTCTTTTAAGATAGATACTTGTTGAGCCTGATGAATGCCCTAGATTGATAAGGAGAGTGGAGTCATGGCCTAATGACTGATACTAATAGTAGTCTAGTAAAAATAAATCCGTTTGTATGGAGCAGATCACAGTATTTGCAACTGGGGGGATTCCTTGAAATTATGATAGGAAAATAACTAAAAATCATAAATCAACAATAATCCCCGATTTATTGACTAGCTGCGTTTCGCGGTTCACTCGCGTAGTTATGAAAAACGGTGATGATTATGATGATGATAAGTAGCTTATGTCCGTCTCCAGGTCCAAAGCTATCTCTATACTAATTTTCATAACGATCGGTTCAGCCGTTTGAGCGTGTAAAGGTAACAAAATTATCTTTTATAATATCATTATGAAATTGTGTCAAATGTATTTCAAAACACCAGTACATTCATTTAAATAACAATAAACTTAGTTGTATTTTATGTCGTCACAAATCTTATTTTTACTAGACTATAGTGCCTAACCTGACATTCGATGCATAAAATTTAATGATCGAATTTAAAAATGCACAACGCACCAATTTCTGGGTTGCCAGATCAGAAAGTGCACTTATTCTGCCGAAATACAGTTACAAACCAGTATTTTGGATATAATGAAGGGTGAGAGGTAATAAGTGGTTCGCTTTCTCGTTGCGCCCGCGCAGGTTTCCAAGTTGAATATTAGTGGGATTCGATCTTTGAAATTATTTATGTACCTATTTTTGAGTCTTGATTGCTGAGTCGCTTGAATGATGACTTCTGGTAGGTACAGATCCCAGTCCTCAAAAAAGGTTTGTACTCACGGTCAGAAGAAAATCAGCCAAGTGCGAGTCGCACGACTCTTTCATCGGTTCTTTTCTTTTCTGGCAGGGAACCGCTTGCAGGGTGACTTCTTACCGGAAGCTCCGATAAGAAGTCACCCTGCGAGGTTTCAAAGGTTTTAAAAAAAAAATTGGTGTGTATATAAAAAAAAAAAACAAAAAAAAATTTATATATATAGGACTGAGAAGTACAGACAGACAGACGGACATGGCGAAATTATAAGGGGTTTGTCGTAGTTACTACGGAACCCTAACAAGTAACTTTAGAAGAATTAAAAAACTTTAGACATAAAAAACAGGTCAACCGATTTTGATAAAATTTAGCTAAACCACTCTGGATCATATCCTCTTTTAATTTCAAACAAATAAAGAAATAAACTAGACCAAAATCGGTCCATCCGTTTGAGAGTTACGATGCCACAGACAGACACACAGACACACAGATATACACGTCAAACTTACCCAGCAAATATTATACCCAGCAAATTGCAGTGTAAGATATATCAGATAATTCTAATTCTAGGCATTGCATTCGCATTCATAACGTGGACTGCACAAAAATAGAACACCGCGCGGTTTTCCTTGATTTTGTAGATTATACATATATACATATCTTATTATAATTTTATTATTTCCAATGCGAAAGACTATTTCCATATTTATTATCCTTATTTGTTTATAAAACTTAAAACCCTCCGACATAAAAATCGGCTAAACAGAATCTATTGAAGCATAGCAAAACAAATATAAATTTAGAAAACCCAAAAAACCCCGCCAAAAAGCGGCTGACCGATTTTGATGAAACATAAGTAAACACTCTCGATGAAATCTTCTTTCAAACAAAAAAAAACTACATAGAAATCGGTCTATCCGTTTGAGAGCTACGATGCCACAGACACACTTATACACAGATATACAGATAAAAAACCCCGACAAAAAGCGGCTGACCGATTTTGATGAAACATAAGTTAACACTCTCGATGAAATCTTCTTTCAAACAAAAAAAACTACATAGAAATCGGTCTATCCGTTTGAGAGCTACGATGCCACAGACACACTTATACACAGATATACAGATAAAAAACCCCGACAAAAAGCGGCTGACCGATTTTGATGAAACATAAGTAAACACTCAACACATCAAAATTTACGTATTTTCTGCGTTGTTGCCAGCTTTGGAATCACCCTGATATTTTACAAAAACTGGACAACATCGTTAGAGATACGCTCACCACCATATGTAATATATCTTTGGAAGATCGTAATTGGCGCCAAGCCTCACTACCAATCCGCTACGGAGGTCTTGGAATCAGAAAAATTTCTAGTGTATCGTTGCCTGCCTTCCTCTCTTCTGTTAAAAGCACCGAAAATTTAACAAACATGATTTTATCGCCCAGTTTAGGCTCTGTGCAAATTTCTTGTTCGTCAGCTGCAATGGAGGCTTGGAAAATAGCTTGCCCAAACAGTACCCTGCCCAAAAATCCATCGTCGCAAAGACAATGGGACGCGCCTATCTGTGAGCTGGAATGGAATAATCTTATACAAACATCCTCCAGTTTACCAGAACGCGCGCGTCTTCTGGCAGTTTCGCGCTGGGAATCGGGTCTTTGGCTCCAGGCATTGCCCTCAATCAACGTAGGAAATCTCCTAGACAACAATACATTCCGGGTAGCTATTTCTCTGCGCATCGGTGTACCCTGTAATGTACCCCACCGATGTATATGTGGTGACAAAGTAGATAGCCTTGGCCATCATGGTCTATCTTGCTGCAAGAGTGCCGGTAGAATAGCTCGCCACAGTTCTTTAAATGATGTTATCCGTCGGGCCTTCGGAAGTGCTAACGTCGCAGCGGTTTTAGAACCTAACGGTCTTATGCGAGACGATGGCAAAAGACCCGACGGAATGACACTCATTCCTTGGAAGATGGGACGACCTCTAGTTTGGGACGCTACATGTGTTGATACTCTGGCGCCGTCCCATCTTCCTTTAACATCAAAAAATGCATGCGGCGCAGCTGTTTCAGCAGAATGCCTCAAACGGCGCAAATATAGTAACCTTGATAAAGGTTACATATTTGTGCCCTTTGGGGTAGAAACTCTTGGACCATGGGGGCCGGGTGCTATGGAAATTTTTAAAGATTTGTCGGGGAGGTTAAAAAATTCTTTGCATGCCCAAAATGCTGGCCTTTACTTTGGACAAAAAATAAGCATTGCCATCCAGAGAGGAAATGCCGCCAGCATTTTGGGCACTCTGCCTGAAACTGGAGATTGTTTGAAATATCCATAAGCTTTGTTGCCTATGGATATTTTAAATAATCTCCAATCAATCAGTTTTACATTTTTTCTATTCCTACCTATTGTTATGTTTATTTAAATAAAAAATCTACCTAATTGAAAAAAAAATAAAAAAAAAAAAAAAAAAAAAGTAAACACTCTCGATGAAATCTTCTTTCAAACAAAAAAAAAACTACATAGAAATCGGTCTATCCGTTTGAGAGCTACGATGCCACAGACACACTTATACACAGATATACAGATAAAAAACCCCGACAAAAAGCGGCTGACCGATTTTGATGAAACATAAGTAAACACTCTCGATGAAATCTTCTTTCAAACAAAAAAAAAACTACATAGAAATCGGTCTATCCGTTTGAGAGCTACGATGCCACAGACACACTTATACACAGATATACAGATACACACGATAAGCTTATAACACCCTCGTTTTGGGTCGGGTGTCCATCTGTTTTGTGTGCTACCATGCCACAATGAGACACACATACTTATACACAGACACACAGAAATACAGATACACACGTCAAACTTGTAACACCCCTCGGATCTGTCAAGCGCAAGCCTATTTACGAATAAAAAAACTCTAAATGACACGAAGTATATCACGAAAATATCTTACCAACATACGAACACGTTTATAACTGACATTTAATATTAAAATAACCAAAAAAACCCATGTTACCCGCATTTTCGTCGCATTAAGAGAGATTTCGTCAAAAAGTATATCTACTGGTATAAAACATGTTATGTTAAGCGAGGGCACTGGGGCCTGATTCTAGCACAATCGAGATTATATCTGTCACTCTCAATATTATGACTACATTATGTACACCACCTTATATATTTTTAGGTACCTCAAAAGGAAAAAAAAAACCTTTAAGGAAATGGAATGGAATAAGGAAAAGGAACCCAGGATCACTTTGTTGTCCGTCTGTCAAGACCTGTATCTCGGGAACGCGTGAAGGTAGCGAGTTGAAATTAAAACCAGATACGCAGATTCATAGCTTCTTGCTGCAGAGGAAAAATCAAACTTCTCAGTTTTCATAAAAAAAAGTTACAGCCGCATACGTCGCAAAAAACGCATATTTCGACACTCGCAAGGCAATCAAAACCTATAGGGTACTTCCCGTTGCCCTATAACTGTGAAATTTGGCAAGAAGCATTGTAATATAGTACACATAAAGGAAAAAAACCGAAAACTGTAATTTTTTTAATTAATCACAAATATAGGGTCTTTATGCAAGGAAGAAGGGTCCAAATTTTAAAGTGCTTTACCCGTATCATGTGGGTATCCTATGAAATAGCTCAATTAGCACAAGCTAAAATAGGTATTTAAATATTTTGACGATGTAGGTATATTTTTCGGTTTAAGGAAAATATAAAAAATATATGATTTCCCCCTTTTATCTACTAGTTTGTACGGAACCCTCGGTAGGCGAGTCTGACTCGCACTTTTCCGCTGTTTTTCAATTTAATTAACCTACAAAGGAAAGACAAAAGATATAGTAGCGCTATGTGTAGATTTTACTTATGTTGCTTAGTAGTACTTATTTACTTAATGTTATGTCATCAACATCATCATCTCAGCCATAAGAAGTCCACTGCTGGACATAGGCCTCCCCCATGGATTTCCAATCGACCGATTGGAAGCGGCTTGCATCCAGCGTCTTCCCGCCACTTGTATGAGGTCATCTGTCCATCTCGTGGCTGGCCTTCCTACGCTGCGCTTGCCGGTGCGTGGTCTCCACTCGAGAACTTCTTGTTAACTTAATCGAAAATGTTATGTAGACATAGACATGTATTTTATTGTGATAAAAACATACAACAGATAGTACAATTAAACATTGAATTAAAAAAAGTGTATTTCATAAATAAATCTACGTCTATGCATGTGACAAAAAAAAACTTATACCACTATTTGGACTATCTACAATGTTATTGTTGCTATCAAAGCAAGAGCCCATAAGAAGCAGGCAACAAAAAAAACCCAGCGAGATCATTCTTTACAGATCATTCTTTACCATAGAAATTGCAAGTTATAAGTACTATTTTATATGATTTATTTATTCGCATACATACATAAAATCACGCCTATGTTCCCTTTTATTTTAACTCAATATAGATCTACGATTGACCACCAACTCGCCTGATGTAAGGCGACGGTGTGGCCGAGGATGGAGCTCGTCGATCTAGAAGATATCAATTCACTCTAGCCTTGAAAATTCCAAGGTTTTAGGTCTCAGGAAACAGAGATGGCGACAAAGAATTCCATTCCTGTGCAGTAAGCAACAAGAACGAGGACCGATATAGCTGAGGAGGAAATTGTAAATTAGACTGCAAAAACTGCTTTTAATAAAACACTTAGATTTCTAAATCTGTTTAAAGTATTAGCTGGAGCAAAGTGGGGGGCTGACCCTAAGCATCTTAGGCAGCTATATATATCAATAATACGTAGTAGACTTGACTATTGCAGCTTCCTCTACGATACTAGTGCCAAATGCCACCTGGATAAGCTAACTAAAGTGCAAAATCAAGCAATGAGAGTCATAGGAGGCTTCATCAAGAGTACACCAGTCCATGTCATGGAGAGTGAGCTATGTTTACAGCCCCTACATACTCGTAGAACATATTTAGCGGGCAAGTTCTGGTTAAAATCTAAATCTATTCAGGATGAGCTGAACATAGTAACCATAGAACAGCTTAGTAGTTTAATCCATACTCACTATTGGACTAGGAAAAAGACCCCCAAGCTTGTAACAATGAACAGTATGCTCAAAGATCAGCCCATTCATTCATCCACTAAGCTAGACATTTACTTGTTTGATACCTGGATAACCCGTTTCAGTGTGTCGAAAGCTATCAGAGTGAGTATAGATGGAGTAAGTTCTGCTAAGAGGTTTATTGATACGCTAGATCTTCTATCTATCTGTAATGAGTATTTACAACGTAATTATTCTGGTTATTATAAGCTGTACACAGACGGATCTAAGGAAGGAAAATCTTCTGGAGCTGCATTTTTTGACCCTCAGGTAGACCTACGCGCCAAACTCAAAATAGAGTCCAATATATCGATAATGCACAGTGAACTCATTGCAATACAGGAGTCGCTGTCTTATCTGTTTTCTATTGATAATAACAATTTTGTCATATTATCAGATTCAAAAAGTGCACTGTTCCACCTGGCTAGGTTAACCTCGAATATCCGAGGTCACCCTATAGCCTACGAGGTCACCCTATATACTGGGCTCTATTTTTAGACTTCGTGAGATGGGCAAAACAGTAATATTTCAGTGGATACCGTCTCACATCGGCATCATGGGTAACGAGGAGGCCGATCGTGCAGCAAAACAAGCGATAAGTGAAGGGATAGTCTGTCGCCAGTTGCCGCTGTTTAGTGAAATGCCTAGTGAGGTGAGAGAACTGTGTAGAAGACAATGGAATGAGTATTTTGATGAGCGGTCACTGTGTAGCGGCATCTGATATAAAACTATCCAAAGTGAACCTCCTCGGTACCCTTGGTTCGATGCTAGTAGGATGACAAGGAAAAATGTGGTGGTATTGATGAGACTCCGTTCCGGACATATCCCATCGAATTGTTTTAAACATTTAATGGGCATTATGGACAGTCCTAACTGTACTGAATGTGATGTGGTCGAGGATGTCCAACATGTTCTGATGGAGTGCATCCGGAACGAAACGATACGCAGAAATTTGTTGGTCGGACTTCAAAACAATGTGGGCACTTGCAATAGTCTCTTGGCTTCACCGCTGGCGGAGGAAGCCATGAAGCTTGTAAGGCTTTACTTGTTCATTTTTGGCGGTATAAGTGGATAATTGAGCGAGTGAAAAAGTGGCGTCTTAATGTACTAGTTATTTAAGTAGATATTAATGTTGTAATATAGATAATATAGGCCTTGTAAATATGTAATAAGATTTAATAGGAGTGGCATGGTCGATCATCGACAAAACTCCTACAAATAAATAAGAATAAAAAATAAAAAACTGTTTTTCTGCAGTCGGGTATTTTGTTTTTCTTTTAATATAGATACCTGTTTCTTTTTTATTTACTCACACATGCGCGTAGATCCGCTTAAATGACGTTTTGAAAAATTAACATTGACTTTTTTGACATTTTACTTCTATGCCCATACAATAGAGAGATAATTTCGATCACGTCAGAATCAGGGCCCATTTAAATACTCGATCGACAACTGCATGACGGGACTAAATGGAATCAGCAGAAAATATTAATTAAACGATTATACAGGGTGTATTTAATATAGGTTATATAATATACTCGTTTACTTTATAGTTGGATAATTACTAAATATATATTTTAAAGACATCCTGTAAGACATTAAACCTTATGAAGTTATTAGTAATTAAAATTGATTGTTCTGTTTCCGTAAAGATATTTAAACGTATGCTTGTTATATAATATGGACTATGCCTTTTGCCCACTGACATGAAAAAAAATGTTAAGCTGGACAGCCCTTTACAAATTATCACACCAATTAAAGATTTTCCTAAAAATATCGTTCCCAAATTACTATTTGATTATTTTTTTATGTAGAAGGAAAAAAAACTAATAGGTTGATGGAATTGTAATCTTTAAAACTGTAAAAATAAGTTTCTGAGTGAACAGTTTATGAATAAAATAAAACATAAGTCAGAAAAAGTACTTCTGACTCAATTTGGGGATATTAGAAAAAGTGAAATATGAATTTGTTTATTTAGATAGGAGAAATATTTAAAAAGTTTATTCAGATATATAAGTCTTATACTGGCGACGGAGTAGTGAAAACAAATCTGGGGGCACGGTCGTGCCCCCGCCATGTGAGCCAGCGGGTACGGCCGGGGCTACCTTTTTTCGAAGCGATTCGTTGGATTTTTGGACCCTCATATCTTCAGCCTCGATAACACTAGAGAGTTCAAATTTTCAGGACCGAGTGTGGTCGGCGGACTTATAAAATAAAAAAATCATTTACATAACTAGCTAGATAACAGCTGTTATGCTTTCGATTTTATTGATATCTAAAATACGCCGATTTCGCCACTGACTCACTGTTGATCATCAAAAATATACTTGCTGAAGTAAGCTGAAATTTGGTATGTAGGCTACAATTTGCACACAAACAACGGATGACATTTGTTGTTTTACTACGGAACCCTAAAAAACATATAAGTTACCTGTTGTATAACCACAGCTAGGGGATGCCCTGTTTGCAGCTCCTCAGAGGGCCTTCTCGTGGGCCGCACGGCATATTCTCGCTCGCCTATTATCTGAAACAAACGCAAACAACTGTTACACTTTGACCGGCCTCATGGCTCAGTGGCAGTACGACTGCCTCCTGAGCTGTAGGTATTACTGTTGCTTTGCTAGCCCGGAAAGGTGCTTGTATAGACACCCTTTAAAAAAATCTATCTTTAGATTAAAGATCTAATACCTAATCTAAGCATCTATCTAAATAAACAAAAAAAAATCTTTTTTAGAGATTATTCAAAAAGTAATAAAGCGATGTTTATAAAATATTTATGGGACCAACTTAGGAGCTTTCTCTATACAGCAATTCAGGAAACACAAAAATTGGTTCTCGAATGACGGAGTAATTCGTGTATATACATAAAAAAAAGACGTGTGGCACTCGGAGACTGCCGCGGTAAAGCTATTGCATAATAGCTTTACGCGCGGTGTGTTAGGTTATTTTCGTTACGGAATTTCTGGATTCGGTCTCCACGCTCAAGGCCCGCGATAGAAGCTATGCAATAGCTTAAAAATACACTACGAATTGATAACCTCCTCCTTTTTCGAAGTCGGTTAAAAACTGTCTGTCAATTACATAATTCCTATTATCTCTACTAAGGAATTGATAACCTCCTCCTTTTTCGACGTCGGTTAAAAACTGTCTGTCAATTACATAATATTATTCTCTACTCAGTGATTTTACGCGCGACAGAGATAGCTGCTCGCTTTGAGCTCATCTAATTATGAATCTTAATTCTACCTCACGAAGTAAAAACCAAGGTCGAAATCAAAACAATACAACATTTTGAATAAAACTTATTCCCACTACTTTACTACGCAAGTTGTAGGTACCTATCTATGATAAGTACTTATATACTTAAAATTACTTAATTTAAACTTAATTTGAAACACACGAGGCAACGCGATGTCATATTTTAAGGCACTGTATAGCTAGTACATTTTGTGTCTCGCTCGCGCATATCAACATTTGTGAAGATTTAAAGCAAATTTTTCGTGTGTGATTTTATATAGATACGAAAAAAATCGTCACATAAACACCCAAAAAGCAACAAAAACAAAAAACAATATCACAAATGTACACCAAAATTCATTTTAATACATGTAAGTTTCCATACCTCATCATTTTCTTGCCCTTTTCCCACTAGGTGGGGTCGGCACAGCACGTTTCCCTTCGCCACTTCACTCTATCAGACGTCATCTCTACACTTACACTTTTCACACGCATATCATCTTTCACACAGTCCATCCACACTTTCTTAGGTCTCCCTCTTCCGGCCCTACCGCTTACCATCATGTTTAGGGCCCTCTTGCATACATTGCCCTCCTCCCGTCTCATGACATGCCCATACCAGGACAGCCTTCCACTTTTTAACTTTTCGGTGACTGGTGCTACTTTCAGGCTTCCTTTAACATACTCATTCCTAATCTTATCCAAAATAAGTTTCCATACCTAACAACTAAATTTAGAAAACTAGAAAAAACAACATAAAAAATCGGTTAAACCGATTTTGATGAAACTTGGCTAAGAAAACTCTTGATCAAGTTCTCTTTCAAACAAAAAAGCTAGATCAAAATCGGTCCATCCGTTTAAGAGCTACGATGCCATAGACATACACGCAGATATACACGTCAAACTTATAACACCCCTTTTTTGGGTCAGGTCATTTTGACGTGACAACGCTTAATAAATCGATAAACGCCGGCTGCACGCATGAAAAAGTATGACTCATTGTCCCGTTACGCGTTACGCTTATTGTCCCGTTACATCATAACCAACATCATTTCATCAATGTTTTGTTATGACGTTGTCACGTTAAACTATCTTCCGTAAACCGACTTTACAGACAACCAATTTTTTTTTCTTCAAGTTCCAATTTTATGTACGTAAAACAGTGATGCTAAGTAATAATGTTTGATGAAATATGTCCGTCTCGTCTAGTCTCCAGGATCACTGCTATCTCTGTACCAAAATTACAAAAAAAAAAAAAAAAAAATGGTTGTTTGTAAAGTCGGTTTACGGACGATAATTTTACGTGATAACGATGCGTCACAAGCCGAACGATTAGGCCGATCGTGCCTCTCTATCGTTTGTTCCGCGCTCTCGCTTGCACGCTCGACTCAGGCGGAACGTGACACTTTTTAGCCCGTGCAGCCGGCGTTCATCGATTTATAAGACTTTATCACGTCAAAATGAAAAGTTACTTTCGCTCTCATAATAATTAGGATAAGTAATTTTGTACCATAATTTTATTTGATTTGTCCTAGTGGTGGCTTTATTGGTGTAACAATGAAATAAATAAATAAATAATAATTTGTATAAAAATGTTTTGTGTAATAAAATATTCATGATATTGCGCAGTTACTTAACTTGCTAATTTTCCGTAAGTGCATTCGGTCATTTTATATCTGCAACAAAGTTGAATTGCGCGAGCGAGACAGAAGATTTACTAACAACAGAGCCTTAAAAACAACACCTACTTAATATTACCTAATTACAAAGTCAAATTACTTTTTTATGAAGCATCATTTAAATACAAGAGAATATACATTTAAAATGTGTTACAGTGTAAATATCTTGCATGTGCTTGATATAATGTATTTTAATATACCTATATTGCAAACAAAATAACCAAGTCAGCATACTGTTAAATAAAAGATTTTAAATATTCCAAAAGCGGTACCTACTAGTAGTATTTAAATGCATATTTTTGCATTTATACTTGTTAAATAATTAATATATAAAATTCACCTACGAGCTATGGAGTGGACTGTGCTCTGAGTATTCCTGCGTGATCGAATCAGAAACGAAGGGATCCGTATACGTACTTAAATAACCGACATAGCACAGCGGATTAGCAAATTGAAGTGGCAGTGGGCAGGGCACATAACACGTAGAACTGATGGCCGATGGGGCCGTAAAGTTCTCGAGTGGAGACCACCCACAAGCGCAGCGTAGGAAGACCAACCACGAGATGGTCAGACGGCCTCATGCAAGTGGAAGGAAGACGCTGGATGCGAACTGCTTCTATCAGGTCTTTTTGGAAATCCATAGAAAAAGCATGATCACCTGTAAAATTCTTGTGGCTGAATACAAAGTGCCACAAGAATTTTGTATTTGTTTTTTTTTGTATTTTATTTGAATTTTGTTTTTGTTTTTTTGAATTTGGTTTTTGTATTCACAAAGTTTCCTTATTTATGAAGAAAAATACGCCTCGGCCGCGTACGTAACTGTAGTTTCGTACGAAACAAAATAATTCTTTGTACGAAACTGAACGTTTCGATAAAATATTTGTCTTTCTGTATTTGTAACCTCTTTGCTTCACTAGTACATACACAAGAACATACATATTACATACACGCAAGAAACTTCAGACCAATTCTATGTCACATAAATCTGAGTCCACATTCTAGCAACTGAGTCCACATTCTAGTTAATGTCTTGCGGTTTCTGTCGAAACTGCGGCGCCACAAAATACGAAATTAATGCGAGTTTTCTAAAATTAGCAAATCGTTTTATTCACATCTCACATCTCAAACCACATTCATTGAATATTGTGGTGGAAACTTTTTGTAGTACCTAACTACTTCTTAATACACAATAGCGCGGCAGTCGCACATCATTTCTAAGTCTTATTCAAAACTGCATAATAGTTTTTTTTTTTATAGAAGATAGATCTACGATTGACCACCAACTCGCCTGATGTTAAGCGACGGCGTGGCCGAGGATGGAGCTCGTCGATCTAGAAGATATCTATTCACTCTAGCCTTGAAAATTCCAAGATTGTAGGTCTCAGGAAACAGAGATGGCGGCAACGAATTCCATTCTTGTCCAGTACGCAACAGGAATGTGGATCGATATCGCTGAGTACGGATTTTTGACATTTCAACGAGAAATGGGTGGTAATTCGCCGACTTTCTGCTAGTCCTGCAGTGAAATGGGGAGGGTGGAATTAGGTCGTGAAGCTCTTGCGCACATTCCCCGAAATGAATCCTGTAGAAAATAGACAGACATGCTACTTTACGGCGGTGCTCGAGACTAAGTAGCTTCTTGGCAGCTAGTTCATCGTCACCGATTAACCTCACAGCTCGCCGATCCACTAATTCTAAAGCTTCCAGCTGATACTTGGCTGATCCATCAAAAAGGTGGCAGCAGTACTCCATACACGATCGGACCTGTGCTTGATATAGATGAAGCAGTTGACCCGGTGAGTTTGACCTTATTGAAGGTTTAATTTATACATTGACGTACGCCAAATCGAATCTCTCTTTCGCTCAATATCTTTCAGATATTTTGTTATAAAAACCAACCATTTTTGATAAAAATTACCGACTCTGACGTACGACCTGCCAAACTAAAAAGAATGATCGAAATCAATTCATAAATGGCGAAGTAATCCCTGAACAAACTTATAAAAAATAAACGTGCAGTCGAATTGAGAACTTCCTTCTTTTTGGAAGTCGGTTAATTGGATCTAAAGCGCTTCGTTCTGATTTATGTCGTTGAGTCTGTTTGAAAAGAGTACTAATCAGTGTAACTAGAGTAACTACCATTACAGTAAATGAGAACTGACGCTAACGTCTCGATTGTCTTGCTAGTCAAACAAAATAATGAAACAAGTATCAATGTTAAAAGAAAAACAAAATACCCCACTGCAGAAAAGAGGGTTTTGCAGCCTAACTTATGATTTTTTTAATTTTGATGTACCCAGTGTCACTCTCACAACTAATACGAATCTATTGACACCACTCACATCAAAATCGGTCAAGCTGTTTAGGCTCTAGGGCGTGTCAAAGAAATATAAATACATACATACACTCGAAAAACATAACCCTCCTTCTTACGCAGTCGGGTAATAAGGACATCAGCACCTTCATTGCCACAATAGTTCTATCTCCAAACAGACTTTATCAACAATGGATAAAGATTATATCTCAAGCCGGGACATTTACACCGTCTTACATATAAACGCTGAATAAAAGCATTTTAGTTACTTAAACAGTGTTTTGTTCCGTTTTCGCGTGCGACATTTCCCGTCTGACAGAAAGTGACAAGTCCTTATAGTGAATAAGATTTTAACACGCGTTTTGTAAGACGGATAGCTTGCTACTAACTCCACACAGTTGCACTGAGTGAAGCATAAACATTCGAATTCCCAATGGTTCAGCCCACGCGGTTCTAATTTCAAACTGGGACGTGCTGATTCCAGCCAATGAGAGAACAATGAGATTAGGTATGCGAGTGAGTAGCCAATCAGCCGCCCGAATCGATTATAAACAATCATGGCGGATCATGAATTCCAGCGAAGAACGGAAAGATAAATCTGTAAAGACCAGAATCATAATATGATTCTGGTTTTTACAGATTGTTTAAATTATGTATTACTTTTTTGTTACAACAACTATTTCAAATAGCTTTTTATTAGTTAAACTCAATACAAAAGTATTACAACTTGCGTCCCGCTGTTTTATATGCAATTTTCCAGTATCCACGAAAAAAAAGAAAAGTTCTGTTGATGTCCTTTCCTTCCTTACAAATTATAACTTTGTCAAGTTTTATTACACCCGATCTATCCACTTATGGGCGAATCCCACAATACTTATTCTGTAAGATTAAGTTTTCAACTCATTGCTTGTCATATCACAATTGTCACAAATCATTGCTTGAGATAGCATTGACATAGGTATCTTTCATGACATCTTATGACATTCCTATCTCTGTATACAATGCATTGTCTGTTTGGAGATAAAAAAGAGGAACTAACGTTTCGCAGTACATACTACTATGGTATTCTGTGGTCTCGCCTGAACAAAATAATGAAATAAGAACACCAGCGCCCCCAATGCGATATTAGTTCTCTAACTGCACAGACTATGAAAAAAACTGAGCAACTGTGTGTGTGTGTCGTGCAAAACTGTGTTGTTTAAAGAAACCTGTTACTTCTTGCGATTTAAAGACGGCTAAATACATAATTAGGTTCTATAGGACCCGCTCAGGTAGTGTAGGTATCCTGCAATTTAGAAATTCGTAGAATAAGTAGGTATACCTAATGGTAACAAAGCGTTTCGGTTGGTTAAAAAATATTGACTCTTTTTTTTTATCAACCCTGTTTGTACAAACTGTCCCACTGCTGGGAACGGGCCATCTTCTCATTGTGAGAAGGGTTAGGCCATAGTCTGCCACACAGGCCAAGTGCGGGTTGGCAGACTTCACACATCTTCAAGATCATTGAGAACTCTCAGACATGTAGGTTTCCTCACGATGTTTTCCTTCACCGTTTGAAGTTGGCGGCAATCAACAATACGCACATAACTTCGAAAAGACAGAGGTGCGTGCCGTGGGATTCGAACCCAGGACCTGCGGATCGCAAGTCAGACGGTCTCACCACTAGGCTGCCGGAAACTATCGAAAAATATTGACTCTTATACCTATGTATTTATCTGAGCTCCTGATCGATGCGACGCGTGACCAATATGCTGGTGCGTATCTGGCCCAACGCATAAGCATTGCCATCCAACGTGGCAATGCGGGCAGCATGCTGGGTACGCTGCCAACTGGTAGTGGGTTGAGCGTTTGGATTGTCTTTAGACCTTTATCGGTCTGGGGCAATCGATTTGCTTTTTGTGTCGTAGCTTAGTTAAGTACTTAAGTAGTACATATGTGTAATAAGTACAAAAGGGCCCAATGGCTCGAAGTGCTTCCGAGTATCGGACCCCTATTAACATAAGATGTGTAGTTTGTATATTATTATGTTGTAGGTAAGTACCTACTTATGTAATTATTTCTATTATACCGCAGAAGTTGTAAAAAGTGGATGTAGCTCGGGGATAAGAGTGTCTAAGGCGAGCTCGAATTCGTTTCAATTTACCCAAAAAATGTTAAAATTTATAACTTAATCCAAAATGAAAACTGGCTCCTATAAGTGGTTGGCGACAGGTAATTACACCAGAATATATGTTTACACAGAATTTCTGTGTTTATGGCATTACATAATATTTTATTTCGTCCATAAAAAAAAAACGGTAAAATCATCTGTCAGTTGTCAAAGTCACTTTGACATAACCAACAAAACCACACATTAATGTGCTAAGTTTCACTTTTAAGCAACGGTTCTAGAAAATTAACGTTCAGTACAAGGTAAGTAAGTTTATGTGCTTTTTTTTACATTGTATGTAAAGTTAGCCGGGTCGCGACTTCCATTGCGTATGCTAACGGTCAAAAGTCACTTACAATGACTGCTTGGAAGTAGGGTTGCCACTTGGAAAATATTTTCAAATATTTGTTGATTAACATTTGATTGATATTTATTTTCTAATAAGGAATATACATAAATAAAACGAAACTAAAATAATCTAAATCACTTAAATAATGCACAATACGAAATAAAAATAACTTATGCAACTTAAATAAACTAAAGAAAACAGTAGCAAGTTATCTGTCAAGTTATAGGTAAGTATGTCATTAGGCAGGTTTTATAACGCAACTTTACACTACTAATTTTAGTTGTTTTTTTTACTTTCGATAGACCATAACGCCTGATGGTAAGCGACAGTGTCGCCGAGGAGGACAGTGTCGTCTAGGTGATCTAGAAGATTCATTTTAGCCTTGAAAATTGAAGATCGCAGAGAAAGCGACAGAGAGTTCCATTCCTGTACAGTATGCATCAAGAACGACGATTAGTTGACATGCGTTTGAGTAGGTATATTGACATTCCTAAGCATGATACAAGTATACAGGCATAGTAATGTGCTTAATGGCTTTAAAACACAAATGGGAGATGACGGGATTTACAGAATAGATATAGCGGGAATATGTTTTACAACATGTTTTGTTAGTGTGGAAGCTTTGAAAGTATCTATGAGTAACGTACGTACGTAAGAGTACAAACACATTTTAGCTCCTATGTGGATGAAGCACCTTTACACGCTTCTCCTTTTAAATCCTCATTAAAGAATTAAACCAAATTATAATAATTATTAAAAAAATATCTCCGTGACCTTGCTTCTCTTATTGTTTGAAAAATTAAGAATGTGGGAGACAAGCATTGTGTTGCCATATAATAAATTCATAATGCCTAATTGTTTCAGTAGGTAACCTATCTATAATCCGAAATACTTACGTTTGTTTGAATCTCACTTGCCCGAATCCATAGATGCATATTCAAATTCAAATCCAAAGTATTTATTTGCAGAGACATGGGTAAAAATGCAGATGTAAAGATATATCTATAAATAGTGACCACCATGCTCTAGCACCATGGCATGCAAAATATGTATGATATTAAAAACATTACAATATGTTAATTACTAAATTCATTTCGCAATATGTAATTATTTGACATAATTTGTTTGTGTTGTGTCTGGGTGTTTCTATGTATCATATGTATATATTTACAAAAAAATAAGTATATATGTATTCTATCAACCATCTAGTTCCATAGTACAAGCTTTGCTTAGTTTGGCCTAGATGGTGTTGTGTGAAATGTCTTCGAATATTTATTATTATTTACTTATTAATCCGTTTCACAGAACTGCCCGATTTCAAATGCCTTACTTGACACGAGTTTTTAATTCCAAAAGTGTGTTAGCCATCTGTTTCATTTGCCTTAACAGTTATAACGGAAACCTAACCTAACCTAATGTTATATCCAGAAATCAAAAACCCTCTTATTAACAAAGGTTAGGTTATCAGATAGGTATATCAATTATTTAAGTTTATTTATTGAAGTTCCCGGCAGCTTAGTGGTGAGACCGTCTGACTTGCGATCCGCAGGTCCTGAGTTCGAATCCCACGGCACGCACCTCTGTCTTTTCGAAGTTATGTGCGTATTGTTGATTGCCGCCAACTTCAAACGGTGAAGGAAAACATCGTGAGGAAACCTACATGTCTGAGAGTTCTCAATGATCTTGAAGATGTGTGAAGTCTGCCAACCCGCACTTGGCCAGCGTGGCACACTATGACCTAACCCTTCTCACAATGAGAAGATGGCCCGTTCCCAGCAGTGGGACAATTTGTACAAACAGGGCTAATAAAAAAAAAAAAAAAAAAAAAAAAAAAAACAATTATTAGGTTAGGTGCCTTAGGCAAAAAAGAATTTTAAGCAATACATACCCACATACATAGGTATATACAAACATACTGGCCTTGTGGCTCAGTTGGTAGTGTGTTTACGTCTACCTGCTGAACTGAAAGGTCGTGGGTTCAATCCCCACCCAGGGCAAACATTTGTGTGATGAGGGATGTTTGTTCTGTGTCTGGGTGTTTCTGTGTATCATATGTATATATTTACAAAAAAAAGTATATATGTATTCTATCAGCCATCTAGTTCCATAGTACAAGCTTTGCTTAGTTTGGGCTAGATGGTGTTGTGTGAAATGTCCACATATATTTATTTATTTACTATACATACACCCGTAAAACAGAAGAAGGAGAGTTTTCTTACAAAATCGGCAAAAAATAGACCTAAGTATATCTTTCTTTCTAGTCTCAGTATAGTAAGAACTTTTCTCTAGTAAGAACTAGTCTCAGTATAGAAAGAGACGAATGGCGTCATGGCCTGAAAAACTTCGGATCGGACACTTTACTGTGGTTCACTGATGGCTCCAAGACACCGTGCGGCACGGGCGCCGGTGTCTATGCAAAGGACTTTAATGAAAGTTACAGTCTAGGGCAAATGGCAACTGTCTTCCAGTCGGAAACATATGCCATAATCGCCTGTGCTCAAGAAAATATTAACAGGGGTGTTAAAAACAAAAATGTCTATATTTTCAGTGACAGTCAAGCAGCTCTCACGGTCTTGGACTCTGATGTGGGGACCTCAAAGCTGGTGCTTAACTGTGTCAAGACCCTTAATAAACTGGGCTGCGACAACAGGGTGCGCTTAGCTTGGGTACCAGGGCACTCGGGACACATGGGCAATGAGTTGGCTGATGAACTGGCCAGAATGGGGTCTGCGCGAGCACTGCATGGACCAGAACCAGGCATAGGACTTCCCCTATGCATTATAAACGATGCTATCAGAGCTGCAGCCAGGGAGAAACACTGGAATGAGTGGATAACCACAGAAGGGCTCCATCACTCCAAGGCCTTCATTGGCAAAAACACTGCTACCACTGCAAAGTTTATTTTGCGTGGGAGCAGACGCCGGGCAAGGGCACTTACAGGCGCCCTGACGGGGCACTTTACCACAGCAAAACAACTATGCAGATTAGGACTAAGCCTAGATGACAGATGCAGAGCCTGTGGGAATGAAGTGGAAACGATGTCACACCTTTTATGTGACTGTGATGTCCTTGCTGGTAAAAGGATGAGCATCCTCGGAATAGCTTATCCTAAGCCGGAGGACTACAGACATACTCCTTTGCACGGTGTATTCGACTTAATCGAGTACATTTTCCGCTAAGGGTGTGGTAGGGTCTAGGGGTGTATACAAAAGATCCCCATGGGTCGAAGTGTCGCCAACCAGTTTGTTGGCCCCCGCTGTGACTATATACAAGATAAGATAAGATAAGATAGTAAGAACTTAGTTCTTACATAGAAAAATGTGAGGAATGCGATATAAATGTAAATAAGTAATCGGTGGAATAATTAAGTTGATTAGTTAACCGGAAACGTACATAATGACTTCTTGTAACATTATTGATTGACACACTTACATAAGATGCGAGAGTCTGTATTTAGCCGACTACCAGAAAAGGAGGTAATGTATCGCAGGTGTACCTAGCAGCCTAGTATCCTGAGTGCCTCGAGTCGAAAGTTTACGACCAGCGTATGTTACCAGTGATGACATACGGCACTGAAACGTGATCACTCACTAGGGGCCTTAAGTATAAGGGAGCTTAAAATCACGCAAAGAGCTATGGAGAGGGCTATGTTCGGGTCTCCGCGAGATTGAATAATAAGTGAAGAGATCCGGAGACGTACGAAAATCACCGACATGAACAGCAGATTAGCAAGTTGAAGTGGCAGTGGGCAGAGCACATAGCACGTAGAACTGATGGTCGGTTGCCGAAAAGTTCTCGAATGGAAACCATGCACTGGCAAGCGCAGCGTAGGAAGACCAGCCACAAGATGATTAGACGACCTTATACCAAGTATTGACTTGGAACAGGACAGGAAAACGCTGGATTTTATTTATGCAAGGGATGTATTATTATTATTACAAAAAAATATAGCTTATGTCACTCTGGAAGTGAAGACGAATCTAACGACACCTCGCACATCAAAATCGGTCAAGATGCTTATACGTCTGTAGGTGATCATATACCTACATAACTACATACATACCCATACAAACATACATACACTCGAAAAACAGAACCCTCCTTCTCATTTCATTTCAATATTTTTCCAGGATTTCTGCAAATTTTATTCAAAGTTGATATTCTTTGGAACGCGCTTAGACACGTGCATACTCTTTAGACGAGGTCATATGGCTGGTGAGATGATGATGGCGGGTTAGTTTTATGGTAACATAAAACAACTAATTATCACCTAAAGTACTCACTTGGTAATTTATCCAGCACAATAGATTTGTAATATTGCACCATCCACAGAACTAGAATACTGCTACATAAGTTAGGTAGCTTATTGGAAAATATAGGTATACTTAATGAACATTTATTACAGAATGGCGCATAGTTCCTATCACAGAATTCGAGGCCGTATTAAAGAGTTCATATTATGTATATTTTTAACGTCTTTACAAAAGGAGCGTGTTCTCTTTTTACCCGACTGCGTAAGAAGGAGGGTTATGTTTTTCGAGTGTATGTATGTATATCTCTTTGACACGCCCTAGAGCCTAAACGGCTTGACCGATTTTGATGTGAGTGGTGTCAATAGATTCGTCTTAGTTGTGAGAGTGACACTGGGTACATCAAAATTAAAAAAAATCATAAGTTAGGCTGCAAAAACCTCTTTTCTGCAGTCGGGTATTTTGTTTTTCTTTTAACATTGATACTTGTTGTGAATTTTGTACGTAATCAGCAAATGAACACAAATAATTTATACGAGAATACTCATTGATCTGTACGTATTTACGTACGAGAACAGACACCACTCAAAGCTACTTTGTTTTGTTAAACTGCGGCGAGAGCGCCGCAACTCACTCACGACGTTTGTGTGCGAGTGCTTTCGACGTTTTGCTGGCGAGAAAACACACCGTAGATGCAATTCTGCGCTGCAAGTATCAATCGTATGTACTTACTACGCAGACGGGTAAAAATCTGGGCCGAGATCAAGTTAAATTATTATCACATACACCCGAAAAACATTAGTCCCTACGCAGTCGGGTAAAAAACTGGAAAACGGGATTGAAAATGTTTCCAGGGATCCTTGATAACCAAGAAAACCCTAAAATCTAAGACTAACACAATAAAACCTTCCCTGTCCATTTTGTAATTCATTTAACAGTTGCTTATTTACGACCAATGACAGACCTTACTTTAAAAATTACAATCTCTCATTGGTCGTCAATCCACCAACATTGTTTTCAGTATAAGACAGGCTTGAGACAGGCGAGAAACTAATAATTTAGATACATTTAGACGACAGGAAAATTACAAAAATCATCTAATAGATACTAAAACCACCAGCAATCATAATATTTTTTTTAATTAAAATAAATGCCAGATAATTATGAAAAACCCACATTAATTAAATATAATAATACCTTTTGTTTCCTCGTATTACAAATTACTTGCAATTAACGAATGCGAACCTTGTCGATGAGATATTTTCATCATCATCATCTCAGCCATAAGAAGTTCTCTGCTGGACATAGGCCTCCCCCATGGATTTCCAAAAAGATCGATTGGAAGCGGCTTGCATCCAGCGTCTTCCCGCCACTTGTGTGAGGTCATCTGCCCATGTTATGGCTGGTCTTCTTACGCTGCGCTTGCCGGTGCGTGGTCTCCACTCGAGAACTTTTTGGCCGCATCGGCCATCAGTTCTACGTGCTATATGCCCTGCCCACTGCTACTTCAATTTGGAGATTAGATATGCTATGTCGGTGATTTTCGTACATCTACGGATCTCTTCATTTCTGACTCCGAACATAGCCCTTTCCATAGATCGTTAATGATGATGATGATAAAAACTAAAGAACAATAGTTTTTTTTTAAATATCTAACGCAGAAAAAAACACTTATGATACAAAGACTCCATTTTATATTTATCCATTATCAAGTTTATTTTCTTTGCTAAAATTTGATTCACTTTCGGTATATTTTATCTCCGTCTCCTTTTTTCTCTAGGCTAAGCATAAGGTTTACAATTTTTCGAGTTTTTGGACAATCTTTTCATAATAAATACTTCACAATGAATGCACAATTGCACACGTCAATCATATAAAAGATACGGAACCAATAACGCGCAGCTCTGACTCGCACTTGGCCGGATATTTGTTGTATAAACACTATCATACCTATTTAAACTTCTGTTTGCTTTTTCCCGCGCCCTTAAAATGGTAAAGGTCAGAAACGTGCAAACTATTTATAAAAATAACCAAAATTGTCATAATAACGATTTATTTTGAACTTAAGTTTCGAACGCTAAATATAGAAAAGGTTTTTCGAGGCCGTTTGTCACCACACCTTGTTTAAACTACAGCCTGTACATAGTACTCGTACATAATTTATAATTATTTTTTAGGGTTCCGTGCCTCAAAAGGAAAAAATTGAACCCTTATAGGATCACTTTGTTGTCTGTCAAGACGAAAGGAAATCAAAACCTATGGGGTACTTCCCGTTGACCTATAACTTTGAAATTTGGCAAGAAGTCATATAGTACACATAAAGGAAAAATTCCAAAAACTTTTAATTTTTTATTTAATCACATAAAATAGGGTCTTTATGCAAGGAAGGAGGGTCCAAATTTTAAAGTGCTTTACCCGTATCATGTGAGATATCATGTGAAATAGCTTAATTAGCATAAGTTAAAACAGGTTTTTAAATATTTTTACGATGTATATTTTTCGATTTATGAAGGAAAATATAAAAAAATATATAATTTTTTATCTATTATCCCTTTTATCTAGGTACTAGTTTGTACGGAACCCTCAGTGGGCGAGTCTGACTCGCTCTTGTCCGGTTTTTTTAAATAAAAAAATGCGGCAAAAAGGCAGACGGCTCGCCTGATGGTAAGCGATAACCGTCGCCTATCGACAACTGCAACATCAGTGACATTACTGTTGCTTTGCTAGCCCGGGAAGGTGCTTGTAGACAACTAACTAGATTAACTTGTATTGTAATATACTTAGATACTTGTCTCTACTCTGAACGGACTTGTATTATGCCTTTTGACATTTATTACTGACCCTAATCCATGTATTTATAAATCCATAATAATAGAAGGTTACTTCCTTCCCATTAGTGTTTCATCAAGTAGCCTTCAATGCGTCTCTGTAGACACAAACTATCAATCTTCCTTAGCCTTTTGACCATCTATAAAAAGCCACTAAAAGGCTCAACAAACATGTGTTTATAGCAAAGCTGCTGTTAATTACATCATAAACGGCTTGGGTAAGAAATTAGCGAGATATGACGCAATATAAGTATGTCACTTGGCCCAAAAATGCGGATTTGACACGCTCTGATGAGTATCTTATAAGTCTGGCATAGACAATGCTACCGTACGCATTAGGTCGTAGAAAAAAACTTATGATGTGAACCACAAACTTAGGAATACCACTAAATCTGTGGTGTGGACATACACATATTCTAAGCGTAGCAAAAATATAATAATATTTTGGTAAGTATTTATTTTTTTCCTATTATCCAAACTTAATTAACTAGATACTTAATATATTTTTAATGGTAGGTATTGATATTTTTCATTATTCTTGTCTTAATGGTTAGTCTTAAAACAAATGTAATGAGATACCATAATTTAAATTAAATCGATTATATTTTTTAATTTAATTCTGACTTACCTGTAACATGCATGTTATTCAAGGTTAATAAATATTCTTATTCTTTACCGTCTTACTTATAAACATTGCATTAGCGTATTTTAGTTAAACAGTATTTTGTTCCGTTTTCGCGCGTGACAGTTGCCGTCTGACAGAAAGTGACAAGTCCTTATTCAGTGAATAATATTTTAACATGCGTTTTTAGGACGGTTATTTGCCTCTGTTTAGTTTGCATTGATTTGTTGTTGGCTGATTTAGATATTGAAACATCTTTGAGGATTTCCCTTCCCTTATTCTTCCCTACCCTTATAGTTTCGCCATGTCTGTCTGTCCAGACCAGACAGACAGACATGGCGAAACTATAATTGTTCCTTGTTTACTACGGAACCCTAAACATTACTATACGTACTTTATTGATACCTGCAGCCAACGATATTATTATCGACAAGGATTTTGCGTCAGCGCAAGGTCTGAAGGCTATACCTTCACACTATATACACGATTAAAATTGTTTCGATTTCAAAATAGTTCCAAGCGGCAAATTAGATGTCTCTTAACTTCTTCTCATTTGAATTAGGCTTTAGCGCGCCGTAATTTATTCTTTATTCAATAACATACACGACAGAATGCAATAGGGGAAAGTACACAATTCAAATACATATTAATAAGCTGTATCGCATCCTAAAATTATGTATGCCTAGCTAGATAAAGTAAAATAGGTTAGTAGGGACATTGTGGGAAATAAAGTTAATTAAAAGGGAAATTTTAAACCATTAGACTTGAATACTTATTAAACTAATACTAACATGTAAATCTAACATTGTTGACAAACAAAATATAATAACAAATCCTGTTACACATTCATTAAAGTGAGAGCTACAAATTATGTTTCTTAATTAAATTGTAAGATCCTCCTTAATTGCCTTTGATATCCATGTATTGTTTGATGAAATATGTCTATGTCCCAATGTGTGTAATATGTATATGTATATGTGTATTTATTGTTGATAAACGAGTATCGGTCAATACTCAAGACACTTTGTTCGTTAATTTTGTTTTAGACTTTGCGTCCATGTGAAAATAACATCCTTGCCTGTGGTCACTACGTACAGAAACTACGTAAGTAGATACAACAGATGTTTTGTTCGTAGATGTATGAAATCATCATCTCGACGCGAGACCAACACGAGATGTCTACAAACACTACACTACTGCCTTGTCAACACACTCTAGCTGGAATGCGCATTTAGCGCTGTTTTCGGTGAACTTTTTCGTGTTGGTTAGCTCATGTCACGATATGAATCTATGTGTGTCACGTACAAACAACAAGTACAATTGGCAAGCCTCATGCTTTGATAAAGTATCAACGGGTTGTAGCGTCAGTCCTCAAAAACGTCCGAGCTCAATGAGATCTAATTAGACCCCTTACACGATTAAACAAATTAGATTTTAAAAATAATTCGAAGCGGCAAAATAGACGCCTGTAGAGTTCTCAATCTAAATTAGGCTTTAGCGCGGCGACATAGTCTTTATATCAAAATCTTTAAGTTCGTCATTGTTGGTATATGAGTATCTGTCAACCCAGGACACTATATATTAAAAAAAAAAAAATAAAAAAATTTGTTTCAGACTTTACGTCCACGTAATGGAAAGTCATTGGCCTCATTGGCTCAGTTTTAGTATATCTGCATTCTGTAGGTCATGGGTTCAATCCCCACCCAGGGTAAACATTTATTTCTAAAAAATATATTTACAGAATTAATAATAGTAAATTTGTAAGAGAGACTAACTCGATCAGCATTTCCTACGTCCTCGTGTGTGGAAACGAGTATAAAAATACTTTAATAAATTTCATAAACCTTGAAGAGAAACGTTTAACACATACCCACTAATCCATATCGAAATGCTGGAAAAAACGGTCACTATCCCTACATGTATTATTTATAAGACTAGCATGTACCTATCTACATTTGTTGTTGAACAGGTAATATAATATACGTAGATCGGTTTTCCCCGGCTCTGCGAGGCAAGCCTCAAGTGAGGTAATCGCCGGACTTGTCTTCAGTCGCGACACTTCGGGCAACGCTGTTAGGCGCGTCGCTCACTGGTAAGTCGAGGCGCGGTCGCGGTGGCGTCGCGGCACAGTCGAGGCGTGGCGTTTTTGTTAGAGTCGAGGCGCGGGAGGCGCGATTTGTGAACAGTGACAATGCCATCCTGTGTGTTTAGAAACTGCAACACCAAGATTTACAAGTCTAAGATACTAAAAGTTATTAAGGATGTGTCCTGTCCTCGAAAGTGCTGAGACATTTGCCATGCTTTTACTTCATATTCATTGAGTATAATCTCTCTATAGATAAAATCTCATTAGGCCAATCCAAAAGGTCGACGAGGCCTATATTAATCTACTTTCACCTCGTTTCTTACAAGAGGACAAGTTTCCTCAAAAGCACATTTTACTTTGACCTTTTCGCTGTGCAAATTTTGAACGAAAACTTACAAACCGAGCGACAAACTTATCTGCAGGCAAGGGAGCTACTAGCGTAATTTTTTAATAAAAATCAAGAGACTTCTGCGGATAAATTTAGTTTCAATAATTCGACAACTGTAAAAGTAATTTTGTAGCTTAAATTCACGTCATGGCAATCAATTTAAATAACGAAATATCATTATCAATATGATCTGATGAATGTATTCAATTTTTACCGACTTCCAAAAAGGAGGAGGTTCTCGATTCAATTCGAATTCGACTGTAAGTATGTTCTTTTTATTATTTTGCGTATGGTTTGTTACACGATTACTTTGCCAATAATGAATTGATTTCGACGATTTTTTTTATTTGATAGGTTTATTTGGTTTCAGAGATAGTCCCATATAAATTTTATCAAAATCGGTTCAGCACTTTGATTTTTAAAACAAAATAACTGGGAAAAACATGTTTACGTAAATGTAATTGTATGTAAACGAAATTGCGTATTTCGAAGTCGTTTTTTTTCAGTTTTTTAAACTATAATTATGGATTACTTTATCGTTGTTTTAACTTTTCGGAAATCAATCATCTTGTTTTATTTGGTAGAGGCAAACCTGTGGTAGGTTTTTTCATACAAAATAAAACTCAAAAATTTAGTCCGTTCGTCATTTTAGAAAAAAAAAACTTACGTTCACAAAAGTTGGTTTTAGGTAAGTATTGTCTTGACTTAATTTATTTTTAGGGTTCCGTACCTCAATAGGAAAAAACGGAACCCTTATAGGATCACTTTGTTGTCCGTCTGTCTGTCCGTCTGTCCGTCCGTCCGGGTGTCAAGACCTTTATCCCGGGAACGCGTGAAGGTATCGAGTTGAAATTAAAACCATATACGCAGATCCATAGTATCTTGCTGCAGAAAGAAAAATAAAATTTCTCAGTTTTCGTAAAAAAAAGTTACAGCCGAATATGTCGTAAAAAACGCACATTTCGACACTCACAGAGGAATCAAAACCTATGGGGTACTTCCCGTTGACCTAGAACTCTGAAATTTGGCAAGAAGCATTGTGTTAGAGTACAAATATAGGAAAAAATCCGAAAACCAGCCATTTTTTATTGAATCACAAAAAAATAGCGTCGTTATGCAAGGAATGAGAGTCGCAATTTTAAAGTAAATTAACCGTATCATGTGGGGTATCATATGAAAGAGCTTAATTAGCATTAGTTAAAACAGGTGTTTAAATATTTTTCCGTTGTATATTTTTCGGTATAAGAAGGAAAATATTAAAAAATAATTTCCCCCTTTTATTTACTAGTTTGTACGGAACCCTCGGTGGGCGAGTCTGACTCGCATTTGTCCGGTTTTATTCTATTAACTACGTCTCAGATAAAGTATCAACGGGTTGTACCGTCAGTCCTCAAAAACATCCGAGCTCAATGAGGCCTAATTAGACCCCTTATACGATTAAAATAGTTTCGATTTTCAAAATAAATCGAAGCGGCAAAATAGACGTCTCTAGACTCAATCTCTACTCTCAATCTAAATTAGGCTTTAGCGCGGCGACATAGAGTCTTTATATCAAAATCTTTAAGTTCGTCATTGTTGGTATATGAGTATCTCAAGGTCAATGCAAGACACTATATTCATGAATTTTGTTTTAAACTTTACGTCCACTTAATGGATTCATTGGACTTAGTGTGAAAAATTGATATTGACGGCTTAGCGATAGCAGTGATAGGCTCCCTTGAAAACTCGTGTGCGGAACCCTACACACAAAGCTAACATCTTGCATTGTACATTTAATTATACATTATATATCCAACTGTCATTAGCATACTAAGTACTTATTATTAATAACATAGAGTCAAGGCATGCCCCCGCGTCCTCTAATGTCACTTTCAGTACCTACTATAATTATGTATAATAGCTCAATTAGTACGTGTCTGTTTGTCTGATGATCTGGCCTGACCCCAGCGATTTGATCTAGATTTTATTCTGGATTACTATTTGCATATAATTAACTTGCTTTATCTGAAGTTAATGATCGGCCGTGGATCAAATGAGGTCGAATAGGATATTTATTAGTATTTCTTGCTTGTTAAAGACGATTTTTCAGCCCGCATACATGTTATTAAGCCACGATATAGACTGATCCCTTCTAAAGTGTGATATCCTCGTATTTTCTTTTTAAAATACATATAACATTTAAATTAAATGTATATCAAAATTCTGTTTGAAAAAATTAAAACTTGAAATTCAAATTTCAAAAAAACATAAACGAATGTCGATCTAAAATCGAATTTAAAACCTACTCTTTTTTAAATCGGTTTAAAATACACGTACCAACGTGATTTTTGGATGAGGGTAGGGCGTTAGTCTAGAACCCTCACTTCGTAGCATCAGGACGGAGGGAGTTGCTAAGAACATTACGTGATTAATGGACTACCCCTAAAATGCAAACAGTGGGCAGATAATGTTTGATAGAGGTTTGATGATGAAGTTAGTCTGCGACTTACAACTGAATTTCTGACTTGACCTTTTGGGACTTGTCATTTTGACCCACTGGACCTTTTGGGTCACTGGACTTTTTGGCCCACTGGACCTTTTGTCTCACTGGTCCTTTTGTCCCACTGAACCTTTTGTCCCACTGAACCTTTTGTCCCACTGGACGTTTAGAGACGTGTAATTTTGGGTTACTGGACCTTTTAAGTCACTGGACATTGTGGCCCTGAACAGTGTTGGAATATTGTATATACGTAGCAAAAATTAATCTGTCTCACTGACATGTGTGAGTATGTGAAGACTTCTCTTTCGTACGTTTTGTTTATGTCTAATTACAAGGAGCCCTTTGTCTCTACGGTATTAGTTTCGTGGACTTAGCTAAACAGAGCTTGTAAGTTGGTCTATGGTGTTTCCACGAGAGTACAGAGCACTCTTGTTATTTAAATAATATCGGTAATAAATGATTATTTTATATAAACCGATAAATAATGTCTTTCATTGGTACCCATTAACCTAATAAACGGAGTTTTTTGGCGGGAACGTTATCGAAACATGTTGTTGCTTTGTTTTATTTTCCTAAACTTGTGTTATTTTGAATATTAATGCGATAAAAATGGTGGTGTTTTATTCATTAAGTGTTCGATCAAGTACATGAGTGGGCAAGTGAAATGAAGCAGTGAAACGTGTCATTTTACGTTGTCGACAAAACTCCATAGAAGCTTCTAGTAAGTCGCCACCACTTTACTGAAGCAGACTCGACTTATAAATTGACTGTATACGTGACTTAGATTGTGACTAGAACATTCACAACTTGTTTTATAAGAAACTTGAAAAAATCCTAATACTTGACACTGGCAAATGCTTTAATGAGGGTCCTATACAAAAAAGAAGAAAAACCTAATAAACAGTTGAATAATTCCTACGTAATGTTTAGACAGACGTCACCTGAAGTCGCAGCGCGTCTGAAGACAAGCTTGTTTACGTGTTTTTATACAAATTCAGCGCTAAGAATATACCGGATGTGAACGAGGAAAACCATTTCGATTCGCTTTTTAATTCTGAAGTATTACTACGCATACATATAAAATGCAATATTATTATATGAATATAGTTAAACAAGTATCAATGTTAAAAGAAAAACAAAATACCCGACTGCAGAAAAGAGGTTTTTGCAGCCTAACTTATGTTTTTTTTTTATTTTGATGTACCCAGTGTCACTCTCACAACTAAAACGAATCTATTGACACCACTCACATCAAAATCGGTCGAGCCGTTTAGGCTCTAGGGCGTGTCACAGAAATATACATACATACATACACTCGAAAAACATAACCCTCCTTCTTACGCAGTCGGGTAAAAAACTGAAAAAATCGGACAAGTGCGAGTCAGACTCGCTCCCTTCCATACAAACTAGTAGATAAAAGGGGGAAATCATATATTTTTTTATATTTTCCTTCATAAATCGAAAAATATATGTACATCGTAAAAATAATTTATAACCTGGTTTACGTTGTGCTAATGAAGCTCTTTCATATGATACCCCACATGATACGGTTAATTCACTTTAAAATTCGGACCTGAGAGTCCGAATTCCTTGCATAAAGACACTATTTTTTTGTGATTAAATAAAAAATGTCCAGTTTTCGGATTTTTTCCTATATGTGTACTATAACACAATGCTTCTTGCCAAATTTCATAGTTCTACGTCAACGGAAAGTACCCCGTAACGGAAGGTCGTACTGCAAAAAAGATGATTTTGCAGTACGATTTCGTTACGCCTGATACGCTGTTGATACCTTTTTTTGTGAGAAAGGTTGCGTCAAATCGTTGTAAAATATTATAAATGCGCATTCTTTAGAATAATTTCAGTAAAATCACTTGTTTATTACGAAAAAGTCCGTTGGGGGTTACGAAAAAACATTTATTTTTTATTTTTGCGAGATTTGTATTATTATTATTACAAAAAATAAAACATATGATACTCAGAGAGCGAAGACGAATCTAACGACACCTCACACATCAAAATCCGTCAAACCGTTTAGGCTGTAGGCGATTATATAGAAACATACAACCATACCACATACATACATACATATTATGTACACACAAACATACATAGACTAGAAAAAAAAAACCGGACAAGTGCGAGTCAGACTCGCCCACCGAGGGTTCCGTACAAACTAGTAGATAAAAGGGGGAAATCATATATTTCTTTATATTTTCCTTCATAAACCGAAAAATATACATCATAAAAATATTTAAAAACCTGTTTTAGCTTATACTAATGAAGCTCTTTCATACGATACCCCACATGATATGGTTAATTCACTTTAAAATTTGGACCCTCATTCCTTGCATAAAGACCCTATTTTTTTGTGATTAAATTAAAAATTACCAGTTTTCGTATTTTTTTCTATATGTGTACTCTAACACAATGCTTCTTGCCAAATTTCATAGTTCTAGGTGAACGGGAAGTACCCCATAGGTTTTGATTCCCTCCATTGTGAGTGTGGAAATGTGCGTTTTTACGACATATTCGTCTGTAACTTATTTTTACGAAAACTGAGAAATTTTATTTTTCTCTCTGCAGCAAGATACTATGGATCTACGTATATGGTTTTAATTTCAACGCGATACCTTTACGCGTTCCCGAGATAAAGGTCTTGACACCCGGACAGACGGACAAGAAAGTGATCCTATAAGGGTTTTTTCCTTTTGAGGTACGGAACCCTAAAAATAACCCTCCTTACGCATTCGGGTAACATGTATGCTCTCAAAAAGCTTCTAGTGTATGTAAGTATGAATATACCTACGAAATTTATTTTTAAGCTATTGCATAGCTTCTATCGCGGGTCTTGAGCGTGGAGACCGAATCCAGAAATTCCGTAACGAAAATAACCTAACGCAGTAACGCCGATACAACCAATGCCACCTAGAGGCGATTTGCAGAACTAAAGAGACAAGCGTGATATTTCAAAAAGTCATTAAAAGTTCTGCTATTCATCGATAGATGGCAAAACTAAAAAGTATCACCGCTGTGCCGGTCGGAGTGGGGGGTGTTAGGAATACTGCATAAATAAAATAAATAAATAATTATAATTACATAAGTTGATAAAAAATGCTATGCAATAGCTTTACCGCGGCAGTCTCCGAGTGCCACACGTCTTTTTTTTCCAACACTAATCAATTAGTGTTTATCGAATTACCATCATTGAGATTTATAATTACCTAAGTATTTAAATGTTATTGCGTCCGCCGCCACCTTATTTGGCAAAGACCTTCACAAAATATTTATAATCACATTTATCTTCAACAAATCTCAAATACGTCAAAGGTCCCAGTTATAAAAAAAAATATTAGTCAAATTATACAAAAAAAATACGAAAAGTTGTCTTTGAAAGTATTATTAAGAAGGTTATGTTGTTTGTCTTCAGTGATGGACAAACAAAATGAATAAAAAATTCTATAGTATCTGGCGCCATTGTGAAAAAACCGGCCAAGTGAATGTAGGGACACGCGCAGTGTAGGGTTCCGCAATCGCACGTCACAATAATCGGACTTAGAATAGGTATATGATACTATGAACATACGAGTTGACTTATGTAAGTTTAAATCCACGAAATGTTAACATGATCGATTATTACTCATTAACTTCTAAAACCTGCTGTAATAATGATAATTTTTCCTTCTAATTTCGTTTTATAAATGCAACTACCAAGAATTTTCGCATTCCAAAGCCAACCATTGAGCTCCCTGCCAGCATGATGGTTGGATTTGGATATGTGAAAATTCTTGGTTTCATAATAATTCCTCCTATATTTTTAATTACTTATCAAACGGATCATTTATCTTGATAAATAAACACTTAGATAAAGAAATATTTTCCCACGTATCACATGTTCTGTGGTGTAGGTAAGGTACCCAATAAAACAGCGGGTACTCCGGGTGTGCCGGCAGAAGTGAAAACTAAAAAATAAAATAGCAAAAAGACTGACTCGTGAAGGATTTGAACCTCCGCCCTTCGATTGACAAATTGAAATTTATATCGGTGCTCTAACCTATTGAGCTAACGAGTCTTACGTGCATGTGTCGAAAATAAGCATTCGGCGCAACGAAATGACGTCATGCTAGAAAAACAAACTTGTACATACAATAATGAACTTCAAATACAGATCGTTAGAATAGGTTTCTGACTGTCCGTCTTACGATCTGACGATCTGACGCGATTTTACATTTTCTACCCATCCCAAAAATGCCCAACGCCGCTAAAGAAATCGTTACTTCAAAACAAAACAATATTTTACTTAAGTATACTTATACTAAATTACAGCTTTTTAGTACTTTGAGTTGTCTTTGAGTTGAGCCGCAGACAAACTAAGTAAGTAATACACTAAAACGAAGTGATTTATGAGTTCCTTGCCTATTGAGATAGGGATCTCTTAAAATATGTTGTCATCCAAGTGATATATTTGCGAGCGTGCGAACGAACGCGGCGAAGCAATAACGATTCCATTTCCACGGATCTCTAAAAACATCGATTGATTAGCTCAATTTACGTATGTATAGATAGATACGTTTAACACAAGGTAAGATGGCAAAACGTAGGTTGTTTGACAAAAACTATCATGGCGTCTTAAATATCCAGTTCCAACCAGTTCTGAAACCAACTCATCTCCAAGACAGTGTTTCTTAACCTGTGGTCCGCGGTCCCTGAGGGTCCGTCACTATATGATAGGGGTCCCCAGCCCGTCTATGGATTTATCAAGTTTTTAGATGACTTATGTTGAAGTTTTTAAATAAATAAATACATTTAAAAATATTATAAGAAAACATCGGAAAACCTCCTTAAAAAGGCATTCTCTACTCTTATATATATTAAAAATAAAAACAGAAACAGATTACAACTGAAATACTATTTGGGATTACATTTTCATCATTAGTCCCTGATATCACTAATTTAGTTGCGAAAAAGTAGCATCAACCTTCAAATTGACGTATATTTTATGATTAATAACCGACTGCGTAAGAAGGAGGGTTATGTTTTTCAAGTGTATGTATGTTATATAAATCTATGCATATGTACCTATGTATGAATGTATGCGTTCCTATATTACCTTTTATAGGCTAAACAGCTAGATCGATTTTGATATGCGTGCGGTCGTTACATTCATCTTCACTCCTTAAGTGCTTTAGACTAAATTTTTAACTAACTTCCAAAAAGAAGGAGGTTCTCAATTCGGCCGTATTTTTTTGTATGTTTGTCCAGCGATTGCTCCGCCAATTACGAGTTGTTTTTGATGATTCTTTTTTGTTTGGAAAATAATACCTCAGTGGTGGTCCCATATAAATTTTATTAAAATCGGTTCAGTATTTGGTTTTTGTAGTAAAATAAATTAAAAATTTCATCCAAGAAAATGAATTGTGTATTTTGTAGTTTTTTTTAGTTTATTAAACTATTATTAATTGTAATAGAATAACATTTTCGTAACCTCTAACGAACTATTTCGTAATAAATAAGTTTTCTTACTAGAATTATTCTAATAAATGCGCATTTATAATATTTATACTTGTATTATACTTGTTGTATTTGCTTGTATCTGTATTAAAATAAATGATTCGAAATGTATTGCCGTTTTTTTTTTATTACGGGAGCCCTTGAAATTGCGCTTGATTTCCTAGGGGTCCGTGGACCTAAAAAGGTTTAGAAACGCTGCTGTAGGAGACTATTAATTAGCTTTTAGGACTTATTTACATAAATATCAATAGTTTTTGTGAAACAGTTTGACGAGAAAAAATATGGTTTAGATCCGCATAAATTATGGCACAAAAAGCTCGCAGAAAAACTAGTAATGGCAAGCTTTTTGGTGCTCAATTTGAATCCAACTTTGGTGTTTTGAAATAATTGAGTGTATTTTTTTTTAATCGACATGATGTTAATGAAATCTAAAGTTCACATTTTTATTGCGGTTACTAAAACAAAAAAATCGTGAAAAAATTAACTGTTAATTAGTTGTTTATAAAGAACTAGGCTTCGTATCACCTATCAATGAGTGGACCCGATATTTTCTCAACGTTAAAACCTTCCCTGTACTGCGACAAACATTTCAAAACAAAAATCAGATAAATCGGCCCAGCCGTTCTCGAGTTTTAGCGAGACAAACGAACAGCAATTGATTCTTATATATGTAAGATAAATAAAATTAACATGATAGTCGTTTGTAAAACTAAAAAACAACATCACAAATATTCGATAAAAATTTCAATTTGATCCTAGTTAATTTTCATACGTAAAAATCATTTTTAGAAATTATTAACGCACAAATTATTATGTATGTGAATTAACTTGGATCAAATTGAATTTTTTGTCGAATATTTGTGATAAATTATTAACGCACAAATTATTATGTACTTAAGTGAATTAACTTGGATCAAATTGAATTTTTTGTCGAATATTTGTGATGTTGTTTCCTAGTTTTACAAACGACGATATTATCATGTTAATTTTATAAGTTTTTATAATTTTTTTATAAGTTCATTCGGTCATTTTATTAAATTATATTTTATCTTCAAAAATATGGATATGCGGGAGCGTGACGTTGGATGTAGGTACGTACTACGGACACCATATAGACTTCTAGTTTCCCCCTTGATAAGTGTATGTACCTAGCGTGTCAAAACGAGCGTGTCAAGTACGATAAAAAATCGCAGTTGACGACTAAGATTTATTTAATTTCAGGTGATATATACTTCAGATTCGATATTTTGACAACTAGTTACTAGCGTACAAGCGTGGATGCATTAGGTTGAATAGATTTCGCGCGGATGGAACATTCCATCACAAAATCTAGTATGTGACGTCACAGTCGGTATCAAAAACGTGGCACGCAAGGTTTTCATATAAATGAAGTCGCATGCTACACTACTATGTCTGTGACGGACACTTATTATAGATACTTGTTCATCATCATCACCATTTTTCATCACTACGCGGGTGAAACCGAGAGTTGCAGCTAGTAAATTGTAATAAAATACCGCCAGGTTTTTATGTATTTTTACACATTGTTGTATTGTGTACAAGTAGTTGTAAGTATTTATACAGAGATAATGAATCCTGATTGTCTTTATTATTATTTATATTAATCATATTTTAATCTGTGAAAAGATAAGATCGTACGGCGTACCTAATTAATTATTGACCGAGTGAGCGAAACGCCCGAAGGTCTGACCGTCAACTAGCAAAATTTTCTTTTATCTGTTTGTCCGTTCGTAGTCCCGTACAGGTTGTATTTTTCAATAATTATTTTTAAAACTTGATATACGGGTTTTACAATTGTTATTTTATACATTTCTAACCGACTTCCAAAAAGACGAAGGTTCCTTTTGACGATTATTTTTTGTCTGATAGGTGGTGGTCCTATATACCTAAATTTTATCAAAAGCAATTCATTATTTTGGTTTTAATAACAAAAAGAACCGGGAAAATGTCATCCAAGTAAACGAAATGGCGTATTTTGAAGTCGGTTGCTTAAATTTTTTAAACTATAATGATTTGTCTTCAGAGATTTTTGACTAAGGGGTATTTGCCTCAATAATAGGGGAGTAACGGAAAAGTACTTTTGACTGATTAAGAGTTTTGACTTTACAATTACACATTATTGTATACTCATAATTTACTAATTGCTGACCTTCATTTTTACGCACACACAAAAATTGCAAGGCTCCGAAACAGCTTTGAACCTCGGTTAATGGTTGTGTCTGTTTTAGCGGAAGTTAATAACCACAATTACGGATTGCGCATTATACTCTGGCAACACTGGGCAGAAACTGTACGACGCACGGAGTAGACAATACAACAGAATATAAGATCTGTAGGGGTATTCTGAACTCATTCGGATTCGGCATCTATATCTCCGTCTCTGTCATTTATGGAAATGACAGAGACGGAGATATAGATGCCGAATATATGTAGATTCCGAATCAATTCCAAATCCGTATGAGTTCTGATTAAGGGGACAGAAAAGAGTATTTAATGTGAGTAAGAGTGTATACGCACTCACATTCTTTAGCATTTTATTTATGGAAAAAAACGTATATAATGGTTAATAATAGTGAGAATAGGAGTGAAGCTGAAAGTGAAAATTGTATTTGTACAATGGTACTAATGCCAATTGTATAATTCGGACAATTAACTAGTATTATTGATGGTACAATTGACAAATTGGTGCCAATTGTACCATCAATGGTACTTTCTAGTAAAGGGTACAATTTTATTGGTCCCTCGGGCATTTGACTTAAATGCTGGTGAGGCCTTAGAGTAGTTGCTGTGGCCATTGAACTTTATGTACTTACGCACGAGAGCAGACACCACTAATAGCTACTTTATTACATTCAACTGCGGCGAGAGCGCGAAATAGCCATGTTTGTTAGGAAAAATATACATCTGTTTAAATTGTATTCGTGCCTGTTTTATTTATTTTTTAATACGGATTTATTATAAGGAAGTAAAAATTCACAATAAAGTATAACTAACTTAAAAACTAATTAAATAAGCAGGAAAAAACAAAATGTTAATAATTATTACATAAAACTAGTAAAAAAAAGCCCGCCCCGGATTGTTCCTGGCGCAAAGGTTCCCATGACACTGGAAGCGTTCCCACGCTGAATTGCCACGGAAATTCTTTGTACCAGAAACGAACCGGAGCGAGTGTCTCCACTGTCTGTTTAAATTTGATAGCAATAAACATCGCAGCAACAAATTAGCTCTTCCTATGCCTGCCATTGAAATGTTTAAAAATAGACCAGAGTATCGTTGCCTCCGTATCTACAACAAAATACTCGATAACATAAATAATATATCTAAAGATAACTCATTCTGAAATATACTTAAAGCAAAAATTATTGAAAAGGCATACTATACAATACAGGAATTTATGGACAAAGAATGGAAATAAACAAGAAACATAACTACGTGTTTGACACTTAAGCTTAAGTTACCTAGAAGTATTGTTTAAGTTAATTACTTACCATGTTCTTTAAGATAATATAAGTAATAAATAAGCACAGAAACGTCTATATAAATAAGACTTTAACATTGCGGCGCCCCAACGGGATTTTTGTACTTTAACTAATTTTAATTTAAGGACTATTTATAAATGTACGATAAATAAATAAAATAATTCTATATATGAAAATTAACTTGGATCAAATTGAAATGTTTGTCGAATATTTGTGATGTTATTTTCTAGTTATACAAACGGCGATTTTTTTATAAGTTTATGCAGTCATTTTATATCTTAAAAAGTGGGTATGCGCGAGCGAGACGGACGATGGTCGTACTACGGACTCTTATCTCTCTGTAAAATGTTTTACTCCGTACTTCTAATGGTGAGCTATAAGCGCATGACCACATAAATACATTACCCTCATATTACAATTATGCAACAATACTTATATAAAATATACACACCATATTATAGTCACATTTCATAATAAATAATTATAGTTTAAAAAACTGAAGCAACCGACTTCTCATGGATGCCATTGTCAGAACTGGACCGAATTGAAATGGGACCACACGGGAAGCACCAGCTTTCAGATAAAAAAAAGAATCATCAAAATCGGTTCACCCAGTCGAAAGTTCTGACTCAGTAACAAACATAAAAAATAAAAATATTTGGGGACATTTCACACAACACCATCACAAATACCTACAGTCGAATTGAGAACCTCCTCCTTTTTTGAAGTCGGTTGCAAAATATGTGTACTTAGTTATGTAATCTACATTTATTTACAATACATAATCACTTGTGATTAAATTAAAAATGTACAGTTTTCGGATGTTTTCCTTTATGTGTACTATATGAAAATGTTTCTTGCCAAATTTAAATAAATAAATATAAATATTTGTGGACATTTCACACATTTCACAGTTATAGGTCAACGGGAAGTACCCCATAGGTTTTGATTCCCTTGCGAGTGTCAAAGTATTCATTTTTTGCGTCATATTCGGCTGTAACCTTTTTTGATCAAAATTGGGAAGTTTGATTTTTCTCTCTGCAGCAACAGACTATGGATCTGCGTACCTAATATTCATATTCACGTCTACCTGCTGAACTGAAAGGTCGTGGGTTCGATCCCCACTTAGGGCAAACATTTGTGTGATGAGCATGGATGTTTGTTCTGTGTCTGGGTGTTTCTATGTATCATATGTATATATTTACAAAAAAAAGTATATATGTATTCTATCAGCCACCTAGTTCCATAGTACAAGCTTTGCTTAGTTTGGGCTAGATGGTGTTGTGTGCAATGTCCACAAATATTTATTTATTTATTTATTTATGTGGTTTTAATTTCAACTCGATACCTTCACGCGTTCCCGAGATATAGGCCTGACACCCGGACAGATGGACAGACAGACAGATGGACAACAAAGTGATCCTATAAGGGTTCCGTTTTTTCGAAAACAATTTTTAGAAAACAATTTTCTGCTGTTGTATGAAAAACACGCAATTTACTGGCAAAGAGATCGTGCGACGTTTCTCTTACCTTTCCTCTTAACAGCAAGTAGTTACTTACCTGACCCACTATATTAAACGGTTTTCTTTAGCTTGACCTGTTTGTTTGTTTGTTGGGGTCAAGTTTAGTACCTAATTGAAATTTTAGGTACCCCCTTGCAGTTGACGGATCGATCTGAAATTTGGTATACACCTATAGTCCTAATGATAATACAATTTAGTATATTCTGTATTATTTAAATCCAAGATGGCCGCCGCCACAAAATGGCGGATTTAATATTTTAACACAACCCCCACAATATGGGTATCAAATGAAAGGGCTTTTCTAGTAAAATACAGTAGATACATTACCTACATCATTATTTTTCTTTTCAATAAAACCGTTTAACTTAAAAAGTTTTTTTAGGTAGGTAAGTACTTGTTTTAAATGTAGGTACATTGTTGTACGAGCACTATGGAGTAGTATACATACTGGTGTGACTAGTTCGGGCCGAATGTTCTTTTTTCGGCCATATCGAGTTATTTTCCAAAACAAGTTATTGCCATGGCCCTTCTGTCTCAATGGAAGAATGGAGTTCGTGAGTAAATATCGCACATACGTTGCTATAACGTCACTTATGCAAATGATGTAATATTTCAGGAGAAGCTTTTGAAAATTCAACATCCTATTACAACGTATAGTTCTTCTCGATAAACAAATAAAACGATAATAAATTTAAACTACAACTTTTAACTTCATTTTAAAGTAAGAGCAAACATCTTACTAATTACTATTAAAGAAATATAAACGTAAACAAATTATTTCCCTCGCAGAAGTGACGTTATGGCACTAGAAAACAATTAACTGGGCAATTATTTCAAAACAAATAAAACAAGAAATCATACATTTCTAAAAAAATATTTACTATTGTAGCAAAGAAGTAAAACAAAGTTTCATAATTCTACATAGAACTTTACTGTTAATCAGACTCTTTAATAACAGTCATCATTTCACTATTAATTAGGCGAAGTTTGGTGTTCAATCAATCATTGATCGATCATGTATGGCATTTAAAAAATATAATTACGCAATAATCAACTGTATCAAATTATTTTACTTATCTCTAATACAAATTTGGTATACATTCTTAAAAAACTTAAACAATTGTTACATTTCCAGGTTAAGGGAGGTTTAACACTGTCATTTCAATTATCTATAGAACTACTCAATTCAATTATCTATATTACTATTAATTAGGCGTTTTAATCACAGTCATTGTACTCGTATGGTATTTAAATCTAATTACGTAATAATCAACAGTATCAAATACAAATTCTTTTACTTATTCTAATTATCATTATGTTCATACTAATTTGTTAAATAACTTAGAATCACTGCCATATTCCCAGGAAAATTAGGGAGTCTTTAACGCTGCGGTTACAATAGTTGTTTTCCCTGCAAGTGTAAATGTGTCTTTGTAGACTATAAGTAAAATAAAACCTAAATGAGATCATTGTAAAAACCTTCATAGTATCTTGGGACGAGATTAGCCTCCAATAATTGCAATAAATCACGCTTTTTGCGTTCTGTAATTGGTATTTTTGAAGTGTAAGCTTGCTTTAAAGAAATTTCATCTATTCTTCGATTGCCTCTATTTCCGCGTAATTTTTTTGGTTGAACAATAGCTTTTGCTTCTTCCCAGTTTTCAGTTTTGTAAGTGGTTCGATATTGGTAATTTTCACAATTCTTGGTTAATTTAATACTTTTGATGTCACCAGTTTTGATAACATCACCATTGACATTTTTCGCCATATTAAAGTTCATGTTCTCCTCGAGTGATTTCAAATCGAAGAAATCGTCATAATTCATTTCATTTACCACAAATGGTTTGCCTGTCTTTTTGGCCCCACGAATTAGGGAAATGTATTGGTCAGGAACATAAATACATCCAGCATTTTTGGCTCTAGTCACAGATTTTTCTATTACTGAATGAGCTGCATCACCTTCATTTTGCGTGTGGCCACGAATCAAAAAGTTGTGTTGAATTGAGTTAATATTTAAGATACTCACTGCATAGTAGTACATTGCAAAAACAAATCGATTTTTTTGCTGACCACAGCAATTATCAGAATAAATAATGACATCGGAGCCTGGTTTTTCTAATGCAATCTGCTCCAGGTATTTGTACACACACGACCCTATTTCGATGGCTCCTCTATTACCCAACCCTTCGTGCCAAAAATAACAGGTTGTTTCTTGCTTGTTTGCATTCGATATTGTTAAATTATAACAATTAAGTCTTGATTTGTAGTAGAAAGAGCTTGATTTGCCAACAGGGCAGGGTAGCACCGCTTGTAAGTCATAGGTGAAAACAATAGTGTTGTTGTCAGATTCATGACATCTTTTCATATCCCTGTCTTTTTCATGTCTACTTAAGCTTTTTTCTTCCTGATGTAAGTTGAAGCTGCCACGTAATTTATTCTTTTCTTCTTCAGAGGCATTTTCATATGCTTCACACTCATCGCAACGATCTTTTTTGGGTTTGAAAAATCCAATATTAAAATCTTGGTTGAAAATCCGTGAGTAGGCGTCGTAGTTTACAATAGGCTTGTTTTGTTGCTTCTGAATTTCGGAATAATTTCTGTGCAATTCTGCGACTGTCAAACCCCCATCAATGAATTGTCTACTAGTATTAGCCCTGAGATAATGACTTTCAACCTTTGGAATTGATTCGATATGATCCTTTACTGCTTGTATAACTTCAGGTTGCAATTTACATTGCTTTCCGTGTTTTCCTCGTTGATCAGGTGGAATAAAGCCATCATTCCGCGCTTTGCCGTCGATAACAGTTCGAATAATCCGTTGTGTGATACCCAAAGTGTTGATGAGAAAAGTTTTACAGACACGGATCTCTTTATTCTCATTAAGCAAGTAATATGCAGTGTTTTCTTTTCTATCGTACATTTTGTTAGTCTTTATGCGGCGGTAAGAACATTTTAGTGTTCTTGTACAAGCATTTAAAAAACCCCGTTGCCTTTCTACACTTTCCAACTTCCAGTAAGACTCAAATAGTTCCGCCCTTTTTTGTTCAGTAAATTTTGCAGCACAAGAAAACCGACATTTTGAAGTACATGTAGGTCCCATTGTTTTACCTTGATTTAGTTTTTTGGTGTTTACTGAGATATAAGGTTGACCAGAATTTTTCAAGCGCTTAGCAACACTCTTTTTCCATGTTGTTGGATTACGCGTACGCTTTCTGCCTCTTGGTGTAGTTAAAGCTAACTTTAAACCATAAAATACAAAGATTGGGGAAACAATGTCACTACTTACACAAGTGTCATTGTTGTTTCAAGATACAAGTGTGACAACTAACTAAGTGCCGTTATTGCTCCAAAAACATAAAAATAAATTGTCACAATTACCTTAGTAACGTTGTAGCTCCAGGAGACTACTTCTAGTGCGGGGGACCGCGCGCAACTGACCAATGAAACGTTGTTTCTCCCAGTGGCGTCCAGATTCGCGCCAAAACCATAACGACACTAATGCCCTCACGCGGAAAGCATGCGTACTACACAAGCGACAATAACGCACCAAGTAAAGAGGAAGATTAGGTGTCTTTTCTCATACTCAGTTCAGTTTTGACAAACATTACATAAGTGACGTTATAGCACCGTATGTGCGATATATAACAAGTATCTATGATAAAAGAAAATCAAAATACCAGACTGCAGAAAAGCAGTTTTTGCAGTCTAACTTACGATTTCGTTGCGCTTGATATGATACACACTGATACAGATTTTATTGGTGAATCATTACAATATGTCACACGTAAAAAAACACAACAATAACAAAATGATAAAAAATAATGACAATAATATGTAATTTTTTTTTTTTTTTTTAGTTTGTATTTTTTTTATACACAAACTATGTATGTAATAATAATGCAATATACAAAATATGTATGTAATAATATGTATGTAATAATATGTATGTAATATGTATGTATATGATTCACTCATATTACATGCTATTATTATGTCATTTGTTACTACGCAAAGTTATACTTAGCTCCGAAATATTCTGCTTATGCTGTTGAGTGTATGTTCTTTGCGAGAAAGTATGCGTAAAATTGCTGTTAAAGATTATAAATGCGCATAGTAAAATTACTTTATTAGGAAATAGTTCGTTGGAGGTTATGAAGAGACGCATTTTTTATTTTATGTACCTAATTATTATTACAAAAACAGTGACACTCTGGTATTGAAGATGAATCTAACGACACCTCGCACATCAAAATCGGTCAAGCCGTTTAGGCTGTAGGCGATCATATAGAATTATACATACATACATACCCATATACATAGTACATACATTCACTCAAAAACATAACCCTCCTTACGCAGTCTGTTAAAAATAGCAGCAAACACCTCTCACCATTGACGTACATATGCTAGATTCCAGGCTACAAACAAAATAATAGAAATATGAAGGTTAAGGTAAAACTTGTCAAGTGCGTACCTATTTTATTTTTTACACCACCTGCTCAGTAATGTTCCTTTTTACGTCATGTAAAGAAGGTGCAAAGTACCTACGTCATTTAAGCCCGAGGGCTTTAATATTGTATGGGATTTCGTTATAAATATCACACTGCGACATAATGTGGTTTGAATTTGGAACCTAAGCCTACTAGATTGTCTATGACTCGTTAGCTCATATGAATACTTCTACCATACAGGCTCGCATCAAAAAGAATTCGTTCTACAATAGAACTGGCAATCGAGAATATAAAACATAAAAAAAATATATAAAAAAAAACAGGCACGAATAATGCAATCAGAGATTATGTAACTAGCGTATTACAACTGCAACATTCGTTGGTTTCTTGAAATGTATCGAGGGTGATTTTTGGGTTCCGTAGTAAACAAGGAACCCTTATACTTTAACCATGTCTGTCTGTCCGTTCGCGGCTATTAGTACTAGAAAATTGTAATTTGGTATGGTTATGCATATTAGTTATACCGAATATTCAATAAAGTTTTTTTGCAATACGACTAGTATCTGCGTAATGCGTATGTATTTAATAAGTTTTGTGCAGAGCTGAAAAAATTTTAAGTAACGAAAGTTTTTATTCTGTAAAGGACTATTCGAAAAATGCATCGTCAAAGTCAAAGTCAAAGTCAAAGTAAATTTATTTGCATAAAACATGAGTATCATGCACTTGATGTAATTTGTTTTATAGACCTTCATGTTATGCCTGATGAGGCGTACAAATCAGAGGCGCGCTATTACAATTTTATATTATTAATACAATATTATTATTTAATTTATATGTCATACAATTATTTACTAAATATATATTTTTGACCATAACATTTTTATGTCATAATAAAATTACTACCTACATTAAAATATTTTTTCATATGGAACAGTCGTTTTTATATTCAGTAATATCATAGTAGCATTTATCTACCAGCATAGCTTTAAATTTCTTTTTAAATAAGGTAGTTGTAAGGTTTCTTAGACTTAAAGGTATTTTATTGTATATAATTGGACCCATTCCAAATATGCTTTTTCTAAACAATTGTGTTTTTGCTCTATGTGTTAATATTTATATATCGTGTCGAACTTATATGTATCACGCCAAATTTTGACTATGTATTGACATTTTTGTCACTATTATTGTAATTATTATTTTTTCACTTGTTGACATAATTTATTGACATCTTAAAATGTCTATGTATATGTAATCATCTATGGATTTTCCAGTATGTTTGCACACCTAGTATAAGGTTGTTATTGGCTGCACAAATATAATAATGCGAACTATGTATGTTACCCTTTAACTGGCAAATAAAGCACTGAATTTGAATTTGAAATTACATACATACTCTTATGAAATTTGGCACGTGCTTAGAAACCAGTCTTATGAAATTTGGCACGTGCTTAAAAACCAGTCTTATGAAATTTGGCACGTGCTTAGAAACCAGTAGAAGCCCTTATAAACTAACATAATTATGCGAAAATTGTGCGATTCTAACAGTAGGTATTACATACAAAAATATCAAATTGATAATCTCCTTTTTTTGAAGTCAATTAAAAATACAACCGAAGGAGAACCTCTTCTTTTGAAATCGGTTAAATTTTATTTAAAATATAATTTAAGTACAGTCAACGTTAACGTCAACAGTTAGCCTGGGTTATTTGACTGAGTCGAATTTAGTCCATTTTTATTAGAATACTTACTGTCAACGTGGGTAACTTTACTCTGCGTCAAACATTGACCACGGCCTTTTAAGAAGGTTCTAGATTATTTTTTCAAGAGATTAGTAGTTAAAACGACTGTAAATTAATTAATCAAGTAATTTGACTACTAATCTGTTGAAAAAATTATCGAGAACCTTCTTAAAAGGCCGTGGTCAATGTTTGACGCGGAGTCAAAGTTACCCACGTTGACAGTAAGTATTCTAATAAAAATAGACTAAATTTAACTCAGTCAAATAACCCAGGCTAACAGTTTCTGGTGCAAAAGTAAAAATAATAATAACCTTTAATACTTTATTATTAGATTTTACTAAAGTTTAAAAAGATAATAAATAAAACAACTATGTAAGTATATATAATAAATATTTAAAATAGTATCTTCTCCGTTTGTCACGACCTTAACACTGAGAATGATTGAAAAATACGCTGCATCAATTGATTTTCTACTAACAATGTAACCTTGTCCGCCGTTATTAATCTCAAATCACTATAATTTCATACCGCAGTTGATAATGAGGCAGCAGCCAATTAGGCACGAATAGGTATTAAAATACGTAAACAATGTAAGTTCTCATGTTTAATTTTACTGAAGATATGGGACGGGAAGACGTCTTTGTTACCGACGGGTTCACATGGAGTCTTCAATGGCACCTCCTTTGATATTGTAATTGTCTGAAAAGTTTGTTCAGATACCTAATTACCTACTTCATTTATTTACAGGCTTTTATTTAATGATTTCTTAGGTTTTCACAACTGTTGCTCATTGAGTTTACCTAAAAAAATTGTTGTCTGTAAAGTCGGTTTACGGACGATAATTTTACGTGATAACGTCATGATAGATGCGCCACAAGTGGCATAAGCTGATGCATTAAATTATCACGTATATAGTGTAAATATATAGCAAACATTTTTTCTTCACATGACTCCCACTTGACGCAAAATGTGACCGACGAGTAGGAAAGACGCGGATACGTTTTTTACAGCTGAATAGCGACAAGCAAAATTTATGGCTCCTTCCATTGTGATTCAACTTCCTTGGTAAATACACATATTTCGTTAAAATTTCATAGTTTATTTTTTTTTAAGCAAGATCTACCGTTAACCACCAACTCGCCTAATGTCAAGCGACGGTGTGGCCGAGGATGGAGCTTGTTCACTCTAGCCTTGAAAATTCCAAGATTGTAGGTCTCAGGAAACAGAGATGGCGGCAAAGATTTCCATTCCTGTGCAGCACGCAACATTTTTGCTAGTCTTCCTCCTTCGTCTCGATCAAAAAGTGAGTATTTCATCAAGGACGTTGCGTATTATCAGATAATTTGTTATCATTATAATAGGTTTTACAATGAGTAAGCATGTGTTATCAATGATCATTCTGATTTGGAGTCCGGAGATAGCACCAAACTTTGACTGTTAATCGTTGGTCTGTACTGTGTTGAGTCACGTTAAATGGTAACCGTAGCTCTACACTTGTGCCGTGAACGTACGCGAACAGGCGTGAACGTAAATGTGGATGGTTTTCACGACGTTCGCGAGCGTTCACGCCTGTTCCCCGACCGAAGTCGGCATTTTGTCCCGCGACAAAGGGTTTGCGCCTCATTCGCGCGTGTTCACGCGCATCCACATTCACGGCACCGCGCCCGGCGCCAGTTTGCTCCTGACTATAGATGCGTACGGACGTGTAATGCGAGCTAAATGGCAGCGCATCGGATTAATATAAGTTGAGATAATGGATAAAAAATGCGCTTTTTTAAATATTACCACGCTGAATATATACTGTGGGACGCGAAGCATCCAAATCCTAATAATAAAAGTAAAATTATGACGCCTGGAGAAGGATTAGTTTTTAAATTAATATCGATCGGCTACGATATATTTTAGTCATCCACCATCTCCTTTTTCTCCAACGCTTTCGAACGATTTTCTTATTTTGTAGATATAAATAGTTATAAATGTTGCCACATCAAACAAAGTTAACGCAGCAGCAGCTTCGACGTCCGTTTCACGGCAGGTTTCACGGCACAAATGAGTGACCAGAGAGCGCTTCTGCCGCAAATTCTCGCCGTGAATTCAAGGCACAAGTGTAGAGCCGCGGTAAGTTTCCTCAACTAATTATTAAAAATTAAAAATACGTATTATTAAAAATCCGTACTCAGCGATATCGATCCACATTCATGATGCGTACTGCACAGGAATGGAATTCTTTGCCGCCATCTCTGTTTCCTGAGAGCTACAACCATAGAATCTTCAAGGCTAGAGTGAATATATAGACTAAAACCGTCGCTTAACATCAGGCGAGTTGGTGGTCAATCGTAGATCTACCTTGCATAAAAAATATATATATATTGTTAGAGATACTCCCACCAAGTACCCTCCACTGCCTATATATATCGAGCGCTACGGCTAGGCCGAACACTTTTTCGCTCGAGCGCTCGTCACTATAGATCTCCGGCAGGTCACGTAAGCCACGTTTTAAGTACTTCAGTGTAATTGTGTGTGTTACTGTGAAAAAGTGAACTAATATCTCAGAGTGAGCAATCGTAGTTAAGAATTTCATGTGATTTGTTTTTATAAAAATTGTTAATAAATTTAGGTTCAGACATTGTTATTTATTTTAAATAAACCCACTTCTGGTTCCTAAAATCAGAAGCGGGATAAAGGACTCGTTTTTGCCCACTTATTTGAAAGAAATTTTAATGATTTGGTGTTTGTTATAAAAATATCCCAGTTGACAGGAAAACTTGACTCTGCCATGCGCGGTCCCTATAAAGTGATCGAAGCGCTGCCAGGAGGACGCTACGCACTTCGTCTGCTAAGCGGCAGCTATGGAAAGACCACGCAGGCCGCTGCCCAACACATGGTGCCGTGGCGAGGCGAGTGGTGTCCGGAGACATGTGCCGCATTTTTCGAGAGTAAGTTAACTCTGTCGGCATCTGTCGCTTATAGTTTCTAGCCCGTCACCCACACGGACTACGCTCAGAAACGTGCGCTGCGTCTTAAATGAGTATAAGTCGGCGGTACTAACGTGCAATATAATTGTTTTTGTTGAAAGCCTCTTTTTGCATGTATCGTTCATGCCCATATCGGGCTGGTGTACTGTGATGGCACCCACGGTGCTACTCACACAAGCATCTGTCGCTTGGCGTTCGTCGCGTCACCGAAGCGACTATCGTTATGTTTAACATAGTGTACTGTGATAGTACCTACGGTACTACTCACACAAGCGTTTTCCGCTTGGCGTTCGTCGCGTCCCAAAGCGCTTTTTTTATGGCGTACTGTGATGGTACCCATGGTACCACTCACACAAGCGTTCGTCGCTTGGCGTTCGTCGCGTCACCAAATCGTCTGTTTAACGTGGGGTACTGTGATAACACCCGGCGTGTTACTCACACAAGCGTTTATCGCTTGGCGTTTGTCGCGACACCCAGGCGCTCGTCGCCAACACATTTTTTCGTCGGACTGTTCGTCGGACCACGGTGCAGGCTGACAGGACTGCGGTGCGCTGAATAGATTCGGCGTGATGAAGAGTCCCTGCCACCGAAGAAAGGTGTCATCAGCAAAAAGTCCTAGGCTGGGTTTGAGTTTTATTAAGAGACGTCTCTGCTTATTTAGATGATGAAATGTATGAAATATGAATCATTTGACAGATAGATGTATGAATTGACTGATTGATGATCGAAAGAATGATGCGAGTGCCACAGTGTGTTCGTTCAAGTCCCTTGAACAATTTGTAATAAACCGTCGTTTTCAGATGATAACCCTGACGACGACGAGACCAACCCAGCAGCGGCGCTCGCAGCTCCCGCAGCTGATCTACCCGACATGTCTCCGTCGGATAGTGCAGCGGAGCTCGAGCCAGCCGACCCGACTGCAGCCATGTTGAATGACGAGATGGACGCTGGACATTCAGTCGGCCTGTCCATGCCGTTGCTAAACTAATAGGGCCTGTGTCGAGGACGACATCCGATCAGGAGAGGCCGTGTTAGAGATACTCCCACCAAGTACCCTCCACTGCCTATATATATCGAGCGCTACGGCTAGGCCGAACACTTTTTCGCTCGAGCGCTCGTCACTATAGATCTCCGGCAGGTCACGTAAGCCACGTTTTAAGTACTTCAGTGTAATTGTGTGTGTTACTGTGAAAAAGTGAACTAATATCTCAGAGTGAGCAATCGTAGTTAAGAATTTCATGTGATTTGTTTTTATAAAAATTGTTAATAAATTTAGGTTCAGACATTGTTATTTATTTTAAATAAACCCACTTCTGGTTCCTAAAAATATAATCTATCTATGTCATTATTACTTAGCTATAGCTGAAAAACTGTCACAACCGACATCAAAATACGCAATTTTACTTACTTGGATGATATTTTTCCGTTTATTTTATTTTTAAAACCAAATTAATAAAGATAAGTGATAGGACATAAGCTATATTTTACCATCGTCATCATCGCCATTTTTCATCACTACGCGGGTGATACCGCGGGGCGCAGCTAGCTTATCATAAATAAATATAAATATTGGACATTTCACACAACACCATCTAGCACAAACTAAGCAAAGCTTGTACTATGGAAACTAGATGGCTGATACAATACACATAATATACTTTTTTTGTAAATGCATTCTTACTCGTATAATACATAGTAACACCCAGACACCAAAACAAACATCCATGCTCATCACACAAATGTTTGTCCTGGGTGGGGATTAAACCCACGACCTACAGCTTAGCAGGTTGACACTTACCTTGGCTTCGCAACTCAGTTGGTACTAACCAACTGAGTTGCGAAGCCAGGCATATTATTATCATAAAAGCCAAAGTAATTTTGTCAGTATGTCTGTTACCAATCTCACGATCAAACGGCTGGACTGATCGGTACAAAATTGTGTACAAAGATAGTACCTAATATTTGTTTGTTCATATATACATATATATTGTAGCTAATAAGAAAAAAAAAACATTTTTGAAATTGTATATTAAGCTCCCAGATAAGACGATAGTGGCTCCCCTCACTGCTGATTAGGTAGGTACTATCTGTTATCAGAGCTCAGATGATTGTGCGATAACCCTTATCAATATATTTCGTACACAATTATGAATTGTGTTCTATTGACTGAACAAAGACAGTTTGTTGAAAATATTTCTCATCCGCAAGATGTCGTATCTGAGAACATAATATTAATCTGATACTCTTCCATGCTGGACTGGGGAAAAATTAGGATATACCAGCTGCTTCTCTTCCCGGGCATACTGTAAAAGTAAGTTAAGGGACTTGAGGGTAGTTGGCATTTATGTAGGCGATGGGCTGACCCCCTGTCACTCTAACCCAATAGTACATCTTACCGTCGTATCCCTCCTAGCCCTCTAATACCCTCTCTCTTCCATCTAACCCTCTAGCCCATGTCAAATGTGGTGTTAGACTTCATGGTCTTTGACGCTTTGCAAGAGAAAACAGGCATGACTGTATGTATCTATGTATATATTTCTAATTGCACGGCGATATGGCACTATGCCATCCAAGAATCCAAGAATCCATTTTAGAGATACAGACTTGAAATTTTCTAGTCTGCATCTCTATAATTATATTTAAAAAAAAACTTAAGCAACCGACTTCTCATGGATGCCATTGTCAGAACTGGACCATGAAAATGAAATGGGACCACACGGGAAGCACCAGCTTTCAAATAAAAAAAGAATCATCAAAATCGGTTCACCCAGTCGAATGTTATGAGGTAACAAACATAAAAAAGAAACAAAAAAAAATACAGTCGAATTGATAACCTCCTTCTTTTTGGAAATCGGTTGAAAATGGATTCTTTATAGTCCTCTTAAGGTTGAGCTCTAAGCATAGAGCTATCTCTCTCACGCATTGCAACATTTTTAAACATATAGGTACACATATAAAATCACTAGATGGTGATATTAAAAAAATAAGAGACAAAAATGTTTGTTTAGATGAAGGATAAGAGAAATGTTTTAGAAAAAATATTTTCTTCGATATCATTTAACTTGACTGAGCAGTTCCAAAATATGTTTTTACATTTTTCACTACTCCATCGCCAATTGATATCCTAAATAACATCTGTTTTTTTTTATATATTTCTCCCAAATAAAAAAATCTGTCGTTCACTTTTCTAATATCTGCACTCAGTGATTTTATGTTTATAAATGTGATGAGCGAGAGAGATAGTTGCGCGCTTTGAGGCGTAAAATTCGCTATTCCACTCCCACATACCTATCACATTTTATCCCCTGCCGTAAAGAGAGGGGTGTTATAAGTTTGACATTTGTATCTGTGTATTAGTTGTCTGTCTGTGGTTTTGTAGCTCTGAAACGGATAGACCGATTTTGATGTAGTTTTAATTATGTTTGAAAGAGGATTTAATCGATAGTATTCTTAAATACTTACAATATTTAGACTAAACATATTAATCTGCCAATAAGCTTCTGAGATATAAACGTTTAAAGTTTTTAGGATGCTCTGTCCCTTTCTCGCAAAACGTACGATTGTGTAGTAATTATATGGCGGACATGCCGATGACGTCATCAAACATGATGGTGCGGTCTCTGTCTAACATGAAATTGTTTCCTTTTGTAGAATTTGTTTTTATGGGTCGGATTTGTTTGTGGTTAGTTTTTTTATGAGCAAATAAAATAAATATCCATTAGGAAAACTTCTATTGCGAGTTCAGTTGGATTATTCATTTAATTTTCTAATCTCTAGAGGTTAACTCTCCTTCCATTTTAATTAAACTAAGAAATTGCAATATCCTGGACACATCTAGGTTTACACAAAATAAGAAAGAAAACCAACGATTAATATGTACCAAATATTTCAATTAACCTCCTTCGATTTGAAGTTTTTAATATTCATCCCAAGAATACGCCGCACAAACAATCTTGATCCTTTAAACGAGATTGCAGAGTAAAGGACGAATTTCTGCGCAAACTGACTTTTTTACAAGGTTAATTATGCACGTCTAATTTATTTTTTGTGTGATTATAATTATTTACATATATATAAAATATAAAGACATAAAAAATACCCTTGCCGTAAGTCAGCTGTAGGAGACTCCTTCGACAAATGATAAAATTAATTTATGTTATGGAATAGTGTATTATTAATTATTTGCTTCCAAATGTTACAAAAGATGTTAGTACAGCTGTAGACATAATACCTATATATTTGTGGTGTAGATTGTTCAGTTATTAAATTTTTTGGTACCTACGGAAACTTATATGACGATTTATAATTAGGTAAAAATAATATAAAAAATAATGACACAAATAAATAACCAGCAAAGTAAATAATTATTACGCAGTAAAATTAATAAAAAAAAATATAATTGAGAATAAACCAGTAATAATATGATGTATTAATTAAATTAATTTAATTTTTTATCTTATTTTTTTTTTTTTTTTTTTTTTTAAGAATATATTTATGTATATTGCTAAAAGTACATACGACCTGACTGAACACTTCAGTATTTGACGCGCTTGACTTTGACGCGCGCCCGAAGAGGTGAGAGGTGTTTTTTTTTTCAAGATGTTACTATTTCAATTTTTAATTTCGGAGTTAAATAAAAAAAACAAAAGAATATCAATTTAAGATTCCAATCAGATAAGAAAGAATCAATATCGGATATCTAATATTTAGGGATATGTATCCCTTTATGTATTATATTATGCAGTGTGTGAAATTGTTTCTATTAATAATATTTTTTATATTATGTATGTATAATAGTGATGTAAATACTATAGGGAAAGATTAGTGACTTGAAAACGTACTAAAGTACATACACTAAACTTACCGCATTCTATTAGTCCTAATTGAAAGCAAATTATTCATTTGGCGTCTTCGTAACTCTAATTAAAATTTTAATTATTTCCACATTAATGTGGAAACTTAATTAAATCACGTAGACAAGTAACGTACTGAGAGGTTTTTAAATTAATTTCATGACCATGTACATTGTACTGTACATACCACAAAGCATTTTATTGGAAACCTATCTACTAGTCGTATAAAGCCTTTTTTGGTTACAACAGTGAAAGTAACTATATCTTTCTTTCTGATTGTTACCTTTTTTACGAAAACCAACTTACCGAAAAACGTTACTTAACTTTAACCATCGTCTTAAATTCTCTGTCTTCTTCAGTTGACAGATGTTCAGTTGAGTGTTGTTATGTGTCAGCAAGAATTTGACAAAATATATTTAAGCACTGCTTAAAGTTAAGTAACGTTTTTCGGTAAGGCCGTAAATGACTGAATCAATTGTAATTTGTTAGTGAGATAACTGAAAGCCTGGATACGGATATACCTACCTAGACTATAAAGTATAATTAAGTATATATGTATTCTATCAGTCATAATTCTGGTTCCCATAGTACAAGCTTTGCTTAGTTTGGGTTAGATGGTGTTGTGTGAAAGTATCCTCCAATATTTATTTTTATTTCATAGGGCAAGTGCCTTTATTATCTACAACAAAACAATATACAAAACATTTTTTTATTTATTTTATTTATTTATTATATTAGTTATATTCACTCTTTGTTATAATTACGTTGGTGAAACCTCAGGATGCAGCTAGTAAGGCGAAACTCTTTTTGTTCGTTTCTTACCAAACCTTCACTATTAAACGGCTGTACCAATTGTTATGAAATTTGGTACAGACAGACATAACTAAGAATTAAAACCTGGAGATGAACTTAGGCTAAATATTGTCACCAATGTGGTGTGGCCAGCATGGTAATAAAACCGCTAAGCAATGTTTCTTAAATTTTATATTTTGTGAAATTAACTTAAAATTATGCAGTTTCTGATTTAATTTATGTATATTTTATTGCTTAGTTGTTTTATACATTTTTTATGTTAAAATTTAGTTTCATTTTTCTTAATTTCATAGTCACACACAGTCATCATCGTCCACCATCAGCATAATTTTTTAGCATCATTAACTTTAAGCAATGCTTAACATATTTTGTCAACATCTCGCTGACACGTAATGACACTTGCGGAAAGAAGACAGAGAATTTGAAACTTTGGTTAAAGTATTTCGTTAAGGCCCATGGAGTTTTAGTCAAATCGAACTATAACGCGCATGAAGAAAGTTGAGACTTTATACGCATTCTCTTATCAGGTTTCATTAAAGATTTCCAAGAGAGAATAACTTGTATTTAAGTATTTGTTATCGTAAGAATCTTTTTAACCAACTTCAAAATAAAGAGCTAGTTTTAAATTTAATTGTTATTTTTTCGGCCTTACCGAAAAACATTACTTAACTTTAAGCAATGTTTAACTAATTTTGTCAACTTTTCGCTGACATGTAATGACATTTGCAGAAAGAAGACAGAGAATTTAAGACGTTGGTTAAAGTTAAGTAACGTTTTTCGGTAAGGCCCTAAATGTTTATTTCCCAAAACTCCGTCATTTATAAACCGATTTAGATTATTTTTTTAATCTGAAAATATATCTTACTGTCAGATTGGTTGCATAGATTTTTGTATATAATTACTTCGTAATCATATTACCTACCACTTTTACAAATTCTACCATAAGTATTTAGTTTAGTTGTGAAAAGGTAACTAATGAAGTCACATAGAGTATAATATTACTATGAATTACAACATTTTGAATTGTAATTAATCGCACAAGAATACAAATTCACTAGTTATGTTAATTTATTTAGCAACATAAATAATGATAGAATTTAAATTCAGGATATTGATCATGTGAAAGTATTGATTATTAATTATAAAAGCCAAAAATGTATACGATCTTTTATTTGTTTAAAATATAATTCTTTATATGCATATTTAATATTAACAAATAAAAACTTCAAAGATGTCAATATACAATTAAGAAATAAATTTAAGTCTGAAATGAAATTGAAATACTTAAGTTGAAACTAATATATAAGTAGGTACTAAGTATTAATAAAAAAATAGACTACAGACATTTTCATCGCTATGCCCCATTCTTTATAATCTGTAGGTACAATATAATAATAATGCTATTTTTAATATATATTATTTAATTCAATGAATACTGATTTAATCACGCAAAATGTTTAAAGTTATAACATATAAACTAATAAAATACACATATTTCTATCGTTTTACTATATAATTGCACATAATTAAACTAATTCCATTAATTTAACAAAAGTAAGTTTTACTGGCAACATTGTATTTGACGTTAAGAAACCAAATTTCGCCTGATTGGACTTGTGTGAAATGTTACACGCTGACAGTGTATGGTCAGTGTGGTGTCAATGTCCTGAAGACGCGGTAACAGTCTACAGAAATAGACAAATACCTATTATAATATTATTATTACGTCAGAACGAATGGTCAGTTTGCCGTAGGTGGAATTCTGGCTTTGATAAATGTGTATTTCCCCAGTATGTATTTGATTCTATATTCATATGTTATTTGACTGAGTAGAATAAAATAATTTTAGAGAACCATATGTTCGGCGGGAAATTCAAATTTCAAACAGTTTTTTTGCCCTTTTTATGTTTTTTGCTATATAGCTAGGGTAACTATAATATAGTAAATAATGATCACAATATTTGTGGAAATCATAATCATAAGATAATTATTTATATTATCAAGACAATTTAATAATAATATTTTTTTAATAATAATCTAATGCATCTCATTACCTATCTCAACTCAGAAAACGTTTAAATTAGTAAAAATTGATCTCTTTATTTACTTATATAAGTAACACAATATATTATTGGTAAATAGATCGATATAATAATCTATAGAATAATCTTAAATTGCCGCAAATGTTACAATCATCTTTAATAATTCCCTGACATGTTTTAAATTTGAATTTCCTGCTGTGCGTATAACGCACCACCAAATGAAATATGTTTACCACGCACTTTATCATACAATAAGTGTAATAGTTTAAAAAAAAATACGCTTAATCTTATCAAATTATTGTATTGTCATCGGTCCTTGATAACTATGCCAAATTTCGAGTTAATCCAACGTTTTGAAGGGGGTCAAAATCATGTTCAAAGTTTCCGTTAAATACATACTAACATACGTATGAAGCTAGTAAAAGCGTGTTAAAAAGAGAAAAGTGTCGCTCTACTAATTTCGATTTTTTTCATCGACATAAATAAGGGACTTGATAAAAGTCGAGGGAACACGAAAAAAAACTTGTTTAACTTGAATTGGGTATATGATAAGTAAGTACATATTTGTTTAGATCTTTATTTTATACCTTCATTTGAAAACTTCAATTATTACAAGAGACTAATAACAATATTATTTATATTTCTATAGCTATTAATCAAAGTTAACAGATTCCTGAGGCAGGAGCGCTATAGGGCTATGGCGTCATAAGGTACGCCTAGACATTTTGCTAATAATTCCAATTTAGTTTTTAAAATGACCTCGAGAATGCCTCGAGAGTAACGCAGTCTTTTATTTTCTATAGAATATGGTGTTAAATGTTCACAGAGAAATAATGATACCTCGAATACAAAATCATTTGTTAAAAACACTACACTTCTGACGTCACGGTGTTCCCCACTACATAGCTTTGAATAATGTTTAAATATATAAAAACGGTATCAAATTATATAAGCATAGAGATATTTTTTTCTTGAACTAGATCAATGTTTCAAATAAAGTAAGCATTTCACCCCTTATATAGTAATTTGTTTAAATATTTTTTACCATATAAATGTAAGACTTCCAATCCTGCCCCCGTATTCAGGAGTATTCAGGACTCATTCGGATTTGGATTTGATTCGGAATCTATATCTCCGTCTCTATTATTATCTATGGAAATGACAGAGACGGAGATATAGATTCCGAATCCGAATGAGTTCTGAATATGGGGGCTGAGCTATCGTTCAATTTCCTTATTTATTTTTGAAGCTAGCAACATTGCGTGCATAAACGATACGCCATCGCCATATCGACATGACAATGCATAAACCTAACTCACCATTACATAGTTACCTAGTTCTAAGCATCCATTTGTATTATTTCCTATACTTTGTGTTTTACCTTAAATCCGATACTTGATGGTGGATAATAAACTAAGCAACAACGATTGTGTTGCTCAAGTTATTTTACAAAGATTGTTTATACTGCCAGTCAAAATTGGATAATTCAAATTTATTTTCGTTTGTTAATTCTACTCAGTGATAAAACAGGTGACACGTAAATATTAAAGACACGTAGGTACCATAATTTGTATACCTATTGATTGCAATTGGGTATTGAGTACAATATGTGTAAAATACATTATTATATAACGAAAATGAAAAGGGGTCAAAGAATAGTCAGATATTATTAATACAATTCAAATTATAATGGTTGTTTTGCAGTTTAATTTATTTACCATATCAACCTTTCGAAAAATGCACAATCATGCGGCCTGTCAAAATCGGCCAATTCTATATATCAAAATCTGTTTATGTTGATTTCTCCCAATGATAAAACATACATCACGTAGGTGAATACTAAACCATAGGTAACCATAATTTGTATATTCGTTGTTGGGTAGGTATATCTTTGGGTATACCTATGCTATTTTACTAGGACAATTATTTAGGCAAAGATTAAGGCGACATAGCTGTCTCACTTACACACGGTACCTATGTGTTATAATAACAATAATAACTTTTATATGTATTATTTTGTCCGTAATAAATATCCAAACTTGGAAATTTTGACGTTTGAGCGTTTGGCATAAAGGAATAGGTATAGAGTAAAATAGGTAACTGTATCTAATTACTACTTTTATCGAAATTCGATTTAAAAAGTATACATCTTTAAAGTAAACATCTACATCTTAAGTATACATCTTAAAAATTACCGATTTTCTTATAAAACTATTAACTAAATAATAATGATAATTAACTAAGTATTAACATCAAAATAATGAGACATGTTAGTAAAATGATTGATTAGAAAAAAAACATAAACTCACCGCGATTTCGTAGGTACGCAGTACAGTAACATTTCTCGCGGCTTCAACAAAAAGTTATAGAATCTTGAACTCTAGTTCCTATTACTCGGCTCGCTCGATATATAAATATAAAATAAACAAATATTGGTGCACTGTTCACACAACACCATCTAGGCCAAACTAAGCAAAGCTTGTACTATATGGAAACTAATCTTAAGATTTCTGCTCCATTAAAGAAAAGTCATGTCCAACATATTTTAATATAGGTACTTTCATAATGCAGCATAACTACTAAAATTTAGATTTTTTAAATACGGTCTCAATCTAAGAGGTTGTTACACAAAATCGACGCGCGTAGCCAAAGTGAACGTATTAAAAATTAAAACATATGCGACTAGGTATGTGTTGCATTCCGACAGACGCGACTTCGTTACAGTTTTATTATAAGTATATTGCAAAAGCCAAGCAAAAAGAATGAAAGGAACAAAATAGCAACTACCAAGATACGGATTCCCTTCCCTGTTTGGTGATTGGGGCAAGTAATAAAATGCATATACTCTTCCTTGAATAAATGATTTTATATTTTTATTTTATTTATATTAAGTACTGCAAAATAATTATGTGTATTTATTGTGTTGTTCGAATTATTTGTGATTCAAAAAAATTGCGCAAACATCCTTGTCGCCTTGTCTCTACAATACAAATCTGTTTATGTTGATTTCACCCAGTGATAAGACTCAGCCGTCAGGTAAATACTAAAATATAGGCAATCATAATTATTACAATTGGGGACGATATATACGTATAATAAAATGGGACAAAGTATTAAAATAAGAACTACCAATAGCATGTCTGGCGAGAACGTCAGAGAACCATGTCGCTCTATATTATTTTCCGAAATTGGTGTTATTTCAAATGTGTGTACATATCGCCTTTGGATAAATAATTGTATTAAAATAGTTATGTTGTGGCGGCGGTGAAACGTGTTTTTTCACATCATCGCAGCAAAGAAGTTTTCGAACCTGCATAAAAGCGACCGGACTGGCGACCTCGTAATTCTGAAAATCACCTTTCAGGGGTTGCCAGATCATTGTTTATTCAATTTAAGACATTAATGAAGTAATGATGCGACGCTTGACACTTCACAAATTATTTATTTATTTTATTTTGATTTTCAAAGGAAATTAATTTTTTTTTTTATACTTACAGCTAAATACATACATTAGAAAATGGATATAAGAACGGAAGGTCAATTAAAAGTTTTCAAAATAATATAAAAGACCAGACAAGTACACTGTGAAATAGACGTACCAGCATAATATATATATATATATATATATATATATATATATACTTACACTTATACAATATATACAGAATAATTATTGTACAAACAAAAAAAAAAGATAGAATAGAAAGAGACAAACAACTATAAACAACAACTATAGAATAAACTTAAGTAAAATAGTTCTTATTAAGAAATAAATTACAGTTTAAAAAACTAAAAAACATGCTACTCATTATTGTGGTCAAAGTTCATTACAAGACTTTTCTAACAAATCCAAACACAGCTATGATACGATGTTCCATCATGAAGTTCTAGTTCATATCTTCCGGCTCCATCATCAGATCAGTTCGACAGTACCATATTATTGTATTGTCATCAGAACTACATACAGCTGCCAATTTTCATGACGCTACGATCCTTGGAAGATGGTTAAATTAGTTACCTTAGATTTCATTACATATTACATACAGGTCGACCTAATAAAAGCGTGTTAAAAATTGAAACTGCTAAGAACATTAATATTGCATTTGATTCTGAGATGTTCATTTTTGAATTAAAAAAAAATACCGATTTTCCCTTGGGAGAACCGAACCAACGAAGGTAAGAGAGAATTTAATGAAAAGGGAGAAAGATTCAAAGAAACTAAACACGACAGGAGCTTGTATCGTAGAAGAGCCATGTCATATTATATCTCACGTGTTATCACCGATACGTTATCACTATCAATATAGATTATAAGCATTGACCAAGTAACATAGAGACAATGAAACTACTAAGCACAATAGTTCTCAACGATACAAACAATGTAAATAAAATTAAGTATGTAGGCATATAATATATTGAAGAAAGAACGACCAATTTTGATTGATGATAAAACTTAATTGAGGCAATGAAAGATATAATTGAAAAGTATGAAGCTACATATATGACATATATATCATGTCACCTACGCGCGAATGCTTGAAAAACTCCAAAAGGCCTTTTTAAGGTCGCTGTAAATTTATGGTTACTATCCGTTTCTGTACTCAACTAAATTCCTGCTCGGTCAGCTTGGTTACAACTCTTTGGAAGTTAGAAGGATGTTAGACCAGCTATCTATCTGCTGTAAGGCGCTTAGGGGGTCCGTCGATTCTTTACGTCTGCACGATTTGCTATGTGTACTGTTCGTACCGGACGAGCCCGGGGTTCCAGCAGACGTGGTCGCCCACATGACCTGTTCCACGTAGATCGCGGTCGCATAGTAGCACGTTCTATGTCGCCTCTGAATCCCGTGTCCGTCGCCACTTAAATGCACTCCTTGCTGCCCTGATTGTGAAATTTTTTATGATAACTGGAAGACTATTTTAAGTACCTCCTTGACTTACTGTGAAAATTTAATGGATCAATGGGACAGGTATAAAAATCCTGACGATTCATTGGATTTTGACGGTAACCTTTGAGTTTATTGACTTGGTACTCTGAGTACTTACCCGAACGGTATATTTTACTTTGTTTGATATATCTTTTTTTGTATTGTCATGCTAGGCGTATTGCCCATTTGACATTTTAAATGATATTGTATTTATATAATGAATATTTCGTAATTTTAAGACATAAATTGCTTAAGAATATTTTTTTTAATATTGTGAGATAATTGTAATTGGTCTTTTTACGTTTTTATCTCATTAAACGAATTTGAATTTGAATGACAGCTTAGAACTCATTACAAAATCAAAATTAAAAACGATTTTTTCAAAACTGAGGTTTTCATTTTAAAACGAGATGAATATAGATGAGAATATTATAGGTGAGAATAACATGAAATTTTCATAGAGTGTTCTTAACTGTTATATGTTTCATCAAAATCGGTTCAACCGAATTTTTGTCAGTTTTTTATTTGGTAAGTAAATAATAAATATTTTTGGATATTTCACACAACACCACCTAGCCCACATACATAGATTTAGCCCAAACTAATCAAAGCTTGTACTATGGAACTAACTGACTGATAGAATACATTTATACTTATTTTTGTAAATATATACTTACATATGATACATAGAAACACCCAGAGACAGAACAAACATCCATGCTCATCACACAAATGTTTGCCCTAGGTTCCCACGATATACAGCTCAACAGGCAGACATACTACCAACTGAGCCACAATGTTGACAACTAAAAACGAAAACATCAAAAAAATGTGAGATTGGTGAGACTACCTAGAACACGTAAGAAAGAAAGAATCAGAGTAGAGTAGAAAATCTAGACAAGTAACTGCTACTACTAGTGAGTAACTTGAAGTGATACCAGTAGGAAATTGGAAATAAAGATAATCTATTGCCCATAAATGAATGAATTACCGACCCTGGTTTGTAATACAGTTTGCTTAGCTTGGCCAATTGAAGTTACTACATAACCTGACCATAAAAACTCTGTAGTAGTTCCTGCAACAGGTACCTAAGTAAACATTGTCGGCTAGGAACAATACATTACAATGCAACTACCATTTATTGCTCGTCATAAAGAAATTACAGCTAATGTGCCCTCAAGGGAAACAATAGCACTTGTCCAAGTTCTTGAATCTCTATTTAACAACTATAAAGGCTCTATAGAGACGCACGGATTTTAACTGACAGACCAATGAGAAGAGATGAGAGATATTGGTTGTCTCTCTCTTGTTGGTTAGACTGTAGTTGGTAACCAAATTTGCAGGTGTGTTAATGGTATTACCTTGTAAGATTACTGGAATCTTTTAAGGAAGGCAAATTTTGAAGAAATGTTTGATAGATATCTGTACTTAAGATTGTTTTACTTATTTAAGTAGTCTACATTTATATTATGCAGGAAAATATTTCTTTTTTGTTCAACAAAATAAAAGATAAGGTAAATGTTTTAAATGTCATGTCGTTTACGGAGGTGAAGGGGATGAAAAAGCTGACAGATGACTATCGAGTCTGGCTGAAAGTACATACTTCAAGGACGCAGAAATCATTAACCACGAAGTCGAGTCGACAATAGCTAGGATTTTAAATTAATAAATAAAATAATGAATGAAAAAATAAATTGACCAATTCATATTTGCCAAGTTATTTGTATACACAATAATTTGTTGATGAAATATTCTGTCGGAAGTTTAGTAAAATTTAGTATCAAATAAATCAAGATGCTACTGGTGGTATGGTTATTAAAAAATGGTGGTTTTTAAATACATAATTAGAAAAATACGTAACAGGCATAGATTGTATGATCTTAGAGAATACACAACTAGGATATACTATTGCACTAATATTAATAAAAAAAACTTGAACTGAAATATTCATAGATTTTATCTTGTATTATCTTAGACATAACGTCTGAATTTGCATCAATAATAGCTATCTAAAAAATAAGTATAGTTAGATAATTCATTTAAATGAACATATTAGAAAGTCTTTGGTTAGCAATAGTAAACATAGCAAAGTGTAAAATTTATGCCAGTAGATACTTGTCATAAAGTTCTAAAAGCTATAATTTATTGTTAGAATGCCCGAATATGATTATACTCTTGTAGGAGTTATATACTCTATTTATTTCATATCAGTTTACGTTCAGAAACTTGTTTGATCCGTGTTCTTTGCGAGCGTCGATGACACTATCAAACTTTAGACAGTTCTCTTGAGTTTCGATATCTTTTTCAATATTGGGGTTAAGTATCTTAACTGTCTTCCGATTCGTTTAAAATTTACTAAAAACCATAAAATTAACGTTAACACTAAAATTATTCATTTTAATAGCCGACTTAGTAGCTCAATCTATTTCGTGCGTTTTTTAAAACGGATTTCTGCTTCACTGGCGCATATAAGGGTCTATAAGCATAGACTTACCTGATTAGTGAGTACATCGATGACTACATAGGCTAGGTAGACGATTTCTTCCTCGTCTGAGCCCAGAGCAGCACCGCCAAGGCCCGCGGTGCTCACGTGTAGGGCACATACCCAGCCGCCGCTAATCATTGCGCCATGCACTTTGCACTTCCCGTCTTTAACACCGTCCACCGAGTTGATAACCCTACCTCACTGTCACACTGTCCATCTACCAATTTCGGACACTGTCCCGAATCAACTTTCTAACGGTACAGTATCAAAACTTCTCGGACGCACTATCGTAGGCGGAGTGTCACACGGGCCGAAAATTTCACGACCCGTGCTTGTGTTCTTAACTTAAACGCGTCGAAAGCACTTTTTAGAAACCTGACGGTTACTCAACATGGAACGAGAACTCGCGTGCGGCGCGGACGCCGTTTTACCGCTAGCCGTCTACGTAAGCCGTTTCCGCTGTTGGTGAAAATCTAGAATTAACTCATATTTGGTTACACGAATACGTCTCGAGTCTTGTCCCGGTGGATTCCAATGAAAAATCCAGCTTTTGTGGCGGTGAACGAACCACAGACAACGATTCCGAATTCAAACGAGTCCTGCTCACGATTTTCACTTCTCACGGTCTGACGCACTCGAGTAAAAATCACTGTCTGTTTATACTAACACAGTTCAAAACACTGTTTCATGGAATATTTTTGATGTAAAAAATGTAAAGAGAAGTCGACACGAGCGTGTCTGTCGGATCGTTGGATCGACTGGCGCTTGCTTCGCCCCCTGTTGACAGTGCGCAGGTAGCCACCAGGTGAGCGAGCGCGACGTTGCCAAACCGACCATTATCAATGATGATGAGATAGCTACATACCACGTCATTCACATTCGGAATTTAAACACCGTTGCCAGCATTATAAAACGCTGCCTCGATACCACCACGGAGGTTTGTAACTCATTTAAAAACTTCAATGAATATAGAACTTTTTTAAGTATCGAGACTGCGTGGTCGCTGTTTTGAGTGACGTTTAAATTTATTTTTGCGCACGGAGCACTATTTTGGCGCGTGCATCAGAAATGTCAAACATACATTGCGTTTGCAGTTTGACGACCTCGTTAAGTACTTTTGGGGAAAGTGCAAATAGTTGTTAGTTATGCGATATGTTGTTTAATCAGGCAAGGTCGATTACTCGATAGTTTACGACGTCAATATTTTCTCTTTACATTGCTGTTTTAGTTCAGAATCTATTTTAGCTGATTGCTTTAATACATGTCATGGGTGCTATTTTTTATATTTGAAAACTAAAGGTAGAAGATTGAAAGTAATATGTAATAGGTACCTAGATATAGGGAAATAGAATGAACGATTAATGAATAATTTCTAAGCCTCCACGAAATATTTGTGGTTAGAAACCAGTTTCAAGTTGAACTTGACGCTTGTGAGTAAATACCTACTGTTTTGCTATTTGCTCAACTGTCCAAGAAGGTAATGTTTCTCGGTAGTTTGTACATAATTTACTGCTACTTTTTAACCGACTTCAAAAACGGAGGTTTAAGACAAATAGGGCCACGAATTCTGTGGTTCTCAATTCGTTTGTTAACTCATATCATACATTCGTCATTTATGAAACTATTTGGATATTTTTTTTCATTTGATAGGACATATTTTCGGGTTGGTCCCATAGAATTTTTGTCTAAAACGGTCTTTTAGTTTGAGGTTTACAACAGAAAAACAGGAAATAAATAAATAAATGGCCAAGTGCGTGTCGTGCCTCGCGCAATTTAGGGTTCCGTAGATACACGTTATAATTTATGTGAACTTAAAACAGGGACTCTTGTTTGATACTAGGTATGAACATTCGAGTTAACTTATGTTAGTTTAAATGAAAACTTATTCATTTTTGACTAAGATTAAATATTATTTTTTATAGCATGAATCTTTTCATATCTCCTTATGTAAACCATTTAGCCAGTAGAGGGGGGGGGGGCACTTGACTCTAACATTATTATAGTTTAAAATACTAAAAAATCCGACTTCAAAATACGCAACTCGGATGATTTTTTCAGTTATTTTGTTATATAAACCAAAGTGCTGAACCGATTTCGATAAAATTTACAGGGTGGTTTCATGTAAATTTTTAGAAATGAATTAATAATTAACTAATTAAATTTATTGCCTGTTGTATTCGTGTTTGTTTAGAAAGTGTGGATAAAATATAGAACAGTGCACTGACGTTGATAAATAATAAATAAATAAAACCTACCAAGTGCGAGTCGGACTTGCGCACGAACGGTTCCGTACCATTATTTATGAAAACGACAAAAAAACGTTTGTTGTATGGGAAATAAATATTTTATTTTATTCTGTATTTTAGTAGTACTAGCGGCAACAGAAATACATCATCTGTAAAATTTCAACTGTCTAACTATCATGGTCTATGAGATACAGCCTGGTGACAGACGGACGGACAGACAGCGGAGTCTTAGTAATAGGGTCCCGTTTTTACCCTTTGGGGACGGAACCCTAAAAACCAGTCTCGATGATGGCGTATTTCATTTCGCATCCCGAATTACACTAGCGACGAAGAGGGGTTACGAACCCACTCGTGTCAGACATGTCATAGGCTATTTTTTTTAATAATAATAGTACATATCTCGCAAAAATAAAAATATGTGGTTTTTCGTTACCCCTAACGATCTTTTTTTATAACAAATAAGTTTTTACAAAGTTATTCTAAATAATGTTCATTTAAATAAGTATACAGTAGGTATCTTTGTGCATTCTTTCTCGCAAAAACGTACACTCAACATCATAATATCATGTGTAACGTAAGCATAAATAGCATTACGAAAGTTGCTTTTAAGCAGTCGGATATTTGATACTTGCTTGAGTATATTATAGTTTTATAATAAAGTAAGTAATAAAGTACAACTTCAAAACGGTGAAGGAAAATATCGTGAGGAAACCTACATGTCTGAGAATTCTCAATGATCTTGAAGATGTGTGTCTGCCAACCCGCACTTGGCCAGCGTGGCAGACTTTGGCCTAACCCTTCTCACAATGAGAAGATGGCCCGTTCCCAGCAGTGGGACAGTTTGTACAAACAGGGCTGATAAAAAAAAAGAAAAGTATTTGTGGTCAGCTTTAATGTCGGCCTTGGTTGCCAGCAAAAAGAGAATAAGAGCAAAAATGTTAATTGAACAATCCCTAATTTTCGATACAATAAAATTTAAATAAAATTTCTTATTAATCTGTTTTCGTCAACAAATATGATTTACCACGAATTAAGTCCGATAATAAGGCTAGCCTCATTATTTCATTGTAAAACAACACTCTTTTTTGACCATAATAATTTTTCCTATTAAATTGTATTTAGTACGTTTTTTTTAATATTTTACAAAATTAGCATAAAGGATGTTTGTTAATTTAAATAAAAAAATTACGGCTTTGCGCATACTTCCTTGTGAACTGAAATAAATTACAGTTTAAAAAACTAAAAAAACACGCTACAAATTATTGTGGTCAAAGTTCATGAGATCAGTTCGACAGTACCATATTATTGTATTGTCATCAGAACTACATACAGCTGCCAATTTTCATGACGCTACGATCCTTGGAAGATGGTTAAATTAGGTTAACTTAGTTTCATAACATAGTTAGTTACATACAGGCCGACCTAATAAAAGCGTGTTAAAAAATGGTTGTCTGTAAAGTCGGCTTACGGACGATAATTTTACGTGATAACGGCATGATAGATGCGTCACAAGCCGCGAACGCTTAGGCCGATCTTGCCTCTCTACCGCTTGTTCCGCTCTCGCTTGCACGCTCGGCTCAGGCGGAACGTGACAATGAGTCATGCTTTTTCGTGCGTGAAGCCGGCGATCATCGATTTATAAGACGTTATCACGTCAAAACATCCCACTTTCTTACGCAGTCGGGTAAAACAGGTATCACGTTCCAGCAGCAGAGAGTGGCGCGACCAAACTCTGGGCTTTAAGTCATGACGATGCAACTTACCTGCAAAATTCAACTAAGTAGACAAGTATGATGTAAGTACGTGTTGTTTTGACCCAAATGACCCCTGAATACCTAACATTGGGGGTTCAATGCTGCGACACCAGTTTTGAAACCAAGTGTGCGCAAACGCAGGTTAACTTAGAGGAAATAGAATATTAAGTGGGTAATTGTTTTTCTGTATTACAAGTTGCAAAAATTAGTATTTTTGCAACTTGTATTTTTTTTATCAGCCCTTTTACAAACTGTCCCACTGCTGGGCGCGGGCTATCTTCTCATTGTGAGAAGGTTAAGGTAATTGTGAGAAGTCTTCCACGCTGGCCAAGTGCGGGTTTGCAGACTTCACACATCTTTCAAGATCATTGAAAAGTCTCAGACATGTAGGTTTCCTCACGATGTTTTCCTTCACCGCGCAATCAACAATACGCACATAACTTCGAAAAAACAGAGGTGCGTGCCGCGGGATTCCAACCCAGACGGTCTCCCGACTAGGCTGCCGGAAACATGAAAAAATTGTATTATCACTAGGCTAAGAGAATAATAAAATTATCGCGCGATCTTTTGGCAGCAAATTACACGTTTTTCATAAGTACAACAGGAGAAAACTTATTACTATCCCTAAATATTATCAGATTTTGATCATACTCTTATTTATATGGTTGGAAACATTAATGGATATGCCCATACTGTTTGCTTTTTTTCAAAATTAACACTTTTAATGTTTGAATTTCGGAACTACTTATAACGAAAGAAAACCGACATTTATGAGTTTAATCAGATACAAAAGTAGATATAGGTTTAGAAAACTCAAAAACCCCCGAAAAAAATATCGGCTGAACCGATTTTGATGAAACAGCCAAGAACGCTCTCGACGAAATCCTTTTTCAATAAAAAAAACTAGACCAAAATCGGTTCATCCGTTTGAGAGCTATGATGCCACAGAGATAAACAGATACACACGTCAAACTTTATAACACCCCTTTTTATGGGTCGGGAGCTTAAGAAAAGAGTTTGCGAAATACTATATTAAAAAAACATTTCAGATTTCAGCAATCCGCGATGACACAGTGAGATTACCTGCGCCAGGGACTCTATTAACTTATCACAATATAAATAATCCAAATTACCTACATTGTATTCTGACCTCACTTATCAGAACACAATCTCTTCGCCTGAATTACACGGTGTTGCCATTACAAAAGTTTGAGCTTGACAATCTTTTTCTCTAAGTACTTTCATTTTTTTACCAGCTAATATGAACCTTGTGCCATTGGACTAATCGATTTGACTGTCAATTGACTGGTTTAAAATGAAGCGTTTTGGAATGTATTTTCCCCGATACAAATGACCTCATACATAAAATACACTCGCTCGGGGGCTTGGGTGTCTTCAAATCACGAGTGAATAGGTTTCTTTTAGATAAGCGTGCTACATAGCTATCAACCGAGCTGGCTGAATAAAAATAGTAGGTACATTTTTTTTTAAATAGACGATAGATCTACGATTGACCACCAACTCGCCTGATGTTAAGCGACGGTGTGGCCGAGGATGGAGCTCATCGATCTAGAAGATATCTATAATACAATTCTACAATTCTATAATTAACGAAGTTTATTGGCTCTGCGATCAGTAGACTCCGTATTTTCAAGGCTAGAATGAATAAATATCTCCAGACTTGTTTGGCTGAACCGTTACAACACGAGTTACTTAGTAGTCGAATTATTTCGCAAATAAAAGACAAGTTCTGTTTTGGAACCCTGAGGACGACAGACATACATACATGGATATTCTTTCAGTCGTTGGTTTCGTTGAACGAAACACTTGCTTCTTTCGATTGATAAGTGATTATTATATAAGTTAAGACGCAGCGTAGGAAGACCAGCCACGAGATGGACAGATGACCTCATACAAGTGGCGGGAAGACGCTGGATGCAAGCCGCTTCCAATCGGTCTTTTTGGAAATCCATGGGGGAGGCCTATGTCCAGCAGTGGACTTCTTATGGCTGAGATGATGATGATGATGAACATAAAAGTTTAGAAAACTAAAAACTCCCGATAAAAAAAAACTGGACCGATTTTGATGAAACAAAGCTAAGAACACTCAATGAAATCCTTTTTCAAACAAAAATATATATGTATATATATATATCAAAATCAGTAAAAGAAGGCATGCCACCGTAAGGCAGAGTTTCATTTATGATTTTCTTGTTTTCTGATAATTTTCCAGAACTAAATATTAGTATCAATTTTGATACAGAAGTCCCAGAGTCTCAGCCCAGATACCTATTATTTCATAGTTCCCCAATCTCTCTTTCTTATTGTTGTTAGAACTGCTGGAACGCGGGTGTGAGCAATGAATAAATTAACACAACATTTTCAAAACTCTCAGCAGAAATTCCAGAAATCGCACGTCATCGTTCAAAAACTACTTATTTATAACGGGCAAAAATTGTACCCTGGTAACACTTTCAGATAGCATTGAACATTTCGGCGGTTTCAATGAAGGACTCTGACGACAATGAGATATTAATGTCTCTGGCTGATTCTCATGATTATGTGAACACAGGCTATTTACTGGTAGATACACAGATAAGCTATTGTACGCACCGAAAATAGACAGAAAATAATTATAATAGGTATAATTTGAAAACTGAAACAACCGACTTCAATCAGTACAAAAGCAATCCTGCACCGTCCTAATTCCTCGTTCGTCTAGTCGGTCTTGTAATTTTCTATTCTTAATTAAAAATTGGAAACACACGGCACATGCAATGCCAAAATCTTTTCAGGAAGAAAGAGAAAAAAATTCCCGCGTTCGCGCCGCCTCCTCCTCTCCTATTGGCGGGCTATTTATAAAATCCAATATGGTTGCCCGTCGCTCGAATTACGTTTGGTTTCGTAAACAAATCCCAGCTGTGACCTATATCGTTGTACTGCGGGTTATATACGTTCCACACACGTTACGTTTATGTACATCAGGTGCATATAAAGACTATTTGCTGCAACGTTTATGTACATCAGGTGAACGTAAAGACTATTTGCTACTGGCCTTGCAGTTCAGTTGGTAGTATGTGTACCTTCTAATCTGTAGGTCGTGGGTTCGATCCCGACTCAGGGCAAATATTAGTAAGATGATCATTTGTTTGTTTATGTCTGGGAGTTACTATGTATCATATGATTCATAATTTTGGATTTACAACAACAGAAAAAAGTATATATGTAAATCATGAATATATAACTATTTATATATTATATGTAAATAAATAAATCGATAGAACCAGAAATAAAACGATAGGTACATCTCTATAGATATATAAAAATCAATTGCTGTTCGTTTGTCTCGCTAAACTCGAGAACGGCTGGGCCGATTTACTTAGCTGATTTTGATTTTGAAATGTTTGTCGTAGTCCAGGGACGTTGAGAAAATATCGGGTCCACTCATTGATAGGTGATACGAAGTACGCCAGGTCACCTAGTTACTTATAATAATATATGAATGCATTCCTAACATCCGGCGTAATAATTATGTTTAAAAAATATTTTATAGTACCTAGTATATAAGTAAATATCCGGTTCCCATAGTGCAAGTAAAAAGCTTGCCTTAGTTTGGGGCTAGACCGTGCTGTGTGGAAATATCCATCAATACTTATATTTATTTATTGCGAGAACATTGTATTTATATAGTACGAAATATTTACATATTTTTACCCGACTGCGTAAAGAGGGTTGTTTTTCGAGTGTATTTATGTACATATGTATTTATGTATGTGGGTGTGTTTATGTATGTTTCTATATGATCGCCTACAGCCTAAGCGGCTTGACCGATTTTGATATGCGACGTCTCGTTAGATTTGTATTCTGTTCAGTTGGTAGTATGAGATAAGTACTATCAACTGAGCCCCGAGGCCGGCGAGGCCAGTCATGTCTACGAGGCCAGTCATATCTATACTTTAGTTTATTTATTTAAGACCAACAGCAAAACAATTTACAATGTAGGTAGGTACTTATAATTACTTAAATTAATCATCATCATCATCTCAGCCATAAGAAGTCCACTGCTGGTCATAGGCCTCCCCCATGGATTTCCAGAAAGACCGCTTGGAAGCGGCCTGCATCCAGCTTAACTTAATAAATTAGCTAATAATAGGTTAATTATACTTAGTATATTATTTCTAAAGTATACAGTCTAGCCTTGATAATTCCAAGATCAGATGTACTATGGAACTAGATGGCTGATAGAGCCATCTAGCTCCATACATGCTTTGCTTAGTTTGGGCTAGATGGTGCATGCTATGTGAAATGTCCACAAATATTTATTTAATTTTTATATTCTATTATGTAACAAAAAAAAACGCCAGGGAATCCCTCTCCTGTGTATCACGTATCAAGAACTTGGATCCATTAAGTACCTACGAATTACAGTTGTAGGTACAAATTACAGTTTTGTAGCAAGTTCAAGAGTCTTTGAGCTATGCGGCGTACCTACAGACGAACGGACAAGGTGAAACTAAGTGTTAATATATGACTACGGAACCGTAAAAAGACATAAACTTAATGATTTCCAAATGGCCTAGACCTCAGAATCCGTGAAGCTTAATTTTAAATAAAAAAACAGACAAGTGCGAGTCAGACTCGGCCACCGAGGGTTCCGTCCAAAGTAGTGCATAAAAGGTTTTTTTTTTTATATTTTCCTTCATAAACCGAAAAATATACATCGTTAAAATATTTAAAACCCCGATTTAGCTTGTGCTAATGAAGCTCTTGCATATGATAACCCACATAATACGGTTAAAGCACTTTTAAATTATTAAGACCCCCCCCCCCCCCCCCCTTTCTTGCATAAATACTCTATTTTTTTTTTTCCTTTAAGTATGTGCACTATATGACAATGTTCCTTGCCAAATTTTACTGTTATAGGTCAACGAGAAGTACCCCACAGGTTTTCTATCCCTTGTGAGTGTCGGAATGTGCGTTTTTACGACATATTCGGCTGATCTACGTATATGGTTTTAATTTCAACTCGGTACTTTCACGCGTTCCCGAGATACAGGTCTTGACAGACGTACAGACGGACAACAAAGTGATCATAAAAGGGTTCCGTTTTTTTCCTTTTGAGGTACGGAACCCTAAAAAAATTACTCATCATAACATCACATTACAAAGTGATACTGGCAGCAAATAATTACCATCACGCTACTTATTTACTACTTACCAGTTCTGTTTACCAACGAAACCAGTCGGGACCCCGAAGGCCGTCACTCAAAATATGAACAGCTGTTTTTGTGTCAAATAATTATCATAGAGATGGCTATACACACTAATATCGAAGTTAGAGTGGGATGGAATATCTCGTGCTATATCTATAGCTGTATTTTGTAAGGCATCAATAATTTAAAAGTTTGTCAGTTGATGAGATGCAATGTGCGTCAGTATTTTTTGTCAAGACAGAGCAAGAGGTGTTCTGAGGTATTCGAGAATATTTCTGTCACTCTCAGTCTGGATCTCGAGATTTTTAGTCTGCTGTCACTACATCGATATTATAGATATTTTTTTTATATAAAGGTGTAGCAAAAAGGCAGACGGTTTGCCTGATGATAGGTGCAAGACCGTATAGGCAGGAGGGGGGGGGGTCCAAAATAAATATCCCAGCCATTATTAAAAATCCTTCTGCCCGCGCACCCCCCCCCCCTCCCCCTTCCCTAACCTAACCAATAGATAGATATATTTTAGACGAACCACCGGGAACCTTTTGACTTCCCTCAAAATTGTTTCCTGAGAACTACAATCTTGGCATTTTCAAGGCTAGAGTGAATAGATATCTTCTAGATCGAGCTGCATCCTCGACCACACCGTCGCTTAACATCAGGCGAGTTGGAATCTTAGATCTATCTTGCATAAAAAAAAATTAAAATCTCCATCACAGACTGGTATTTTTGTGTCTAGTAATCTCAGATAACATCTAAAATACCAATGATATTATTAGCGAGAAGGATTTCGACGTCAAAAGTCAATGAGGTCTAAAGCGGGAAACCTTAGACCCATAACCTTAAACCCACACCTAAACCTTAAACCTTAACCTTAAACCTTGGACACGATAAAAATAATTTCTATTTTCAAAATAATTCGAGGCGGCAAAATAGATGTCCAAATTAGGCTTAACTCGGTAACATAGAGTTCAAATCAAAATCTATATGTTCGTCATTGTTGGTGTATGAGTACCTATTGATGATCATACTTTGTAACTAGAGCTCCAATACATATATTTCGGATAAATTAAATTGGACATGATTGTCAGAAATAACTATACTATGAACTATGACTATACCTCTACCTACTATCTACACTTTAAGGCGCGTCGCCCACACGAGCTGGAGTCGAGGCGGCGTCGAGGCACGGGCGTACAAGCGGCGCGCCGCTTCTACGTTTCCTTCAGGTTTAAATGGCAGTGCGCACACACTAGAGTCGCGTCGCAGGCGACGTGGAGTCGAGGCGCAGGCAGGGCAGGGGCGCGGCAGAGTTGCTGTACGCGACCGCGCCGCGACTCCACCGCTATTTTGTCATTTGTTTCGTGCGTAGACGTGTTTACACTGTAGTGTGAAAGTATAATTCTTACATACTTACAGAAAGATATTTTTTCAAATCGGTTTCTAAATGGCGGAAACAAACATAAATGACCTCTTCCTTTTTTGAAGTCCGTTAAAAAATACAACTGAATAAAAAAATTACGCGCAAGACTTCGTGTTTAACTGGTCCTATCTAATCTATCTAATACCTATAAACGAGCAATTCTTGTATATATATATATATATGTATATATATATATATAATCTGAATCTCGGAAACGGCTCAAACGATTTTAATGAAATTTGGTTTGTAGGTAGATTAGGGAACGATAAATCGATTTTGCTACTTAGGTTTAATTTTTAGTGAACCCGGGTTTGCTCGTAGTTTTAGTCATAAAAAATCAGAGTGGAGCTCTATAGCCCAGGTAGGTACTTTAGTTAAAGTAGGATGTCCACTATGGCTTGATTTTTCTGATATGAAAGGTTTTTATTTATATAAATATTAGATATTATGTTTCTTCTTCTGTTTTGTATTGGACCCGCATTAAAGCATTTGCCAGTGTCAGAAATTAGGATTTTTTCAAGTTTCTTGAATAAAACAAGTTGTAAATGTTCTAGTCACAATTTAAGTCACGTATACAGTCAATTTATAAGTCGAGTCCTGCTTCAGTAAAGTGGTGGCGACTTTACTAGAAGCTTCTATGGAGTTTTGCCGACAACGTAAAATCACACGTTTTACTGCTTTATTACACTTGCCCACACTCACACACTTTATCGAACACTTAATGAATAAAACACCACCATTTTTATAGCATTAATGTTCAAAATAACATAAATTTAGGAAAATAAAACAAAGCAACAACACGTTACTAAGACTTTCCCGCCAAAACTCAATATTATGTTTCTTCTTCTTTTTTGTATTGGACCCGCATTAAAGCATTTGCCAGTGTCAAGTATTAAGATTTTTTCAAGTTTCTTGAATAAAACAAGTTGTAAATGTTCTAGTCACAATCTAAGTCACGTATACAGTCAATTTATAAGTCGAGTCCTGCTTCAGTAAAGTGGTGGAGACTTTACTAGAAGCTTCTATGGAGTTTTGCCGACAACGTAAAATAATACGTTTCACTGTTTCATTTCACTTTTCCACACTCATGTACTTGATCGAACACTTAATGAATAAAACACCACTATTTTTATCGCATTAATATTCAAAATAACACAAGTATAGGAAAATAAAACAAAGCAACAACATGTTTCGATGACGTTCCCGCCAAAACTCAATATTATGTTTATTAACTACGTGTTATCGGATCGGACCGAGGGGATCGACCATTTACCTATAATTAAATCTTATGATTATAGGTAAATGGTCGATCCCCTTGTATAGAAAGTTTTAAAAAAATATGTAAAAGACACGGATCCGATAGTCTGTGGATTAAAAATAATGTTTTTTTTTGCCGTTTTGTTCATGTTTCTTAAATCATAATGTTAAAACTCGGTAATTTTTTGCATGACATTATGCTAACATCAATGTAAATAGGGCGAATTCTGTGGCGATTCTGAATTATTTTTTATGCGCTACATGTCCCACATTTTTTCACGTATGTTTTTGTTGGAATAGAAATGGTCTCGAGCGCACTAGAATACCCTCCAGACCATATCACTGGCGCCTTTTTTGTTTCTTACCCCAGGCTGATTTCCGATAGAAAATAATTTGAATCTAATAAATAATGGAGGTGGGTCTTCGAGCAGCATAAAACTCCACAAGGGATAATTTCTCTAGTCAGCTTTTAGCCTATCCCACACAACTGCCTTGGATGAAGGATAATATTCTGTATAAAATGTCGAATAAACAAGTATCAAAAATCAACAACCAGCTGCAGAAAAGCGTTTTTTGCAGTATATTTTTTACGTTTGATATGCTGTTGAGTGTACATATTCGTATGCACGAAGTTGCAGTAAAAAGTTATAAATGTGCATTCTTTAGAATATATTACATTATACTACCTATATTGATCTAGTAAAAATCTGTTATTTACTAGGTACCTATACCTATACGAAAAAGTTCGTTGGAGGATATGATAAAACCGGACAAGGCGACTCAGACTCGCCCACCGAGGGTTCCGTATAAACTAGTAGATAAAAGGGTTTTTTTTTTAATTTTCCTTCATAAATCGAAAAATATACATCATAAAAATATTTAAAAACCCGTTTTAGCTTGTGCTAATGAAGCTCTTTCATTTGATACCCCACATGATACGGTTAAAGTACTTAAAAATTTGGACCCTCTTATCTTGTTTAAAGACCCTATATTTTGTGATTAAATTAAAAATGTCCAGTTTTAGGATTTCTCCCTATATGTGTACTCTAACACAATGCTTCTTGCCAAATTTCAGAGTTCTAGGTCAACGGGAAGTACTCCATAGGTTTTGATTCCTCTGCGAGAGTCGAAATCTGCGTTTTTTACGACATATTCGGCTGTAACTTTTTTTTACGAAAACTGTGAAATTTTATTTTTCTTTCTGCAGCAAGATATGGATCTGCGTATACGGTTTTAATTTCAACTCGATACCTTCACGCGTTCCCGAGATAAAGGTCTTGACACCCGGACGGACGGACAGACGGACAGACGGACAGACAGACGGACAACAAAGTGATCCTATAAGGGTTCCGTTTCTTTCTTTTGAGGCACGGAACCCTAAAAAAGTGCAATTTTGTTTTTTTACGAGTTTTGTCATTATTATTATATGCTTATTTATATTTATTTTTCGTATTTGTTAAGTTTTCTGGAATATAAATATACCTACGTAATTGCAAATACAAAAAAAATTAGCCTAACACTCAGGGAGTGAGATAAATCTAATGACACCTCGCACATCAAAATCGATCAAGTCTTTTAGGCTGCAAGAAGTAGGTAAGTAATAGAAACACAATTAAAATACCCAATTTTATTTGAAAAACCAAACTACGGACCCGATTTTGGTAAAATATCTAAGACCAATCTGAAAGTCACAGAATTCGCCCTATTACACTGAAAGTATATCCTTTCAAACAAAAAATTATTATTTAAATAACTATTTTTTTTTTATTTTTTTTTTAATTCCTTAGGTTAATACATTAATCGTTATGAGATATAGTTCGATGATGTACCAGCAACGTTGACCACGGATTAATTATTTATCAAATATACTTGAACAGAGTGTGAAACATCTAATAAATTACTGACCAATGCTATAATGTTTTGCGTCTCAGTCTTACAGACTGAAACTCAAAACACTAACATAACTAACGGTTTACTTATAAATGAAGGAGTAATGTGATAACAAACAAAAATTTAAAAACTGTAAAAAACCGACTTCAAAATACGCAATAGAACACATACGCGACTTGCCGTTCACTTTTCTACAGGCGCTTGAATGATATTTTAAGTTATTTTGTTATAAAAACCAAAGTAACGCATCGATTTTGATAAAATTTATAAGGGGCCTCTGAAGTATGATCTACCAAATACAAAAGAATCGTCAAAATCAATGCACGATTGGCTGAGTAATCGGTGATCAAATATACAAAAAAAAAACATACAGACCGAATTGATAACTTCATTCTTTTTGGAAGTCTGTTAAAAATACAGTCGAATTGAAAATCTCCTCCTTTTTGAATTCGATTAAAAAAGCTTACAGGCTAACTGCAAAAAGTATTAAATCAATACTAGTTATGGAGGGTAACATTTAGGGCCTTACCGAAAAACGTTACTTAACTTTAATCAACGTCTTAAATGCTCTGTCTTCTTTCCGCAAGTGTCATTAAAATTTGTTTGTTAAATATTTATTAAAAAAAATAGATTCGAGAATGCATTACTATCGACACAGAAGCCAAGCAGAATTTTTTTACCGGCTTCAAAAAGAAGGAGGTTAAAAATTCGGCTATATATTTTTTATGTTTGTTATCGCTTATCTCCGTCATTTAATAACTGATTTGAAAAAAAAAGTTTTTGTTTGAAAGCATTTACTTTTACGGTACGGGAGCGCACTGAAAAAAGCTCATTATGGTGGCTTTAGTACATTTTATGTATATACTTTTTGCAATGCGCTCTTGTACGCTCGTAACAGATTTATCCCATAGAAATTTCATCAAAATCGTACAGTAAAACAAAAGTTTGCATTTTGAACTCGGGGTTTCCAGTTTTTTTAAATTTAATTATGTACATTACACTTGCCCTTTATTTCCGTGTCTATGCACATGAATTTTGCAACGATAATGTTGCAAAAAATACCATTTGCGACGATGCATGACTATCCATAGCACTTTTTTAGAGACGTACTTTTTACGCTTGAAGAAGCTTCGAGCTTTTTATAGCCACGCAGTTGCTGTGAAAATAAATAGTATTAGCTGAATAACACTCGAATTATAAATAACACGACACAATGTGGATTTTGTTAACAGGGGTGCAAGTCTCGACTTTCATATCGACCGAACTCTGTTGGTAAGTTGATATAGGTATATAGCCGGTATGGGCACAGTTGGGTTAGTGCAGAGTATGTTTATCGATTTTTTAAATCTTTACTTTACGAGCTTTTTCGCATAGCGAAAATGTGGCACTAGTAGGTATCGCTTTATCTCAGTGTTATTCGTAGGTATATGTTTGAGTGTTGCACGAAAAATCAACATATTATATGGGGAAAAATAAAGGGCCTTACCGAAAAACGTTACTTAACTTTAAGGATGATTTTAAGTTCTCTGTTTTCTTTTCGCAACTGTCATTACGTGTCAGTGAGGAGTTGACAAAATATGTTAAGCAATGCTTAAACTTAAGTAACGTTTTTCGGTAAGGCTGAAAGTGTTATGCCTTGATCACACGTACCGAGCAAACGGGCGAGACAGTGCTCTCGGTCGAGTACTCGGTACGTATAAACATAGCGCCGAGTGCACGGCCGAGCGCTCGGCCGAACAAAGTGGCGAGACAACAGCTCGGCTGCCGTTCTACCTACTAGACCGAGTTACCACCCTCCCGCTACCCCGCACTGTCTCGCTCACTCGCTCGGCAGGTTTGAACGTGCACTGTCTCACCGCTCGCCACTCGGCCACATGATTGTTGCGTCGCCGCACGTGGTTTTTTTGAGTGCAGTTGTTTAAAACAAGTTAAAATGTCTACAAATATCAAATGGGGCGTCGAAACAAAACAATTCATTAAAAACAGTGTTTGTGGCGCCAAAACTAGATCTTCTCAACATCCATGGCCTTGTCCAAATGCGGCGTTGCTCCTTTTCCAGCAGTTCATTTAATTCTTCTACTAATGGTGGAATAAGTAACTTTGTATATTTTCTATTTATCTTTTTACGATCCATCATATCCGAATTGTAGTCTCAATAGAACTGAACTGACTGTGCTTATTTCAAAACGTGTGTGAACAGCTACTCGCTTACTAGACTGTCTCGGCCGAGAAACATTTTACTGTCTCGCCGGTTTGCTCGGTACGTGTGATCAAGGCATTACTGGGTAACTCACTTGAACTAACTGATATTAATTTTATCATTTATTTAACTTAAATCTCGGGTTGGAGCCCTTTGATGGGCATCAGTGGAGCCAAAACCAATAGGTAGGTACTGAGAGGCTCTTTACATAAAATTTAAAAAAAAACAGTTGTTTGGTATGTGGATAGATGTAGGAACTATTTTACAATGAGGAATTGGACAAATCGGGGCTATGAGATGAAATGGTTATGAGTTAATTATCATTATTATAATAAAGGTCCAGACTTGCACCCCTGTTTGATTTGATTTGGCACATGGTAGTTAAATTAGGCAACGATTTTTGTGTTGAATTATAATTCCATTCGATAGCGGAACAAAATCTCTATCTCTATAATTTCCATAGAAAATAAAAGAGGTGGAGATATCGTTTCCGAATGGAATTGCTACCGAATGGAATAAACGTATTGTATTTATATTTCAAATATTGTCAAAAAAATCTTTAAGATATTCGCGCTCTCATCGCTCGCGCATTATTCTTATTGCTATTTTTTTGTTAACTTTGGTTCCAAAAATTGATTAAAAATCAATCTAAATTTTTACGCTCGCTTCTCTAATGAATTTTTGCAAGCTACTTTTCATTAGCCATGAAAATGCTGGGACTCGTTACAACAAATAAGAAATCATAGAAAACCAAAAATTCACAAAAAACCTTTAAAAAAATTTATTAACGATTTGGTGTTCATCTGGGTTTTGAGAGTTCTAAGGGTCCGCATGAGCAAGTAAAAACTTACAAAAAAACGATAATTTTTTTAACGCTCGCTCCGCTCGCGCTTTATATTGAAAATAATGTTGAATCTAATGGCAGCGTCCCGCTCATTAAAATTGATCAAGTTGTTAAAAACTGTTATTTTTCTATATGTTTCGTTGAGGACAAAATCTACTTCTTTCGGGTTGGTGTCCGGTGCTACACTGGACAGACGTATTCCACAGCTTAGAAGCAAAAGTGCTTGCCGGTATGTGTGAAGTACTCGGGCCGAGGCCCTTCGCACCATTCTCATTTTACTTCTCCATGTGGTGGAAGTAGAATGAGAAAGTTCATCATCATCATCATCATCATCATCTCAGCCATAAGAAGTCCACTGCTGGACATAGGCCTCCCCCATGGATTTCCAAAAAGACCGATTGGAAGCGGCTTGCATCCAGCGTCTTCTCGCCACTTGTATGAGGTCATCTGTCCATCTCGTGGCTGGTCTTCCTACGCTGCGCTTGCCGGTACGTGGTCTCCACTCGAGAACCTTTCGGTCCCATCGGCCATCAGTTCTACGTGCTATGTGCCCTGCCCACTGCCACTTCAACTTACTAATCCGCTGTGCTATATCGGTGACTTTTGTACGTCTACGTATCTCTTCATTTTTGATTCGATCTCGTAGAGAGACTCCGAACATAGCTCTCTCCATAGCTCGTTGCGTGACCGTGAGAAAGTTACATTAATAAATTATTACTAGGCGTAAATGCACAATGACATGCTGTACTGCAAACTTATATTTGGGCATTTGCTTGAGTATTGAACACAGAAAGAGCGAAAAATGCCAAAGAGCCGCAACTTGAGTTACGGTTTTCTGCCTTTATAGCGCTTAAAAGAATCTACACTTCACGACCAACATGATAGTATGGTTGAGTTTTTCTTATGACATTTATCTCTGAGACCAAGTGCCGTATAAGTAAACAAAGGCTAGGCTAGGTTAGAAAAACTTTGAGCGCTATTTTCTCGAATCGACAATTTTCAATTTGTGTCTCTTTGCCTTTACACATTAGTAATGTCCTTGCATAACAGCACCATGCACTTTTATTCACAGTCTTTCGGAATCGGGTCGTAAATTATATCTCCATCTCTGTCATAGTGTATCGAAATGACAAAGATGGAGATATGGTTTCCGTTTCGACATGACACTTTTTTTATCAGCCCTATTTTCAAACTGTCCCACTGTTGAGCGCGGGCCATCTTCTCATTGTGAGAGGGTAAGGCCATAGTCTACCACGCTGGCCAAGTGCGGGTTGGCAGACTTAACACATCTTCAAGATCATTGAAAACTCTCGGACATATTGTAGGTTTCCTCACGATATTTTCTTACACCGTTTGAAGTTGGCGGCAATCAACACGCACATAACTTCGCTAAAGATAGAGGTACGTGCCGCGGGATTCGAACCCAGAAAAAATTGTAATCATAGAATGTTCATAATAATTTTAATGGACAGTATTAGCATGGTTTATAATTATTACTCATGAGTAATCTTCACAATTATCCTCTTTTGGCCTTTGCCTATATCTCACGATACTATATGTGAGCAAAAAAATATTAAAACTTGCTTTTACTAAACAACTTTTTTTATAAATTTACTAAGAAATGCCATTGAGGGGTGCGGTTGAAAAAAAAACCTTTTTTACCACAATCTTAAAGGAAAAACGACTTTTTGTAAAAGGATAGACTTACACAAAAAAAAAGTCATCTCCTTATAAATGACGAAGTTATACGGTTATAAAAACCTTAAAAAATACTATCGAATTGAGCACCGTCTCTTTTTTGAAATCGGTAAAAGAAACTTCCAGGCAGACTGCAAAAGAGTCCTTACTATTAAACTGGACTAGTTTAAGAGTACGTACATGGAAAATATATTATTTCCATGATCCGGTTGACAACAGAACTGGACCACGGGCAAGATTTACGCAGCTTTTACGGTTAAATTTGGCTATAGAATCCTGTAGCGTTTCATAAAGATATTAATAATACTTAATTTATATCTTTTAATATAAGTAATGTGTAGTTTTCTTTTAAATATGAAATCAACAAACTTTTTTTACGTAAGATAGATCTACTATTGACCACCAACTCGCCTGATGTTAAGTGACGGTGTGGCAGAGGATGGAGCTCGTCGATCTAGAAGATATGTATTCACTCTAGCCTTAAAAATTCCAAGATTGTAGGTCTCAGAAAACAGATGGCGACAAAGAAGATAAAAATAAAAGACAATTTATATTGTATAAACAATATATAGAAGAACAATTTATGTAAATAATTATATAAATTTCTCTTCTATATTTTGTTGCTCATACATATTTAGATTCTATAGATATGAATTCTCACATAACACTTACTGCCTTATCGAAAAACGTTACTTTACTTTAAGCAATGCTCAATATACATATATTGTCAACTTCTGGCTGACACGTAATGACACTTGCGGAAAGAAGACAGAGAACTTAAGACGTTGGTTAAAGTTAAGTAACGTTTTTCGGTAAGACTCTTATAGTGTCAAAGTTACCTTTAATTAAGCTGTGTATTAATTGGATTAAGGGCTCACAATATTTACTTTGAGTTTATATATTATATAGCCTAATATCTGTAACTGAACCTATTTCAATAAAATAAAAAATACTAGGGAATTATGGTGTGAACGGAATCTCTCGATTTTCTCGTTAGTGAGTAAAAATATATTTGTACGGAATAGTCACCAAACAATATAGGCAAACAGATATGACGAACGCTACAAATTGATAACCTTATCCATTTTAGAAGTTAGTTGAAAAAAGAGTAGACTCACGAAAGAATACTGCGTCATGATTAAGTTTCGAATTTCTTTTCCGTACTATGTTATGTAACGGACAAAATTCGAGAGGGGGATAAAAAGAAAGAAATAACTACTCTCCCCACTTTTATACGGTGAGGTCCAAGCACTGAGGATTGAATGTATTTAAGTGAAGTGGCTTTTCTAAGTTTTTAGAGCTGTAACTCATTAACGAACTAAAATCAAGTACAAGTTGGGAAACTTCGCTTAAATTTGGCGCATTTTATAATCGATTCCCCATATTGCCATAAACAAATATTTTTTAATTTGACAAATATTGATGAACATTGTTGAACTATAATTTTCCCATTTTCATTTAATTATTTTACTGACGATAATTGTTTTCCTAACTGATTTTATGCTAAATAATGTGAATTGTATAGATTTCTCAAAAATCTCCAGTCATTTAAATAATTCTACCACAATTATTAACCTGGCAATAACGCTAACCTGACAGGTGTTTACGCGCCAAACAACAATGGTTTCTTGACTCGCTGTGTAACGTTTGATAGAAGTTTACTTGACTGATTTTTCGATACTTTTACTCAATTTTCTTGCTTATTTACTTCTTAATTCCATTATAGCATGCTATAATTTCTATTTATTATTCAAAAGTGTCTGTATTATCGGTTCAGTCATGTAAAAATCACGGCAAACTGGGTCTTGCCGCGCTTACGTTTTGTGTTGGGGTTAAGTTTTTTGTTAATTCCCCATTCTTTCCGATTAGTTTAAGCGTTTTGAGCTTTTAACCATGACGACGGTAACACCTCGTCGATCCACGCGTACGCCGCATAACCATACTCCAAAAATGTCTGAAAGAAAGAAGGGGTTATTTCAACCTGGGTTGGAGCTTTCGAAGGAGTCCCTGACGAAGCACCGACGGCTGCCTGTCGTTGATAGTGAAAGCGATAGCGAGGACTGCGATCTGGGCATCATCAGCACTTTGGATTCCAGCTCTGGAGACGAGAATGACCTCGGCACACCCAAAACACCAGAACGGAAATCATGGCGTAAGTTTCGCTTTGAACTTCATCTAATTACACTCTTTTGTTAGTACTACTTGAAAGTCGTAGTTAAACAGCAAACTCCAATTTCAAGGTCTCATAGAACAAGGTAAAATAATAGCCTGCAGGGTTAACTCTATATTGGCAAGGTTTTTGGTCAATGACCTGTGTTGTCTTGATTTGTTTAAAGAACTACAATCACTGTTATTATCTGCATGTTTACACGTTTATTGTTAAGTTTCCTACAAATTTTCTAAATAAAACGTGTTCTTGTGATGCTTTTATGTCTATGCCAATTTCATTTCAGATAATGCAGCTGTTTAGTCATTTCATTTAACAAACTGTGTAATGTATAGTTTAAGTGAACTGCTTTCTTGACTAGCAGCTGCCCGATGAATGGAAATGCTTGTCACAGTACATATATACACAAAGTTATGCTTATTCTTCATAAAGTTGCTATCAAACCATTTAAGACCATGGCATAGGCCTTTTGGTGCCACATTTGATAGGATGTGCAAAACATTTCCTTACTGAGACAGGGGGTCAGCCATTGCCTACATTATTAACAATTTCTCTCAAATCCCTTTGATGTCTGGGAAGAGTAGCAGCCAACATGTTCAGTTTTTCTTTTCTTATCATTGTGGAAAAAGGTTGTATGTTCTCTAATATCTCCTGTAGACTAGACCAAATGGTTTGCCTGTTTGTATTGTGCAAGGTGTCATTAGATTTGTCTTTACCTTCTGAATGTTACAGGCTTTATTTTTCAGCCTGGTATTTTGTTTTTCTTTTAATAATATTACTTTGTTTCGTTTGTAAGATGATGTCATATTTTTAACAATATTTAGGTCAATTGCTACTGTGAATGGAAGACGTAAGCACAATGAAATTGCTTACTGCTGCTTCTCAATTTAGATTTCTAGGTCACTATTGACTGCCGTTTAATTTCTACACATTCTCAGATTTGTTTGTTATGCTTTCACAATTTACTAAAGGCCCAAGTTCACCATTATTTAAGAAATGATTTTTAATCATCCGTTTATTGCAGGGCCATAACTTTTGGAAAAGTGGTCTTCAATTGCTTTGTTATTTTATTCATTACAAGAAAACATAACTATTATTAATCCTTGGCAAGGTTTGTCTAATACTACCTGTGGCCTGCAGTTTCAATCACTATCCATTATAAGAAGAATATAAAGAAGTTCTTCTTAATTTTCTCAGATGAAATGTTGATTATTATGTTAATTTTGTATAATATCATTGGGATGAGAAGAGACAAACAATAAGAGAAAACATTAACATACAGATATTAACACCAATTAAAAATGACAATGTTATTTTTACCTTTTCATAACTAACCTGCTGAAATCACAATAGTGGTTAAATTTTGGTATACAAATAGCTGAAAGATTAGAGAATGCAGACCGCATTGTCCTCAATTTCATGCAAATGAAATGATAATTCTTAATAATAATAAATAAAAACCCATATTTAGGTAAGTATAGATAAAAAAATGCAAATATGTAAATATACAGATGCAAATGCAAAAATGCAAATATGTAAATATACCTAAACAACTGTTTAACATCTAATTTGTTAGAATGGACATTGTAAAGTTAATCAACCGTTATATAAATTGATGAACAAGGCATATGCTGACGATATCTTTATTTTGTAAACCTTTATTTTTGCAGAAAATACTCCAATACTATAGCACTATTTATTTGTTGCTCTTTGCAAACATACATTATGGGTACCTCTAAATGTAAACCACCTGAAAAGAATTATATCTGTGTGTATTATCTCATCTCACTACTATAAATACAAAAGTTTGTGTATGAGTGTGTGTGTGTGTGTGTGAGTCGTATGTTGTGGGGGAGGTAGGGAGGGGTATATTTTTATGCTACTTCATACTATAGCCGAACCGCTTAACTGAGTCTGTTCCTGAGGTATGGGAGTGGCACGGGAAAGTTCACATGTAATAGCAACGCTGACGTCACGCGTCATTTCATGTACCGTAATATAACCCCTCCCGTACCACTCCCATACCCCAGGAGCAGACTCAGTTAAGCGGTTCGGGTATAGTAGTAATAGCTGCAAATGAATTAAATATGGTATGGAGGTAGATTATATCCTAAATTATGGGGATCATCGCGCGATCTTTTCTACAGGAGAAAACTATTTTCTACCCGTAAATATTATCTGTTTTGATCATTCTTTTTAGTATGGTTCGAACCGTAAAATATTCATAATGTGTGAAAACAATTTAGGGATTGATTGTAAAATATTTAGCTTTAAAATAATAATTTCATCTGGAGTTGAGTGTCTCTTCTCTTTTTAAATTTTAAATCTACATACATATTTGTGAATCATGATTTGTTATGTGTGCAAGTTCTTGAATGGAGACCACGAACCGGCAAGTGCAGTGTAGGAAGACCAGGCACAAGGTGGACAGTGGATATCATACAAGTGGCAGGAACACACTGGATGCAGGCCGCTTCCAACTAGTCTTTTTGGAAATCCATGGGGGAGGCCTATGTCCAGCAGTGGACTTCTTGTGACTGAGATGATGATGATGTGTGCAACTATGGAACCCTACACTACACTACAATGGTCTTTCATGCTCTGCCTATCCCATAAGCGAAAATAGGCATGATTTTATGTATGTTTTTTGTATGGGCTTATATACTGTGGTCACTAGATGTCACTCTCAATTTGAAAATCTGTCACCAAGAACCTAACAACTTGTCCTAACGGCTTCACAATTCACAATAGAGGCTCAATGCATACCTCGTCTAGTCCTACTGTAATAAAACCGGCCAAGTGCGAGTCGGACTCGCGCACGAAAGATTCCGTACCATTATCTATAAAAACAGCAAAAAAATCACGTTTGTTGTATGGGAGCCCCCTTAAATATTTATTTTATTCTGTTTTTTAATATTTGTTGTTATAGCGGCAACAGAAATACATTATTATCTGTGAAAATTTTAACTCTCTAACTATCATGGTTCATGAGACTTCGGGTTTGAAACCCTAAAAATGAGCATGCTTCTCACTTAATTTTTATAACAATTAACTTCTACTTATCATAATGATTTCATACTTGAAAATAATATTCCGAGAGTTGCATAATTACCACTGTATTCATTATATTCATATTTAATTCAAATTATCATTGAGATGATTTATTTTATTATCTCATTGTTCAAATAATTATGTTTTCATGCAGATGAGACGAGGAGTCACACGCGTAAGCTGATGGAAAGCCAGGATTTGAAGAGCTTCATCAAATCTCCGTTTACATTGAAGAAATATCAGACAAGGTAAACATTGATGAGTCTGCTTCACAAAAGCACAGAATATGTCTGTTTACTTATAGTTCTATTGTGGTAAAAAAAGGAACTAACGTCTTGGAAGTACATACTATGGTAACCTGTGGTCTCGACTAAACTAAATAATAAAATAAGGACAACAGCGCCCTCTATGCCACATTAGTTCTCTAGCTGAACAGACTGTTAGTATGTACAGGTGTAGAACAAGTAATCAGCAAATACATTAATGAAATAATAAGAATTTTATTACAGTACAATAAGGCACAAATCAACTTGCAAAGGTGCTAAGTGCCTACTCATTATTGATTTACAGACATTTAGAGAGTGCATCTCGTTCTTAGTAGCTAAGAGTTACACGATAGAACGAGATGCACTCTTTTCTTCCTATGTACTATATAATTGTATAATTTTACCTAAACTGTATTGAGTGTGATGTGATGGACATCATTGGCTGAAATAGGTATATTTTGGTGATGAAGCTGTCAGTTTACAATAGTTGTATTGCTTATTTATGACTTTATAGATGTTTTGGTAAAAAAATACATATGTCTATTAATTACCAATTCAATTACTTGTAATTGAAGTAATGCAACTGAAATTAAATTTATAAGGCATTGGATATAAGTTTGGCGATGAAGCTGTCAGTTTACAATAGTTGTATTGCTTATTTATGACTTTATGGTGGATGTTTTGGTAAAAAAATACACATGTCTATTAATTACCAATTCAATTACTTGTAATTGAAGTAATGCAACTGAAATTAAATTTATAAGGCATTGGATATAAGTAGTTTCGTAATTCTAATTACATTAGTTTGTAATTGAAAGTAATTAGTTTTACAAGTATAATTATGGTATTTTTTTTATTAGTGTAGGTGGATTATAGACAGGAACAGGTAAGCATAGATTGTGAGCAGAAATCTAGTGCGCGCCACTGCACATTTATATGACACTGTGACAGTAAACCAAGCGCTGGTCGCGACATCGGCATGCACCAGTGGTGGCTTTTTCGCTTTCATATGCAACTTTCTCGCATCACGCCAGTATAAAGGACTAATTGCGATTTATAATTACAATCACAAATTGTAATTAGAAAATCACTATATTAATGTAATTTGTAATTCATCCACCAATTGTTTTGTAACTGAATTTTGTTTAGCAGATTTGGGCTAAATGCAATTAGCTAATGGCCTTTTAATTTGTTTGCCCAAATCAGCTTCGAGCTACAGCATTTGCAATATAGTTTTTTTATTTTATAATTACAGATATTCCTGCCCCGATTCAAAATGCACAGGTTCCATGTCGACTCCGGCTACTCCACACCTGCAACACCACCCTGGTACTCCATCGTCGACCCATTCCTGTGCCAGCGTCCACACAACCTCCTCCACCTCAAGCCGAGCCCGCAAAAGTCTCGCCAGCCTCATAGCCGACACAGAGAGCTGCAGCAGCTCTCTGAAAGACTTAAACTTTGACACGGACTCCGGAACAGACTCCAAAGAGAACACACCCACAAAACTACGACGCTCCAGCCGCAAGTCTAAAATGACACCAAAATTCAGCAGCTTCAAAGGCATTCTGGTTGAACAGAGGAAAAATTCACCAATGAAAACTGACGGCGTGTCTCCAATAAAAACATCATTTGTCGGTCTAACAAAAATGGATATGACCATGTTGTCTCCGTCGCGGATTTTGAAAACTCCTCAGACATCCGAGGCAGTCGATTCGCCTCCAAAATTAGGCCATAACCGACGCTCCGTGGTTGAAATAAGTGAAAGTCCGGAATCCGTTTGTGACAGCGAAAAGAGTCATAAGCGCCTTCGTAACGAAAGCTTCACTGAAGCACCGAATTCCAAATACCCTCGGTTAGAAAACGCTCCCAAAGCTCGCCTGTCTCTCTTCAACAGTGATAGACTGAAAGAAATACTCTCCGCTAAGTCTTTCTACGGCAAAAGCAATCCGGAGTTAAACAAAAGTGTTACGACAAAGATTTCCAATGCGATAGAAGTGAGTACAGTGCATCGCAGAACATTCAGCCACTCGCAGAGGCGTAAACGTAAACCGGGACAAATAAACATGGGGGTAAGGCATAGAATCCGTAAACCGAAACATAATAACAACAAAGTTGTAAAGAAATATGATGGAAATATGGTTAACTCATTGAATAACTCATTGCTGCTGAATAATTCTACAATTACAAGCGGAAGCGCGGATGCGTCGATGATAAGTCAAAATTCTTCTCAAGACATGGCTTCTGGTAAGTGATGTCTTACTTATTATATTGGTTATACTTGACCGACAAAGGATAATATTTCTCCTATCTAAATAAACAAATTCATTTCTCACTTATCTAATATCCGTAACCAAAGATAAATGTTGTAATGCGCGATACAGATAGCTGCGTGCGTTGAGTCCATTCTTAATGACCAGTGTCTATTGATATTTCACATTTTACCGGAACGCATTGTACATAAAGCGTTTCGTCTATGTTTTACCACTAGGGAACGTAACACAATCTCTAAAGCAGAGCTTAAGGTCGAGATTAAAACGAGCAGCTATCTCTCTCGCGCATCACAACCTTTTTAAACATATAAAATCATTGAATAGGGATATTAGAAAAGTGAGAGATTTTGTTTATTTAGAGAGGAGCAGCATTTAAAAAAAAGTTTTAATCAGATATCATTTATATTGGTGATGGAATTAGAAAAAAACATATATTTCCCTATTCCTCAGCCAATTAAAAAATATCGAAGAAAAACTCTATTTTAAATATTTCTCCTGTCTAAATAAACAAACTTTAGCCTTCACTTTTCTAATATCCCTATTCAATGATTTTATTTGTTTAAAAAGGTTGTGATGAGCGAGAGAGATAATATTAGTTTCGTTTTAAATATTAGTTTCTTTGTCTAGCCGTCAACGATATATAGAGTATCAACTAGCACACAGCTATACGCCGTTCATCGCATACTGCTGCAAAATTGTGATGAGTGCCCTGGTATTCACCCGCGTACCGCGTACCCGATGACAAACGGTGATGATGATGAAAGGTGTCCTATGTCCGTCTCCAGTTTCCCAACTATTTTTGCACTAAATATCAAAACAACCGATTCAGCCGTTTTTAACCGTGGGAGGAGGGTCTCAATTCGTTTTTTTTTTTTTGTGAAGTTTCCAAACAGACTCAGGCTCTGTTTGTGTCTGTTTGGAAACTTCACTTTCGCTTAACGCTTTTAGAATATGAGTTAGGATAATTTTTGCTTATATTTATAAAATAAGAAAATCATTCCAGCTGTTCTAAAATAAGTTTTATTCTTATCAATTTGACAAGTTTTTCAATACAACATTGAAGAAACACAATCGGACAGTCTATCTAAATTATACAAATATGAAGAAGTATGTCAATTAACATACAAATTGTAGTCTAGACAAAACAATGATATTCTAAAAACCCACTGCCTCAGTGTCTTCAGTACTACTTAAATTCAAATTTACCTAAACCATTGTCTGCTTCATGCATATGAAAACTCGCATTGGCGTCACAAGATTAAAATTTACCATCCATAAAAACGCGTCTGTTATGTATGCGACACAGCATTACGCACTCGAGAGTGCTACAACTTTTTTTTAATACAATGAAGATCTACGATTGACCACCAACTCGCCTGATGTTAAGCGACGGTGTGCCGAGGAATGGATTGGACTGTGCTTTAACCGTGTGGTACATAAGCACGAGGTATCATATGAAAGAGCTTCATTAGCACAAGCTAAAACAGCACGTACTTCTGTGCTACGTACATGAAAACACCGCGCTCAAGAAGTGCGGGCTGAGGTAGCGTAAAATACCTAAAGGTCTGGGGAAGCCTCGCCTTAAGCGTTACGTAAATATTTTTGAAACATTCTGAGATATCAGCGTAGTATTTATAACTAGCGCGTAATGTACGAACCTGCTCTTACATTAGCATAATTTTGAAGCAAACTCATTAATTTAAAAGACAATGAAGATGGCTGTAAGTAATTATTCACAACGACTGATTTACCTCACTTGGGAAAATGGAGGCCTTTGTGCTGTAACATATATTCGACTAGCAGTGCCGCGCGGTGTCACCCGTAGTGAAGAACAAGTAATTGTTTAAAAACTGGAAAAAAACGACTTCAAAATACGCAATACATACATACGCGATTTGCTGCTCTTTTCTACAGGCACTTGGAAGATTTTTTACCAGTTATTTTGTTATAAAAACCAAAGTACTGCATCGATATTGATATACAATTTATATGGGACCAATTTTGAAGTATGATCTATCAAATACAAATAGAATCATCAAAATCAATGCACCATTGGCTGAGTAAACCATCCTCCATCTTTTTGGAAGTCGGTTTTTAACCGACTTCAAAATACGCAATTCATTTACTTAGGTGACATATTTTTCCAGTCATTTTGTTATAAAAACGAAAATACCGAACCGATTTTGATAAAAATATATGGGACCACCAGAGAAGTATACCCTTTCAAATAAAAAAAAATTTTTCAAATCGGTCCAGGCGTCTTTGAGTAATCGGGGAACGTACATAAAGGTGAACCTCCTCCTTTTTGGAAGTCGGTTAAAACGGCGATGAGATATAATTGTAGTTATTAACGTTTATTTGGATCACTAATTTTTCCAGTTATTTTGTAATAAAAACCAAAGTACTGAGCCGATTTTGATAAAATTTATATGGGACCACCTCTGAAGTATGACCTACCAAACATAAAGATAATCATCATAATCATAATTAGCGAAATAATCGCAGAACAAACATACAAAGAACATACAGTCGAATTGAGAACCTCCTTTTCGGAAGTCGGTTAAAAATGTAGTATGTCCTTCTCCAAGTCCTAAAGAACCTCTGTGCCAAATTTCAGAATGATAAATCTCATTTCCATTTAAAATGCGTACATGCAACTCGTTTGCATTAACTTTTATCTTCATAAGTTAGCTATCTGAGCATAACACACGTCCTTTGTTTAGCAGTCTCCCTAACTTGATATCTAGAGTTCATACATTAATTATAGTTTAAAAAACTGAAGCAACCGATTTTTCATGGATGCATTGTCAGAACTGGACCAAATTGAAATGGGACCACACGGGAAGCACCAGCTTTCAAATAAAAAAATAATCATCAAAATCGGTTCACCCAATCGAAAGTTCTGAGGTAACAAACATAAAAATACAGTCTAATTCAGAACCTCTTCCTTATTTGAAGTCTGTTGAAAATAGAGTATGATGAAGCATTCAGATTTTCCAGAACGTTCCAATATTTAACTGTTTTTTTTTAATTTCTTACCCTGCTCGGATGTTGTTGATATTGATTATGGCTTACACCTTTCTGCAGGAATTCAGATTTTCCTATATATCGTAATTCGTGCCAAAATAGACAGAAGATCAGTCCCATAAACTTCTTTTTCAATAATAACAATAGTTTTAAAAAAACACGCTTCAAATTATTGTAATGTCATCATCGGTCCTCGAGTCTACAAAGTTTGAATGAAATCGGATTATAATCTAATTATTAATATAATATTGCAATACATAATTTTATACTTTAGAAATCTTGTAAATTACTTTCAGATAAACTAGATTTGTTCGACAAAGAAAAGCAAACCATCGAAGCTCTCCTAAGCCAGTGGGAAGAAGAAGAAATCCCAGAATCAGAACTCTTGTCAAAACCTGAAGTGCCTTGCTTCAACAGCACCATTATTGAGGAAACCAAGTCAATATTTCAACCTGTGACTGCTGTGCCTGTCACCTCAGGGAACGTACAGAGGGACACTGAAGCTGTTATTGTGGAATTGGGGGCTGGAAATGTCACTTTGCCACCACAAAATATGACTATGCCTCAAAGTGTTACTGGTTTGCCACAAGGTATAACTGATATGTCACAAAACGTGACTGGTTTGCCACAAAATGTAACTGGAATGCCACAAAACATGACTGGTTTGCCACAAGGTGTAACTGGTATGCCTCAAAACGTGACAGGTTTGCCACAAGCTGTAACTGGTATGCCACAAAACGTGACAGGTTTGCCACAAACTGTGTCACAAGATGTGGTAATGGCTGAGCCTGAAAGTCATGAATCTCATCATGGCGCTCCTGTGAATGGACATTTCTTACCTGTGGAAGGGGGATACATTGTTGTTGAAGAAGATATAACAGGTAAGAAATCTTTATCACACATATCTTGTTTTCATCTTTATTTACTGCTCAACCGCTGCCTAGCTATGTTAACGTTCGTATTATATAAATCTGCGCACTTGCACAGTATATTAAATTGGTCACTCGCACGCCATATAAATGAATTCTGCCTGTACTTCGTACCAAGAGTGGGAGTAAAGGGGAAATCCGGGTAAATTTAGAGGGGCTTTGAATTTACATTTTGTGTATTTGATGGAATTCTGGGTAATAGATATTACTCTCCCCCTCCCCCCTCCCCATCTCTCTTTTTCCGTTTGTCGCAGGTTTTTGAGCTTTCCACAAAATTTAGAAAATAAAAATTTAATTAAATTAATTCTGCCTTGTACTTCGTACTAAGAGTAGTAAAGGTGAAATCCGGGTGAATTTAGAGGGGATTTGAATTAACATTTTATGTTGAAATTTTGTGTTTTGGTGAAATTCTGGGTAATAGATATATCTGTCTTCCCTCCCCCTCCCCATCTCTCTTTCTCCGTTTGTTGCAGGATTTTGAGTTTTCCCCCAAAGTTTTAGTAGTCAAAACAACTGCAAATTAAGTAATGTAAAGATGTGTTAGTAACTAATCTTTTGGGATATAAATCAAGAATCTTCGAAAGAAGCTGTTTGACACAGAGTCAATATGTAGATGATATTTCAGCCCAAGAAGACCTCCCGGATTTGGACGTGATCGAGCGAGAAATGAAAATGCTGGACGAACAAATATTGAGAATGGCCCAATCCAACAACATAAACGCTGAGGCGGTGCTCGCTTCTACTGAAACTGGGATTTCTGCTGATGGTAAGTATACGTAACAGTGACGATGGTGAAAGGCCTGACGGAATGACGCTTGTGCCATGGAAGTTCGGACGGCCCCTTGTGTGGGACGCCACGTGCATTGATACTTTGGCACCGTCTCAACTTCCTGAGACATGGAGTAGGGCTGGCGCTGCAGCTAATTCGGCGGAGCAGCACAAGCGGCGTAAATATGTTAATCTCGGTAGAGGTTACATATTTGAGCCGTTTGGTGTCGAGACTTTGGGTCCGTGGGGACCGTGGGGAGCTCATCTCATTTAAAAAAAAAACTGAGCGCCTGATCGATGCGACGCGTGACCAAAATGCTTTTATATATATACTACAAATGCATACACATTGCATCTCGTTCTATGTTATCTATTTATCTGTTTTGGTGCATGACGAAGCACTGAAGTGTCTGGCCGAGCCAGGAGGTATGTACTAGTAGCATTAAACCTAAATTGCAGAATGCGTCTGGCCTTTTGCAACTTTCATTATTAAGAAATATCAAAGAAAATGATTACTTAAGATTACAAGGTCGGTAACACTATAATTTCCAATATAATAACGATTTGTAAACACGATAATTTTAGATTATTAATCATAAAAATAATACATCCGTCGGAACAATTACGTTAAAACAAATAATTATGTGTACCTATTAAAATAAATTTATTGTGAGCATTGCGAAAAACAATTAAAGATTTCTATTGTATCGGTTCTTCAAGGTGTAAAAAAAATTGAGCAACCGGCTTTTATTAATCTCAAATAAAAGTGCTTACGGTGACTAAAAAAATGAGCAAAAACAACTATCTCAGCACTTTCTGTCAGGGAGGGAGGTCCCATATGCAATCACCCGGCTACATCTTCAAACCCCCGTTATCATGTGTAATGGAAGATACCCGAGACAACAAGTTGGACGTTTTGCTACATGGACGTGTAGCCCATTAGACTTACAACTTATTAAACGTTTTATGCTGTTAGACGTTTTGCTACATGGACGTGTAGTCCATTAGACTTACAACTTATTAAACGTTTTATGCTGTTAGACGTTTTGCTACATGGACGTGTAGTCCATTAGACTTACAACTTATTAAACGTTTTATGCTGTTAGACGTTTTGCTACATGGACGTGTAGTCCATTAGACTTACAACTTATTAAACGTTTTGCTACATGGACGTGTAGTCCATTAGACTTACAACTTATTAAACGTTTTATGCTGTTAGACGTTTTGCTACATGGACGTGTAGTCCATTAGACTTACAACTTATTAAACGTTTTATGCTGTTAGACGTTTTGCTACATGGACGTGTAGTCCATTAGACTTACAACTTATTAAACGTTTTATGCTGTTAGACGTTTTGCTACATGGACGTGTAGTCCATTAGACTTACAACTTATTAAACGTTTTGCTACATGGACGTGTAGTCCATTAGACTTACAACTTATTAAACGTTTTATGCTGTTAGACGTTTTGCTACATGGACGTGTAGTCCATTAGACTTACAACTTATTAAACGTTTTATGCTGTTAGACGTTTTGCTACATGGACGTGTAGTCCATTAGACTTACAACTTATTAAACGTTTTATGCTGTTAGACGTTTTGCTACATGGACGTGTAGTCCATTAGACTTACAACTTATTAAACGTTTTGCTACATGGACGTGTAGTCCATTAGACTTACAACTTATTAAACGTTTTATGCTGTTAGACGTTTTGCTACATGGACGTGTAGTCCATTAGACTTACAACTTATTAAACGTTTTATGCTGTTAGACGTTTTGCTACATGGACGTGTAGTCCATTAGACTTACAACTTATTAAACGTTTTATGCTGTTAGACGTTTTGCTACATGGACGTGTAGTCCATTAGACTTACAACTTATTAAACGTTTTATGCTGTTAGACGTTTTGCTACATGGACGTGTAGTCCATTAGACTTACAACTTATTAAACGTTTTATGCTGTTAGACGTTTTGCTACATGGACGTGTAGTCCATTAGACTTACAACTTATTAAACGTTTTGCTACATGGACGTGTAGTCCATTAGACTTACAACTTATTAAACGTTTTGCTACATGGACGTGTAGTCCATTAGACTTACAACTTATTAAACGTTTTATGCTGTTAGACGTTTTGCTACATGGACGTGTAGTCCATTAGACTTACAACTTATTAAACGTTTTGCTACATGGACGTGTAGTCCATTAGACTTACAACTTATTAAACGTTTTGCTACATGGACGTGTAGTCCATTAGACTTACAACTTATTAAACGTTTTATGCTGTTAGACGTTTTGCTACATGGACGTGTAGTCCATTAGACTTACAACTTATTAAACGTTTTGCTACATGGACGTGTAGTCCATTAGACTTACAACTTATTAAACGTTTTGCTACATGGACGTGTAGTCCATTAGACTTACAACTTATTAAACGTTTTGCTACATGGACGTGTAGTCCATTAGACTTACAACTTATTAAACGTTTTATGCTGTTAGACGTTTTGCTACATGGACGTGTAGTCCATTAGACTTACAACTTATTAAACGTTTTGCTACATGGACGTGTAGTCCATTAGACTTACAACTTATTAAACGTTTTATGCTGTTAGACGTTTTGCTACATGGACGTGTAGTCCATTAGACTTACAACTTATTAAACGTTTTATGCTGTTAGACGTTTTGCTACATGGACGTGTAGTCCATTAGACTTACAACTTATTAAACGTTTTATGCTGTTAGACGTTTTGCTACATGGACGTGTAGTCCATTAGACTTACAACTTATTAAACGTTTTGCTACATGGACGTGTAGTCCATTAGACTTACAACTTATTAAACGTTTTATGCTGTTAGACGTTTTGCTACATGGACGTGTAGTCCATTAGACTTACAACTTATTAAACGTTTTATGCTGTTAGACGTTTTGCTACATGGACGTGTAGTCCATTAGACTTACAACTTATTAAACGTTTTATGCTGTTAGACGTTTTGCTACATGGACGTGTAGTCCATTAGACTTACAACTTATTAAACGTTTTATGCTGTTAGACGTTTTGCTACATGGACGTGTAGTCCATTAGACTTACAACTTATTAAACGTTTTATGCTGTTAGACGTTTTGCTACATGGACGTGTAGTCCATTAGACTTACAACTTATTAAACGTTTTGCTACATGGACGTGTAGTCCATTAGACTTACAACTTATTAAACGTTTTGCTACATGGACGTGTAGTCCATTAGACTTACAACTTATTAAACGTTTTATGCTGTTAGACGTTTTGCTACATGGACGTGTAGTCCATTAGACTTACAACTTATTAAACGTTTTGCTACATGGACGTGTAGTCCATTAGACTTACAACTTATTAAACGTTTTGCTACATGGACGTGTAGTCCATTAGACTTACAACTTATTAAACGTTTTATGCTGTTAGACGTTTTGCTACATGGACGTGTAGTCCATTAGACTTACAACTTATTAAACGTTTTGCTACATGGACGTGTAGTCCATTAGACTTACAACTTATTAAACGTTTTGCTACATGGACGTGTAGTCCATTAGACTTACAACTTATTAAACGTTTTATGCTGTTAGACGTTTTGCTACATGGACGTGTAGTCCATTAGACTTACAACTTATTAAACGTTTTGCTACATGGACGTGTAGTCCATTAGACTTACAACTTATTAAACGTTTTATGCTGTTAGACGTTTTGCTACATGGACGTGTAGTCCATTAGACTTACAACTTATTAAACGTATTATGCTGTTAGACGTTTTGCTACTTAGATTTTCTGATCAGGAATAGAATCGGGAATGTAGAGACTAAGTAACGTGTGGAGTAAGTGGAGTATGTACTTACATCCCGGTTCTATCATCATTTGATGAAAAACATCATCGCAATATGATGTTTTTTGTTAATAGACTTCCAAAAAGGAGGAGGTTCTCAATTCGACTGTGTTTGTTCAGCGATTACTTCGCCAATTATGAATTGATACTGATGATTATTTTTAAGTTTAGTAGGTATTTCAGAGGTTTATCAAAATCGGTCCAGTACTTTGATTTTTGTAACAAAATAACTAGTAAAATATGTCATCCAAATAAACGAATTGCGTATTTTGAAGTTGTTTTTTTCAGTTTTCTTAACTATTATTATTACATTTGAAAATCTATTCGAAAATAGAAAAGTGTGAGATTAAGTCATAAGTAATTTATTCATAAAATGACACACGTCAAAAAATATAAATATAAATTTCACACAGAAATAATTTCGATTTAAATAAGATATTGTTAATACAAATAAATAAAATCGAAATATTAAAAAAAACCTAAAAAAATTACCTACTTAAGTTGAGATTACCTATATAAAGCTGAGACCATTTTCCCTTACGCGGTTGGCAGACCATCAAAAACATATAGATGATGCCACATTTGACTCTTTCTAGGCTATAACATTATAATACTGGCCAACAGTAACAGGGGGATCAGCCAATTACACCGCAAATCTCTTAAATTCACGGTCCTATTTCAAAACATCAAAATTAATCGAACATCGTTGATACAATATCGCTTAGAAAAGGACAGCGTCTGTTTTAAACCAGGTGCATCTTTAGTCCGCGTTTTGGAATAACGTACTTGCAGTATATTGACATACGTAATTTTTTTTCAGATCCATCTTCACCATCTCGGGAAAACTCGTCGAAGAATGAAAAGCCAGCGAAATTGTTCCCCATATTCAGTAACCCCAACCCTGGGACCACCACGCCTAGCGCTAAAGGTAATAACAAAATGTTACACAAAAATACTAATATATTTATTATACATATAATAATGTCCTTTTCGTTAAGTCATTTAAGCCTCAATAAGTCATATAGTAACATCATCATCATCTCAACCACAAGAAGTCCACTGCTGGACATGGTCTCTCCCATGGATTTCCAAATACATAGAACTGTTGGAAGCAGTTAACATCCAGTATTTTCCTATCACTTGTATGAGGTCTTCTGTCAACCATTTAGAAACATATGTTCATACATCTTAAAAAATATCCTCCTTTATGGGTAATTGGGTAAAAAGGTAGTTTTTAAAGTGCAATGTTGAGAATCATGAAAACTGCGTTTGTAAAAAGTTCGAAAATGTAGTTAATTTTTTTTCTATAAGGGAAAACAATTTTACTAATTTTCATAAAATGTTACGTTTTTTTGTATTATTTAAATGTTTTTAGAAATTTTGTAAGAAAGAACAAAATCAATTCTTGTCATAAAAGTTTTTTTTTAAAATTTTCCTTTGCAAGGAACCAACATACTCGATTTTCATAGCACATACAATTTTATTACGGATTGCCTCCTACGATTTCACAGGAACCATTTTATGTACGCCGTAACACAGGCCGTGAGCCTAGTACGGCAACAGCAACCGTATATACTTTTGTGAAAACTTTAATTAAATAAATTATTATTATTATTTTTTTAAGAAGAACGGCCTATGTTATCATGTATTATCCAGGATATAAGCTATCTCAAATTCCAAATTCAATTCAAATCCCAACCATAATAGGACGAAGCAATGACAAACTCACATTTATAATATTAGTGAGATAAAAACATTTCTTTGTTTATTCCAGCTGAGAAGTCAAGCAAGAAGTCCTTACTAAAAAACGGCAGCGACCAGTACGTAATAGACGCGGGACAGAAGAAGTTCGGAGCAACTCAGTGTACAGAATGCGGGGCCATCTATCAGGTATGCTATTTTCACAAAAGCTTTGTATTATTATTTCACTTATTTATTTTATAACTTAATTTAATTATATATATATTTTTTTGCAATATAAATATAAGCTAATAAAAAAATAACAAATGTTGTAAAAAACTTAAAACTAGGATGCCGCCAGCGGCGCAGGGCTCAAGCTGTCGACGCCGGTAAGAGCTACAAACTGAGGAATCTCATGACAATGCGCGCCGTGTTTAGGAGGATGACTGCCTTTTGTATTCGACCCTTCATCCAACTATCTATATAATTTTAATTTTTAGCTCCACATACTTCAGGGTCTGTGATTTTTCTCAGAATTACAAACAATTCCTATCTACATATCGTAATGGGAAGATTATTATATTTTAATGTACTTAAGTAAAGCTATATATTAACTTGCCTTATTAGTTTGGACACACGTAGGACACTCGATACAACGGCTCGCTAATAAGTGACACATACGCAAGTTAATGTGTGTATATAACGCACACATGTATGAAGTTAAGGTCGTCGTCCGATTACCGCTTAATCTGACGTCAAGTGGGATTCGAGTGCTCCAAGCCCGCAACACTTGCCTCGACTGACAAAGCGATAGTGCTGGGCGTTTTTTACAATAACGGTTTTAAAAACTAGTTACTCTATGAAAAACGAACAAACGCTTATGCCGATATGACACAACCAGTTACAAAAAAAAAACGAATGAAACGAATTCGCGTCGCGCGACTGCTGCGTGCAGCAGTGATAACGAAACGAAACAACGTAAACGTATCGACTTTATGAGCGAATTTAGTATAATGTTCTATCTCTATTGCATATGGTCTATTTTAAATTAAATAGTAAACCCGTTTTTTGGAACTACATTTTGGCCCAAGTTAGAAAGTTCTCTATCTCAACTCAATAAAGTATATTATTGATTGAAATTAGAAACCAGTTTTTTTAAACTACATAATGATACAAGGCAAAATATTCTTTAACGTAACTAAATAAAGCATGGTTGGCTTACTGACATCGTTCTAAATCCAATATGGCGAACTGCCAAAGATGACAGATCAATTTTATTTTACGCAACCCGACAATGTGCGTATCAAACGAAAAGTTAGAAAGAAAAAACTAATCTTCTTTTACAATGCTTACCCTACACTACCATCAACACATTGAAAAAAAATTGCATCATTAACCAAACTTTCATAACTTGTACCACACACCATAACAAAACACTGAATACTTTACATTAAAAATAAAATGAAATATTCAAACAGATTATTGCAAATTTTATAAAGACCATAAAATAATACAAGTATTATTTTATGGTCTTTTAAACTATATTTTGTATACATATATTGGTAGTAAAATTGTTTATTTGTAGTTTCCCTCGTAGGTGTAAAATACGTTGCCATTGTGTGATGTTATGGTATGTGACCAAGTTGGAGGTTGGAACAGTAGCAGCTGTGACACAGGTGTTACCTAGCACGGCTGCTCACGGAACACCCCACTGGCCAGATACACTATATTAATAGGATGAATTGTGTTTATTTCTTTATTTAAAATGAGGGTAGTTACAAATGTTTTATAAGTTTTTGGAAATAAATGTATTTGTATTAAACTGTACAAATCAGTTTCACCTTTCGTATGGAGACGTGCTGTTTTTGATATAACTTGTATTTTCAGATCGGCGACCCACAAGATGAGCATGATCATTTGGTCCACCACAATGCTACTGACGTCCTCAAGTTCAATGTAAGTATAAGCATCTTTAAGCGACTTCCGAAAAGAAGAAGGTTCTAAATTTGTAGGAATCTTTTTATTTTTTATGTATGTACTCTGACGTACGACGTTTTTCTCAACTTTTTTTTCCCCTTCTTTAAATATAAAAAGCTATATCTCCACAGGGCTGGAAGGAAGAGTGCGTAATCGAACGGGCAGCGGACGGGAGCTGGCGCATAATACGCTTGCGGTACGGTGAAGCGAACTGGCGGCGCGTGGAGACGCTGCTTAACAGGGTTATACACCCACAGTTGGGGTACGAAGGGAGTTTGAACGCGAACAACGCGCAGTCGTTAACGGTGAGTGGTAGCGGAGACAGTAACCCAGCTTGAAAGAGTAACAAAAATAACACACACATACGCACAAACTTTCGCATTTATGTTATTAACAAGTTTAAGCTTAGAAAATTCAAAAACCTCTGACAAAAAAAACCGGCTGAACCGATTTTGATAAACACTCCCGACTAATTCAACTTTCAAACAAAAAAAAATATCAAAATCGGTTCATCCGTTCGGGAGCTACGATGGCACAGACAGACGCACACACAGACACGTCAAACTTATAACACCCCATCGTTTTGGCGTCGGGGGTTAATAAGATTAAATACAACCTTAATAGTCTAGTAAAAATAAATCCGTTTGTATGGAGCTGATCATAGTATTTGCAACTGGGGGGATTCTTTGAAATTATGATAGGAAAGTAACTAAAAATAATAGACCAACAATAATCCCCGATTTATAGACTAGCTGCGTTCCGCGGTTCCACTCGCGTAGTTATGAAAAACGGTTATGATCATGATGATTATAAGTAGCTTATGTCCGTCTACAGGTCCAAAGCTATCTCTATACAAATTTTCATAACGATCGGTTCAGCCGTTTGAGCGTGTTAAGGTAACAAAATTAGCTTTTATAATATCATTATGAAATTGTGTCAAATGTATTTCAAAACACCAGTACATTCATTTAAATAACAATATACTTGGTTGTCTTTTATGTTGTAACAAATCTTATTTTTACTAGACTATAATTGTGTTGGTTCCAGGCGTATCTATACATAGAGAAGAAGCAGATAGTGGGATGTCTGATCGCCGAGACGAAGACTCGAGCCTACAAACTGATCCCGGGTGAGCCTGACTGCTGCAGCGTAGAGCATTATCCTGTCAAGTGAGTAAACTTGAAGCTTTTCGTATTATCACTAACCCGTTGGTCGCTTCATCTTGAAATTAGAATAATGTCGTAGCAAACTTAACGGAATCATTAGTTAGTGCAAAAACTGATCTGCAGTCGGGTATTTTGTTTTTCTTTTAATATAGATACTTGTTTTTATAGAGATTTATTTATATTATCAGATTAATATTGTTATGTTTTCAGATGTGGCATATCTCGCATATGGACGCATCTCAACCGGCGGCGGTGCGGCGTCGCCAAGCGGCTGGTGGACTGCGCGCGCGCATCCTTCCTCTACGGCGAGGCGCTAACCGTCACCGACGTCGCCTTCAGTGCTCCCACCTCGACCGGCAAGGCGTTCGCCACACAATACTGCGCTACCGACAACTTCTACGTTTATTTAGACTGAATATACACTGGGGGTGTAGCATAAAAACTGTCGTATCTTTATTATGAGAAACAGTCGTAATAACGTCCATACGAAAGGAAAAAAACCGATTTTTATCCCTAAACATTATCCTATTTCGCGATAAAGTAAGTAAGTTCAGAGTTATAAAGCCCCGAAAGGCGTCTGACTTCGCTTGACGATGTATTTATATATTTCGCGATGACAAATGTTAACATTTTGTAGAAACAAAATGAGCCATATGGCTGAGGTAGCCATATTTCATTCGAATTATATAACAAGTATCTATATTAGATACTTATTTATATTAAAAGAAAAACAAAATACCCGACTACAGAAAAAGTGTTTTTGCAGTTTAACTTACGACTTCTGTACGCTTAGTACGCTCTTGAGTTTTTTTTTTTTTTTAGAATGCGTAAAATCGCTGTAAAAAATTATAAATGCGCATTCTTTAGAATAATTCTAGTAAAATCTTATAAAATTGTTTATTGCTAAAAACTTCATTGGTACGAAAAAACGCATTTTTTATTCTGCTATTCGTTACGATAGTTTTTGTGCTAGACCTACTAAGTAATACATATCCTATAATTCTTTAGAAACGGTCATTTATTTCATAAGAAAGTTGGGGACCAAGTGATTTATCACTTATTTTGATATATATTTTGTCTATGACAAGTGCCAATGTTTAAGTAGTCATAAAAATGTGCCTCAATTTTAGTTAGAAACGGTCATTTATTTCATAAGAAAGTTGGGGACCAAGTGATTTATCACTTATTTTGATATGTATTTTGTCTATGACAAGTGCCAATGTTTAAGTAGTCATAAAAATGTGCCTCAATTTTAGTTTTAAGTTAAATTTAAACTTTTTACGTAGGAGAAGAATTTAAGGAATGTTGAATTTTAATAATCCTCGTGTCACGTCCGAACTGAAGTATGCCAAAAACTCGCTCATATCGGACAAATAAAGTTACTTTACATAGTTGTGAAAATACGAGTATGTGTGGGTAAAATTCCGCGAGTCCCAGCCAACGCGACAATGGCAAGTGCTGGCCCCGGCGGCTTGCGATTGTTTTTCGATATCTATATCGACAACCAAATAGAAAGCGAGCGGTCGTCGCTTCGTCCGCGCACCTCTGAATGGTAACTTATGTATGATCCGAAATATAGTTGTTTAAATCTTACTTACCCGAATTCGTTTCATAGAACTGTCCCATTCCAGATATTTTATTTGACGCGAGTTTTTTTATTTCATTAGTTTGTTAGCCATAAGTTTCATTTGCCCGAACAATATATTAGGTTCGTTTTATTACATCTTATTTACAAAGGTTCGGTTATCAGACATTAATTAAAGGGCTAGGTTCATTATGTTTATATTTATTATACACAGAAAATTTCTTGTTGCAAAAATTCGGTTGTCAGACGAGTTGTCAAATGACGTTTCGGAATTTTGATAGACCATTTAAAAAAAATCGTTTTCGGGTAAATAATTTCGATATTTCGTAAGATCAGATCGTATATAGGTAACCCTCGGAATCGGGAATAGGCTTGAATGTGAAATGTCTTAGTTTTACTCTCTCGTCCCTAAGTGTTTTTAGATTTTTTGAGATTGTTAGGTTTAATTTAGAATTATGTTAGTGTTCATCATAGACTAGGCTAAAACAGGTTTATGTGCAGACGCATTTACTTACTATAACTACCTGAATACCTCATTGTATGCGAACCTATGTATAAATATGTATTACGCCGCACTTGTCTCACTCGCACGCGACTCCTTTTTATGAAAGACAAAATTAATGAATTGTTTTTTATGAATACGTGAACATCAAAATATTTTTTTTAATATTACAAAATATTCAGAACGTTTATAATCTAGATTAATTTAAATCGTGTGATTGGGCGTTTATATCGACCAAAGCAACATAACAATTTTCCACTAAAAAACTATCATAACAAGTATCTATTAGAAAATGTAGTGAAATAGGCCAAACCACTATGTTTTGGCGGGAACGTTATGGAAAAATGCCATCGCTCCTTTTTTATTTTCCTAAACTTCTACTATATTTGAATTGTTAATAGTCATTTTGGTGTTTTTTTCGTCAAGTGCTTGAGTGCGAGTACTGAGGCGTGACGAGAACTTGACCGTGACTTGTTACTTTAACTAGGACTCTATTGAAAATAAGAAAATAGAAATTAAGAATTGACATAATGACTTGTATAATCCTTTGAAACAACATAGGTTCGCATAGTATTTTTAATATAGCTCTCTCGTCAGGTCAGTAGTAATACGCTTATATTTATAATTAAGTATGTCGTAAGCCCTATACGATACGAGTCCCGAATTCGGACCAAAATGTTGATTACATAGTCTACCTGATAAGTTTTACTTCGAACTTTTAAAGTCGAATGATATTAATTTTGTGAATCTTTTGCTCATTTTGTTTATTTGATAGCTTATTCAGATATTTTGAATTTTATGATATTTTTAATACAATAGCTGAAATCTACGCCCTATAACCTGGGACTAAGTGAATGAAATAGTTCATTTATTTTGTCTCAGGTTATATTGCGCAGACTACAAGGACGGACTGGAGGCCAAAATAGGCTTGATGGCAGATTTGGAAATGCCCTTTTATAACGTAGGTATAAACCTACGGTTCCCGAAAAGAAATATATTTTAGCAATGAACTAAATCTTAAGAGCCGATACAAGGAATTCATCGGAAAATTCAAATTTCTTGTAAGTGCCCACAATGTTTGACACAATCGAAGATTGTTTTAAAAAAAATCTCGTGTGCGCGTTAGCAGTTTTCATATGATAGAAGCTATAAATGCTAGAAAGCAATTTACTTTGATGAATTGATACCTATTTTGTAGTAATTTTTACCTGCAAATTATTTGAAATTAAGTGAAATTTTGGTCTGCTGAAACTTTCAGTCCAGTCAGAATGCCTACATTTATTTTTCCGTTTTTTCTGTAAAACTGCTGTAATTTTTACAATGCTTTTTATGTAAAACTGCTGTAATTTTTACAATGCTTTTTATGTATATTTTTCATATTTACTCCAAAGATTTGTACTTTACTCACCAGCGTGACATGTGTAAATAATATTTATTTTTATATGTCCATTCTATATGTTATTTCTTTTTGTTTTCGTAAAAATTGCACGCAGGTTTCCTTTGAATATTCTTTTAGAATTGCTTGAACACGTGACGTGTTTTTTGATATTAAACTTATTTTTTCTAAAACTTGTTTCATTATGTATGGATAGATTCCACTACTAAGCAATAATAAACAATAGCACATATGACATTGGAATATTTTAGTATTGATTGCAAACGTCTACATACACTAACTTCTAAGTGCATTGTTTAGCTTAACAGGGCTCAATCGTTTTATTTCTAGTTTACTCCCACTTTCAAAGACTGTCCCAAAATGGCCACCGCTGGTGACAACGGCCACCGCGGTGGTTGGGTCTTGGGATAAAAAACAATGTCACAACGGCCGCCATAGTGGTGGAAACTACAGTAGGTCCAATTGAGCTCTAAGCTATAACAAATATATATTTGTTATACCTTAGAGGAGCTCAATTAACAACCATTTGTGATTCAAGCGCTTAAAGCCCACGAGGCTTGCCTCGATTGACGAATGAATGTGCCGTACAAGCAAACTCCATTAAACGACAGGGCGAGCGCGGGGAGCACGTGAGGAACCCGAAATTGGCGGGAGGCGGAGTGTCCTCTGTGTCTATACGCAGTATTCTGTGTGTCGTAGGCAGTCCCTCGATATGTCCACTACTTGCATTTGCGCACGAGTTCAAATATTAACTCGTGCGCAAGTCGCGTCGGCGGCAACCCTCGGAATGCTACCTACATACTCCTGCGTAACATTGCTCTCTCCGTTATCAGGTTCATAAAAAGGAACAAAAATAAAAATCACAATTTAAAACAACATTTATTTTTACATACATTAAGTCGGATTCAAAATGCCTGAAACATACTGATTTTTGTACACATCAGTTATAGAATTTATTAATTTCATGGACAGTAAAATTATATCCTCTTTGCACGTTTCTGTGGAGACAATAAAACTTAGAAGCGTTCTTTACTATCACCTCGCGGTACACACTACTATACACATAAATATTAAAAATTTCATTTTTATCTTTAGGAATTTCATTAATTAGGTATACTTTTTAAAAATTAAATTTGTTAAAAATATAGACTTTCAGTATATATTTAAACGTAGGTATGTAAGAATAGATATACTACCACGGTCCGCCGCATAGCCCCTTGCGTCCCGAAGTGGCGAGCTATGCTACAAAACATATTCTATCAAAACAAAATTTCTACAGACAAAATTGAGAGAAAAATATAGAGTTTTATTTTTGTGCTACAATGGAAAGAAACCTATGAGCACTAATTAAATGCCATCATAATAATATCTATAGCGAGACAGATCTAACGTATGCGGACAGGGAGGTAAAATATTACCAAAAATATTTGCAGGACATCGCTGCACTTTGTTAAACAAGAGTTAGGAGTACTAGAAGGAGGCGGCTAGGTTGGTACGGGTCATTGTATCGCTTGAGACCACTGCCTTTTCTTTATCTAACTATACAGGATGTTTGGTTAGACGACGGACAATCTTTGGATAGTAAAAATATAATAAATAATACGCATGTCATTGACCATCAAGCATAACATATGAAGCGACTGTAATCTTAGGTTAAAAGTGCTTGTCTAGAAGAATCATATTCACTGGCTAATTAAAAGACGGGCAGATAACTTATAAGTGTCCATTAAGACACAAGCAGGCAGCTTATTCTACATTACAACGGTTCGCGCAAAAAATAAATTCAGGCGATTCTTTCCGATTATTTGAATGCTCACCAAGGAACGGCGACGCTTTTTCTGCTTCTAACCATCTGATACAAAGGACGCGATGGAATAAAATCATGCATATCTGATGCACACTCGTCGAAAAAAAAATTTATTAACAACTATGTATATATATGCTTTGCGCATCCAAATACTTTAAAAAATGTGGAAAAAATACTAATTAAATATAGTAATAAAATATTTCTTCAAGCTTATCCGTTAACAGGCCAGGGGTTATCACAATCTTGATAGCAATCTTATTTCAATATTACTTTGACCTTTGTCTTGCTTTCTCAAAGAGCAAGACAAAAGTCAAAGTAATATTCAAATAAGACTGCTTGCACGTTTATGGGACGACCCAAGCTGGCATATTGATAGAGTCAATCTCATATGACTTTGTGAGCTTTGTTTTTACTTTATCAGGCAAATATTATAAGATAACAACCAACTAAATTATATCGACCGGATCCTCGGAAGTCAAACCATTTAACCGAACATCATGTATAGATTAATCAAAGAAAATAAATACTCCTTTACAATTATTCCAATTAAGTAGATTCTCTCGAACCGTACAAACCGAAAAGCGGACTCCTGTTTTAGTACGTATTGTGCGCAAATACAAATACACTTACTTCACTATGAAGATATATTTAAAAAATGAGGAATCATTTCAATACTTTTTGGTTATTGGCAACGGACGTTACTTTACACTACTAGTTAAGGATCTCACGAGAAAAAAAAAGAAATTATGTTACACATGACTACAATACAAGTCCGACGTACAATTTACAAATTCTATTGCGGATAAACGAAAATAAACAAAAGCCGTATTTCTAAACATTTTTCATATACGACTCTGGCAGTATTCCATCTAAATATTGAAAAAACATAGAAAATTATGTTCTAAACTACCTTTATACATATTATATGACTCACTTGTTTATTGCAAATTCTTAAATTGTAAGAGTGAGGATCGGATACCAATGTACAATGTTAAAGCAAAGGCCCGCTTTTATAGCCTCAGAGATTTGAAGAGATCAACTCGGCTACTAATTTTCATAGAAATTTGAGGGGATTTGGAAATATTTTTTGTTCGAATGTTATTTTCCCGAATAGAATACGTTTATAGGACTTTCTATTGCCACCCGTTTTACAGAATACCAGTTACTGATTCCGTGCCATTTGAATTTAGATTAGGTTCGTTCGTTTCTTTTTTATTTGATCCTATATGACAAATGTTTCTGCCTTATTATTATTCACAAAGGTTCGATAAAATCAAACGAGCTTTCAAGATTTTAATATTGATAAAGTGTCTATTGAGAAAAAAAGTATATTCGGGAAAATTATATTCGATATTTCACATTTCGGTTCATAGGTAAGTTACCCACGAAAAGTATACCAACTTATATTTTTGTTTTATTGCAAGAAGTGAACAAAGTTAATGCCATTAATCATGAATCCGTTGAAAAAGTTGACTTTGATAAAAAAAACATTAAAGTAAAGAAAATAGTCATCAGAATCATTAATACTTCAAATAATAAATGCGTTCATACACATGGTGCGATTAAATTCTTTAAAAAAAACTTTAAATGTAAACAACACTATAAAAAAATATAATGTTGTTTACATTATATTTACACAAGGGCAGACTAACGATCTAACGAGTTCACATAATTTATTTAAAAAAAGAGCTTACATTGGTCGTCAATCAGCGACTAATACAGGTATAAGATGAACAAACTGAATATGAATTACAACTCAATTTTTAGGGTTCCGTACCCAAAGGGTAAGAACGGGATCCTATTACTGAGACTCCGCTGTCTGACCGTCCGTCCGTCCGTCTGTCACCAGGCTGTATCTCATGAACCGTGATAGTTAGACAATTGAATTTTTCACAGATGATGTATTTCTGTTGCCGCTAAAACAACAATTGCTAAAAAACAGAATAAAATTAATATTTAAGGGGGCTCTCATACAACAAACGTGTTTTTTTTTTTTGCTTGTTTTTGCTCGATATTGATAACGGCAACACGCTTGAAATATTTACTGAATATTGAGTTATATTATTCACTTTAAAAATAAATAATTGAATTAAAATAAAATTTATATTTAATCCCATACTACAACCGTGATTTTTTTGCCGTTTTTATAGACAATGGTACGGAACCCTTCGTGCGCGAGTCCGACTCGCACCTGGCCGGTTTTATTTATATTTCCCTAGTATTGCTTTCTTCTTTTTGCCCCTCGCGGGGTTTGGACTCGCGCAGTTAGCGCAGTTGCCATTCATTACAATCAATTGACAAGCTCATTGAAGTTTTTTTTTTTTTTTTGTATAGTTTTGGTTCTGACAACATTTCATGAAAATCATGCGCTAAGTTAAACTCTCAAATCTAGTTTTATTCTAATCGAGATGTCAATACTCAAGAGTTAATCATTCTGTTGTTATCCATTCGAGCCTTACTATGCTTTTCAAGAACGAATATAATACACATACCTATAGTACTTTTTTTTTTAAATCTAAAACTCTATGAAACCTTTCATTTATATTACTTCTCTATATTTAGAGGCGTATGTGCGAAGAGAACGTGTTATATGAAAAATATAAAAATCATTTTTACGTATTCCATAAGTCTCCGAAGAAAATTAACAACCAAAATTGTATGTGAGCATAGAATGTAGAGTAAATTACTATACTTTGAGCTAATTATTAAGTAGTTTTTGTCTTGCGTATATTGCAAAATTGACAGGTCTGAGAATGCTGCGAAGTGCGCATTCCTTCAACCAGAAAAAAAACTAATTTGAACCTTTAGGCATTATCCGACTTCAATAAAAATTTACACATCCAAGCTTGTATTTTTTAGCTTCTTTTAGCTTCTATTTTCAAACGCAACTGGCCCTGTTATTGTAGTCATATTTAGTTTATTCCGATCAAAATAGATGGCGTTGTGATCTGGTCAACACAGTTAAAAATGTTTGGTCGAAAATTTCGAAATCATAGCCCCCAGCAACTTTAAGTGTGACACTACTGAACTTGACAACTATTTTGAAATTAAACAAATTTTAACAGACAACAAACGCAAACGACGCTGCAAAGTATTCGAAACGTCAGGTCATAAACTTATGTCAAATATACGCGATAAATCCGTTAAATTTGTTTCATTTCAATGAGTAATAATTCCGAAAACCTTAAAAAACATTAAAACATTAACAACTATTTTTTTAAACAAAACGCCTAAATATAACTACAATGTTAAAAAAAATGGTTGTCTGTAAAGTCGGTTTACGGACGATAGTTTAACTTGACAACGTCATAACAAAACATTTATGAAATTCGCTCATTATGTCATCATATCATCTGATGATGATGTAACGGGACAATGAGCGTAACGTAACGGGACAATGAGTCATACTTTTTCGTGCGTGCAGCCGGCGTCCATCGATTTATTAGACGTTGTCACGTCAAAAGCAAATTACAAAAGTCTAACATTTAAATCGGGTATTTTAAAATTTTTAGGAGTAGAAATTAATTTTCTGTTATTGTATGGAAATATACGTCGTACAGGCAAAAATGTGCACTTTACAATAATCTTTTATACTTTCTCTCTTTCTTGTCTTCTAAACTTCCTTTGAACTTTCCTTTAAACTTCCTTTCACTTTCCTTTCCTTCTCAATACGGTAAAAGGAACCATTATGTAGATTGCATGTCGAAAATGGAAATGTGTGGTAGTCACACAATATGTGTTGCATAAATTCTTTATGTTGTACAATATTTTGTTTGTAAACATATGTAAAGTTCAAAGGTTATTTTTAAAACAAATTAAACAAAAAAAATATATATAGAGAAAAAATCACAAATTGCACATGTAAAAGACATTTTAATTTCTATAAAATTTATGAAACAGGCAGTGTGAGACCACTAATATTGCATTAAAAACATAGCACATATTTAGTTTTGCATACATTATGATTCGACTGATATTTAAGTTACACACAATTTATTTGAAATTTGAGTTCAGAGCTATAAGAAATAAAAATATTATTTGTGCATTAGTTGTCAGTATGTGCCAGATAAATATTTCCGACCATAAAAATCAATCACTTGTAAAGGGTCGTCCATTAATCACATGATATTTTTAGCAACTTTTTAAGTTTCTAATACCTCGTATAATTTAGTACAGGACTGTATTAGGAGGTTAATAAGGTTCAGTATACGCTTCTCCTGGTAATGGGCTTCTGGCATGTTATTATATATTTCTAGTAGGTAAAGTACCAAAATTGACAATATTTGTTAATAAATATATTTTTAAAGTAAAACCTAGAAAAATGTAGTTATAATATATCATTTAATACTAAATGCGTATTAGTGTAGGTATTTAGCGATTTATGAAGGACGTTGAGTATATAACTGTTGCCAGTGCTATCCCGTAAAACGGGGAAAAAGTGTTTTCTACTCTGGGTGATTTCGATGATTCTACATGCAACTTTTTACATTGGAAATATGAATAGCCAAGCATCTATATATTTTATTGCCTTTTTTTTTAATTACAATCTTAACGTCTAAGGTTCTCGCGTTCGTTACTCATTGAAATGAAACAAAATTTAACGGATTATGTATAATATACGCGATAAATCCGTTAAAATTTGTTTCATATCGATTTATATCTTGTTTGTCGAAATGAAAAAAGAAAATAAAAAACAAAAACTTAGCTATTTAAATTAATAATCAAATTTTAAAAAAAAAACTACGAAATCGGATATCGTGTAGAGGTTGAAGTCAGTTCTCTCCTGTTGTTTGGATGAATGTGCGCTCAACATCTCAAATATGTCAATTGCAATCTTTCAAAAATAGTATTATTTCCTTGTGATGCCGTAAGAGGAGACTTCGTGCTATATGACGTAATTTTTCAGTTAATTCAATCCATATACATAATGTATGTTATATATTTTCAATCCTACTTATATTTAAAAGTAAAACTTAACACAAAAAAATAATATTTCTTCTTAGTTAATATTTAAAAATTAACTGTTATAATTAGAAAGCAAAAATAGCGTTATATTTATACAATATAGGAAGGAATTATATTTCTTGCTCATATTTTGTTGTTTTTTTTAAGTATGGTAACATTTTAGCGTATGGTGTTTCCGCCTGGCAACACTACATATGGCACATTACACAAAAAACTAAACTCCTGCATTCAACATTGTTATATTAAGGACCATTATATTTGTATTATATATAACATAAAATTAAACTATAACGAATAACAAAACCATTATTCGACTGTTTAAAGTTTTAATGATGGGACATCATCGATAAAAAATATCGATATCAACTAACTTTAAACAGTGAATAATATAAAATATTTGTGTCTAATTTTTAGGAAATAGCATTACACTAAAACAAAAAAAATCTTTTTTTTTAGATTCATCAAGAATTAAATAACGATAGGAAATATAGAAATAGATCTTTTTTATATTAATAAAGATTTCTTAAAATAGAACATGGGTAAGTACATAAACCAATATCTCCATAAATAATAATGCTATTTTTTTTAAATTAATTATTATTAAGGTTAGAGCGATAGGTTAGTAACATTTTGTACTTAGGGCTAAAACGTGTTCTTAAAACGAAAGAAAAAAAACATAGAACTACAAAAGAATTATTCTTTGAAAATATGTTTGAAATGAAAATACTGCTACAATTATGATATTTCGATGATCGCATCACATACGACCGACATTGCATCTTTGGACCTTACATTATTATACTAGAAGCTCATAATATTAAAAAATATATTAAATAACCTAAGTTAAAATCTATAGCGAAGCATATGCCTTTTGTTACTACATAATATTTTAGTAAAAAATTGTGCTAGAAATTAAACGTAGCTGTTATAACGTTTAGTCGTTCAATTAAACAATGAATATGTTAATAAAAATAATAAAGATAATTATTGGAAGACGTACAATTCATAAAACTAAAAATATTACGTAAATCTTATACAAAAAAAAAAACAATCGAACAAAAAAAGTGACAATATTAAAGGGTCACAAAATAATGATAAAAATATATCTTTCTGTAATCAAAAATATACAGACATAACAAATGTTTCTCATATTAATAATGACGTCATCGTAAAAAAGTTGTACATGTATATTCGACTAATATATAACAGAGTATGACATATATTCGGGTTTTTAGATAGGCGATTAAAAAAAACTATTTCGCCTAAGTTGAGCATAACATGCTTGCACACAATTAGAAGTGATATGCATTAATAAAAAAAAAATAGTAAAACTATATTAGAAGCTTGTGTTTTTGTTTCTACGAAGAAGTGAAGAATACTATGAACTAGCCTCGACTTGAACCGATTAAAAAAATCGATGATCCTTAATATAAAATGGTATCGACACAGCGCTTTTGGCACATCCCTAGACACCGATCACCTGTCCACGAATCTCAATCCTATTTTACTCACAAAACTATATGACTTTGACGGTATAATAAAATAAGTAAATGTTACTTTATATTGTAGCGGTGTATTTAAATAAATAAATCTATTAATTGTAAGAGATGTCGATTCGATAAATACCCTCCCAAGTTATCGATAAAGCGTTCAACCGAAACGTCACAACCCGATAATAGTACATCACTATCACAAAACAAACGTCACAAGAAGCATCTCTTTATGCAAGATCTCATCTTCGCTAAAAAAAAGTTTATAAATATCTTGAAATAAAACTATTACTATTTAAAATATCTCTATCAAATATTACAGAAAGATCCGTTTTTCACATTCGACCCTCAAAAAATTCATAAGGAAACATAAGTACTAGTGATGTGAAATAACATTTCATAAGACATCGACAGTTGCCAGCACATCGGGTGAACGTTAACGTTCGGAAACACCATCTCATGAACATCACTATCACGTGGATTATAATCGATTCGGTTGCGCTTCGTTATCGATACAATACCGATTAATTCGAATCGTCGAAAGTTATTTTTTCTAAAAAATAGGAATAAAGGTTCAATAAATCTTATATTTATATTTACGTCTTATTCAAATCGAAATTATAAGTACGAAAGTCGATTCGATTGTTTCGATAAGATTTCGAATCGATAAAGCGTAGTCGTTTATTCGAGTTTGTGTCAGTTTAATTTTTAAAATAGGAAGCGAACCCAATCGAAGCTCCACGCCAAGAATGAGGGTAGGTAGTCAGATATATAGATACGTAGTGGCACACACTAGATAGTTTCACTTAAGAAATATCCAATATTTTCAAAAGAATACGACAAACCCGTATTACATTTTGGTTATAAAATTAATTTCTTATACAAAGTATCACAGAAAAGTGTAGTACATAATATTCTTTGGTGTCAATCTACCAAAAAAAAGCGAACAAATATTTTTTAAAGTTGAAATATGTTGAAAATAATTTCCACACAAAATAGATCAGTTATACAGTGATATTGCATAAAGATTTATATATTTTTGACTGTTTATAAAATATAAATCTGTCCCTTTTCAATCTGTATAATTTCAATGAATAATGATTGCGAAAACAAAACAGCATTTTTACATGTTTAAATTCATTTGCATATGTTTAGTATAAATCATGTAATTTAGACTTGGACCACTCCCTCTAAAATCAGGACATAATGGTTCAGTTCTGATGACAATACGATAACATGACATGTGTGTGTGTTATATACAGTTGTCATCTTGGGTATATACTACTGATTAGCGCGCCATTGTATGAAGTGTCCGACGTGTGACATGGCATAAATAAAGAATTTATTTTTTAAATAAAAACTACGGGTCACTCACGTCTCTTTCGAGCCGAAATATCCGACTATAGTTTATATTAAAAAAAATGTGTGAAAACCACGTTAATTTCCATAGTAAAGAATTTATTCTAAAAATATTATTTCTACACAATACATTAGTAAACTTGTGTCATTAAAGTTTTTCACTTTAAACGAAATTGACATCCTCAAATGTTTACTACACTTTTCTGTTACACATTGTATACAAATTTCCCATAAGTCAAAACAAGCTCATAAGAAGTTTTCGAATAAGGCTAGTCTTCAGTGAAACTATCAGATGACCGCTAAGTGAAAGATCTTCGATATAACCACGTAGATACAATATTTGGTATGAAATTTGACGCACGGCACGCTCGCGGTTCGTACGAGAAAGCGGCGGCTAATTCAATTTTGATTTCAGGCCAAACGAGGTTTAGTTATGTAAAAACAGCCAAAAATAGTTTTTATTCAGAACAGCTAAAAATAGTTTTGATTGTGGAAGAATAACCAAAATAGTTTGGTGGTATAAGAACAGCCAAACTAAATAACTTTTAGCTATGTAAGAACAGACAAAATTAGTTTTAATAGTGTAAGAACAGCCAAAATAGTTTTGGTAGTGTAAGACAGCTAAAATACTGTTGATCATGTGATAAATATTACAAATTAGTGTCAGTCGTGTTTCATTTTAAATGCATTCTTAGCTACGTATCTAGCTTTGACGAAAACATAGGCTTAAACTTGATAGAAGAGAGTTAAACCAATTTTGGCCGCTGTGTTAAAACAGTCTAACAGTTTTGGCCGTAAAAACCACCAAATTGATTTTGGCCTTGTAAGAAAGAAATCAAAAAAGTTTTAGTCATATAAGAACAAAACCAAATAAGTTCTACACAATAGTAGTTTAACTCGTACATTCTTACATACTAAAACTGAATGAATGAACGTGTGTATGCGTACACTTGTTCATTCGTTCTTTTTAATCTGGCACCGGATTTACGCATTCAAACAGTCTGTTTCAAAAAAAGAACAACATTTTCATGATTTTTCCCGTTTTTCCTCTACGCCGCTCCCCCCCGCGTCCCGCGCGCGTGCCCCGCGTGTTTACCTAGAGTTCACAACAGTAATATATAGTAAAATATTGCTGTACGGGACATTGGTGTCATTCGGTGAACGGCGGCCGGTCGGCCGCGCCGGTTGCCTAGCGCATAGTCACACTTTCTCTGAAAATGGAAAGAACATAGAATAATTTCACCAACTGCCTCTTTGGTCAAACGCTTGGACAAACGTCTGTGGTCAAGCCCGCTTATATTTGACCCAGCGGTATCATCAAGCGGCTGTACAGCTATACCGCCTCTTTTTCCCTGTTAATATTGTATGAAGGTTTTAGCATACATTCAAAATAACATGTGATCAATCGATCGTCAATCTAAATTGAATAGACAACTCCTGAAGAGTTAAAAAAAATCTAACACTAAGAAGTTTTACTTAAAGTTAAAAAAGACACGATCCATAGCAAACTTTTTGTCATTGTAAGACTTGCGAAAAGAAGATTCGGCCGATGCTTTCCAATAACCCTAACATTCATCTATTGTCTGTGTACAAATACGTAGGTGCGGTATAGTCTTAAAATAGCTTAGTGTTGGTATGTATGTACAGTTTAGTGTTAATACGTACAGTGTAGTGTTGGCACGTACAGCTTAGCGTTAGTAGATACTAACGCTAAACTGTACGTGCCAACACAGTATAGATTTGGTACGTACAGTGTAGTATATAGTACGTACGTATAGTCTAGTGTTCGTGTGTACAGTGTCGTGATAGTATGTACAGTGTACTTCTAGTACGTACAGTGTTACAATGTTATAGCAGCTCGTATTGACGCAGGTGCATGCGCTGGATTATGTCACGGCAGTCACTGTTACTCTAATATACGGTGTCGTACAGTACGATGTAACGTTAGTGTGTACAGTGTAGTGTTAGTACGTACAGTGGCGTGGTAATATTACTTACAGTGTTAGTTAGAGCAGCTCGTATTGACGCAGGTGCATGCGCTGGATTATGTCACGGCAGTCACTGTTACTCTAATATACGGTGTCGTACAGTACGATGTAACGTTAGTGTGTACAGTGTAGTGTTAGTACGTACAGTGGCGTGGTAATATTACTTACAGTGTTAGTTAGAGCAGCTCGTATTGACGCAGGTGCATGCGCTGGATTATGTCACGGCAGTCACTGTTACTCTAATATACGGTGTCGTACAGTACGATGTAACGTTAGTGTGTACAGTGTAGTGTTAGTACGTACAGTGGCGTGGTAATATTACTTACAGTGTTAGTTAGAGCAGCTCGTATTGACGCAGGTGCATGCGCTGGATTATGTCGCGGCAGTCACTGTTACTCTAATATACGGTGCCGTACAGTATGATGTAATGTTAGTGTGTACAGTGTAGTGTTAGTACGTACAGTGGCGTGGTAATATTACTTACAGTGTTAGTTAGAGCAGCTCGTATTGACGCAGGTGCATGCGCTGGATTATGTCGCGGCAGTCGTTGAACACGCGCTTGATGTTCTCCGTATCGACGGCACACGTGAAGTGCGGGTAGCAGTAGTGCTTGCCGTCACCTGACGCTGTGCTGATGCGCTGGAGAACCAAATATGTATTTCATTATTGTCGAAATTAAAAATAATCATTATCTGTAACATAGTTCTTTCTTTTATTTATCTCTACACTTTGCATCGACGCACATGCACACAAAGCCATTCACGCACACATTCACAATCCTTTCCTGATTTTGCACCTTTCCCTATCAGTACTCGGTCGCTAGTCACAGGCCTTGTCGCAGTCGTAGAAAAAAAAGTTCTCGCGCTACGCCGTCTACCAGCCCGGGCTGGCATCAATCATCTCTCGTCGTGCAACAAGCCATCATCAACAACATTAAGAAGACCAGCAACCTAATATTACTTTGACCTTCGTCTTGCTCTTTCAACTATAGTAAGAGCGAGACAAAAGTCAAAATAATATTGAAGTAAGACTGATGCAGATGTACTAATGCAAATAATAATTAATACCCTATTTAATGTTTGTACTAATAAATGAAAAAAATACACAGCTGTTTTATAGTATAGTCCCACTGCCACGTAGCATTTAGCCTGCTAATACGCTACGTCACGTTGGTGACATAGGTTATAAGACAAACTGTACTGAACTGTACAACATTTATTCCTTCGAGCCGGATATACACAATTTGGTACCGTGACCAGAATAATATGTCTGTAACTCTTACCAGGAACTCATCGCGTATGAAGTACTTAGCGCGCGCGACCTCAGGGTGATCGCGCGCATCGGGCGCCGCGTCGGGCGGCGTGGCGTAGCGCGCGAACTCCGCGAAGTACTCCTCTAGTCGCGACTTGCCGGCGAGCACCTTCTCAGCGAGCAAGTCCTGTTTGTTCAGGAACAGGATCACGGATATCGTGCGGAGCCATCTAGAAAAAAAAAAAAAAATGGTATGAGTTCCAAGAGTCCAGACAATACGCTAATTTCACTTTCATCGTGCGACCCGATAGAAATATTCAAAGTGTATTTAAATCGCGCAATTTTTTATTTTCTTCAGTGTAATGATTGGATTAATAAGATAAAAAAATGTGCAAGAGTTCCATCGAAATCACCTGTTGTTCCATATGCTCTTGAAGAGATCGAGCGACTCCCGCAGCCGGTTCTGAGTGGGGTCCTCACGCAGCACCATGTTGTACGAGGAGCAGGCGGTCACGAATATTATCGCGGTGACGTCGTTGAAGCATTGGATCCATTTGCGACGCTCGTCACGCTGACCACCCACATCGAACATGCTGACAGATACAAACAAATATGGCTCGTTGAGATGAAACAAATCATAACGGATTTATCGCGTATATTTTACGTAATGTGTTGTGTACCTGTTGACACGAAGGACGTGCCTAGGGAATAAAAATAGTAGGCGGTAGTAATTTATAATTTCATAACAAAGAAGGCAACTGTCATATAGTCTCACCTGTGACTGTGGACGCTGTTCGAAACATCAGGTCATAAAATAATGTAAAATGTACGCGATAAATCTGTTAAAATTTGTTTAATTTCAATGAGTAACAAACGGGAAAACATTAGAAAACAACAAAAATGGCTTTAGTATAAACATTTCTCTATCATCATTATGTATTTTAAGTGTTTTACACACTGGAGTTAGATACTCCAGTGTGTAAAAACAAACGAAACGTGTATTACGGGTGGCGCCATCAACGCTTGATAGGTTTAAGAAAAAAAATTATATAAAAACCTATACCTAGCTCCAATAAATCTAAATAAAAACTGAGGTGCTGGGCTGGGTTGTCACAATAGATCTGGAAAGGTCGCAGTGACTAGCCGGGGCTGTCTAAGCCCATTTGGCCCCCTAATGATCGAGGTGCTGGGCGACCGAGCTCCACTCGGATTTTTTTATGACTGAAAATACGAGCAAACCCGGGTTCAAAAATGAAACCTAGCAAGATCGATTTATCGTCCCCTAATCTACCTACAAACCAAATGTCATTAAAATCGTTGGGGCCGTTTCCGAGATTCAGATTGTATATATACAAGAATTGCTCGTTTAAAGGTATTAGATTTACACTAATGCACACTACTACTCACTGGAAGTTGACTTTGTCGACGACGAACTGTGTCTCAAATATGCCGGAGGTGAGGACTCGGCAGCGCAGGATATCCTGCTCGCTCGGCGTGTAGTTCGGTTGCTTTATTATGTGCACTTGATCCAGGAAACTGGAAACAACATATCGATTATAGTACTCAATCTACATCGGCGAGACAAGGTTCAGTCCCCGTTTTACAGGTAAATTGTCTGACATTTCTCATTTTATTTTAGTAAAAGGTTTATATTTAGACGTACGATACCCACCGACATAGTACAGCGGATTAGCAAGTTAAAGTGGCAGTGAGCAGAGCAGGGGGTTACCACAATCATAATAGCAATCTTATTTTATGTCTTTGACCTTCGTCTTACTCTCTCAACTATAGTAAGAGCGAGACAAAAATCAAAATAATATTGAAATAAGACTGATGCAGATGTACTAATGCTAATAATAATGAATACCCTAATAATTCATATCTAGAATATACCTTCCTCTAACTTCTATAGGTCCTAATACACTAAACGTTTCATGGTGGATATTCCAAAAGCCCAAACGAAACACTTTAATTCCACTTTCATCGTGCAGACTGCTAGATTGTGAAATACGCTTTCTGAGTGAGTCTTTCCCAGAGAGATATAGTTGGGATTAGTAAGTGATAGATATAATCTGGGTGTCTTTAAATCGCGAGTGACTTGGTTTCTTCTGGTTAAGCGTGATCGTAGACCGCAACGTCGCTTAACATCAGGCGAGTTGGCGGTCAAGACCAAATCTATTACTACATGAAAAAAGTATCTGACCAAACGTGAACGTTTGCGTTGAATTCGCATCTGAATGTGAATACTGTGGATTCCATTTACATACGAGTCAGTTGGTGGTCACAGTAAACCGTTATTCAGTGGGGGTACTTACTACTTGGCACAGTCGATGAGCTGGTACTCGTTGCTTCGCTCGTAGGTGCGCTGGACGCCGCCGTCGGCCCACAGCGCCTCCGTGTGCTCGTAGAACTCGGCCGGGTAGTCGAAGTCGGGCTGCGACGCCACGTCCTAAAATGCAACAGTGGAAGCATCGGTAAATAATAATACTTTTTAAACTATCACAGTTATCCACTATATTACTACATATTTAACGGGATAATTATCGTGGTTTGAATTTGTTTTAAGTTCCCGATATTTCGGTCATGCACCATGTTCATGGCTGACTGGAGAGCACAAAAACCGGCTGAACAGATTTTGATGAAAAGCTATGCATTGCTAACAATACTTAAAATTAGATCAAAATTGATCCATTCGTTTTATTTGATTTGAGCTACGATGCGACTGACAGACACAAATACACATTACACACGTCAGTCACACTAGCATACTACCCTTCTTTCAGGGTCGGGGGTTAAAAATGCCACGTTTGGATATTGCTCGAAAGGTAGACATTTAAGTATGACAATTCTCGAGCAAGCAATTCAAAAATACTCCCCAAGTCAATCACAGTACAATGATGCCAGCGGCGCATGTCATGTGTCATGCCATGTAAAAGCACACATCGGATACTACATGCAACGGCACGCTAGTCAGACTAGTCAGTGACAGATAAGCAAGTTGATGTCTGTATATAACACACACACATGTATGGTGTTATGGTTGTAGTCTGATGCCGCTCACTTGTGATTTCAATATGAGATTCGAAGGCTGAAAGCCCACAACGTTTGTCTCTACTGACAACCGCATCGCCAAAGGACGAGCGCGGGGAGCGGGTGAGGAATCCGAGATTGGCGGGAGGCGGAGTGTCCGTTCTGTATGTAATACTGTAAATTTTTGATGTGACAAAACGTAAAAATACCTGAATGTAATCGACGCGCGCTTTATTCTCCGCCTTCTCGAGTGGTATGGGGGGCGTTAGGGTGCTCATGGCACCGGTGATTGTCTGAAACATCCAAATAGGTTTTCGTTAATTATGACCAAAAACATTGACAGTGATTTTTGGGGGCGGTATTGACAACAATGACAAAGAGTGGAGCTTTTTGGCTTTGCCTCAGTCTGTTATTTTATGCCTTTCATGTTAACTTTAAGCCAGTCATGTTATTATTGCCTTTTAGCGCCATCTGTAGGGCTATTCACAACTTTTCGGATTCGGAATCGGGTCGGAAACTATATCTCCACCTCTGTCATTTCCATATGGAATGACAGAGATGGAGATATAGTTTCCGACCAGATTCCGAATGATTGTGAAAGGGGTACGGTTAGCCGAAAGGGCAACCTAAATTTCAATATACTCATAATTATCGTTAATGTTCTTTTTGACATAGTTGTCTAATTGACCTTCTAAATATAAACCATTTCCCGAAAATCAGTTCATATTTGGGATGCGTAGTGAGTACTAACACAATGTCATCTCCTTTTGATACAAATACAAATACAAAATACAAATACAAATCATTTATTGGTAAATTGTTATTACTACTCATACTCAACTATTTCAAACTAATCATGAGCATAGCTTCGCGAATGTTCTTCGTGAGGATGTGCACTATTACAATGATTGATTTGCATCGCCATCTATTATTGTAAAAAGGTGAACTAAAATCCAAACTAATAACAAGTATAACGTCGCGAATGTCCTTCTTGATGTCCTCGATCTTCGCGCAATGCTTCTTGTCAGAAAAACCATTGGCCTAAAGGATATGAGTTTGCTTTACCAAGCAAGCAACGTACAGCGCCATCTATTGATCGAAATGGCGAACTAAAATCAAAAACTCACAAGTATGGCATCGCGAATGTTTTTCTTGATGTCCTCGATCTTCTCGCGACGCTCCTTGTCCGAGAACCCGTTGACGTGAAGGATGCGCATCTGCTTTACGATGGTCGACTTGCCGGACTCGCCAGCGCCGAGAAGCAGGAGCCGATGCGTGGCTCGATACAGCTGGAATAGGACAACAGAATAAATTTAAAGATGGACAACATAAATGTTCTGATTACTCAATTAACTGTGCCAATTGTGCATTTATTTCGATGATTATTTTTGTATTTCGTAGATCAAAATCGATGCAGTACTTTGGTTTTTATAACAAAATAACTGGTCATCGTCCAATCAACCGTAGAAAAGTGTATAGCAAGTCGCGTGTGTATTATTGTGAGTATTCTACGTGACGCGACTTGCTATTCACTTTTCTACAGGCGTTATATATATATTGTATATTTTGAAGTCGGTTTTTTTAACTATAATAATTATAGTGAATACTAGAGCTCTGAGTAGAAGATGGGGGGATGGGGGGGTTTCAAAACACGGAAGGTTGGCGTTACCTGCTTATCCTTCTGCAGCTGCTTGTTGATGATCTCGCTGCGCTTTTTCTGCGACTTGATGTCATCGCCATCGCCGGGCTTGTCACCCGGAGAGCCGAAGCAGCCCATAGCTGACCACGCCGCCCACCTGGAAACCACGCATCACCATTATTATTCATCACAAAATGATTAGTATGTAGACGTAGAAAACTTTCCCCTTTCTAGGGTTCCGTACCTCAAAACAAAACGAAACCCCTATATGATCACTTTGTCATCCGTCTGTCAAGACCTTTTATCTCAGGAATGCGTGAAGATATCGCGTTGAAATTAGAAATTATATACACATATCTCAGTTATCGTAAAAAAGTTACAGCCGTATATGACACAAAAAACCCCATATTTCGACACTCACATAGGAATAAAAATTTATAGGGTACTTCCCGTTGACCTAGAACTATGAAATTTGGCGAGAAGCATTACATGTACATTTTTGATTTCACAAAAACATAGGGTCTTTATGCAAGGAATGAGGGTCCAAATTTTAAAGTGACTTAATCTATCATATTATGAAAGAGCTTCATTAGCACAATTAGCTTGTGCTAATGAACTGGTATTTACTTATTTTTACGATGTGTAATTTTCGGATTATGACCAAAAATTTAAAAAAAATAATATAATAATATAATTTCCCCCTTTTATCCGGTTTTATTTTGGGGAAAAATCCCTTAATTATAAATCCCCGACTACAAAAATTAATCTTTAAAATTGTAAAACCTGTATACAAAGTTTAGTTAAGAATAGTTGAAAGATACGACCAGCAGGGTTACGCTCGCTTATAGCGATGCAAAGTTCGCTCGCTCCCGTTTTTATCTTGCTTTTTTGCAATTAAGAGAGTGACACAAAAGTTGAAGATACTGTTAAAAATATCACAATTAAAAGTAGGCTCATTTGAACTTTTGTCTCACTCTTAATTGCAGAAAAAGTAAGACAAAAACGGGCGCGAGCCAATTTTGCATCGCTATAAAAGACCGCGTAACCCTGCGAGTACCAACAAACATCTATGTTATTCACAACTTGTTGAATTCGGAATCGGATCTGAAACTATATATCCATCTTTGTCGTTTCCATATAGAATAACAGAGATGGAGATTTAGTTTCCGACCCGATTCCATATCAGATTGTGAATAGAGGGAAACTATATCTCCATCTTTGTCATTTCCATATAGAATAACAGAGATGGAGATTTAGTTTCCGACCCGATTCCATATCCGATTGTGAATAGAGGGAAACTATATCTCCATCTTGGTCATTTTCATATAGAATAACAGAGAAGGAGATATAGTTTCCGACAGATTCCATATCCGATTGTGAATAGGGGTATTGGACAGAATAAAGAAAATTTTGCCAATTGATGCAGACCTTTACTCGCTTCGCTCATGCGGTCTATTAAAGTCAAAGTCCATGGATTTATTGCCAGGCTGTGTTACAGTGTTGTTATTACAATAGCAGGTATGTATCAACAGCTACCCTTTTGGGCATGCAATATATTAAAATATAACTATTGATTCCAGGGTTCAAAAATATCTGATTTTTATGATAAAAATAAAAAATCCGATTTTTTTATATATATCCGATATATATCGGAAAAAAAAGCTAATTTCATTCTGTAATTGGATTAAACACTTAAAAAAGTGAGGGGAATTTTTAAAATAATATAAGTCATTAAGTAGTAGTAAGTAAGTGTCAAATTACCACATGTTTAATTAAAAATAAAATAGTAATAAAAGAATTAGTGTTTATAGTCAAAGTCCATGGATTTATTGCCAGGCTGTGTTACAGTGTTGTTATTACAATAGCAGGTATGTATCAACAGCTACCCTTTTGGGCATGCAATATATTAAAATATAACTATTGATTCCAGGGTTCAAAAATATCTGATTTTTATGATAAAAATAAAAAATCCGATTTTTTTATATATATCCGATATATATCGGAAAAAAAAGCTAATTTCATTCTGTAATTGGATTAAACACTTAAAAAAGTGAGGGGAATTTTTAAAATAATATAAGTCATTAAGTAGTAGTAAGTAAGTGTCAAATTACCACATGTTTAATTAAAAATAAAATAGTAATAAAAGAATTAGTGTTTATTTGGGAATATTTTTTTTAATGAACACTTAAAAAATCAAGTGCCTATTCTTTTAATAATCTTAATTTGTTTGTGGGATAAATCAAAAAATTTTAATAATAATTTGTATTTTATAATAAGTTGTCAATATGAAAGAAATCGTAGCCACTGAAATAAATTACGTATGACTGAATAGAATGAAGTGAAAAACAATAATGAGTCAACGTTTATCAAATCTTTCGATTGTCACGCTTGCGGGGATTCCCTAGAAAGTGAAAATTATTAACGCTAGGAGCACCAGGGAATCCCCATTTTTATTACCTCGTAAAATAAACCTTATATGAAGTTAAGGTTTGAATTTCAATAAAAAGCTATCCGTGCTGGTTTAGTTAAATGGAATTTCTCCAACTTTAAATGAGGTTGCCATTTTAGGAAACAATCTAAATTATGCTGAATTGTAGTTTTTCGCTACGTGTTGCCAGGATAAACTTTAATCTTTAATTTTTTTAGTTCACTAGACAGGAAAAAATCAATTGATATACTTTTATCAAGATAAAAATCAATTGATATATATCGTGATATATATCATGATATATATCGGCGAACCCTGATTGATTCACATAATTAAAATTATCAAAAACGTAAAATTAGTAATTAATTATTGTTAAATGGGATGTCAATATTTCTGTCCTTTATGAATCTGTCAATTTTATAGTAACATTTGTTTTGTAAAAACTTAGTCAGATTATATTTAATTTATCAAATGTCATTTCTTTCATGTTGTCAGGTAAAGGGTTGAACAATTTGGTACACATTACATAAAAACTTTTTTCGTGAAATTTTGTTTTTGCTCCTTGTGCCGGTATTACATTGTATCTGATACGTGTTTTGCGGTATTTGCGAGTAAATTTTACATCAAAACTGTTAATATTTTGTTTAACAAACAGAAATGCCTCTAAAATACTCGCACATAGAAGCGAGAGGCAGAAGTTTCAGTTTTTTGAATAATGGCACACAGCTTTGCCTTTTTTTTAGCTCCAGTTAGTGCTCAAATACATTTTTTTTTTGCAATATAAATACTTTTTTAACATTTATACATTATACATTATGTCAAGCGAAGAGCACAGTGCAACGCCCCGCGTAATTTTATACTTAGGCGCAATGTAAACAAGTGTTTTGAAAAGTTTTCGTGATTGTAAATCAGTTAAAATTTATTTCATTTCAATAAAAAAGTGTTTTTACGCGACTGCGTAAGAGGGAAAGTTGTTTTTCGAGTGTATGTATGTTATGGGTATATACATATATGTAGTTTCTATATGATCGCCTACAGCCTAAACGGTTTGACTTGCGCGGTGAAGTTAGATTTGTCTTCACTTCCAGACTTTCATAAGCGATATTTTTTTGTAATAATAATACATTTCTCGCAAAAATAAAAAAAATGCGTTTTTTTGTAATCTCCAAACAAACTATTTCGTAATAAACTAGTGGTTTTACTAGGATTATTCTAAAGAATGCGCATTTGTAATATTTTACAACGAGTTTACGCATACTTTCTCAAAAAAACGTACACTCAACAGCATATCAAGCGTGACGAAATCGTAAGTTAGAAAAGCTGCAGTCGGGTATTTTGTTTTTCTTTTAACATACATATATACTTACTTGTTAAAATCTGTGAGTAAAACGTGCATGATATGAATGAATCCTCTATTTTGAAAGTTAACATAATAAACAATACTAACCCTTAGTCACGTAAGTACATGTTGCAGTCATTGTGACATGAGTAAAACTGAAAATGGGGTCACAGCCCTACTCGGCTACTGCCTTATGCTGTGGCCACATCTGCGGGTAATGCCGTTGATTATAGCGATGTACGTTAGTGTAGCCTAGCCACGTTGTCGCGATTATTGAAAAACGGCAATAACAAATCCGTTTGGCGTAGACGCTAACTCCACGAAACTCTGGTTTGGGTAATTTGATCCTATAATATTTTTATTTGGCTTTAGCGCGAGAATTATTGCGTTGGAGCGGCCATACTTGCATTTGTCAGTGCGATAATTAACGCGATGTTTATCGCGATGTTGGATACTGTTTTTTTGACAGGCCTCATGATTTAGTCGTAGTACGACTGCCTACTGAGCTGTAGATCGTGGGTTCGATCCCTACCCAGGGCAAACATTTGTGTGATGGGCATGGATGTTTGTTGTGTCTGGGTGTTCATATTTGTCATAAGTATGTATTTAAAAAAAAGTATATATGTATTCTATCAACCATCTAGTTTCCATAGTACAAGCTTTGCTTAGGTTGGGCTAGATGGTGTTGTGTGAAATGTCCACCAATATTTATTTATTTTCCGCGGATGTGGCCACAGCCTAATGCGAAAGCTACCCGTCCAATATTTATCACTATCGGATCCGTCTACAAGACCTGTGACGCTTTAGCCACATCTGCGGGGTATGTCGTTGATTATGGCGATGTACGTAGGTGTAGCCACGACTTAAGGCGATAATTCGACAACGGCAAAAGCATGATGCCGTTTGGCGTTAACGCTAACTTTCTTTGTCGTTGAACGGAATGGCGTTTACCGTTGACAAGTGTAGTCAGCAATTTATCACGATAATTTAAGCGCGTTGTCATATAATCACGATAATGGACATTGTGGCAATGTCCATCATCGCGATAAAACATAACGCTGCAATGTCGTTGCCATTTCCCGCAGATGTGGCCACAGGGCGATCAATATTATTATGCCTTTTTTATTTTCGAAGCGACACACATCTTTTCATCGATAAGTATTGATATCACATGGGCATGGAATAATTAGCCGCGTTCTCAATATTTATCGAAGTGTAGTATATTGTTTATGTAGGAATGCTATTACCCTAAATTCTTATTTTTAGGGTTCCGTAGTAATCAAGGAACCCTTATAGTTTCGCCATGTCCGTCCGTTCGTACCGGCTTAGCGCTTATGCATATTTTTTTCTCATCTACCCCATCGAGTGGGGTATCGTTGAATAGGTAGGCTGAAACCTAAAAAAAAACCCTCCTTTTGACTTAATCGGGCAATAAATAACAATAGACACTACGTACATTTCACATGGACAACATTGTACAAACATAATACTGATATGATCATATGTACAGCTGTTAAAAATTACCACAGAGATGTCATACGACTCGTTTATTCATGTCTACAGTGATCGCGGTCGAGCTTGACTTGATTTACAATGACCGATTAGTGCCAGCGCAGACGGGCGACTTTTTAACCAACTTCCAAAAAAGAGGTTCTCAATTCGACTGTATATTTTTTTTGTTTGTTCACCGATTACTTCGCCAATTGTGAATTGATTTTGATGATACTTTTTTTTTTGTTTGATAGGTCATACTTTAAAGGTGGTCCCCTAGAAATTTTATCAAAATCGATTTAGTACTTTGGTTTTTATAACAAAATAACTGGGAAAATGACATCCACGTAAACGAATTGCGTATTTTGACGTCGATTTTTCAGTTTTTTAAACTATAATTATTGTGCGGCATAGAGAATAACTGCGTAGTGACAGATTTTCAAAAGAGAAGTATTTCTAAGTTTGTGTGCGTAGTATATCTTACATATAACATGTATGTTTGGGTGCGTGTGAAGATTTATAAGCGAATAAAAAACACAACATAATATACAGTCAGTAACATAACATATGTAAGGCTTAAGGCCATTAATAGATTAACATTTTATATTTAATCATACGCAACTTCAGTCGTAAAAGAAAATACTCTACTACTTGTACGCGCACTTTGACATTGAGTCAGCCGTCTGCGGCGGCCCATACGAGTCCGCTTTATTCCGACGCGCTAAATCTGTCGCGTGTATCGACCACCAGTGTACGTGAAAAAGCGTTAAATGTACGAATGAAAGGCGAAACAAGTACCACATAGGATCAAAGAATGTTTCCACGAAGGAATCCGTTGGTATCTTTTTGATTGTCCGCCAGAAAATATAGGTTCTATGTTTAGACATTGACGCAGTACCTACGGATACCGTAAAACCAAAACTTTGTATTTTTTCTACCTATACCGGGTATATAATCTTTAATACCTAAAGATAAATTATAACATCATTATGGGTTCGATTCCCACCCAGGGCAAACATTTGTGTGATGAGCATGGATGTTTGTTCTGTGTCTGGGTGTTTCTATGTATCATATGTATATATTTACAACAAAAAAAAGTATATATGTATTCTATCAGTCATTTAGTTCCATAGTACAAGCTTTGCTTAATTAGGGCTAGATGGTGTTGTGTGAAATGTCCACAAATATTTATTTATTTATTATTCTAAAATAATAAGAGCAGGTTAACCGATATTTTGCGATATTTTGTCATTTTTACTCTACTGCAAACGAAGACTGCAAGGAAGTAAGAAGTTTAAGGGAAGGGTATGTTTATATATACAGCAGGATTAGCATGGAACGTAGACAGACAATTTGTTTGTCGTCTTTGCGTAAAGAAATCGTCAGGCACGACTACAAAAATTGCTCTTCTGCAGTCAGGTATTTCGTTTTTAAGGGTTCCGTACTTCCGTCTGTCAAGAGTCAAGACCTTCTATCTCTGGAACACGTTGAGGTATTGAGTTGAAATTAAAACCATATACGCAGATCTGTAGACCCTTGCAGCTGTGAAAAATTCAAACTTCTTATCGTAAAAAAAGTTACAGCCGTATATGTCACAAAATACCGCATATTTCAACACCGTATCATGTGGGGTATCATATGAAAGAGCTTCGTTAGCACATGCTCTGGTTTTTAATTATTTTTACGATGTGTAATTTTCGGATTACGACAAAAACTTTTGATTATATTTTATTATGATAAAAACGTAAAAAAATATATAATTTCCCCCTTTTATTAATGACTAGCTTCGCCCGATAGTTCTTTTATCTAGTTTGTACGGAATCTTCGGTGGGCGAGTATGGCTCGCACTTATCCGGTTTTTTTCTTTCAATACAGATACTTTTTGCAATGATTACTAATTTGAAAAGTATTTAAATAGTATTTCATCATAATTGTAATCCATAGATAGGTAATTAATATATCCGGCGCGTAAGAATTAGGCATTAGGTATTTCTGCCACAGGGTTTCAAGATACTGGCTTAGCCGAGTTTGGGACCCACTGCAAAATGATTGTGTAATATCGTTATGAGGAAATCTGGGGTCACGGCCGTGCCCCCGCCATGTGAGCGAGCGGGTACCTACGGCCGGGACTATCTTTTCTCGAAGAGATAAACTTCTTTTTTTTTTTATCAGCCCTGTTTGTACAAACTGTCCCACTGCTGGGAACGGGCCATCTTCTCATTGTGAGAAGGGTTAGGCCATAGTCTGCCACGCTGGCCAAGTGCGGGTTGGCAGACTTCACACATCTTCAAGATCATTGAGAACTCTCAGACATGTAGGTTTCCTCACGATGTTTTCCTTCACCATTTGAAGTTGGCGGCAATCAACAATACGCACATAACTTCGAAAAGACAGAGGTGCGTGCCGTGGGATTCGAACCCAGGACCTGCGGATCGCAAGTCAGACGGTCTCCCGACTAGGCTGCCGGAAACTAACCAAATAAACTTTACTCTTCGTTATAATTGTATGCGCCATCCCGACACCGTACATTACCCACACTCACATAGCGATAGGTAAGTCGGTAGCAGTCACATTGTTCTCATAATTCGCTTACAGTACGACCGGCGGTAACAAGGTGGTCAGTTTCAAAAGATCTCATACACAATTAGCCAATTAGCATCACAATTAATTGTACATGTACATTGGAAAACAGTACAGACAGAGCGAGAGAGAACGGTATAGTTACCCTCTCTGTCCCGGTGCATTATTCGAAGTTACTGAACGGAGAATTGTTTGGAAAGAGGTTGCGGTGTCGTCTATGGTTCAAACTATAAAATTTAAAGTTGCCAACTTTGTAGCTGTTGCTTAATATGTATTTAAGGTCGAGATTAAAGCGCGCAGCTATCTCTCTCGCCCATCACAACATTTTTAAACATATAAAATCATCGAGTAGAGATATTGGAAAAGTTAGAGCTAAATTTGTTTATTTAGGGAGGAGAAATATTTACTTTAAAAAAAGTTTTAATCAGATATTATTTATACTGGCGACGGAATTAGAAAACAAACCCGGACAAGAGCGAGTCAGACTCGCCCACCGAGGGTTCGTACAAACTAAAGAAAACGGGGTAAATTGTATATTTTTTTATATTTTCTTTCATAAATCGAAAAATATGCATAGTGAAAATATTTAAAATCCGATTTTAGCTTGTACTAATTAAGGTCTACCCCAGTATTAAGGATATGATACCCCACATGATACGGTTAAGGCACTTTAAATTTGGACCCTCCTTCCTTGCTTAAAGACCCTATTTTATTGTGATTAAATTAAAAATATCCAGTTTTTGTGATTAAATTAAAAATATCCAATATCAGATTGTTTCCTACATGTGAACTATAACACAATATTTCTTTTCAAATTTCATAGTTCTAGGTCAACTAGGTTAGTACCCTATAGGTTTTGATTCCCTTGTGAGTGTCGAAATGTGCGTTTTTTACGACATATTCGGCTGTCTGTCCGTCCGTCCGGGTGTCAAGACCTGTATCTCGGGAACGCGTGAAGTTATCATGTTGAAATTAAAACCATATACACAGATCCATAGTCTCTTGCTGCAGAAAGAAAACAAAAATTTCTCAGTTTTAAAAAAAAAAAGTTACAGCGGATTATGTCGTAAAAACGCACATTTCGACACTTACAAGGGAATCAAAACCTATGGGGTACTTCCCGTTGATCTAGAACTACGAAATTTGGCAAGAAGCATTGTGCTATAGTACAGTTTTCGGACTTTTTCCTATATAGTACACATATAGGAAAAAGTCCGAAAACTGTAAATTTTTTATTTAATCACAAAAAAATTGTGTCTATGCAAGGAATGAGGGTCCAAATTTTAAAGTGAATTAACCGTATCATGTGGGATATCATATGAAAGAGCTTCATTAGCACAATCTAAAACAGGTTTTTAATTATTTTTATGATGTATAATTTATGAAGGAAAATATATAAAAAAAACCTTTTATCTACTAGTTTGTACGGAACTTGAGGCTGACTCGCACTTGTCCGGTTTTTTTGTTTGAAAGAGGATTTCGTGTTTCATCAAACTCGGTTCACCGTTATTTTTGTCGAGGGTTTTTGAGTTTACTATACTTATACTTGTGACACAGACACTTGCTCGTACCTCTCTTCTCCGCTTTTGCCGACATTCTCTTCCGAGCCGGCCGGCTGCTCCTGGTCACTCATGTTCGCACTACATTTTGTAAAAGTTGATGTAAATTCACTAAGGAGCCAGCCGAGAGCCGAGTGGTTTCTTTAGCACGACGCGGATGACTGATTAGCTTGCTTGAATTTTGAAAGGCCTGTGGACTAGCCCCAGCGTTCGAGCAATCTTTTGTAATTAGCGGAGCTCGCGGTGCGTTCTTTCGAGCATCACATTTTTTAACCACCGACACCAAAAGAGGGGTGTTATAAGTTTGACGTGTGTCTGTGTGGCATCGTAGCTCTCAAACGGATGGAATGACTTTGATCTAGTTTTTTTAGGGTTCCGTACCTCGAAAGGAAAAAACGGAACCCTTATAGGACCCATTTGTTTTCCGTGTGTCCGTTTGTCAAGGTCTTCTATCTCGGGAACGCGTGGATGTACTGAGTTGAAATTAAAACCATATACGCAGATCTATAATCCCTTGCAGCTGTGAAGAAATCAAACTAGTCAGTTATCGTTAAAAAAAGTTACAGTCGCAGTAAAAAATCACATATTTCGACACTCACAAAGAAATTAGGATGAAAATCTATAGGGTACTTCCCTTTGACTATGAAATTTGGCAAGAAGCATTGTACACATAAAGGAAAAAATCCGAAAACTGTACATTTTTAATTTAATAAAAAAAAATAGAGTCCGTTATTCAAGGCATGAGGGTCCAAATTTTTAAATGAGATTTTCGTATCTGTGGGGTATCATATGAAAGAGCTTCATTAGTACAAGTTAAAACTGGTATTTAATTATTTTTACGATGTGTAATTTTCGGAGTATGACCAAAAATTTAAAAATATATACATAAATTCCCTCTTTTATCAATGACTAGCTTCGCCCGGTTGTTCTTTTATCTAATTTGTACGGAATCCTCGGTGCGCGAGTCTGACTCGCACTTGCCCAGTTTTTTTTGTAAAGAGGACTTGATCGAAAATTCTCAGCTAAAAAAATAAAATAAAAAAAAATCATTCATTCATTCATTAAAATCGGTACAGGCTTTTTTTTTATGTCTGGAGTTTTTAAGTTTTTAAACCTTGTTATCAAAAGACTGATGGCCGATATTATCAATGGAGTCGCCCCGGTGTACTAAACCCAGCATTGTTGATGTTGTGATACGCCGTGTCAAGGCTACAGGAAAACTATTTCGGCCTGGTTGTAGGTAAAGGATGTTTTGAATTTTCTTTTGTACTCATGGATATAAATAGACCTGGAGCTTTATTGCTGATGTCTGTTCGGGATTGCGTGAGTGAGCCATCCCTTTCGCACAGGTTATAACGAGTACGAGCACGATGATGGCACGACAGGCGTGTCAAAGATTTGTCTTGTTTGGCGTGTGACACGACTGTAGTGCCATATTTTGATATGTCAAAATTTCGTTAAATTGCATTTTGAGCGGTCTGAACTAAGTTAACCCTGCTGTTTACCCTGATATTTATCATGAAAATTATGATAACGGTGTTGTTCATTTTTATTTGCATTATAAGGTTATTTTCTCTTGTCTTGCCATCTTCCTCGGTCCAAAAAATTCGGCCTATACCCAGCAGTGGGATAGAAAAGGCTGTGGATGATGATGATGAGGTTATTTTGTGAGCCATCAAAGTATGTATGTAAAATACGCCGATGCAGTGAATAGGTTTTTTTTTGCAGTGAATAGGTTACGCGACTCGTGGTAAGGCTGTGCTCATGAACTCCGCGTTAGCGGAGCGGCGGCGGCGTGGGCGCAACAAACATAATTGTACAATACATTTAGATGGGATTCCAATAGCAGGACGGGCAACGGGCGAGTAATCAAACTACATAATCGTCTCTGCTCGAATTTACCCACTCACCCAAAAAGAGAACTGTTTTATTCCTCACTGCGGTCCGAATCGACCTATTCTAAAATGATATTGGTCGATTCGCACCGCGGTGCTAAAGGACCTATTCAAAAAGAGCTCTTGGGTGATTCGGACCGCGGTTCGAACCACTTGCGGTGCGAAACGCCGAAGCAAGATGCGGGCTAGTCGAGTGGCGCCCGCGTGCTGAGAACTGCGTATAGACTTTATCGGCATTCCAAAATAAAAGTGGACTTTTTTTTATACATTATAGATCTACGATTGACCACCAACTCGCCTGATGTTAAGCGACGGTGTGGCCGAGGATGGAGCTCTTCGATCTGGAAGATCTATTAACTCTAGCCTTGAAAATTCCAAGATTGTAGGTCTCAGGAAACAGAGATGGCTGCAAAGAATTCCATTCTTCGACGTGATGGAAAGTATTAAGTATTACAGCAATTTTCGATCGGGCACCTATTTGTTATAAACAAAATCCGAACACAGCACAACACCGCTCCTGTAACGTCGTGCGACTGCCTGTTGTGTTCTGAAAACGGCTCTGCGCCGCCGGCGCCGCCCCGCTTATCGCGCCGCCGCCCCGCCCCGCTTGTCGCGCCGCCGCCCCGCCCCGCTTGTCGCGCCGCCGCCGCCCCGCTTGTCGCGCCGCCGCCCCGCCCCGCTTGTCGCACCGCCGCCACCCCGCTTGTCGCGCCGCCGCCGCCCCGCTTGTCGCACCGCCGCCGCTTCCGCTCCGCAATCGCTCGAGTCAGTGAGCGCGCACTTAAGGGAGGAATATACTATAGAAATGTCGAATGGACATGACTAATGTCCATTCGACATTTCTATAGTATTCGACGAGCCCCACGTAGCGAACAAGTATCGGGTACACGACTGAGGTATCGCCTCTTTCGATCATCATAATATATGAAGTGCCTAACATAATGTATTTCCGACGACTACGTGACCATTGTTACACTCCACCCGGAAAACTCAAACAAACACAAAAGCAACCTTAGAACTAAAACTTAACCTACTGACCATTCCCATGACTGTATCGCCCGGCGACTCTGCGAGATGATATAAAGCGCCCGCGTCAAATCATGAAAAAGTCCGCTAAGCCCGGTTGAAACTAGCGGTTCCAACAAAACAGAAGTGAGATCATACTTTTACATATGTATACAATGGATTTTGTCTGATGAGAATGAACGTAGATTACCAAAAACGCCGACGTGACCAACCCTTTCTTTTTTAATAAAATGGCTATTTTTTGCCAATGAAGATGGATATGTACGTACAGATTACGCGAGTAGCTAATTTTAGAAAAACTGAAAAATTAGTAGAACCACAAGTCAGAGCCAAGTTACAATGAAGAGGAACGCGTGTTAAAAGCATGAACGAAACCCTTACAAATAATATTAAGTAATACATCCACTGATAATAAATAAAAAATCTCTACCTGACGCAGTGAGTCGTCAAATAATCAGAAATCTTGATCCGTTCGCTCTACGTTGTAGTGCCTCAACAATTTTGATACTTCATCAATCTAGAAAAATAAAAAAAATATTTTTGAACAGACATTCATAGCCAACTAGTTACGTACGCGGTTACAATCGCGTGGTGATGCAAAACGGTGATGATGATGATGATAATTATGACACCTATGTCCAGCCCCAGGTGCTCAGCTATAACTGTACCAAATGTCAAAGATTGGTTCAATCGGTTGATCATGACAAAGTGAGGAAAAGTAAAACAAACAGACAGAGAGACAGAGGTAGGTACTTTCGCTATTGTATTAAAATGTTAGGATTAATTTGCTGAGTTCTGTGGCGTTGCCGGAAATATGTCAGGTTTCCTATTTCCGAAGGCAAACTACACGTATAAAAATGGTGACCCACACATTACCTGAATTATGAAATATCGAATAATCATTTCCCCGAAAACGTTTTTTTTTTTCAATAGACACTATCAAAAACCCGAAAGCTAATTTGACAACTGCTCGGATTAGCGCATCTTTGTAATACGAAAGTTTCTGTGTACAACAACCAGAAAACCTAATATATCTGATAACCGTTTTTTTTTTTTTTTTAAATAATATGGCGTCGTCTGGACATAACAAAACAGAAACCAAAACTAATAATAATTCGGGCAAATGAAACTTATGGCTAACAACCTTATGGAATCTAAAACTCGGGTTCAGTAAAACATCTGGAGTCAGACAATTCTATGAAACGGAATCGGGCAAGGAAGATTCAAACAAATGTATTTCGGATCATATATATATATATATATATATATACAGTTTACCGAATTATGGTTGTCACCTTTCGATGAGTCCTTTTTCAGTCAATTCACAAGGCTGAAAATTTGACTAGGCTAATTTAAATGCCAATGTTCAGAGTTACGTACGCGGCCGAAGCGAGTTTGAACGCCTGTGTCGTTTCAACGACTCGGCTAAGCCAGTCTCTTTGAAACGGCTGACCCTTGAAATCACTTTTTAAAATTATCTAATCAATTCTATTACATTTTTTTAAACAATATTTAAAAATATATATATCTCAATAAAGTATCACAATAACTAACTTAAAAACTAATTTAATAAGCAAGAAAAAAGTTCTTGTTGCTTGTTCTTGGCGCATAGGTTCCCATGACACTAGAAGCGTTTCCACGCTGAATTGCCAATTACTTTTTACATAATTATAACTGTATTTATACTGACACAGTACACATTACTGATCTACTGTAAAGACCATTATTAATACATTTATTATAAATATATTTCTATATATTCGAGCAGTTATTTCATTCAACGAAAGGGCTACACGTGTTTTAGATACGCCTAGCTAGACATCCAACTGAATACATATCAGCCCCGCCCTTTGACAAAACACAGTCACCTTTCTAAATGTCCTCATTAATCGACATAGCCATTTATTTAGTACTTAAATACATAACAATCACGTATTTTCCTTCTTGACGTAGGCAGAAAATCATTCTATAAATAACAAAAAAAAAACTAATAGACAAAGTTACTTTCACATTTTCGTGTAAATATTAACTTAGATACAATTTCATCAAGCATCAAGATTATTAAAATAAAAAATTAATTTTGCGAATACCAAATATTATTTGGGAAACAGGCATTTTTTGTTACACAAATATTTCACAGACAACAGAAAGAACAGTTTTTTTTTAACAGCCCTGTTTGTACAAACTGTCCCACTGCTGGGCGCGGGCCATCTTCTCATTGTGATAAGGGTTAGGCCTTAGTCTACTACGCTGGCCAAGTGCGGGTTGGCAGACTTCACACATCTTTCAATATCATTGATAGCTCTCAGACATGTAGGTTTGCTTACGATGTTTTTCCTTCACCTTTTTTTTTGAAGTTAGCGGCAATCGACAATACGCACTTAACTTATTCGTATATTTTGTGCTAATTTAACATGGTTCTCGTGCTTTGTTAATGACAAGATAATGTGGATCAGGTTTCATAAGAGGAGTCGTGTGAGTCTGAGTAATGAACACCTTTTACTCCTCTCCGGAGTCTACTTGGCCACTCCGGAGAGGAGTAAAAGGCGTTGTTTAGAATAGAGTGACTAAACTTATAGACGCAAAATAGTGACTACACAATAGTGTACTGTCACTATTTTTCGTCTATAAGTTTAGTCACTCTATTCTAAACTTATAGCATAGTGTAGTCACTATTTTGCGTCTATAAGTTTAGTCACTCTATTCTAAACTTATAACTTATAGCAAAATAGTGACTAGACAATAGACTAGTCACTATTTTACGTCTATAAGTTTAGTCACTCTATTCTAAACTTATAACTTATAGCAAAATAGTGACTACACAATAGTGTAGTAACTATTTTGCGTCTATGAGTTTAGTCACTCCATTCTAAACTTATAACTTATAGCAAAATAGTGACTACACAATAGTGTAGTCACTATTTTTCGTCTATAAGTTTAGTCACTCTATTCTAAACTTGTAACTTATAGCAAAATAGTGACTACACAATAGTGTAGTCACTATTTTGCAACTGTAAGTTTAGTGTAGACGCTAGAGTGTAACTAATATTATAGACGTTAGAGAGTAACTAATCTTATAGACGTCAACCTCTAGGGTTGACTTAAGTTATATGTACGACGTTATAGGGTAACTAAACTTATAGATAGACGCAAGAAAGTGACTAAACTTATAGACCCTAGAGGGTGACATCTAACTTACAGACGCTAGAGTGACTAAACTTATAAACGATAGAGGTACTTATGACTTAACTTATAGACGCTAGAGTGACTCAACTTATAGACGCAAGAGGATAACTTAACTTAAAGACGCAAGAGGATGACTAAACTTATAGACCCTAGAGGGTTACTAAACTTACAGATGCTAAAGAGTGACTAGCCTTATTATTATTTTTTTGTCCGTTAATAAATGACAAAGATAAGCGGTAATAAACATAAAAGACAAAAATATACAACACAATTGAGAACCTCTTCCTTTTTGAAGTCGATTAAAAATCCTACATCTACGTGTTAAGTAAGTAAGTTCGTATAGACTGAGTGGCCAGCCCTAGTGTCAGAGTTATTAATTATCATTATTATTTATCTACGTATTAATAGTGAAATACGAACAGTTTTTATATATTGCGTTTCTAGCTTCTAGAATTCGAGGCCCTATTACTAGTCTGCGGATTGTATTATAACATCTAAATGTATTTGTGTAATGTAGAAGCTGGTTCCAGTGATATTGGCCGAAAACCGAACACAGTGAGACAATAAACCCGGCGAGGCGGCGACCTCACACGTCCGTCTCCGCTACCACTGTGCGGCCACAGAGTATAGACAATTCTAAGCAGAAAGACAACTCAATGCCGACTTTATAAATATTGTGCATCGGCAAATTTCGGATCAGCCCCCGTATTCAAAACTCATTCGGATTCGGTATCTATACCTCCGTCTCTGTCATTCATATCCATAGAGAACGACAGAGACGGAGATACAGATGCAGTATCGTGTATACAATCCGATAAGAATAAAATAATTAATTTAAAAAAAGTATGTCCAATAAAATAAAAACAAAATACCCGACTGCGGAAAAGCAGTTTTTGCAGTCTAACTTACAATTTCGTTACACTTGATACGCTGTTGAATGCGCTGTTTTTTGCGAGAAAGTATACGTAAAATCACTGAAGAGGATTATGTTAATATAATATTCCTTATTACTAAACAGTTCGCTGCAGGTTATGAAAAAGCGTATTTTTAATTTTTTCGAGAATCATATTATTATTATTATTACAAAATAATAGAGCACATGACACTCAGAGACTGAAGACGAATCTACAACACCACGCACATCAATTCTGGTCAAGCCGTGTAAGCTGTAGGAGATCATATAGAAACATACTTACCAACATACATACATATATTATATACCCACACAGACACACACAAAAGCATACATACACTCGAAAATCACAACCAAGGAGGGTTGTGATACGCAGCCGTGTGAAATATAATATTTTATACTAATTAAACAATCCATCCCACTGGATATAGGTACTGTGACTCACCATAGGGCCATTCTGTCGATTGTAACGCGTGTGTAATGCAACGAATATGCTAACAGGCTCATTACGGCGAGCCGGGGCTATTGTCGCCAGGACCGACGCGACATATGCAAAGTGATTTTGGTAAACTAGTAGTTCTGCGGATAGGAGACCTCTCTAAAGCTAACTTTTAATAAACATGATTATCTTCTAGATCGACGAGCTCCATCCTCGGCCACACCGTCGCTTAACATCAGGCGAGTTGGAAATCAACCGTAGATCTATCATGCATTAAAAAAATAGAAATAAAATTATATGATTTGTTTTCCTGATTTCCACAAAGCGCGCTCTAGGATAGTACTTTAATACATATTTAGGTTCCGTACAAAAAGAAAACAAAATGGAACTCTTACACTTTATAATGAATAATAGTGACAATAAAGGTATATACATAATAAAGGTAGGTGTATTTGTTTAGTTTTAACTTCCCTGTTGTAATAATCAAGACTAGAATTTGCAGTTGGATATTTTGTCTTTGAATTATTGTTACGTGAATCCTGAAGAGGACATGACTCGTACGCACTAAATTGTACATAAGGAAAATAAACAAATTAATACAATATTGTATAAAAACATAAAATTCCCGCCCATGACGATAAGGAAACGAGGACAAGGATGATCTATATTTGACCATAAAATAGACTATTTTATATCCTGGCAAATTTATACCAAGGTAAACCATAGACTTTTTTCCCTAAGTTCAAAATCAACCAAAGCAAAACCATAGAGATTATTTTTTCTAAGTTAATAAGCGTAAGTTTCGACATTTGAGATGAGGTTTTGGCGGGAACGTGTTGTTGCTTTGTTTTATTTTCCTAAACTTGTGTTTCTTTTGAACATTAATGCTATAAAAATAGTGGTGTTTTATTCATTAAGTGTTCGATAAAGTGCGTGAGTGTGGGCAAGTGAAATAAAGCAGTAAAACGTGTGATTTTACGTTGTCGGCAAAACTCCATAGAAGCTTCTAGTAAAGTCGCCACCACTTTACTGAAGCAGGACACGACTCATAAACTAACTTGAATTTGACTGTATACGTGACTTAGATTGTGACTAGAACATTTACAACTTGTTTTATTCAAGAAATTTGAAAAAATCCTAATACTTGACACTGGCAAATGCTTTAATGCGGGTCCAATACAAAAAAGAAGCGTAAGTTTAGAAAACTCAAACACCCCTGCCAAAAAAAAACAGCTGGACCGATTTTGATGAAATAGCTAAGAACACTTTCGATGAAATCCTCTTTCAAATTATAAAAAAACTAGATCAAAATCTGTCCATCCGTTAGAGAACTTGGCTATAATGCTAATGCTAAACACACGTCAAAATTATAACACCCTTATTTTTTGGGTCGGAGGTCAAAAACCAATAAAAATACAACCGAATTGAGAACAAATTAGAAAAGAAACCCTCCTTCAAGCAGTCGGGTAATCATAAACTTCCTTTTGGCTCTACGGCAGAGCTGGATAAGAATACCCAGATTAAAAACACATTTTACCCGTCCACCTGCCAAAAATAGGGGAAATACTCGATAGAACCGACATCCCGAACGGACGATATTGGGGACCACCTGTGTTTGTCTCCCTTCAAATCATAATATTAGAGAGGGCTCGACACGTCAGCGCGCGCTACCTACGGAATATAAATGGACAGATTTATAACACTCAACAGAGTTTTTTTTTAAATGCAAGATAAATCTACGATTGACCACCAACTCCCCTGATGTTAAGCGACGGTGTGGCCGACGATGGAGCTCGTCAATCTAGAAGATATATATTCACTCTCGCCTTGAAAATTCCAAGATTGTAGATCTCAGGAAACAGAGATAGCGGCAAAGAATTCCATTCTTTCAGACTTATACTTTTTATTAATAATAGTACCTAGACCGAGCCTTGCTCGGTTTTTTATAATAGTTGTTCTCACAAAAGAAGGAACTTGAAAAAAAATGTGAAAATTAATAATATCATCTATCTGGAATCGAATCGATGTCTTCTGGATTCCGAATCGCCCGATTTCCCACCTGAGCTATTACAACCTTGTAGATGGTGGCGAAATTGATCTTCGTATTATAATGATATTGTAGCAGTTTTTCATTGCCTGAAAACACGGTTAAAACGATGTTTTCTAAATATGAAACCTGGCTAGATCGATTTATCGCCTCCGAAACCAAAACATACAAAATTTCATGAAAATCGTTGGAGCCGTTTCCGAGATTCAGATTACATATATATATACAAGAATTGCTCGTTTAAAGGTATTCATTCATTCATCTCAGCCATAAGAAGTCCACTGCTGGACATAAGCCTCCCCCATGGATTTCCAAAAAGACCGATTGGAAGCGGCTTGCATCCAGCGTCTTCCCGCCACTTGTATGAGGTCATCTGTCCATCTCGTGGCTGGTCTTCTTACGCTGCGCTTGCCGGTACGTGGTCTCCACTCGAGAACCTTTCGGCCCCATCGGCCATCAGTTCTACGTGCTATGTGCCCTGCCCACTGCCACTTCAACTTGCTAATCCGCTGTGCTATATCGGTGACTCCTGTACGTCTACGTATCTCTTCATTTCTGATTCGATCTTGTAGAGAGACTCCGAGCATAGCCCTCTCCATAGCTCGTTGCGCGACCTTGAGCTTCCTTATAAGGCCCATAGTTAGGGACCACGTTTCAGTGTCGTATGTCATCACTGGTAACACACACTGGTTAAAGGTATTAGATTTTTTTTATTAATGTGAGATACTATGGACCATTCGAAATAACAGTTAGCAATCTTTAGCTGTCTATTCCCCGATACGTTACAGATTATATTATGCAGACATTCGTACTGGTACATGAGTGAATATTTAAAACCAGCTCACGGTTCCTCCACGTTAGCGATGCAGGGAGACAGCTCCCTGGGCAACACTCCGATAACCTGCCTCTAATTGGGACGAAGGTATAACAGCTTTTTTTTTAAACCTACGAAGTAGATCTCGTTTGAATCCTCAGAAGACATAAGAAACGGGCGCTCCGCCTCTCGCCAATTTTGGGTTCCTCACCCGCTCCCCGCGCTCGAATTGTTTGAAAGTTTGCCTGCACATCGCAATATTTTTGTCAGTCAAGACAAGCGTTGACTTAAACGTAGCTTTAAACGCTTGAATCCCAATTGACGTCACAAGCGAGCGGCAATCAGACGACGTCCCTAGCTTCATACATGTGTGCGTGTTGTATACAGACGTCAACTTGTGTATGTGTCAGTGATAGCGCGTCGTTGTATGGAGTGTCCGTCGTGTGGATGGATGATGGACGGAATAACAGACTTAAAAACGCAGTTCTGTTTAAAAAAAACAAACTACTGAACCGATTGTGATGAAATTTCTGTAGGACCAATCCGAAATTCAATCTATATAATTTTAAACAGAAAATATTTTTTAAGTCAGTTTATAAATCGGAGTCATGCGGTAACAAGCATTTAAGAAATAAATATCGTTTAAAAAAACTGGAAAAAAAACCGACTTCAAAATACGCAATACAATACATACGCGACTTGCTGTTCACTTTTCTACAGGCACTTGGATGATATTTTAGCAGTTATTTTGTTATAAAACAAAAGTACTGCATCGATTTTGATAAAAAATTATATGAGACCACTTCTAAAGTATGATCTACCAAATACAAAAAGAATCATCAAAATCAATGCACAATTGGCTGAATAATCGGTGAACAAACATACGAAAAAAACATACCGAATTGAATACCTCCTCCTTTTTGGAAGTCGGTTAAAAATACAACCGAGTCGTTAACCTCCTTCTTTTTGAAGTCGGTAAAAATAATAATCGCATGTAAACAGGTGCCATACAATTGGACCAACATTCTAAGCCCAGTTCATATCTCAATTCCATTTAATATCACAATCATAAAGCTATCTCCACAATGGCTTTCTCCAGTCACATCCTTACAAATTTACAAATCAGGTCACTGGATCTGCATACAAAGGACCGTACCGCCTATTTTTACCGTCCGTATGTATTATGTCGTCAGGTGAGGACGAGGAATAGATCTAAACAGGGTTTTTTTGTGGGGGCACGTGGGGGCACGCAGTGCCCTCAAAGGAAATTTTGAAAATATCGAAAAATTGCCATAAAAACTGAAAAAAATGAAAGAATTTGAAATTTAAAAAAAAAACAATATTTTGGTAACCTTTACAAAAAATGTTGGATAATTTTGACCTAATTCTAATCTATTATTCCTGTCTATCTTGACTTACAAACTTTCGAGAATTAGCGTGCCCCCAAAAAGAACTACTTGAGGCTTGCCACGCAGAGCCGGGGAAAACCTATCTACGTATATTTATATACATCATTGTAGGAGACAGACATAAGTTACATTTAATTATCATCACCATATTTCATCACTACGCGGGTGAAACCGAGAGGCGCAGCTAGCAGATCCATATATAGAGCTGGTGAGAAAGTCGCACGCCAGTAATTGTATTCTATGGTTTTTGTTGGCTATCGATTCAATTAATAAGTTAATGTTAGCGCTTGTATAGGATCGATCGATTACCTAAAGCTGGTTATAGTATATAGTTGTAGCTAGATATACGTCAATATAGGATGTGCCATTTGCCAACACCTTATTCTTAGCCGACTGCGTAAGGAGGGTGTTGTCGAACTTGTCGTGTGTATGTATTTTTTTTAATGCACGATAGATCTACGATTGACCATCAACTCGCCTGATGTTAAGCGACGGTGTGGCCGAAGATGGACGTCGTCGATCTAAAAGATATCTATTCACTGTAGCATTTTTTTTTTTTTTTTTTTCTTCACAGACACCAGGGTCCGTGACCTTTGTCATAATTACAAACTATTGTTTACTAGTTATCGTTACGGGAAAATTATTTTATTTTAATTTTAGTACTTATTACTATGTTGCGTGCATACCACGAGCAAACTAGCGACCCGCAAGCAGCACCCGATCACGAGTATTCACTCTAGCCTTGAAAATTCCAAGATTGAAGGTCTCAGGAAACAGAGATGGCGGCAAAGAATTCCATTCCTGTGTAGTACGCATCAAGAATGTATGTTACTATATTACCCGACCACCTAAAGCCTAAACGGCTTGACCTATTATTTTGTGTCGTTAGATTCTCTTTCACTCCCTGAGTGTCATAGGTTATATTTTTAATAAGACTGGTAAAAATAAAACAAGTCATTACTTGTTTTATTTTACCCGTTGTTTTTTTTTTTTTTTTTTAGATTTTCTTTTATCATACATTTATGATAAAAAAAAACTAAATACATAACAGACGAAAAGCAGTTTTTGCAATCTAACTTTTTTTTATCTAACAAAAATTTCGTTGAGCTTGATACGCTGTTGAGTGCACTTTTTTGTGAGAAAGTATGCGTAAAATCACTGTGCACACGTGCGAGACACTTCGCACATCAAAATCGGTCAAGCCGATTAGGATGTAGGCTGTAATATAGAAACATACATACACTCGAAAAACATAACCCTCCTTCTTACGCAGTCGGGTAAAAATGCGCTTTTTCGTAACCTCCAACGAACTTTTTCGTAATAAATAAGTGATTTTACTAGAATTATTGTAAAGAATGCGCTTTTAATAATCTTTTACAGCGAGTTTACGCATACTTCTTCTACTTCACAAAAAAACATGCACTCAACAGCCTTAAAGAGGAAACATAAATTAGCTGCAAATTCCGTTTTTCTGCAGTCAGATATTTTGTTTTTCTTTTAATTTAAATTATAGATACCTGTTAGGATTGCGTACAGAATAATTAAGACAAATGAAACTAAATGTGGGATATATTTTATGTAGAAATAAACCCTGAGACTGCACATTTCACGGCAGTGAAGTATTAAGCATTTAAAAAGCCTTCAATATCGTCTCAAAGATCTTAAAAGTCCGCCCGTACAAATACCGCACTAATCTAGACAATTCTTCTACAGGACAAGTAGAAAGTCGGCCCACTACCACCATTCACCATTGCGGATTTTCCTAAAGTACGAACCAAACGGTCTAATTCTACGTTTTTAATCGGTACAGCTAAGGAATGGAACAAATTGCCGGCTTCTCTGTTCCCTGAGAGATACAATTTGGGACTTTTTAAAGTTAAGAGTGAATAGGTATCTCCTGGGTCTGCGTGCTTCATCTTCGACCACATCGTCGCTTTCCAACAGGCGAGTTGGTGATCAAACGTGGACCTATTCGCAATAAAAAAAAAACAAGGTTGACTGGCCTTGTGGCTCAGTTGGTAGTGTGTCTACGTCTACCTGCTGAACCGAAAGGTCGGGTTCGATCCCCACCCAAGGCAAACATTTGTGTGATGAGCATGGATGTTTGTTCTGTGTCTGGGCGTTTCTATGTATCATATGTATATATTTACAAAAAAAAGTATATATGCATTCATCATTCATATCTAGTTCCATAGTACAAGCTTTGCTTAGTTTGGGCTATATAGATGGTGTTGTGCAAAATGTCCACAAATATTTATTTATTCTCTCTCAAACATTTCGCATCACATGTCGACCCGCCTCTAAAATACCCACAGTCCGACCAAAGTTTTTGCGGTGAGCCAACTTTTCGTTACATCATCGAAATGTTTTGCTCCTAATACGGGAATTCGGCTTCTAATCTGTGGTCTCTAAGTGGTTTGGTAAAGTATTTACTAAGTAGGCTAGCCTAGTGTTTTCCGATACAGGCCTCATGGCTCAGTGGTAGTACGACTGCCTCCTGAGCTGTAGGTCGTGGGTTCGATCCCCACCCAGGGCGGAGTTCACTTTGGAGATATGAAATATTCATGCTAGTATTTTATACGATGAGATTAAAAGGAACATTATTACGGCTATTAAGTAGGTTCTACAAGTTAACGAGTACTAGACGATCAACTTAAAAAAAAACCGGGCAAGTGCAAGTCAGACTCGCCCACCGAGGGTTCCGCACAAACTAAATAAAAGGGGGAAATCTATTTTATAATAATAATAATCTAATCTAAATATATTTTCCTTCATAAACCGAAAAATATACATCGTAAAAATATTTAACACATTCCTTGCTCACCACTCGGATCCGAGTAGGGTGGGGCTATAGTAGCGGCGCCTCCCACTCGGATCCGAGCGAGCGTCCCGTTCATTTTGTAGTTCAGTAAACCGCCGGCGTTTGAGGCAGTCAACGTTGCTTTGCGCGGCCACTCTGTACTTAATCAAAATTCGCCTAAAAAGTTTTGGTTCCCAGCTGAAGTGAAGGGTCTCGAGGGGGCGAAGAATGTGTTAAAAACCTGTTTTAGCTTATGCTAATGAGGCTCTTTCGTATGATACCCCACATGATACGGTTAATTCACTTTAAAATTTGGGCCCTCATTCCTTGCATAGAGACATTATTTTTTTGTGATTAAATTAAAAATGTCCAGTTTTCGGATTTTTTCCTATATGTGTACTATAACACAATGCTTCTTGCCAAATTTCAGAGTTCTTGGTCAAGGTTTTGATTCCTCTGTGAGTGTTGAAATGTGCGTTTTTTACGACATATTCGGCTGTAACTTTTTTTCACGAAAACTGAGAAATTTTATTTTTCTTTCTGCAGTAATATCCTATGGATCTGTGTAATGGTTTTAATTTCAACTCGATACCTTCACGCGTTCCCGAGATAAAGATCATGACACTCGGACGGACGGACGGACGGACGGACAGACGGACTACAAAGTGATCCTATAAGGGTTCCGTTTTTTCCTATTGAGGAACCCTAAAAATGTACTTAGAGAAGTAAGAAATTTCGTGCAAATTTCATCTACACTTAAATTAACTCGTATGTTCATAGTACTCATTATAAGTTCACATAAATTATGATGTGCAACTACTGAACCCTACTTTGCGCATGGCATGACACGCACTTGCCCTCTCATTTAAACTATAATTATTAAAATTTTACCCGATAAGCCAACATAGAGGATAAGATTTTGCGGATGTTTGTATGTTGTAAAATCCTGCTTTCAATGTCATATTTATTCATAAGTATGTCACACCAAGGTGTGACATGAACTCTAAAAGATGCTGTGACCAATCGGTGGGAAGTTACAATAGATCCGCATTTGTTGTAGATAGATAAATAGATAAACTCTTTATTGTACACCATTAAACAAATACAAAATTACAAATAACTTACAAAACCAGTGTAATAACCGGCCGCCTTATCACTAAAAGCGTAAAACTTCCAGGCAACCGTGGTATGGAGATCAATTCAATTAAATTTTTTATGGTTGCAATACCTGGGAGGCTTATTTTTTGGCTTCGGCTCTTTTGGATAGAATAAAATAAAGAACTCTGCTACTTTTTCATGACCACACCGGCCTTGATAAACTTTAGTATAGGTAGGAGATACCCTCAGATTATTTTATTATATATCCAGGCTACACTTCGTCATCATCATAATCATCAGGATTTCATCACTACACAAAACCGCAGAGCATAGTTAGAAATTACACACATACACCCGCAAAACATGACCGTCTTTAGTAAAATTAGGTAAAATGAACTATTTTTTTTTCGTGGAAGACGAGGGCGGCCGCGGTACTCAACTAGTTTACCTTTAATTAACTAAAACGTATTTCCCTCTGCAATCAGATATATAGGTGAGCAAATATCTATATATATGGTATAATTATGTGATTTCTCTATATATATTATGTGATTTCTAAGAATCAGCTCGTTATATGTGTCTGTACAAAACAACATGATTCAGAAGTTAGAGAATGGTAAGACAACACTGCGGACTTCACTCACGGTTTCCATATTCTACACCCGATTGCACAAGAAGGAGGGTTATCTACTAAAGACAGTTCAAAAATTACACACATCTGACGGGACTTGTATCCGCATATCCCGATTTGTACTTGGGAGCATTTTTTTTGTTGCACTAGTCTATTTAAGTCCTTTGTTAATACTTTTAAGGTGTGTACAATAAAGAGTTCATCTATCTACCATTTTGACCACTGAGGTGTCACGTGGAATGGTCGAAACTTTCGAAAACAGTCGTTTTTAACAGACTTCCAAAAGAAGGGGGTTATCAATTTGATCTGTATGTTTTTAACACGCTTTTATTAGGTCGACCTGTATGTAATGAAATCTAAGGTAACTAATTTAACCATCTTCCAAGGATCGTAGCGTCATGAAAATTGGCAGCTTTATGTAGTTCTGATGACAATACAATAATATGGTACTGTCGAACTGATCTGATGATGGAGCCGGAAGATATGAACTAGAACTTCATGATGGAACATCGTATCATAGCTGTGTTTGGATTTGTTAGAAAAGTCTTGTAATGAACTTTGACCACAATAATTTGTAGCGTGTTTTTATAGATATAAAATTTAGAAATTATTTTTTATGTTTGTAGGCGATCATATAGAAACATACATACACTAATATTCATACAAAATATACTTACACTCGAAAAACATAACCCTCCTTACGCAGTCGGGTAAAAATACTTCGTTGTACCAGCTCCAAATTATCTGCCGATTGCATTCACAACCAGTAAGGTGACTTATGAGAAGATGGCCCGCGCCCAGCAGTTGGACAGTTTGTACAAACAGGGCTGATAAAAAAAGTGACATTTGAAATGTTTTGCATGACAATACCGACGCCACACATATGTAAGCATGACTGTGATATCTTAATTTAGCGCGGTTTATTTGAAAACTCCGATTCAATCTATAAATAGAATGGTATTTGTGCTGAGATTGTATAAATATGACAATCAGATAAGCTCTTACGAACCGGGAATACCATTAATGCATGTAACATAAGCCATTCGACGCAACGAATATTCGTTAATTCTGCTGCAGTGTGGTTTTCTTTTAACCGATTGCGCAGAAAGAAGGGTTATACTTTTCGAATGTATGTAAGCATGTATGTTTCTATATTACCACAGGCTAAACAGCTTGACCGATTTTGATGTGCGAGGGTAGTTACATACGACTTTACTCCCTGAGTGTAAGTGGAAGAATGTAATAGATAGAATAGATAACATTTAACAGCAAATTTAAGTTTACATACGTACATTTCTCACAAAAACGTACACTCTACAGCGTATCAAACGTAACAAAATCGTAAGTTAGACTGCAAAAAATTGCTTTTCTGCAGTCGGGTATTTTGTTTTTCTATTAATATATGTATATATATTTTTAATTTAATATTTTTAGATACTTGTTTCACTAACTATTGCTTGACAATGCCACATTGTTGTTTTTTTTTTTATAGAAAGACATTTTCACACAAAACCATCTAGCCCCAAACTAAGCAAAGCTTGTACTATGGGAACCAGATGGCTGATAGAACACATCTATATACTTTTTTTGTGTATAAATACATATGATATACATATAAACACCCAGACACAGAACAAACATCCATGCTCAGCAGAAATGTTTGCCCTGGGTGGTGATCGAACCCACGACCTATAGCTCAGAAAGCAGACGTACTACCATTGAGCCATGAGGCCAGTCTTCTTCTTGTATGACACCCGCACTAGAGACTCTCTCTTAGTTACTCCAGCGTTTATGGAAACCCATTCTGTATTCAGAATCCCAGTACTGAGCTGCAGGAGCCTTTAAGCAAGTAGTTTGATGGATTAAATGCTAACTTGGTTTTATTCTGTAATGCTTTACAAACGCAATACCGCAAGTCAGATTGGTGTTGGCAAAATGATTAAAATAAATACAAAGTACCGAAACTGTAGAGTACCGCAGTACCGAGTACTGCAGGAAAACTGTTTTTGCAGTCTAACATACAATTTCGTTACGTTTGATACGCTATTGAGTGCACGTTTTTTTGTGAGAAAGTATGCGTAAAAATGCTATAAAAGGTTATGTGCGCATTCTTTAGAATAATCCTAGTGAAATCACTTATTACGAAAAAGTTCGTTGGAGGAGACGAAAAAGCGTTTATTTTTTATTTTTGTCAAGTCGTCTTATTATTATTACAAAAAAATATGGCACTCAAGGAGTGAAGTCGAATCTAACACCTCGCATATCAATATTGGTCAAACCATTTCGGCTATAAGCGATCGTATAGAAACATACATACCTACATTCGAAAAACATAACCCACCTTCCTACGCAGTCGGGTAAAAAGGCTTGAGCGATTCATACTTAACTCCTGTCAAAATTGACTGTGGGGTGAAAAGCATAATTAAAAACAAGACGTTCACCGATTCTCGCCATGGGTCGATCCCGCCGCAGACGAAACGGTGAACGTCCCCAAACCACTCTTTTCAACATGGTTAAAAGATTAGATCTAAGTTAGTGCGTGCTCTTTCACCGTTTCGCCTACAAGCTATTCGAATCATGATGTGAACAGACGAAGGTGAAATGTTAGTTGTAAACTGGTTTGGTTGTTTTTAATGCGCTTATAGTGGTCAGTGGTCACCCATCCAAAAACGGACCGATTTGAATATTGCTTCCTAATAGAAGTAACGGCAAGCGTTAATGGGAAATGCAGACGAAGAAGGCCGGTCGTAAATAAATAGGACAAGGTCTTTTACGAAACAGGAAGAATTTAGCTAGATAATTACGGAAATCTATTAAAGTGATTCTGATCGTGATAGTGATTGGGGCTCATTGCTGTCGCGCATAATAATTAAATGCAAATGGCTAGTCTGGAGACCGTCTGACTTGCGATACGCAGGTCCTGGGTTCGAATCCCGCGACACGCAACTCTATCTTTTCGAAGTTATGTGCGTATTGTTGATGGCCGTTAATTTCAAACGGTGAAGGCAAACATCGTGAGGAAACCTACATGTCTGAGAGTTCTCAATGATCTTGAAGATGTGTGAATTCTGCCAACCCGCACCGGCCAGCGTGGTGGCGTGGTTGGCCGCATTTGGCCTTACCCTTCTTACAATGAGAAGGTGGCTCGCGCCCTACAGTGGGGCAGTTCGTACAAAAAGGCCTGATAAAAAAAAACAAATGGGACTTCACACAATCTATTATCGAAATAACTTTGGTCTACAGAAAAAAAAATCCATTTTTCAACTTTCACACTTCAGTTGGAAACAATCATAATACCTAAGGTATCTATAATAAACCACACCTACTACTAGTTAATAATTAGAGACCTAACCCGCAGCTAATTTTAGTTCACACAAAAAAGCTCCAGTATTTCAAGTTTCACATTTCGTACGCCACACGATAACTACGGTCAATTACAAACTTTGCAGATGGTCTAAGATCCCGCTATAGGACGACCTTCACCGAGCTGGTTAAAGGATGAAAAGTATTTTATATTCAATTAAATATGTCAATAAATATGTATATTGCAAATGGGTTGTCTAAAAATTTCAGTCCAGAATGATTAATTATTATACACTTTATTCAATTTAAATCTTAAATCTAAGTTTTTTACAATAGAAATACAAAAATATAAATATTATAAAAAACTTAAATCTAGGGTGCCGACGGCAGCGGGGCGGGGCTCAAGCTGCCGGTGGTAGGGGCTACAGAGAGAGGAACCTCCTGACAATGCGTGCCGTGTCCAGGATGACTGCCTAATTATTATTATTATTATTTTTTTAACTTTTCACTGGTTTTTGTTAATAGACAAATTCCATACTAATCGAGAGTATGAAGCCCATAGAATATGCAAACGTTAGGTTGAGTATTTTTTTCCCGTCACAACTCTTGGGTAGGCAGGTATAAACAGGTAAATCGATACTAGTAACTTGCACCAGTCTGGTTAATGAATTAAAGTTAAATTAAAATAAAGATTATTTACACATAAATATATTGAATTTATCTATTAACCAAACCAGTGAAATGTTAAAAAAAATATATTAATCAATCATATTCTTGACTGAATTTTTTTAGACAACCCATTTGCAATATATTTATTGACATATTTAATTGAATATTAAATACTTTTCATCCATTAACCAGCTCGGTGAAGGTCGTCCTATAGCGGGGTCTTAGACTAAGAGTCAAACTTTGAATCTACGTCAAACATTGTCCGTGGCCTTTTGAGAAGGTTCGCGATTATTTTCTCAAGAGATTAGTAGTCAATACGACTGTAAATTAATTAATCAAGTAATTTGAATACTAATCTCCTGAGAATATAATAGAGAACCTTCTCAAAAGGCTACGTACAATGTTTGACGCAGAGTCAAAGTTACCCACGTTGACTGTATCACAATCGGAAATACGTAATAGACCATCCCCGCTAATAGTTGACAATGAAACGAGACCGAAGCCGCAGCTAATTTTAGTCCGTATAAAAAAAGCTTCAGTTTTTCATCACTTTCACAGTCGAGTGAGCGATCAATTAACTAGTCTGTGAAAAAACCCTTGCTCTTTTGATTGCCACCAATTTAGGGGATTCGACATGCCATTGCGCTTTGTATATGGGCAGCCGAGTAATGCGGCGACCCTGGTGAATAAACTTCGATCCACTCGTAGCTAGAGTCTGTCCACTTATAATTCTATCGTGGCAAATAATAATAGTTAAAAAAAAAACTAAAAAAAACACGCTTCAAATTATTGTATTGTCATCGGTCCTCGATAAGTCTACAAAGTTTGAATGAAGTCTGACCATTTGAAGTGGGTCAAAATCAAGTCCAAAGGAGTCGGTTACAAACAAACAAACATGCGTACAGGCGAAGCTTATATATTATGTGAAGCTAATAAAAGATGAACTAACGTCTCAAAATATATACCTACTACTGTAATCTGTGGTCTCGACTGAACACAAGTATGTATATTAAAAGAAAAACAAAATACCCGATTGCAGAAAAGCAAGTCGTCGGTGCTCGAGACTAAGTAGCTTCTTGGCAACCAGGGTAATGTTCTTAGAATGTATGCATGTAAATAAATGTGTATGTTTTTAAGTTGCCTTCTACAGCCTAAGCGGCTTGACAGATTTTAATATGCGGGGTGTCGTTAGAGTTGTCTTCACTCCCCGAGTGACATGGCCTCATATTGTCATATTAAGCTACAAAATTCTCGCAACAACCAAAAATTGTATTTTGAAACTTCAAAATAAAAATTTACAAGGATCATTCTACACTTGCACATTTACTTGAAAATGTACATTCAACATCAAATCAAGCGTTTCAGTGACACTACGAAAATTACTCTTATACAATCGGGTGCCGAAAAGTTCTCGAATGGAGACTTCGGACCGGCAAGCGCAGCGTAGGAAGACCAGCAAGACAAGGTGGACAGAAGATATCTTGTGTCTGATATGATTATGATGAAAATAAAATAAAACACTCGATTCATCAGATACAGATACAGATACTTTATTGGTAAATATAACAATTTACAAGTCAAATTAACTAATTTCTAGAATCGAAAAATAATATAATATTAAGGTACACTAGAGGTACTTATAAATTTATCTGCAAGATATTCTGTAATGTCATAATATGCCCTGCTTTGCAGGAATATTTTTAGTTTATATTTAAATATATTGAAAGAAGCTGCGTTTCTGATGCTTTCCGGTAAATGGTTATATATGCTTGTACCACATATATACACAGTCATAACAGATTTCGCTAGAGAGTGAGCAGGTGTTTTAAGTTTATCTTTCTGTCTAGTATTATACGTATGGGTTGCGCCTAGTCGGTCAAACTTATCCAGGTTTAGCCATACAAAGGTGCAAACCTGATAAATATATATGGACGGTAACGTTAATATACCGAGTTCGGTAAAATATGGCTTTGCGGAAACATCCCATTTGACCCTTACGATGGTTCGGACAGCACGCTTTTTGAGTATGAGTGGTGGAGTATGAGTGTATCATCATCATCATCTCAGACACAAGAAGTCCACTGCAGAACATAGGCCTCTCCCCCATGGATTTCCAAAAAGACCGGTTGGAAGCGGCTTGCACCCAGCGTCTTCCTGCCACTTGTATGATATCTTCTGTCCAACTTGTGGCTGGTCTTCTTACGCTGCGCTTGCCGGTTCGTGGTCTCCATTCGAGAACTTTGCGGCTTGCATCCAGTGTTTTCCTGCCATTTGTATGATCTCTGTCCACCTTGTAGCTGGTCTCCCCATACAGCGCTTGCCGGTGCGCGGTCTTCGTTCGAAAACTTGCTAAAGTCGGCGTTTTTCGTACGTTTACGGATCTCGGATCAGAAAGAAGTTCTGATGCGATCTTGCAGAGACCCCGAGCATTTGCCTCAGCTCTTTACGCGACTTAGAGTTTCCTTTTAATATAAATCAATTTAATAGCACACATGTTTCAAGGATAATCCTAAAAAGAAACAACACATATTTCCGGGGAGGCGAAACTTTTATCACCGTCGCATAAATAATGCAGGCGCATTCTTCACGGTTCCCACGGCGCTGGCTCGTGTCCTTCTCATTGACATTTCCATGACGGCGCCCTTCGACTGATGTTACTTTTATAATTACGAATTGATTGGCAGTCGCTTTTTCTGTTGCAATTTTTCTTTCTATTTCTATGTGAAATAAATAAAAGATAATACATTTTTACTCCCGAGCTTTAGCGAGGCAGTAAATAGAAACCGAGTTACAATGGGTTTTTAGCGCCGTGTGTTACACTCTACTTTTCACTGCGATTGCGAGAAAATAAAATAATCCAATACAATAATTCAAAGTTTATTTTATCAAAAATGAAATGTACAATTTGTACAATTCTGGATATTTAACGAGATGTTTGCAAAGAGAATGTAAATATATTCCAAAGAGATTATTCTACTTTTGAATAAAGACTGTTTCGTGTATGTAGTCTCTTTGGTAATAGATAGAAATTTAATTAATAAATACTTTTTCCCCTAGAGCTTAAAATGCAATTTTTTCCCCGCTTTAGTACGCTACAATGACGGACTTTTTGAGCAAGAGGAGTGAAAAAAACTGTTTAGGTACAAGCTTTTATTAATGTAATGGAAAGTGTTTGCGGTGACTAAATAATTATAGTTTAAAAAGTAAAAAAAAAACGACTTCAAAATACGCTATTCGTTTACTTGGATAACATATTTTTCCAGTAATTTTGTTATAAAAACCAAAGACGAGAAAGAGAAACATAAAACAGGTGTCTTTTATGTTTTCTGTCTCACAATGAGGATGATGGTAGAAAATGCTACAAAGTCTCCTATCCTATTGTACAGCTTGTTACTGTGTACTTGTGTGCAATAAAGTGTTAAATAAATAAGAGAAAAGGCTATATCATATTCTAGCACATAACAATCAAGCTGTGGTTAAATGCTTAGCCTGACGTCACTAAACTCTTTGACGAACATTAATTTGTTCCACTAAAAGATTTAACTCGAACTTTTTTTAAGTATGTTTAACGCCTTAAAAGTACCAGGAGAACATGACACGCATGGAGTGAGCTGATTAACATTCCGCCTTCGAGCCGCCTTACAATGGGACCAGTTGTCTACACCATGTAGGATGAAAGTGTCGACGCGCGCGCGGCATACTTTATGAATGCTTTTGGGAAAGTCAGTGCACTCTCGCTACGATTTTTATCATTATCAGTTATCTTAATGGTTCCGATGTATGTTGCACTTGTGCAGTTGTTTTATGGGAGCCTGGTAAGAAGCTAAGTGGGTTTTAAATAAAACGAGTCAAGTACGAGTTGGTATAGTATACTGATGGTTCCGTATTTCACGAGTTAAAACTCTAGGCATCAGACCCTAGTATTTCGGAATACACGAACTTACATATTTACTTAAGTATTTAAAATTCAAGCCGGAAGATGTGTTTTTGGAAATCTATGGGGGAGATCTACATATGCCCAGTAGTGGGCATATGTAGATCTCCCCCATTCTTGGGCTGAGAAAATGATAATGGTTAGGTAGTAAGTAAGAATTCGTTTAAGAACTCGCGCTTCATCGGTTTTTACTAAAGTTTTGTTTTACTTCAGAACTAGCACTATGATGATTGCATGAAGGTATTACAGTTTCTATAAAATACTTAGCAAAAAAAACCGGACAAGTGCGAGTCAGACTCGCCCACCGAGGGTTCCGTACAAACTAGTAGATAAAAGGGGGAAATCATATATTTTTTATATTTTCCTTCATAAATCGAAAAATATTTAAAAACCTGTTTAAGCTTATTTATGCTAATGAAGCTCTATCATATGATACCCCACATGATACGGTTAAGGAATTTTAAAATTTGGACCCTCATTCCTTGCATAAAGACACAACTTTTTTGTGATTAAATTAAAAATGTCCAGTTTTCGGTTTTTTTCCTATATGTGTACTCTAACACAATGCTTATTGCCAAATTTCATTGTTCTAGGTCAACGGGAAGTACCCCATAGGTTTTGATTCCCTTGTGAGTGTCGAAATTTGTTACGAAGTTTTTAACGACATATTCGGCTGTAACTTTTTTTACGAAAACTGAGAAATTTTATTTTTCTTTCTGCAGCAAGAGACTATGGATCTGCTTAGATGGTTTTAATTTAAACACGATACCTTTACGCGTTCCCGATATAAAGGTTTTGACACCCGGACAGACAGACAAGACGGACAACAAAGTGATCCTATAAGGGTTCCGTTGTTTTCTTTTGAGGTACGGAACCCTAAAAAAATTGAATAAAAAAATATGTTTGTTGTTTCTAATTATCACTTTTTTACTATCACTTAATGATAAGGTCGCTATAATGTCACATAATGAAAATTAGAATTATTTAAAATCATGATTTGAAAGATACAAGTCGTTTTAAGGTAGATCTGACAAACAGCGGAGGCTTAGTGATAAGAGTCCATATGACAAGCTTAGGGTACGGATCTCTAAAAACTTTCTCGTGTGATAAATAACAGAAAGCCTTATAGGGCCTGTCCAAAATACATGCATTTCGTAGCAGATGATAGATCGGTGTTGTAGGTAGTAACTGCAGTAGAATAATATACAGTTTCTTTCAACAACAGGCTTTTATCAAATTTGTAGTCAGTTAAAAAAAATAACATCCTACGGGACTTGAACCCGCATATTCCAATCAGTACTTGGGAGCATTTTCCCAGTTTGGCTACAGGTGTGTCACGTGGGATGTACGAAGCTTTCGAAGTATTTTTGCTTAATTAAACCAATAAAACGTTGGTGGCGGCCCACCTGTAACACACGCTTTTAACTGACAACTTTGTAGATACTTCAGTATGGAAAAAACACTTCAAAAAATCTAATATATACACAAGTTTTTAAGTAAAAATCATAGAAGGGAATGAAGAAATTAAGTCTATATTGGGAGTTTGTGGCGCTGACGAAAGTAAATGTACAGTTTCGAACAGTTTTGACAATTACTTAATAGAGATATGGAAAAACTAGTATGTAATAAAAAATAAGCTACCAAGAGCGTGTCGTACCACGCGCGAAGTAGGGTTCTGTAGTTGCATATAAATTTAACTTAGAACTTAAAGTTTATCGACTATTACTCGTCAACTTGTAAAGTCTATTTATCTGTGATAGTTTTCCTTTTAATTTTATCGTATATATGCTATTTTTTCATATCTTCAAAGTCAACCTTTTAGTCGGTAGAGGGTGATAACACTTGAATCTAACAAAAATTATCACTTTGAAGCTTGATATTTTGCAAACGGATCCCTAAATTGAAAAATAATGTTCGCCCACCCCAATGTACTTTGACCAATCCAGCGATAGATAGCACACGATAGGGTTAGACGAGAAAAAAATATTTATTCCCCCTTTACATGCCTTGAGCAAAGCCTCGGACAGACAAACGGACATAGCGAAACTGCTCAACTTGTTTACTACTCAACCCTAAAAACTAGAGAATAGTCCTAATCGATAACATAAAAAGCGAAAGTACCTATTGCTATTATACTATATTATATTATACTAGATGGCGTTGTGTGAAATATCCTCCAATATTTATTTATTTATTATTATTATTACTATACTATATTATATTAATATTATACCTATTACCTAGGTACTTTCACTTTTTAAACAGACTTTTTTCGTCCTAAACAGTTAAAATATTCATAGCCACTATTTCTCTTTTTTTTTCCTTTGTTTCAATTTAATATTTAATACCTAAAATGTGTTTGCTCAAATGATGTATACATGCTTTGGACTATAGTCTGGTTTTGATCGATTGTGTTATCTTGTAAATTGTTGTAATGCAAGGCTATATTCTGTTTTGTATACTTAAATAAATAAAATAAAATAAACCGATTGTTATAAAATTTGGCATAGATATTGTGCTCGGCTCACTCGCACATTTTTCGGCTTCCGTAATAAGGGTGCCTCTTCGTGGGGCTAGTTAGTAGTTAGGTTAGTGTCGTCTGTCTGTCTGTCCTGCACTTAAACTTGTATCTTTCGAACGGAAACAGATACAATTCTCAAAATTGACAAGATTATAGGATTCCTTTGATGTTAATCAATTAGATATGTTTTTTGTCATTTTGAAAATGAAACACGTTCTCGGACATAAACGAGTGTCGCTAGATAACGTCACTTGTCACACTCGTGTCTTCGTCGATATAATGTTTACTTTACGAGTTTACGCACACTGGCGCACACTGCACAGTGATTTTGTTTTATCAAATTCCGCTAGATGGCGCTTTTATCAATATTTTCTTTAGATGGGTCTACCGTTTTATACAATGTTATATTTCTACTGTATAGAAAATATGTTAAATTACAAATATAAGTGTTGTTTTCGGTGTTTATATGTTGCATGGTACGGGTGCCGCGGTGTGCAAGCGAGACTCGCACTTTGCCGGATTTATTCTCTCCATCTACAGGCTTTCAAGGACAAGATTAAATCCTTCTCCGAGTGGAGAGATAAAAACCGTAGGAGGTTGGAATTCATTGTCAAAGCCTGAGAGCTATATTAATAACTTAATGCCCCCCTTGTACGTCCTCTAAGTACGCCCAACTTAGCAATGCTTAATTTAGTAACGATGTTGGCCTAAAAGCATTTAAAAATATCAACGGTACTTATTTTATAGAGGAGTATAATTAAATATTCGCTATTTTTGAAGTGTTTTACTAATCTTAAGTTTCAACGTCGCTTAATTGGTTTAAGTTTAAGCAAACAAGACTAATCTAAAGTTTCGACCACCCCAAGTGGTACTCCCGTGGCCAAAATGGTAAAGACTCGCAAGTAAAGATTGGAACATGCGTGTTCAAGTCCCGTCGGGTGTTTTTTTTTATCAGCCCTGTTTGTACCAACTGCCCCACTGCTGTGAACGGGCCATCTTCTCATTGTGAGAAGGGTAAGGCCATAGTCTGCCACGCTGGCCAAGTGCGGGTTGGCAGACTTCACACATCTTCAAGATCATTGAGAACTCTCAGACATATAGGTTTCCTCAGATGTTTTCCTTCACCGTTTGAAGTTGGCGGCAATCAACAATACGCACATAACTTTGAAAAGACAGCTAGTTGCGTGCCGTGGGATTCGACCCCAGGACCTGCGGATCGTAAGTCAGACGGTCTCCCGACTAGGCTGCCGGAAACTTGTCTTGCCGGAAACCGTCGGGTGTGATTTTTTTTATGTGTCTCTAAATTTTTGTACAATTAATATCAAAAGCAAAACCTCAATTACGTCTTTAAAACATTACACGCAGATTTTAACTATGTCTGTCAACTCTGTTTATTACCTTTTAACGATCAAATGGCTGAACCGATGGTTATGAAATTTCGTATAGATATAGCTGAGAACTTGGAGATGGACATAGGTTTTCATCACCATCATCACGGTTCACCATCACTATGCGGGTGAAACCGCGGGGCACAGCTAGTAATATTATAACAGCGAAATTAACTCTGTCACTTTTTAGGGTTCCGTAGTCAACAAGGGACCCTTATAGTTTCACCATGTCCGTCTGTCTGTCTACTGTCCGCGGGTTTGCTCAAATACTATCGGTAATAGAAAGCTGTAATTTGGCATGAACAGTATTAATCACGCCAAGAAAGACGTAGAATATTTTTAATTTTTTTAGTAACTCCCCTACATGTAACTACCCCATCTTGTGGAGTATCGTTGAATAGGTAATTTTAAAAAATGGGGTGGCGAAAAACAATTTTTGTTTTGCTTGCAAAAAATAAGCTTTGAAGTGTTTTTTTTTTGCTAGAGTCAAGTTTAAAGAAAAACAGTTTTCCAAATAAGCTGCCATATACATTCTCTAATTCTCTAATTCATTCTCTAATTCTAGATTATAAAGAATCTATCTAAAAATAGGGATCAAATGCTCCAGGAAGCGAGATTATCATCCCGCGCCGGGCACTAAACTTTTTTATATACCTTACCGGAAATCACTATATAAAAATATTTGTGACTCGTACGTAGGTACATACCTCGCGCAATGACCGTCTAAACGGCTAATAATAGTCTAGTATTAAACACTTCCATAGACTTGTCGCCAGGCTAACATAAGTGCAGTGAAAGTTACGCGTTACGCAAATGGGCGTATAAAGGGGGGGGGGGGGGTACCGTACCCCCCCCCCCCATAGCATCCGAAAAAGTTGTAAAATATTTGACAGATTAAGTTGTTTTTTTTTCTAACCTTCTCATAATAAGTAGCTAGTTGATAATGAAATATTGTGAAACGTATTATTAGTGATTACAACTTTTCGAGATATAGCGATAAATATGTAATATATACTTACTTGAATCATTATAGTAACAACATTCCAGTTTACAGTAACAACAACAGAAGTTTCCGGCAGCCTAGTCGGGAGACCGTCTGACTTGCGATCCGCAGGTCCTGGGTTCGAATCCCGCGGCACGCACCTCTGTCTTTTCGAAGTTATGTGCGTATTGTTGATTGCCGCCAACTTCAAACGGTGAAGGAAAACATCGTGAGGAAACCTACATCTCTGAGAGTTCTCAATGATCTTGAAGATGTGTGAAGTCTGCCATCCCGCACTTGGCCAGCGTGGCAGACTATGGCCTAACCATTCTCACAATGAGAAGATGGCCCGTTTCCAGCAGTGGGACAGTTTGTACAAACAGAGCTGATAAAAAAAACAACAACATTAGATACACGCTTGTCTCGGCACGGTCTTGGCCACTTATTTGGGAATTTATGCAAGCACAACATAATTCGCAGCAGTCACGTAAAACATTAACAAACTATTCTAGAAGCTTGTCCAACATCAATTAAGCGAATGGAAGACTTGTGATTGGCGAAATACTTTATTATCTTCGGTAGGGTGGTCGCCAAGTTGGACAGGTCACGCTCACGAATCCCTAATTTTCGCGCTAGGTGTAAACTTTAGTTGTTCTCAGACAAATACCCGCGCACTCACATGGCGGGGGCACGCCCGCGCCCGTGCCCCCAGATATATTAAATACCTTGCTTATTCGTCCACATCATCGTCTCCCAGCACTAACACGTTTGTCACACAAGCTGAGATCGGTATGGGTCAATTCATTTATTACGTAAGATGATTTTTGCCAGTTTTTGACCCCCTCCCTGCCCTATAGATAAGAAATAAGTTCAAAAACTAAAACCCGACTACAGAAGAAACAAGAAAATGTATGTAGTAAATATTTTATTGTATTTCTTACATATTCATAGTGGTGTTCAGAGTTTAACCGTGGTCCTATGCCACCTACTGTACAAAACAATATATTCTGCAATATAGCATACGACCACGGTTATCGCAGTGTCTGTGTGCCAAAGTAAATGTTTGTTTCTTTCTTTCTTTACTAATTCGTATTTTGTAGATAATCAAGGTAATGAATTTAAAAAAAAAAACGGCCAAGTGCGAGTCGGACTTGCGCAAGAAGGGTTCCGTACCATTATGTATAAAAACGGCAAAAAAATCATGTCTGTTGTATGGGATGGCCCCCCTTAAATATTAATTTTATTTTAATTTAATTATTTATGAAAGTGAATAATATAATTCAATATTCTGTGAATATTTCAAGCGTCTACCTGTTGCCGTTATCAATATCGAGCAAAAACGAGCAAAAAATCACGTTTGTTGTATGGGGAAGCCCCCCTAAATATTTAATTTATTCTGTTTTTTTTAGTATTTGTTGTTAATATAGCGGCAACAGAAATACATCAACTGTGAAAATTTCAACTCTATAACTATCGCGGTTCATGAGATACAGCCTGGTGACAGACGGACGGACAGCCAGCGAAGTCTTAGTAATAGAGTCCCGTTTTACCCTTTAGGTACGGAACCCTAAAAACAAGCAAAATGAAGCCACCAACACATGACTGTATAAGTAGGCATCTGGGCATGTGAAATAGAAGATCTATAGAAATTAACAGTTCTCTAGAAACTCTTTTTTTTAGAAACCGTGAGAAGACTATGTTTCAGTTTTCGGTAGAATGGGCACGCAGTCGTCGTGAGAAATACTGAAAAAGTGGACTGAGCAGACCCCAAAACGAGAGGATGTTCTCAATTCGTCTGTAAATATGTGAGAAATGATTTTGTTTATTTAAGGAGATTTAAAAAAAACCAATCACAAGTCTTCCATTCGCTTAATTGATGTTGGACAAGCTTCTAGAATAGTTTGTTAATGTTTTACGTGACTGCTGCGAATTATGTTGTGCTTGTATAAATTCCCAAAAAAGTGGCCAAGACCGTGCCGAGACAAGCGTGTATCTAATGTTGTTGTTTTTTTTATCAGCCCTGTTTGTACAAACTGTCCCACTGCTGGGAACGGGCCATCTTCTCATTGTGAGAAGGGTTAGGCCATAGTCTGCCACGCTGGCCAAGTGCGGGTTAGCAGACTTCACACATCTTCAAGATCATTGAGAACTCTCAGACATGTAGGTTTCCTCACGATGTTTTCCTTCACCGTTTGAAGTTGGCGGCAATCAACAATACGCACATAACTTCGAAAAGACAGAGGTGCGTGCCGTGGGATTCGAACCCAGGACCTGCGGATCGCAAGTCAGACGGTCTCACCACTAGGCTGCCGGAAACTTTAAAAAATAATATATAATATATATATTCACATACTATTGGCAACGGAGTAGTGAAAAAAAAAACATATATTTTGCTACTCCTCAGCCAAGTTAGAGAGAAGATATCTTTTTAACACGCTTTTATTAGGTCGACCTGTATGTAACTAACTATGCAATGAAATCTAAGGTAACTAATTTAACCATCTTCCAAGGATCGTAGCGTCATGAAAATTGGCAGCTGTATGTAGTTCTGATGACAATACAATAATATGGTACTGTCGAACTGATCTGATGATGGAGCCGGAAGATATGAACTAGAACTTCATGATGGAACATCGTATCATAGCTGTGTTTGGATTTGTTAGAAAAGTCTTGTAATGAATTTTGACCATAATAATTTGTAGCGTGTTTTTTAGTTTTTTAAACTGTAATTTATTTAAGTAAATCTTTTTAAATTTAAACATTTTTCCTAACCAAATATACAAAATCATCTCTTATTTTTCTAATTTTCCACTCAGTGATTTTATGTTTAAAAGTTGGCCAAATGCGTGTCGGGTCATGCACAAGATAGGGTTCCGTAGTTGCACTTTACTATGTGCAGATTCAGATTTAGTATACGGCTACTTGTTTCACACTATGAACATATTGATTGATTTTGCGATTTAAATGGAATTTGTACGAAATTTGCCGCTCTAAGTACATTTTATGACTTGTTTGTCTATAACTTCTTAACATGTAAAGCCTACTTACCCGTGATAGTTTTCCTTGTAATTGTATTATATATACTTATATACTAAATAGCATGATTTTTTCATACTTCCAAGGTCAACCGTTCAGCCGGTAGAGGGGTGGGGAGGGAAAACTTAACTCTAACAAAAAATATAACTTAATATTTCGCAAACGAATCCCTTAATTAAAAAATGGTTTTCGCACATCCCAATGTTTTTTGATTACCTATTCAACGATACCCCACACGATGGGGTATATGAGAAAAATAATCATCCCCAGTTTACGTGTACGGAAAGTACCTCAAAAAAAATCTAGATTCTATTCTATCATCTTGTTGGCGTGATACTCATACGTAATTATAACTTTCTAGTATTTACACTCTTTGCGCTAAGCCGCGGACGGACGGACATGGCCAAACTATTTAAAGCTCCGTAGTTGACTACGGAATCCTAAAAATGAGATGTGGGAGAGAGATAACTGCGCGTTTCAAGCCCACCCTAAAGGATTCGCTTAACGCGCGCAGCTATCTCTCTCGCGCATCACAACCTTTTTAAACATTTAAAACCATTGAATAGGGATATTAGAAAAGTGAGAGGCGAATTTGTTTAAGATAGGAGAAATATTTTAAAACAAGTTTTTCTTCGATATCTTTAAATTGGCTGAGGAATTAGAAAATGTTTTTTCTAATTCTCTCGTCTAATATACCCCAATCTCTCAAGTCGAAAGTTTAGGACCAGTGTGTGTTACCAGTGATGATATATGGCACTGAAACGTGGTCCCTATAAATGATATCTTATTAAACATTTGTTTTAAATGTTTCTCCTATCTAAATAAACAAATTCGCCTCTAACTTTTCTAATATTTCTACTCAATGATTTTATATTTGGCTGGCTTTGTGGCTCAGTTGGTAGTATGTCTACCTGCTAAGCTGTAGGTCGTGGGTTCGATCCCCACCCAGGGCAGACATTTGTGTGATGAGCGTGGATGTTTGTTCTGTTATTGGGTGTTTCTATGTATCATATGTATATATGTAGTAAAAAAAAGTATCATATGTATTCTATCAGGCATCTAGTTCCATGGTACAAGCTTTGCTTAGTTTGGGCTAGATGGTGTTGTGTGAAATGTCCGCAAATATTTATTTATTTATTTATTTATATGTTTAAAAATATATATTGTGATGCGCGAGAGAGATAGGTGCGCGCTTTAATCTTTACCTTAACAGGGAAAACCCAATATCACTGTTATGTGATCACAACAAGCCCATTCATTTGGATATGTGAACTTCCAAAGTGCAAAGTGTGATTCATTGCAATTCACGTGAAACTGTCCGCACAACAGAGACGATTTTAGTAAGCACCCCGTATAGTTTAGGTATATAAAATTGCACTATATATTTACGCGTCCAGCGTTCGTCACACTTGTTGTTTGTTATTATTGTGTCATATAAAATTGGAACCAAATGGACGTCATTGATATAAAACACATAACACATAAAAGCATAGTACGTAATTGCACATGAGGTAAAAGCACGCAAACGAACTTTATATATATTTTTTTTTTTTTAATATACATTATAGATCTACGATTGACCACCAACCAACTCGCCTGATGTTAAGCGACGGTGTGGTCAAGGATGGAGCTCGTCGATCTATCTATATATTCAGCCTGTAACCATCCACTGCTGGGTATAGGCAACCTCCCGTTCACGCCATCCATTCCGGTTCTGAAATCTGAGCGAGTCTCATCCAGTGACATCCGGCGTGCCTTGCGATACCAAGCGAACTTTACTTTTACTTCCAAAATTATTAACGCAAGCTTGGCTCGCACTTGACCAGTTTTTAGTATCTGTTGTTATAATTCAGACTTAACCATATACGGCCTTACCGGAAAACGTTACTCAACTTTAAGCAACACTTACGGATTTACTAGACGCGCGCAGCTATCTCTCTCGCGCATCACAACCTTTTCAAACATATTATAAAATCATTGAATAGGGATTGTTTTGATTTTGTTTATTTAGACACGAGAAATATTTAAAAACAAGGTTTTCTTCGATATCTTTTAAATTGGCTGAGGAATAAGAAAAATAATATCGTTTTTTTTTCTAATTCCGTCGCCAGTATAAATGATATCAGATTAAAACTTTTTTCTAAATGTTTCTCTTCTAATAAACAAATTTAACTCTAACTTTTCTAATATCCCTATTTCCTACTCAATGATTTTATATGTTTAAAAATGTTGTGATGCGCGAGAGAGATAACTGCGCGGTTTAATCTCGACCGTAACATATTTGACTGGCCTTGTGGCTCAGTTGGTAGTGTGTTTACGTCTACCTGCTGAACTGAAAGGTCGTGGGTTCAATCCCCACCCAGGGCAAACATTTGTGTGATGAGCATGGATGTTTGTTAAATAGATGCAAAATGTCGCTAATACACGCGCACATTTGATTGGTAGATGTTTCTATAGTGTAATTTTTATTGCACTTGAGTTATTGCTAAGATTACAGTGTTTATCTACTTTGAGAGTGGTGACGGGATAAATTCTAGCCTAGCAATACTCCATGGAAACTAACAAAATGTATGAAATAAAGATATAACACGAAAAAAAAAAACTGGGCGTCTACCTAAGTAGGTACGTAAACCAACTATTTTTGAGGTCGGTGTCTATGGAGGCCTTAGTTGATGATAGTTATTTAATTTGAAATATCTTCATATATTTTATTTTCTATGAAAAATCCCACTCTTAAATACAGTTATATTCCCTTTGTAATGTACCTACATCATAACCTGTGATTAGCAAGAGTTAGTGCATAGAATTCGCCCTATTACATAGGACCAGTTAGTGTTAAAATTATAAAGTGATTATGCCACGTTTAAATTGTAAATAAAATGTACAATGTATTAAGGAAACATGATTTTTACGTATAATATAGATTTTTTTTTCACTAACCAGTTTGCCACTCATCTATACAAATAAATAATTGAAATCAAATAGTTTTTGATATGAGTTCAAATCGGACCTACGAAAAGAGCATCGGGGCGTTTCTTTATGGTCCGAATCGACCTATTCCAAAATATGTCTTGGGCCATTCGCACCGCACCAACCACTGCGGTGCGAATCGGCCCATTCAGAAACAGTACATGGGCGATTCGCACCGCGGTTCGAATCACATGCGGTGCGAAACGCCGAAGTACCCGTTTGGGCTAGATGGTGTTGTGTGAAATGTCAACAAATATTTATTATTATTTATTTATATTTTGTCAACTTCTCGCTGACACGTAATGATACTAGCGGAAAGAAGACAGAGAATTGAATACGTTCGTTAAAGTTAAGTAACGTTTTTCGATAAGGCCCTAAATCTTGGTAATTTTGAGCCTTTCATATCAACGTTTGCACGCTCAATCCATGACTACTACGAGTCCCGCCTGAATAGTAAACAAAATCGCATTCAGACTGAATGAAATGAAAAAAAAAAACCATGACATTGTCATTTCGTCATCATCATCTCAGCCATTAGAAGTCCACTGCTGGATCCCATGCCTTCCCCATGGATTTCCAAAAAGACCGATTGGAAGCGGCTTGCATCCAGCGTCTTCCCGCCACTTGTACAGGGTCATCTGTCCATCTCGTGGCTGGTCTTCCCACGCTTCCTAGTTATTTCAATAATATTAATTTGCCTATTGGTGCATTGACCCCAATACGTCAGTAAAGTTCAATAAAGAAAAAAGTTATTATATAATTACTGCTCTTGGTTGTTAGTTTTTGACGTGATAACGTCTTATAAATCGATGAACACCGGCTGCACGCACGAAAGTGTCACGTTCCGACTGGGCCGTGCGTAGAAGCGAGAGCACGGAACAAGCGATAGAGAGGCACGATCGGGCTACGCGTTTGGCTTGTGACGCATCGTTATCACGTAAAATTATTGTCCGTAAACCGACTTTACAGACAACCATTTTTTTTTTATAACTCGTACGAAGTCGCGGGGATAAGCCAGTGCACAAATAAAATCAACCAATTATATAAATAATTCACGATAATAATAAACGCAGGAACGTATTAGATAACTAATCATTATTGTATAACAATATCCTGTATTAACAGAATCACCTTTATTTTTATACTGATTGTGATAAAATGTTTATTTTTAGCATAACTGGTTGAGTACATAGATAAACTTCCATTCTTTAATTTTGCTGAATGAATTTATCAGAAGCAAAAGTAGCAAAAAACTTGACGTTAATTAATAAAGTTTAAAAAACTGAAAAAAAACAGACTTCAAAATACTCAATTCGTTTACTTGGACGATATATTTTTCCAGTTCTTTCGTTCCATTCTTTAATTTTGCTGTTAAGGAATTTATCAGAAGCACAAGTAGCAAAAACACTTGACGTTCATTCTGAAAAAAATATACTTCAAAATACTGAATTCGTTTACTTGAACGATATATTTTAAAGTTATTTCGTTATAAAACCAAAATACTGAACCGGTTTTTATAAAATGTATATGGGACCACCTCTGAAATACACAAACAAAAAATAATCATCAAAATTACTGAACAGACATACAAAAAAGCATAATATAGTCGAATTGAGAACATCCTCCTTTTTGGAAGTAGGTTAAAAACTAAACCTGACGTTATCCTTTCTTCCGTGCTGAACTGGGAGAAAAAGAAAAACATAGAACGTGTCAGCTGCTTCTCTTCCCGGGCATACTGTAAAGGCCAGGTAAGGAACTTGAGGGAAATTGGCGATTATGTAGGCGATAGTTTGACCCCTTGTCACTGTAAGGCAATTAATAAATCTTATCATCTGATACCTTCTCCCTTCTAACCCTCTAACCAAATCAAACGTTTCATGATTCAGATCATGAGGCCGTTTGACGTCACACATCTTTGACACTCTGCCTACCCCGTAAGGGAAAATAGTTTTTTTTTTAAATCTTTATTTTAAGTGCTTTATCGCATAGCGAAAATGTCGCACTAGGAAAATAGGATTGTATGTATGAATTGGCGATTATGTAGGCGATAGTTTGACCCCCAATCACTGCAGGCCAAATAATAAATATTATCCTCAAAGAGGGTATCAACCCTCTCCCTTCCATCTAACTCTCTAACCCCGGTCAAATGTGACGTCAAACGGCCTCGTGATCTTTGACACTCTACCTACCCCGTAAGGGAAAATAGGATTCTATGTATGAATTGGCGATTATGTAGGCGATAGTTTGACCCCCAATCACTGCAGACCAAATAATAAATATTATACTCAAAGGCCTTATCCTCTCCCTTCCATCTAACTCAAATACAAATACAAATACAAATAATTTATTCATAACGCCCAAGTTACAAGTCAAGTTCATAATAAATCATGTGAAAGGGTGGTTGACAAAACTATTTTGATATTAATAATTCATTAATTAATTGGCTAAAAATAATAATAATATATCAAAAAATATCATAATAGTCAAAAATAATAATAATATAGAATAATAATCATAATAGTAAAAAATAATAATAATCAATAATCTCTTAATTTTAAATAATCGCTAATGTCATAAAACATGTGTTCTTGCAACCAAATTCTCAGGTTGGTCTTGAAGCATGCTTTGGAAGGTGCGTCTCGAATAGATGCGGGTATGCGATTGTATATCGCAGGCCCTAACATGTATACGGATTTCTCCGACTTGACGAGACGGTGCGATGGCGTTACAAGTTGGTCTTTCTTTTTATTGCTACGCAACTGCAACGTACCGTGAACGCCCCTTCGCTGAAATTTATCTAAGTTTTCGTGTGTGAACAAGGCTATTCGATAAATGAACTCACATGGTAAGGGCAAGATATGAAGCTCTTTAACTCTCTAACCCCGGTCAAATGTGACGTCAAATTCTTATTCTTTTATGTTTTCAAATTTTTATTTTTTTATGTTTGTTACCTCAGAACTTTCGACTGGGTGAGCCGATTTTGATGATTATTTTTTTATTTGAAAGCTGGTGCTTCCCGCGTGGTCCCATTTCAATTTGGTCCAGTTCTGACAATGGCATCCATGAGAAGCCGGTTGCTTCAGTTTTTTAAACTATAATTATTTTATTCATTAAACATTAAATCTAGATATTGGTCTACCAAGGATCGAAGGAAAGGAAAAGAAAATTCGTTAACGATTTAAGGGCACTTATATATTTTTCAAACATTTTCAACTGAATACTGACCAAACTAATTTAGACTATTTTTATAACAAATATAAGTTTAGAAAACTCAAAAACACGCAACAAAATAAAACGGCTGAACCAATTTTGATAAAACATAGCTAAGAATACTCTCGATGAAATCCTCTTTCAAACAATAAAAACTTGATCAAGATCGGTCCATCAGTTTGAGAGCTACAACGCCACAGACAGACACACAGATATGACACCTCAAACTTATTTAACACCCCTCTTTTTGCGTCGGGGGTTTCCTTCCTCCCGCGAACAAGCAAAATGTGGAATGTCCTTGACCTTGCTAGCAAAGCAACAGTAATGTCACTGATATTGCAGTAGTCCATAGGCGACGGTTATCAAGTGATAACCGTGGTGATGGTAAACACCATCAGGCAAGCCGTTTTTGCTGCATCTTTGATTTTTTTAAAGGCAGATGAGTCGCCCTTTGGTAATCGATAACCGACGCCTATGGACAACTGCAACATCAGTGGCCAGCAAGGAAACAGCGAGTGCTTTGCTAGCCCAGAGAGGTCTTGTAGACACCCTTTTTAAAACACTCCTAAGGAAGGAAATTTCATTTGCGTGTGAGCGGGACAAAGGAGCGAGAAAATCTGTCTGTGGAATTGGAAGGAATTGAAAGTGGAATTTCCAGTTATGCGAAATGGGGGTGAGTTAACATTGACTAGTAAAGCGTACAAAATAAATAAAAAAAATTGTATTTGTTTTGTAGAAAATATTTTTTGTTTGTATTGCAATTGATTTTGTTCTGTTATTTTTATATACTTAAATGGGTTGATTAATAGTGCGACAATGCAACTTTATGAGCAGATTATATAATTATTTTATTGACCATACACAAATATTATCGATTTCTGCGGTATGCCGAAATATTAACAAGTATCTGTAAAATACCCGACTGCAGCAAAGCAGTTTCTGCAGTCTAACTTACGATTTCGCTACGCTTGATACACTGTTGAGTGGACGTTTTATCATTTTATGTGAGAAAGTATGCGTAAAATCGCTGTAATCGATTCACATTCCTGTTGCGTACTGCAGAAGACTGGAATTCGTTGCCGCCATCTCTGTTTCCTGAGACCTACAATCTTGGAATTTTCAAGGCTAGAGTGAATAGATATCTTTTAGATCAACGAGCTCCATCCTCGGCCACACCGTCGCTTAACATCAGGCGAGTTGGTGGTCAATCGTAGATCTATCTTGTATAAAAAAAAATGCGCATTCTTTAGAATAATTCTAGTAAAATCACTTGTTTATTACGAAATAGTTCGTTAGAGGTTACGAAAAAACGCGAGATATATTATTATTATTACAAAAAATAGGTATAGCCTATGACAGTCTGGAAGCATAGACAAATCTAATGACATCTCGCACATCAAAATCGGTCAAGCCGTTTAGGCTGTAGGCTATCATATAGAAACATACATACATACAAACATACATACACCCAAATAGATTACCCTCATTCTTACGCAGTCGGGTAAACAAAAGAACAGTCCCGATACAGAGATCGAAGATAGGCTGTCAGATCAGAATCCCTAGTTGTGACAAAAGTGAGTTTTACAAAACTTCTGCACATACTTTCTCGCAAAAAACGTACACTCAACATCATAACATCAAGTGTACAGTTACACTATAGAAACAAAATACGCAATTCGTTTACTTCGCTGAGATATTTTTTCCAGTTATTTTGTTATAAAATCAAAGTACTGAAACGATTTTGATAAAAATTCTATGGGACCACCTGGCAAGTATACCCTTTCAAACATAAAAGAAATTTCAAATCGGTCCAGGGGTCTTCGAGTAATCAGGGAACATACATAAAAAAAAAAGATTCCTATGAATTGAGAACCTCCTCCTTTTTTAAAGTCGGTTAAAAACTAAAAAAACAATCCCACCTCATTCCCACATTACAAGCTCACAATATGTAAACCAACATCTCAATCTGGTACGCAATGTGATGACAAAAAGTTTATTGCCTTCATGTACATCCGCACTGTTTATTTGCATGGTAAAATCTATGCATATCGTAAAATCGGTCACGGGACTCACACCGCCGTTTTATTAGCGAATAGTCTGGGGAACATTGTGTGTTTAAACTTTGCTATGGGTTTTGATGCAATTTTAGACATTGTAATTTTTTTTCTTTTTAGGGTTCCATACTTCAAAAGGGAAAAACTAAACCCTTATATGATCACTTTGTTGTCTGTCTGTCTAGTCCGTCCGTCCGGGTGTCAAGACCTGTATCTCGGGTACGCGTGAAGGTATCGTGTTGAAATTAAACCGTACGCAGATCCATAGTCTCTCGCTGCAGAAAGAAAAATCAAATTTCTCAGTTTTCATAAAAAGATACTAAACTTACAGCCGATTATATCGTAAAAAACGCACATTTCGACACTCACAAGGGAATCTAAACCTATGGGTACTTCCGTTGACCTACAACTATGAAATTTGGCAAGAAGCATTGTGTTATAGTACACATATAGGAAAAAATCCGAAAACTGGACATTTTTAATTTAATGTTAAAACAAAAAACAAAAAAATAGTGTTTTTATGCAAGGAAATGAGGGGTCCAAATTTTAAACTGAATTAACCATATCATGTGGGGTATCATAAATTATGAAAGAGCTTAATTAGCACAAGCTAAAACCGATTTTTAAATATTTTTCGATTTATGAAGGAAAATATAAATAAATATATAATTTACCCTTTTTATCTACTAATTTGTACGGAACCCTCACTGGGCGAGTCTGACTCGCTTGTCCGGTTTTTTTATGAGTGAGTTGTTATACGTAAAAAGTATAGTCTAAATAATTAAATTGCAAAATACTCACTTTTTTATTTTGAGTGAATTGGTTTCTTCCATGTAAACCACATTCCATTAAAGACTGCAATGTGGCTTAAAATCAGGTGAGTTAGGAGTCAAGTGCAAGCCTTAAGTAATATAAATTATACACATTTTATATATTTTTATTTTATATGTGTTAACGTATGCGGAGACATGTAAATAGAGCTAACGTATGCGTAGACATGTAAATAGTTTAAGTACATTAAGTCAAAATAACTCTGTTTGTTTCCCAAATAAAATAAAAGAATATTTCATTACTATTGATTAATTATTTGAAATATAATTTTATTTTAATTGATTTTATTGACATAATTATGTATGTATACAATTCTTTATACATAAATATTTATCAAGTTGTATTGTTATATTTTTGTTTTATGAGTTGTCACAAGCTTTGGAGTACAGCTGTAAGCGTGACAGTCATTTGTAAATTAATATAAATAAATTAATACATGAAATAGAACTTAAAATAAATAAATAAAAGTTTGGAGAGCAGGTGTTTTGGGACTCGGGAGTGTTGCCAATATAGAAACCTGTATTACACAATAATCTTATCCAGAATAGGGTTAAAATACAAGATTTTTTTGGACAAAAACCATAGAAAAGTTTCGTCTTTAGAATAACTCTAGTAAAACCACTTGTTTATACCGAAATAGTTCATTGGAGATTATAAAAAAATCGCATTTTTTTTTTGCAATATGTATTAATATTATTACAAAAAATATAGCCTATTAACTCACTCTCTCTCTATATCACTATATCACATATCACTCTGGAAGTGAAGATGAATATAATGACACCTCGCACATCAAAATCAGTCAAGCCGTTTAAGCTGTAGGTGATCATATAGAAACATGCATGCCCACATAGATAGATATATATACTTACTACATATAAACATACATACACTCCAAAAACATAGCCCTCCTTCTTATGCAGTCGGGTAAAAACAATTGAGATGTTTTATTTATGTAATTTGCCCAATAATAAGAGATGTTTTCCTGATTTTTTGTTTCAATTGCTCTGGTTGTGAAGGTGGTTTGGAAATTCTATTTTCCTGTGATTGGAAACATGAATGGCAAGTGAGGCTACACTGTCTGTCCTACACTTACACAGCTGTATCTTAATCTGTAATAGATAAAGCTGTAATAGATACAAGTCCTAAAATTGGCAAACTATGAGTATAGAGTTCACTTTGATGGAAATCAACAAATAATAGTTAAATAAGAATATAAATATATGAATATGCATACTTCATTTTAAGTGGAAAAGACAGTAGAAAAACAATTTGGCTACCCTTCACACTATGCCTGCCTTATAGAAAACGTGATATAGTACAGCAATTTCATATTCAAAGATCCTCCGCGTAAATTGAGAATCAATGTGTCAATTTGATCTAAATATCATATTACATGACTTGACAAATATCATACAGAAAATATGATCTGTTCCAAAATGTTTGTGAGCACTACAAATGAACAAAATATCACATTTTTCTGAGCTAGACTAATCGTCATGATATGCATGATCTTTTTACTAGTGACTAGAGCAATTCAACCTTTTCAACCAATAGTGTTAATGTTAATATAGATATCCAACCTCTTTACTGTTAATGCAGATACGTTTGATCTCTTTCAATATTAAGATGTAACTTATGTTCCATTTATGAATATTTTTCTTGATTATGTTCAATTACCAAGCAAGGACAAGGTGTCTGTAAAATAATGGTTAGAGATGTAGTAAGAAGTAATGTCTCCAATACTGAGTATGTTGTTTGGATTAGAAAAGATGATGTTATGACGAAGTTTAGACATGTATTATGCAGGCTTTTACGGTACTAGAGCCGTATTTTTTGTGCTGAAACTTATCGTATGAGCAAAAGAAGGTGGTACAAGGTTGAACTCACCAGCAGGTGGGTGTGGCGTTATCCACGGTGTCCTGATTGGCCTGCGAAGGAGACTCTGCTCCCCGCGCGCCACCCGCCACAGACGAAGCCGTGGTGACGCTGTCCTGTCTCACTGCGACCGCATCATCACACTACAAGCACGCGCGCACCTCTGTCACGATACCACTGACACTAGTTGCATATCTACTCCAAACCGCGCACTACACACACTGCACAGCCCCCGAAACTCACCGCTGCTCGCTTCTACAGCATCCCATACATCAGATCACGCCCCGAAACCACAACACAGCGGTAGAAATCCACTGAAAAATGGCAACCTTTACCAACACTGAAACTGTCCGAAACCACCGCACTCACAAGTCCACCATATAATACTGTAATATTTATAAACTTTCACGGTTTAATTATAGACCAGACGTTACTATTAACGTTTGAACATAAGTAAAAGCTAAGAAAATAATATTTATAAATAGCTCTAGATTATTTTGATACAAATCTATATCGGTCTATCACTGAATACACACCCCTGAAACGGGTGGCGAGGATCCTCTTCTATCTCTTTGCGATACGTTTATCATATGAAAATTAGCACGGACCAGTTAATAAGGCTACAATTAAATGACCTACACCCTGATAACTACAAAGACATTTTGTAGCAATGACAGCGGATCCGTATCGGCTTCACAGACAGAACATATAAAAAATCAACATGTCGCCTCCCTGTGATGTGATATTGCAAGATGTTTTATCATTGACACTGAAATCGAGATAAAGGGGCGTGGTCAATCAGACTCGATTGAATCGATTTGAATATTGATCCGTTCTATAAATCATCCCTAAACAGTATTAGTTTGTTGAAATAAATTTTGACTAAACATGAAACTAAAAACGTAATATTAAAATTTAAACGAAATACTGTCAATGTGGGTAACTTTGACTCTGCGTTAAACTTTGGACATGGCCTGGTTTAAAGATTCTTGATTTTTTTACCAAAAGATGAGAAATTAAATTGATTGATGAATGCGTGAGTTGTAGTCGCCAAACATTATAAATGTTAATTTATGCATAAAGTTGACAAATGTGATAGAAGTTTTAAAAGTTTTCCACCATTTTCTAAAGACAAGAAATTGTGACTGAAAAATTTATGTCCAAGATTTCGAATTTAATTATACAAAACTTGTTTCAATCCCATGAGTTTTATTTAATATTGATAAAACATAGAGCTATCTTACCGCTTTAACCAATATTTCTTGGTCTTATTTAGTTTTACTACGTAAAAAATGATAATTTTTGTTAGGGTCAAGTGCCTCTCCCCCTCTACCAGCTAAATGGTTCTTGTCGAATAGGTATGCTGAAAAAAATCCAGCAATTCATTTCATTTTAAGTAGGTTTTACAAGTTAACGAGTAATAGTCAATCAACTTTGCTTAGCTAGAATATTCTTAGTATCAAACAACCCTATTTTAAGTACGCATAATATTGACATAGACATAAATTGTGACATGGAACTACAAAACCCTACATTGCGCGTGGCCCGGCATGCACTTGACCGATTTTTTAAAATTGTTTTTAGTTAGTACATACCTGAAAAATAGTCTTCTAAAAACCAAACAAAAGAGAACTCAAGAACATAAAGAAAATAATAGGTATGTAGTATATGGAAGGGGGTGAATCTTTTTTTAATTAGATATTACTCACTATTAATCTTAGAACTTGTATTTGATAACGAGGTCATTCAACACTAAATTATTGTAGATTTTTTTGGCTGTATTTGATTTATTAGAAATCATTGCATTAGTAAAAAAATGCAATTAAACTATTTTATTTTTTCCGCTCGTTTTAGCTCAAAGTTTTAAATGGCATTTCCCATGAAAATGAACATGATTGAATATGACAAATTGATTTAATTTGATAGATCTATGTGTTTACATCAAAAAAGTAAAATAAATCCAACCTAAATTACGTAAATCACCGTTTATGAAGATTTTCCGCTATTGAAATGAACGGGAGTCAATTTTACCCAAGTTCGCGTTTAACTTTGACCAGCCATATAAACGCGATTTTCTTACTTATTTTTTATACTATTGGACTTGTTACTTCTTTACTTTAAAATTGACCACGAAAGAACACGCTTAAATAAGTAAAATACTATTAGACTCATACATTAATACTCTGATATCGTCAAAAATATGAAAAAGTGTGCGCAAAGTTACCCACGCTAACAGTATTTCATTTCTTTTTAGTAATTTTATGAATACGTTTCAAATAAATAGATATATGAAGGAAAATAAAATCAAATAAGTACAGAATAAAAATTAGGCAATATTTCTAGCTTAGTTTTGTTTTGTTAGCTTTGTTAGAAAAATGCTTTTTAATTGTATAATTTAAGCCCTGATTTGTGTTACATTTTAATTAGTTGTGTAATATTGACGATTTCTATAAGCAAAAAAATGGTTGAAAACAAAAATAAACTGTATCTATTAAAACTATTACCGTTATTAATATACTTGTCTAAATAGTTTCAATTCGATAACGATTCTAACATCCCACAATCGATACAATAGGTTAATCGATATACAATCACATCTTACAATGGACATCACTATGCGTCTATTGATTGATTGTCTATGGTTTTATCAAAGCATCAACGTTAATAATTTTTAAATGTCAGTGCCACTTTTTTTTTTGTTTTGTATTGGACCCGCTTTAAATCATTTGCCAGTGTCAAGTATTAGGTTTTTTCAAGTTTCTTGAATAAAGCAAGTTGTAAATGTTCTAGTAACAATCTAAGTCACGTATACAGTCAATTTATAAGTCAAGTCCTGCTTTAGTAAAGTGATGGCGACTTTACTAGAAGCTTCTATGGAGTTGTGCTGACAACGTAAAATCACACGTTTCACTGCTTTATTTTACTTGCCCACACTCACGCACTTTATCGAAAACTTAATGAATAAAACACACCATTTTTATAGCATTAATAATCAAAATAACACAAATTTAGAGCCCATACAGCCATTGACCATAAAATAAAAGATAAATGACTATCTGTGCATAAAATACATTCAAACCACAGACCGCGCTGTGTCAAAGAAAATAATTGTGGCCTGTGAACGTTGCCATGGCCGTAGGCAGGGGGGGGGGGTTGGGGGGTCCACCCCCCCCCCTGAAATCCTGGCCACTATAAAAATTCTTCCAGGCTTCAATAATTTTATAAAATGCTTAAAAAAGTTTCGCGCTCGCTTCACTCGCGCATGATTGTTTCATATTGATCTTTATTTGTATTGATCATTAAAGTGCAGTGAACTTTCTAATACGAGCAAATAATTCACTTAAAATAGCCACTAACCAAAAATTTTTGCGCGTTCTTGTAGGTATGTTTGTAATTTTCTATAAAGTCATATATTTATATTTAGGATTATTAAATTGGCAATCAATGCGTTCAAATAGTTGTATTTATAATTTTTGATAGCGTTAAGTCGCTCTTTTCCAGTCGGGTATTACCATTTAACACAGTTACTTGTTTGATTCATCTGGTCCACGAAAATCTAGGACTCGCTAAAACGATCAATGAATCAAATCACTTCCATGATTTAATATTAAAAACCTTTAAAAAATACTTTTATTTTGACATTTATTATTTATTTTATTTTATTTTAAAAGGAAAACTTACAGCTAACTACATACATTAGAAAGCGTATATAAAAACGGAAGGCCAATTAAAAGTTTTCACAAATAATATAAAAGACTAGACAACTATGAAATAGACGGACAGGCATAAATACATGTATATATATAAACTTATAAAATATATACAGAATAATTGTACAAACAAAAAAAAAATATAGAATTTATAGAGATACTTATAGAATAAACTTAAGTAAAATAGTTCATATTAAGAAGTTGTTTTAGTTTAAACACAGGAGTGTTGAAAAGTCAACATCCGTGTCTTTTGCTAAAATGTTGTAACACCTGCATGCCCTTATAAGGAAACTGTGTTGCCTATAATTACATCTTACAACTGGGACATGGAGAAGATTTGGTTTTCTTAATGAAGCGGAGGGAGTGCGCAGTCCCAGCTGCCCAAGCAACTCCGGACAGTCAATCGTACCATTTGCTATATTAAAGAGATAAGCTAAATCTGCTACTCGTCGTCTTTCGTGAAGCGGTAAAAAGTGAATTTTTTTGCATCGGGAAGAATAATCTGGTAGATATACCTTAGAACGATATTGTAAGTAACGTAGAAAACGTTTCTGAATGCCTTCAATACGCGCAATGTAGATGCCATAGTTCGGGTTCCACACTTGAGAAGCATATTCCAGGTGGCTTCTCACGTACGCGCAATACAATGTTTTAAATGTTTTAATAGATGAAAATTCTGCAGACATTCGGAAAACAAATCCTAGAGCCTGAGAGGCTTTTTTTACTACATTGTCAACGTGCACATCGAACAGTAATTTGCAGTCAAAAGTTACTCCTAAGTCCTTGATTGAATTTACTCTGGATATAGAGGAATTCTGAAGGCTGTAATTGATGTAGATAGGCCGTGGCTTACGAGTGAAGGAACAAACAAAGCATTTAGAAACATTTAAATCCAATTTATTTATTTGAGCAATAATTTTGAAATCTAATTAAGTCTACACTACACTACATGGAATGTCATGGTTACATGGTCTACATGGAAGTACTGTGGGTTCATTAATACGAGAAATAAAGCATATTACTATAAAAACACCACTAAAATTTTCGCGCCCGCGCACTATTACTATTTTGACATAGAAGTACTGTGAGTTCACAAATACGAGAAATTTAGCATATTACTATAAAACACTACTAAAAAAATTATCGCGATATGCGCGATAATTTTATATGTTGACATATTATGTTGACATGGAAGTACTATGAATTCACTAATACGAGAAATAAAGCATATTATTATAAAACACCACTAAAATTTTCGCGCTCGCTTCCCTCGCGCTTTATTACAATTTCAACAGAGAAGTACCGTGGGTTCACTAATACGAGAAACAAAGCATATTACTATAAAAGCACTGCTAAAATTTTCGCGCTCGCTTCGCTCGCGCTTTATTACAGAGAAGTACTATGGATTCACTAATACAAGAAATAAAGCATATTACTATAAAACACCACTACAATTTTCGCGCTCGCTTCGCTCGCGCTTTATTACTATTTTGAAAGAGAAGTACTGTGGGTGCACTAATACGAAAACTAAAGCATATTACTATAAAATCACTACTAAAATTTTCGCATAATTGAAAGTTTTGTTATGACAAACTTGGTGTTCATCTGGGATATTAAAGTGCTAGGTGCACGTTATATAGCATATTACAAACTGCTACGCTCGCACATCATAAGACATGGGCCGCAGACTCTCCCCCCCCCGAAATGAATTTCTGGCTACGGCCCTGATGATACTAACTTACTCTGTACTTACCTAACTGTGTCTATACTGCCTGTATCAATCAACTTATCAATCGCGTTCGGTCGACATGAAAAGTAGAGTTTAATCGAGACTTCCAGCCTAGCCTGTCTATTCTCTAAACAAAGTGACCGCACAAGTGAGACCCTAAGTGAACTTGTATTTTTTTTATTTATTACTACAAATTATCAAAATATAGAGTAAAAAATATATATAGAGTCAAAAATAGAATTGGCAGTTAACTACTCGTGGTATTCGATATTTTAACATTTTTCTGCAGTTTCAGCTTGAAATATGGAAATTCACTTATAGCCTTACTTCTGTTGAGCGGGCATTAGCTTAGAGAATCGACAGGCAGAACTTTTGTGTAACAAGTATAAGTTTAGAAAACTCAAAAACCCTTACAAAAAAAACGGCTGAACCGATTTTGATAACACATAGATAAAAGAACACTCCCGACTAATTCACCTTTAAAAAAAAATGGTTCATCCGTTCGAGCTACGATGTCACAGACAGACACACACATATACACATCCACATCAAACTTAAAGCATCCCATTGTTTTTGCGTCGGGGGTTAAAAAAATATGGTAGATTTAAAAATCTGTGTTGTTTTTTTATCTGTTCATTCGGTCGGTGTATAATTTCCTTTTAGTTTTTGAAAACAGCTGACAGTGACAGTTGGTGCTGTAATGCCCAACCAATTCCATGAACCAATTGCCCGAGTAAAATGCCGGTAATTGGTAATCGGTATTCTATTTTCGCTCCATTTATTGGTAAAATGTTTTGAATTTGTGTTGTTGTGCTAAAGTGAAATAAACATCAAAAAAAAGTTGAATAAAGATAAAAATGGCAAACCATAACAAAACATTGCATCTGATTGCCTCTAAACTTGGTCTTGGTAATGATGATAAGATTGTAAGGTAAATTATCTTAATTAGATTGTTAAAAATGTATTTGGAGTCTATATTAACACTTGTTCTGCATTAAGCTGCTACCTACTATACTACAAAAATATTATTATTTATTTATAGTATAGCCTAACACCGAGGATTAGACTATTATAATATTGTATTACCTTACGACGACTATTTTGATTCTGTGACTCCTGACTCTGGGAAGATCGACTTTGCACAATAAATATGTACCTATAAAAATAAGTACCTTAATGTTCTGTGACTTTGCACTACTGGGTTGGTCTGCTTATTGAAAATGGACATATTCGTCAATTTCTGATAGCTGCATCACTGTGACCACAATCACTTCAGTGTTTGAAACATAAGCACTGCTCCATTATTCATAATCCATCTTATTTGGATTCAATTCAATAACTGCATTTTCTCTATCATTTTCATTCTGACTGACATATAGATATATAGATTCCTAGCTGTATCCAATGGAGTGTGAATAGGGATGCTGCACTGGTATTCACAATCCATCATATTTGGAAACTATTTTTTTGTATCAATTAAGTACAGCTATCCGTCAGCCTTTTTGCTGCACCTTTTTATAAATTGCGGTTTTCAATATTACAATACTAATAGTAATAATATTTTGTGTTTCCAGCAAGGCGGCAGAGTTTGAAAGGCTGTTGCAGACTCGTTCTGTGGCAGGCAGCAACATGACGGATACTAGTAAAGTTGTCATATGCCTACATTTGGCTGCTGAGATGCTTAGGGCTGATTTGGATCAGGTTAGCATTGTAATATTACTCCGAGAACCCTTTTATTGCAGTTACAAAAAAAACCTGTGCCCATATATATTTTTTAATTCTTAACTTTCTAAACAAAGTTATAGGTAATTTAAAGACAGTGCATTCCAAAATATTGTAACTTTATTTAGTTTCTTATTTTATAGTATTTTATCAGTAGTCAAAAAAAGTTTATAAACATTGTAGTAATTTACAGTATCAATTATTACTACTATGTTTTCTATAATTTAAATTACTGTACAATAATTTATATTAGTGGTATTTTAACTTAAATATTTTAAATAAAAAAAAAAAAAAATTGTGGACATTTCACACAACACCATCTAGCCCAAACTAAGCAAAGCTTGTACTATGGAACTAGATGGCTGATAGAATACATATATACTTTTTTTTTGTAAATATATACATATGATACATAGAAACACCCAGACACAGAACAAACATCCATGCTCATCACACAAATGTATGCCCTGGGTGGGGATCGAACCCACGACCTTTCAGTTCAGCAGGTAGACGTAAACACACAACCAACTGAGCCACAAGGCCGACAACAATTGATTGCTACTATGTTTATATACCTGTTTAAACATTATTTACAGTGGTTTTACATTATGTTGTAAATTACAATTATAATTTTCTTTTTACTTTGTAGTAATTTAGAGTATAAAACTTTGTTATTTGTTCTATTATTTTTCTTTGCAGAAATTTGAAACATAAATTAGTAACATAAAAAAATGTTTTATTTTTTAATGTAACAATTTTCAATGTAAATTATTTATATGCATAAATAATAAAGTCATATTCTATTCAATTCTAAAACACAATACAAAAGCTCTATATTAATTTTCTTTGGATTCCAAAATTATTAATATTTTACGTTTTTAGTAATATGTATTACTATATGTATATGTTATAAAAAACATTTTAGTCATTTATGCTATAAAAATCAATTTATCATAGTAATTTATATCTTATTATAAATTACTACATTGTTTTGTGATTTAATTTTTAGTAATTTATGGTATATTTTTTTAAAGTAAATTTGTACTACAAATTACTACATTGTTTTAGGTTTAAAACTATATCTCTTATCTTCTTCTTAAATTATCTTGGAATCATGAAAATTGGGCAATATTAAAGGTAGAAATCTGCATTCTCTAATTACAAATGCACATATACAATTTTCATTAATTTTTTTCACAGAAAACAGCTATAAAATACTCTGGTCTGAAACCAGCCATGTACACAAACAGCAAGAAGATGATACAGAATCTTCTAGAACTGAATAGCGGGAAGCTCACGACGACTGTATTGTGTGCTGCTCTGCAATGCAGCAGTGTGCAGTCACTCGCCGATCAGATATTGAATGAGTACCAGCGCCAAGCTAAAATGGTAAAATTATTTTTAATTATTTTTTTACCCGATGTTGCAAGATCGTTATCGTCCTGGTAATGATTTTTAACTGAATTAAAAAAGGAAGAGGTTCTCAATTCGACATTCTTTTTTGGTATGTTTATTTCTTGATATTTTGCGAATTATGAATTGATTTTGATAGTTCTTTTTTTGTTTGGTAGGCCATACTTCAGACGTGGCCCCATATAAACTTTGGTTTTTAAAACAAAATAACTGGAAAAAATAATTCATCCATGTAAACTTACATATTTTGTTTACTTGTTTCACTTTTATAAAATATAATTTTATTATTATGTGTACCTATGTACATAGATACATATAGTTATACATATATGTATATGTTTCTAATATCTTCTACAGCCTAAGTAGCTTGATTTATTTGTCTTCAGTTCTGCAGTGTCTTAGGCTATATTATTTTGTAATAATAATAATAATACAGAAAGCAGTCGTCCTAAATACGAAACAAAGTGTCAGGAGGTGTCTGAGTTTGTAGCCTTTACTACCAGCAGTTTAGTTAGGCCCTGCCCCGCTGCCGGCGGCACCCTATTTAAAAAAAAATATATATGATACTTATATTTTATATATATTTATTGTATATTTATTGTTTTGTGTTTTAGAACTAAGAAATAAAATAAATAAAGTATTAATAATACAACTAGCACTAGCTAGGTTTTGACTGGTACTGAGCTCCCTCTTTGATTAAAGATTCAGGGCTCAGCTATTTGTATTGAAGACCTTAAAATTTTTACAGAAACAAACGAGATTTGATGATGTTGTTCAAACTACACAGGTTTTTAGAGTCTGTTATTTCGAAAAATAAATATCTAAGGTTCTGGGGACTGTCGGCCTATATTTCTTCATCATCAACGTTTTTCAAATGCGCGCGCGGGTGAAATCGCAAGGCAAAACTAGTTATTAATGTTAATGTAGTATGTTCAAATACTAACAAATCTTGTATATCTGTCTCTTTCAGGAAATAGACCTTAATCTACCTCAATATGTTTGTATGGCCGTCTATCATGCGTGCAGGTAAGAAAAAATATTTTTAAGTTATTTTTAAGAGACACAATCAATCATTCAAAACAACAAAGTTGTTAAGACTGTAGGGGTCGATACGAGAACGCGAAATGCACAATTACTATGTAGTATACCGGGATATATAGATCACTTGGGGAGATAACGAGTTTAGTTTCTGTATTTTTTAGGGTTCCGTACCCAAAGGGTAAAAACGTGACCCTATTACTAAGACTCCGCCGTCTGTCTGTCCGTCCGTCCGTCCGTCTGTCACCAGGCTGTATCTCATGAACCGTGCTAATTCGACAGTTGAAATTTTCACAGATGATGTATTTCTGTTGCCGCTATAAGAACAAATACTAAAAAACAGAATAAGATAAATATTTAAGGTGGGTCTCATACAACAAACGTGATTTTTTTGCTCGATATTGATAACAGCAACAGGTAGACGCTTGAAATATTCACAGAATATTGAGTTATATTATTCACTTTAAAAATAAATAATAAAATTAATATTTAAGGGGGGCTCCCATACAACAAACGTGATTTTTTTGCTTATAAATGTATATACATATGTATTCTATCAACCATCTGGTTCCATAGTTTTGTTTGTATTCATTATTGTGTCCATCTAAAAAAAAATAAAAAAATAGTACAAGTGTGCTTAGTTTGGGCTAGATGTTGGTGTGTGAAATGTTCAATCAATATTTATTTATATTATAATCGCTGTACTTGATAGTAGCTATTTGGTTTCCAGAATAAGCAAAGTGAAAGTCTCTAAAGCAAAAATAAATGAAAAGGCTAGACTGAAGCCGGCCCAGTGGGCCAAATTGGACGCGGACTGGGCTAAATTTGTGGACGAACACTTCGTCAGTGCCAAGAAGAAACCGGGCAGAGCATTGAAGAAAAATCAGGAGAATGGTATGTTTTTCTCTCAAGGGAACAGATATGAAAATATCTGTTCCCTGAGAACTAGAATCTTGGAATTTTTAAGGCTAGTTTTTTTTTTATACATTATAGATCTACGATTGACCACTAACTCGCCTGATGTTAAGCGACGGTGTGGCTGGAGCTCGTGGATCTAGAAGATATCTATTCACTCTAGCCTTGAAAATTCCAAGATTGGAATCCTGAGACCCTGAGACTGAGATCCTGAGACCTACCTCAGGAAACAGAGATGGCGGCAAAGAATACCATTCTTGTGCAGTACGCAACGGGAATGTGGATCGATATCGCTGAGTATTTGAGTATTTTTGTCATTTCAACGAGAAATGAATGAATGAATGATTGAATAGATATCTTCTAAATCGACGAGCTCCATTCTCGGCCACACCGTCGCTTAACATCAGGCGAGTTGGTGGTTAATCGTAGATCTATATTGCGAAAAAAAAGTGTAATATATTGATTTTTGTATGGAAAACTAACTACAATCTTGGAATTTTCAAGGCTAGAATGAATAGATTTGACAGGCCTCATGGCTCAGTGGGACTATGACTGCCTTCTGAGTGATACATACATGTATTATAAGTATATATTTACAAATAAAGCATCTATCTTGCTTAAAAAAAAGTTACAAATCTACCAATTAAAAGTAGTGTTCCGATGGTTGCAGCCGATGCGGCTATTACGTGCGATGTTCGCGCGCTACCATTTCTAACAGATTTCCAAAAATGGAGGAGCTTATCAGTTCGAATGTATTTTTTTACATGGCAAGAATCTCGATAAATAAAACCGGACAAGTGCAAGTCAGACTCGCCCACCGAGTGTTCCGTACAAAATAAATAAAAGGGGGAAATCATATATTTTTTTATATTTTCCGTCATAAACCGAAAAATATACATCGTAAAAATATTTAAAAATATGATACCCCACATGATACGGTTTAAAATTTGGGCCCTCATACCTTGCATATAGGCACTACTTTTTTGTGATTAAATAAAAAATGTCCATTCGGATTTTTTCCTATGTGTATTCTAACACAATGCTTCTTACCAAATTTCATAGTTCTAGGTCAACGGGAAGTACCCCATAGGTTTTGATTCCCTTATGAGTGTCGAAATGTGCGTTTTTGTGTCGAAATGTGCGAAAACTGAGAAATTTTATTTTTCTTTCTGCAGCAAGATACTATGGATTTGCATATATGGTTTTAATTTCAACTCGATATCTTCACGCATTCCCGAGATAAAGGTCTTGACACCTGGACAGACGGACAACAAAGTGATCCTATAAGGGTTCTGTTTTTTTCCTTTTGAGGCACGGAATCCTAAAAATACAGAGATTGGGTATGTGATCCAATCTCTGTATTTTTTATTTATTTTATGCTTGAAAAGGCTTCTCAGTGTTGGCTTCGGCTCTGCTCATACCCATCAAAGGACTAGGCTTGACCTGAGAGTCAATTTGAATAAACAGTAATATATTCTATTCCAACAGAACCGGAACAAATAGACATCAACCCACCGGAAAAAGAAGACAACGCTCCAGAAATAGAACCCTACGAAGACTGGAAGCGTCGCATACTAGAAAAAGCATATAAAGAGTTAAGCGAACTAGAAAAAATAGAAGCCAAAGAGATGCAAGTAGACGTAGCAATGACACCGAAGTCTAGAAATACTCCACAGAAAACATCTCCTTTTAAAAGCCCGGTTAAAGAAGTTAGAGTTTTGTTGACTGCTTCGGATAGAATAGAAGCTAAAGAGATGCAAGTAGACGTAGCAAACACACCGAAGCCTAGAAATACTCCACAGAAAACATCTCCTTTTAAAAGCCCGGTTAAAGAAGTCAGAGTTTTGTTGACTGCTTCGGATAGAATAGAAGCTAAAGATTTGCAAGATGTGGCTTTGGTTCCGAGACGGTCGCCTAGGAAGACACCACAGAAATATTCGCCTTATAAGAGTCCAGGGAAAATTAAAGGAGTAAGGCTTTTGTTTCCTACTTCATGATTGTGGTTCCGTGAGTGGTATTCGATCCGTGATAGGTTAGTAACGTTTTGAGGGTTTCGTAGCGATTATGGAACCTTCAAAACGTTCCGTAGCCACTACGGAACTCTTATAAATTTGCCATATTCGTCAGTCTGTCTGTATGTATGTCTGTTTTACTCAGAGTCTTACACTACTTGAACGAAATGGCAGGTAGACATGTTCTGTTAAACCGTGGGGTATAATATATAGCTTGTTTATAAATTGGTGACTATAGAATCTATCGGTCTTATATCGTTTTTCGGTAATGGTCTATGTTTTTTAAGTATTTTTACCCGACTGCGTAAGAAGGAAGGCACGGACCCCGGAGTCTGTGATTAATTTTGTTAAATAAAATAAATAAACGCCAACGACGCTGTCCAGGTAGACCTAAGAAACGCTGGCGTGACGATCTTGGCAAATTCCAAAAAGATTGGCAGCAGATGGCGCAGGACCGTGACTTGTGGAGGGAAATGGGGGAGACCTTTGCCCAGCAGTGGGACAGCATAGGTTAATAAAAAAAAAAAAAAAAAAAAAAAAAACATCACGGATTCGAATACCTCTTACAACACAAAACGAAAATGTTTTCTATATTATTAAAATGACATGAATTGAATTATTAAATTAAATAAGTCCAATCAGTTAAAAGTCGTCTATTGATTTTAAAAGTCGTTTTAACGATCAGCTAAAAACGATGCATGCAATCTATGAAGACAAATTCTATGGTTGCAAAACACAGTGTTACTTATAAACGCATGTTGAAATCTGTATTCATTTAAGTGTCCGTAGTTCCACCATCGTCCGTCTCGCTTGCGCATACTCACATTTTTGAAGATTTGCCTTCTCTTTTCTGTGATATCAAAAATTTCAATTTGATCCATGTTAATTTTGAAACATAAAAATAATTTTTTGAAATTATTAACGCAAAAATGATTTTTATGTATGAAAATTAACTTGGGTCAAATTGATTGTTTTGTCTAATATTTGTGATGTTGTTTTCTAGTTTTGCAAATGACGATTTTTTTTATAAGTTCATGTAGTCATTTTATATTTATCGTCAAAAATGTGGGTAAGCGTGAGCGAGACAAACGACGGTCGTACTACGGACTGATCAATAAAATGCGCTCATTCAACGTTTATAAGTAAGACAGTAAGTATACTAAATAAGTACATGAAGGGTTATGACACCCTATACTCAGACGAAAGGAGTTCATTGTAGCGGTAAACTGGAGATGCGGCACATGCGGTCTTTAGAACGCATATGTATATTATTTTGGTTGATAATTTTTTAAAGGTTTTTTTTTTGAAAATATTTATTATTAATAACTTTCATTGCGAGCATACAAAAAGAATCAGTTTTATATGTACTAACGCACTTGAATTCTTTGATTATTACATACTTTTCAGGGTTTTCAACGTTCTGTAGTTTTCTTTTTGATTGGTTGTCATTTAAAGGCTGCTGCTGTAGAACGAAAAATGTAAAAATGTAATATCTCAAAAATGTTCGCACTTTGAAACGTCTATACAAGTTATGCTGAAAAATTTATTTGACGGTTGGATCCTATACAAATGATGTGTTTTGTCTTAGCAACTTTAACGTGGCCTATTATGAAATATGTCAAGTTGAGATCAAGCATCCATATTTTTTACCCGACTGCGTAAGAAGGAGGGTAATGTTTTTCGAGTGTTTGTATGTGTGTATGTATGTATGTTTATGACAGCCTACGGCAAACGGTAAAAAATGCGTGTGCGAAAATGTCTAGTATTTAATCGGGGGTCGATGAAAGTTTTTTGTCGCACTTCTGTTTTTTTTGCGAAGTTTGAGTTGTGCCAATATGAATTCCATGGACTCCTTTCGTCTAAGTACAGAGTAATCCGAAAATTCCTTATACTCTGAGCTACCCTACTTATCTTATAATAATGAGTAATGGGGGACTGATGACCAATAGGAGCTCGGAATTTCTAAAATCAGAACTCTCATTGGTCACCAGTCCATCGTTGTTCATTGTTTATGAGACAGGTAAGGTAGCTCAGACTTGTAAATGACTAATGTTGTTTTTTTATTTAGAAATAACAGGTTTCAGTGAATATAAATAAAAGGAATGCTAACTAGTGAAGAGATAATTTCAATCAGCCCATAAACTTCTGATAACTAATCCCGTAATTTCGGATCCTGTAGGGATATTCACAACTTGTCGGATTCCGAATCGGGTCGAAATAAAATAATAAATAAATAAATCTTTATTTCTTAATAGTCTGAACAATACATATTCTCACAGCTAGCTGATAACAAGCTGAAAAGTATGAACAAGTCTTGAACCTCTGATGCCGAACTAAGCATTACGCCTGTGCTTCGGCATAAAGAAAACTATAATAATAATAAACTTTATTGATAAAAATACATAAGCCATTTCAAATCAGTGAGTAACAATTATTAAAGTTTCTTTTGTCAGCTTGCGGTTACTTGAAAGTGGTTCCACAGAACCTACACTAAGCAGGGCTTGTGTTGTAGGTACCTGTGTACCTTCTGAGTACAGCAATAAAGCGCTTAGTAAGTTAATAATTAATTATAGCCAAAACTTACATTTAAATTTCTAAATTAAGATTATGTATATTTACACAAGTATTTTCTGTGTATATAATATCTCCATCTCTGTCATTTCGTTATAGGATAACAGAGACGGAGATATAGTTTCCGACCCGATTCCGAAACCAGGGTATTGAACGGTCCTGTTGCTAGAAACTATCCCACTGCTGCCTGCTCGTATCTCGTCTCATTGTAAGAAGGTGAATCCCAATCCACCACCTTGGCCAAGTGTGCAGTGGCATTTTTTTTGCAAGGAATTCTAAGAACGAGCTTACTTCGACGAGCCCAAATGGAATTTAGACGAGTTTGAATGGACACATGAATCCACAATTTTTTGTCTAATGCAGATTTATAGTGATTGATTGATCTAAAACTTTTGTAAAAAAACTATTAAAATTGGACGAAAAATGACGATAGAGCGATTTCAGTGTATCATACGCGAAAATGATGGTGGAACGTGACAGCACACTCACACTACGTCAGTAGGTATGCATGTGTGAGCACAGTATACAATATACATTAACGGCCTTACCGAAAAACGTTACTTTAAGCAATGCTCAACATATTTTGTCAACTTCTCGCTGACACGTAATGACACTTGCGGAAAAAAGACAGAGATTTTAAGATGTTGGTGAAAGTTAAGTAACGTTTTTCGGTAAGGCCCTAATAGTATGTTAACGAGAGCGAACTAGAAGAATAAGTCAATATGTTTGATCAAAATCGGTTCAGCCGTTTTTTGTCGGAAAGTTTTTAGTTTTCTAAACTTATACTTGTTTACGTAAAAGTAGTTTATAATTGTGATTTGCTTATTGAGATATTCAAAACACTCACTAGGTTTGTCCACCAGATCTATAAGGCCATGCCATATCAACAAATGGCTCGTATATGTATATTTCTACTTCTATTTACATTTACAATATGCCAGGACATACCCAAAATACAAGAAGGCTTAGTTACAAAAGCTACGGAAAGCCTAGATACTACAGAAAGCGTAGAAGCTATAGCAAACCTTGGGGATACAGAAGACGGACTTACAAGTAACACAGAGACATCCAGAGGATTCCAAAATTCTACTGAAAAAATATATATTTTTGATGACCCGAAAAGACCCAGTTTGGCGTATCCACACGCTTTAGAATGCCTCTTTATTTTCACCATTCTGCTTATTGGCGTTTTAGTCAGAGCTATTATGTTATGGACGTCTTCAGTTTGTATCCCGTACAGGGTAATAATGTTTATTGTGGGTGGCTTAGCAGGTTTTTGCGCTTACAAGTACCCCGCCTTTAAACCCTTTGTCCAGATATGCTACATTCACGTGGATATCATTTTACTCATCTTTTTACCGATTTTAATATTTAGTACGTCGTACAGCATTGATTCGCATTCGTTTTGGCGAAGTTTCCCTCAGATTCTCTTGGTCGGTGTGCCAGGGGCTTTGTTAACGGCCCTCATGGCTGCTTTTATGGCGTTCTACTTGATAGAATCTTCATGGAATTTCCCTACAGCTGTTCTGTTTGGAATTGTGTGCTCTCCGATTTATCCTTTGGAAGTCGTAAAACAGTTGAAAGAAACGAGCAAAGGAAAGAACATCAGTGTCCTGCTATTGGGTGAAGGTTTGATTGGAGATGTGACGGTTATGATTGCTTTTACGGCTATATTCGGATATTTAGCCATGGCTTTGCAGACTCCAGCACAAATATGTATATTGCTGGCGCGATATGCTGGGGGAGGAATTCTCCTCGGTATGGTTATGGGGAAGATATCTGCTCTGTTACTGACTTTGACCTATTTTGATCTGCTCAGTGTTGTCATTGTGACAGTTTCTGGAGCATATTTGACGTATTACATTGGGGAGAAGTTTTTTTACGTTTCCGGCTTGCTCGGAACTTTGATCGCTGGAGTTTTGGTCAGTGATAGGAAGTCGACAGTTGCGACAGACGTGGAACAAGGTGTGGCCCATTTCTGGAACATTATGGCGCATACGGCCAATACGCTGGTGTTTACGATGGTTGGTGTGGTGATATTTGAGAAAATAAGCTATTTGAGCAGCATGAGGCAGGTGGCGCTAGTTTTTGTGACATATGCGACGGTGTATTGTTCTAGGTGAGTAAACCTGACATATTTATATTTAAAATCGGATTTTTGTGATTATTTACTTTTAATTTAAGACAGTTTTATTAAAAAATATACATAGGTTTTATCTGTAGATTATACTTTTTCAATCCATGGGGGAGGCCTATGTCCAGCAGTGGACGTCTTATGGCTGAGATGATGATGATGATTACACTTTTAATTTATATCTCACATATATCGAGTTATCCTAGTAGGTCTCATCCTGAAAGTTACGTACATATAATAAGAAAGGGATGGTATGATTGTACCCTTGCTGCTCGAATTGTCCGTGCCCCCATATATAAAGTAAGGCTACTTTTTTATTTGAAAATAGGCTTGCGCTTGACCTTCAACTCACTTGGTGTTAAGCAACAGTTACGGTCTACGATGGAGCGTGCATGGCTAGAAGAAACCTATTCACACGCGATTTGAAGACACCTTGATTATATCTATAGTTAGTAATATATTAGTCATGATATGTACCTAATCCTATATACTTCGTTCGCATTATTGTCATTCAATGCCTTAATACTCTTTATTTCTTGTCCTGCAGCCAACACTCAACTCAACTCAACTCTCAACTTTTATAGCGATGCAAAGTTCGCTCAGCGCTTGTTTTTACTTTGCTTGTTCTGCAATTAAGAGAGTGACACAAAAGTTGAAGCGATCAATAAAAATATCACAATTTAAAGTAGCCTCATTTGAACTTTTGTCTCACACTCTTAATTACAGAAAAAGCAAGATAAAAACGGGCGGTAAGGGTTGAAAGTAACTCCGCTGAGCCAAACGTAAAAATAGTTCCTGTTCCCACATTTGGCATGAACAAGGTGAACAAATGGAACCATAGCGAATCACTTGCTATCAGTATACGAATGGACCATAATACCTTTTTATTGTACTGTAAGTTCTACTGTAGTTTCGAGATGTGTTTAACAGGTTGATGGTATACACGGCGTTGACACCTCTGCTACGGTACATCGGATACGGCATGACTTGGGAGCATTGCATGGCCTGCGTGTGGGGTGGACTGCGCGGGCCGCTGTCCCTCTGTCTCTCGCTGTTCGTACTCGCGACTCCTGCGGTCGCTGATGCGGGCGAGGTAACCACTATCTGTTTTACCGAAAAACGTTACTTAACTTTAAGCAATGCTTAACACATTTTGTCAACTTCTGGCTGACACGTAATGACACTTACGGAAAGAAGACAGAGAACTTAAATAAATAAATAAATATTTATGGACATTTCACTCAACACCATCTAGCCCAAACTAAGCAAAGCTTGTACTATGGAACTAGATGGCCGATATAATACATAAATACTTTTTTTTGTAGATAGGTATATACATATGATACATAGAAACACCCAGACACAGAACAAACATTCATGCTCATCACACAAATGTTTGCCCTGGGTGGGGATCGAACCCACGACCTACGGCACAGTAGGCAGACATACTACCAACTGAGCCACGAGGCCAGTCACTTAAGACGTTAGTTAAGTTTATAGCGATGCAAAGTTCGCTCAGCGCTCGTTTTTATCTTACTCTTTCTACAATTAAGAGAGTGACACAAAAGTTGAAGCCGTGATTAATAATTTCCTTTTTTGAAGTCGATTAAAAATATCACAATTTAAAGTAGGCTCATTTGAACTTTTGTTTCACACTCTAATAGCACATAAAAAGCAAGACATCCAAAAACGAACGAACGAAACGCTTTAGTTCCACTTTCATCGTGCGGACTGCTAGAATGTGGAATACGCTTCCTGAGTGGGTCTTTCCCAATAGATATAATTTGGGTGTCTAAATCGCGAGTGAATTGGTTTCTTCTAGGTAAGCGCGCTCCATCGTAGACCGCAACGTCGCTTAACATCAGGCGAGTTGGCGGTCAAGCGCGAACCTATTTCAACATTAAAAAAAAAACAAGATAACGGGCGCTGAGCGAACTTTGTATCGCTATAAGAGTTGAGAGTAACCCCGCATTTATAACATGATGTCGACATTGAATGGCCTGTGTGGGGCACAGATATTGTAAAACAGCATCTAAGAATACATACGAAATTAGACGAAACGTAGAAAAGTACCTTTACACTTACAAAACACCTTAAACGTGGAAAAGTACCCTTACAACCTATTGTGAACAATGGTATAAATGCATCGTGCCCTGGACGCCAAACCGAAAAAAAAAATTAATCCAAACTTATCTAAAATACACACAACATCTGGCTAGTTTTGAAGACAATGTTTTTGTCACGTGTAGACGTAGTGAAGTCACACTAACGCTTGTCACGTATGTTTGATTATAACGGTCAAAGGGTTAAAGCTTGAAATTTGACACTAGTGAACTGTGTTTCAGCAGGTTTATGTTAGATCACGCCTTTGATTAATTGCGATTTGCTTGACTGGACAACTGCCTGTTAATGTCAAAGCAGACTACCAAATGTTACTCTTGGATTTTCCAGATATTCATAGTTTTTCCAGATACTCATCGATTTTCCAGATATTCATCGATTTCCAGATATTCATCGATTTTCTAGATTTTCGTCCATTTTCCAGACATTCAATGATTTTCCAGATATTCATCGATTTTCCAGATATTCATCGTCCAAACAGCGGGGCTGGCCCTCCTATCCCTGCTAATAAACGCAACGACAATGAACAAAGTACTGGGCATACTCGGTCTGACGGAGATCTCTCTCGCCAAGAAGGCGAATATGACCAACTGCGTGAAACGCATCATGTCGACGCGGGACAGGTGCATCTCTATGCTGAAAATGGACAAGTTCTTGGCTGACGCTAACTGGGATCTCGTGCAAGCAGGTAACTACTAGGCAGGCATGTAACTAGGTTACTTATCTTTTCGGAAAATGGTAATTTTTTAAAGAGTTTTTTTTTTATATTGGAGAACTTTTTCACACAACACCATCTAGCCCCAAAATGAGCAAACTTGGTACTATGGGAACCAGTTGGCTGATAGAATACTTAAGTACTTTTTTTTTGTATATAAATACATACATTATTATTCAAATAAACACTCAGCCACAGAACAGATATCAATGCTCAGCAGAAATGTTTGCCTTGGGTGGGGATCGAACCCACGACCTGCAGCTCAGAAGGCCTGAGCCAAGAGACCTGTTCTATATGTCAACACAGACCACAGTAGATTCTGCGAGTGTATGTACCTAACTTGTAAACAGCGAGATGAAAACACAATCACCGTGTCGTTCACCGCTCTCATCCGCGATGCAAGTCAACCGATATTGTATTTTGAAAGGTACGGCAATAAAGCACCCCTACCAGCTATCTGTGTCCGCGTCACGCCGCGACGACGACAGCGATGACGACACCTACATGGGCTACCACTACACCACCTGCCCGGACTGCGAGCGGGAGATACCTAATGAACCCACCAAGAAGGAGTACGCTGAGATGCTGCGGTGAGTGTCGAATGCTTTTGTCATTGGATTATCGTTTTTAAAGTGTTTTCAATAGAGTTGCTCGATAAGTACTTTATGAGGCATGTTGACATTGTTCGAAAGTTAAGTATTGAACACTAGTGCTGTAAAGTATTTATTTTTATCTTTAAGGCTAGTTAGTAAGAAGTCTTATGTTCCTAATAAAGTGTGATAAATAAATAATTCTTTAGATATTGATATTCGACGACATTTTTTAAAACTCCAAAAATCCCGCGCGTGCTGCACTATTTGCCAAATTAACCCAATTTCGTTTTTCATTTATTATATTTGTTATGTACATCAATATTTCATACCTCCATGACTTAAGTGACCATACTATTCTATAACATCAATTGGTTCACCTTCACCATGGTTGCCTGAAAGAGATTGCTTTTAGAGTTAAGGCCGTTCGTTGTTACACTATAGTCACCGCGTTACCAACTGAGTCGTGCGGCCATAAATCAATTCTCTATGTCTATCTAGCTCGCACTTGTGGGTCTTATGGAGCCGCATAGTGATGTGCGTAACATAGTTATAGGCGCATATCGATAAGAATAAAATCAGATAGAAACATAGTAGATAGTATTAATAGTGTTTTATAGTATTAATTTGTTTCCTTTTGTATCAACTATGCCAATTGATTTACCTCAAATAATCTTGGTGGTTAATTCTATCAAACGCCTTACTGTAATCAGTAGATTTTGCAGAAAAAAATAACAGATGATTTTGACTTCTATCTAAAGCCGTTTTTGTAGGCCGACTTTGTAAACCGACCCAAACTCTAACTACAAAATTATAATAAACTGCATTACTTTGTAATATAGTACTGCGCGTGATTTACTAAGCGCATCGAAATCAACGGCTTTGACCTCAATAAGTGACATGACTGGAGATGAATCAGTTATAGATATTAAGACGACCGAATATAATCAAATAAAGATATAATTCTCAAACGGTGTCGGGATCCGCCTGCGTTTAGCATAACACAAATTATCTAATTGCAGACTTACTGCACTGTAGGGCTACAGAACATGCTAGATCAAAATCGGGACTACTGGAATAATCTCAAAGTCAAATTCAACTCTGTAATGAAACACTGACGCAACGGAAGTGGAACGGTTATGCCAGCGACCCAAAGCTGTGCTCCGTTATTTTAAGGAGCTTGGCTGGTTTGAGTAGACTGGCGGGGGGAAATGCACAATACACCCCAAGCGGGATGTCAGTGCAGGTCTTATCACCCCCACCTCAAATTAGAATTAGAATCTAATTGCAGAGAAGCGAACCAACGCGTGTTCAAAGCCATGAAGATCTCTTACTGGCGACAGTACGAGCACGGGAAGATTAGCAAAGATGGAGTGAGGCTTCTCGTGCAGGCAGTCGAGGTGGCGGCTGATTCTGAAGACGGTCGAGTCAATCTCGACCAGCTCGGCAATTTATGGAGGCCTAAGGTACTTTGACAATTAACTACTACTTTAACTTCTTCAGGATGATTCCTTCTAATCCTAGCTTCAGTTGTATATTTCAGTCATGCGCAATATTAGTTTGGACCTCCCCAGAATTTTGACCCCACCCCTAAAGAATGCAGTATCAGACCTACATTGACGATTCGAGATCTCATGAGAAAAGATAGTTTCAGATCTCGATCTATCGAGAAAAGAATAATTACTAAGAATTTTGAAATTTCATTATCAGTGAGATGTGCGAGTACCATGGCTTGACGAGCTGTCCTAATTCGTAACTGTCTACGGGGCTAATTTTTTGTAAAATAATGCAAGTTGATATTTTAATAGCTATCAAAAAAGGGCTTGATGCCTAGTGTGACCTCGAATTTCGTGAATGTATTCTCTAATATGCCTCTAATGAGCCCGGCAGCCTAGTGAGCCGGGCAGCCTAGTCAGGAGACCGTCTGACTTGCGATCCGCAGGTCCTGGGTTCGAATCCCGCGGACCGCACCTCCATCTTTTCGTAGTTATGTGCGTATTGTTGATTGCCGCCAACTTCAAAACGGTGAAGGAAAACATCGTGAGGAAACCTACATGTCTGAGAGTTCTCAATGATTTTGAAGATGTGTGAAGTCTGCCAACCCGCACTTGGCCAGCGTAGTAGACTATGGTCTTACCCTTCTCATAATGAGAAGATGGCCCGCGCCCAGCATTTTTGCCACTTTTGTATTTACTCAAACTCTAACTACCTATAGTTTCTGTTACATCTTCCAGTTATACGAAGTATGGCTCCATCATAAGCAAGTGACCTTGATGACCTTCAGCGCCAGCACTGCGCTTGCCCCCCCAAGGGTCTTGCCTCCACTGTAGCCATTACTTCACCTCTATCTACAACATCTATAGCTTCTGATATATCTTCCAGTCGTGCGCAGTATGGCTCCATCACAAGCTAGTGACTATGATGAACTTTAGTGCCAGCACTACTGTTGCCCCCCAAAAATCTAGCCGCTACTTTTGCCCCTATTTAACTGCTAATTACAACATCTATAGCTTTTGATATATCTTCCAGTCGTACGCAGTATGGCTCCGTCACAAGCTAGTGACCATGATGACCCCCAGTACGAGCACTGCGCTTGCCCCCCAAGGGTCCTGCCGCCACCGCTGCCACGACATAGCCTCATCAGCCTGGTTCGACATCTTCATATATCTGATGATACTGTGTAACACACCCGTGATACTCTGTGAAGTAGCCTTGAAGGCCCCAGTGGCTTTGCCAGTGACGTATACTATCAAGACTTTGAATTTGTGAGTACCCACAATCTTTGTATCGAGAAAATTTAACTTTTAACCGACTTCCAAAAAGAAAGATTCTCAATTCGACAGTATGTTTTTCTTTGTATGTCACCGCTTAACTTACGCCAATTGTGGTTTGATTTTGCAGCTTCTTTTTTTGTAGCCGATCATACTTCAGAGGTGGTCCCATATAAATTTTATCAAATTCGCTTCAGTACTTGGATCTTATAAGAAAATACTAAGCAAATTGCGTATTTAAAAAATCTTAATCTATTTTTAACTTTGTTTCAGATTCTTCTACATAATCTACGTACTAGAAATGATTATAAAAATGCTCGGTTTCGGAGTTCTTGGCTACTTTAAATCTCACTGGAACAAATTGGACTTCTTTATTATCGCAATGGCTACTGGAGGTTAGTAGCTAAATATACTTTATATCAAATTCATAATTATTTATTCTACATTATTATTTACAACCTCAAACAATGGAAATGCCGGGGAGAGGCCTTTGCCGAGCAGTGGGACATTATGGGTTGAAAACAACAACAACATTTACAACCATCGGGTTGAAATGTACCTTATGTCTCATTACTAGGTATGTCATGTTCATGTACTTTCATTAAAATTAATAAAATTAATTTAAAAAAGTAACAAACACACACATGTATATATTTATATATATATATTTGACTGGCCTTGTGGCTCAGTTGGTAGTGTGTTTACGTCTACCTGCTGAACTCAAAGGTCGTGGGTTCAATCCCCACCCAGGGCAAACATTTGTGTGATGAGCATGGATGTTTGTACTGTGTCTGGGTGTTTCTATGTATTATAAGTATATATTTACAAAAAAAAAAGTATATATGTATTCTATCAGCCATCTAGATCCATAGTACAAGCTTTGCTTAGTTTGGGCTAGATGGTGTTGTGTGAAATGTCCAAATATGTATTTATTTATTTATATATATATATAGTCTGCCAACCCGCACTTGGCCAGCGTGGCAGACTATGGCCTAACCCTTCTCACAATGAGAAGATGGCCCGTTCCCAGCAGTGGGACAGTTTGTACAAACAGGGCTGATAAAAAAAAAATATATATATATATATATATAGAAAAAATAACTATTCAAATTCACAGTTCAGGTCAGGGTCAGGGTCAAGTTCGGTCTTTCGATGTTTTGAAGAACATCAGTGAGGCTGAAGCCAATACTGAGAGGCCCTTTACATTTAAAATCATCATCATCATCATCATCAACCATTGTCCACCCACTGCTGAGTATAGATCTCCTCTTTAGCGCGCCATTCTTTCCGGTCTTGTGCCAGTCTCATCCACTGTTTTCCCACATTAAAAATAATAAGTATAAATTTAGAAAACTGAAGAACCTCCGACAATTAAAAATGGCTGAATCGATTCTGATGACACATACCTAAGAACACTCGATAAAATCCTCTTTTAAACAAAAAAATATCTAGATCAAAATCGGTCCATCCGTTTGCGAGCTACGAGACCACAGACAGACACAGATACATACGTCAAACTTATATCACCCCTCCTTTTGGGTAAAAAATATATAGATAACCGTTTCTCGCCAATCTCGGGTTCCTCACCCGCTCCCCGCGCTCGCCCTGTCTTTTACCGAGCACAGTGTCATCATCATCATCATCTCAGCCATAAGAAGTCGAAAGAAGCACACAAGTAGGACAAGAAACTTATTTCAACCTCCCCCCCTTCGTTTGCACATTTCTTTAAAATATCTTCATAATTATACACGAAGGCCTTTAGTCGAAGTGTCCAGTTGACAGATTTATAAGGGTCCAACACAGGGAATTGGGATCAATGAATAAAAAAATTAGCGGCGCGGTTGTCAGTCGATACAAGCGTTGCGGGCTTCAAACGCTCGAACTCCTATTGACGTCACAAGCGAGCGGCAAACAAGCCAACGACCAACGAGCGGAGGATACATTTCGGGGAATGTGCGCAAGAGCTTCACGACTTAATTCCACCATCCCCATTTCACTACAGGACTAGCAGAAAGTCGGCGTATTACCACCCATTTCTCGTTGAAATGCAAAAAATCCGTACTCAGCGATATCGATCCACATTCCTGTTGCGTACTGGACAAGAATGGAATTCTTTGCCGCAATCTCTGTTTCCTGAGACCTACAATCTTGGAATTTTCAAGGCTAGAGTGAATAGATATCTTCTAGATCGACGAGATCCATCCTCGGCCACACCGTCGCTTAACATCAGGCGAGTTGGTGGTCAATCGTAGATCTATAATGTATATAGAAAAAAACCATAGATTCATACATGTGTGTGTTATATACAAACGTCAACTCGCGTATGTGTCATTGATTAGTGCGCCATTGTATGGAGTGTCCGACGTGTGGTCATGATTGTGATGTTTCAGATCTAGTGCTAGACATAATAGACGCAGTGACCCCGTGGGATAAGTGGAATAATTTCAACTCCAGTGTACTCACAGCCACCAAGCTACTCAGGATGCTGCGATTCCTAAGGCTGTGTAAACTAGCGAGGTAATTAAAGAGTTCTGAAGTCCGACCATCGTCCGTCTCGCTCGCGCATACCCACATTTTTGAAGATATAAAATGACTAAAACTTAAATTTCAATTTTATCCAAGTTAATTTTCATACATACATAAAAATCATTTTTAGAAATTATTAACGGTAAAACGATTTGTACGTATTAAAACTAAGTTGGATCAAATTAATTTTATTTTAATGTAATTATTTATTTTTAAAGTGAATAATGTAACTCAATATTCTGTGAATATTTCAAGCGTATACCTTTATCAATATCGAGCAAAAACGAGCGAAAAAATCACGTTTTGTATGGGAGCCCCCTTAAATATTTATATTATTCTGTTTTTTTTTTGTATTTGTTGTGCGGCAATAGAAATACATCATCTGTGAAAATTTCAACTGTCTAACTATTACAGTTCATGAGATACAGCCTAGTGACAGACGGACGGACAGACAGACAGACAGCGGAGTCTTAGTAATAGGGTCCCGTCTTACCTTTTGGGTACGGAATCCTAAAAATAATTATTGAGATTTCACACAACCAGCGAAAATATTGCAAAACCATTATACCATAACCAGCAGGATTTGAAACACCTTATTTGAAGTCTGTTAGTAAAGAAACATAGCAAGTACTTGTTCCAGGCTACGATCATATAAGCTAATAAGAATAATGAGTATCTCCCAGACTACCATCCAACTTATTGACGCTGTTTTCAGGGTGTCTGTGCCCAAAATTATGGCATACATAGATAGAATGATTGATGTTCAGCTGGCGTTCGGATACGATGTTGGCAAGGTAAGTGGAACGGTACCTTAAGGCCTAGGCCGCACTACGGTTTTTACCCGCGAGCGGTAACCGCTATAAACCGCGAAACCGCTCGAGACGGTACTAAATCAATCGCGGGGAATAACCGCAAGTGCGGCCGCTTGTATTCGTTTTCCTGTTTCATAAACTCACGCGGTTGAAAACCGCTGCGGTTTAACCGTAGTGCGGCCTTAGCCTAAGATAGATAGATAAACTCTTTATTGTACACACCATAAAATTTACAATCAAAATGAACAAGTGCAACAACTGGCGGCCTTATCACTAATAGCGATCTCTTCCAGGCAATTTTAAGTGTCCTTAGTACGACCATCGTCGGTCTCGTTCGCGCATACCCACATTTTTGAAGGTATAAAATGACTGAATGTATTTATAAAAAAAAAAAATACTAATAAAAATCGTCGTTTGTAAAACTAGAAAAACATCACAAATATTCGTCAAAAAATTAAGTTTGATCCAAGTTAATTTTGATACATAAAATCATTTTTGCGTTAATAATTTTTTTAAATGATTTTAAACGATTTTTTTAAATGTCATTCAGTAATTTTATATCTTAAAAAATGAGGGTTTGCGCGAGCGAGACCGAGGATGGTTGGACTATGGAGTGTTAAGTTAGGATCAGGAATAATATGATATTGAAATATATTGGTGGACATTTCACACTAAACCATTTAGCCTAAACTAGGCAAAGCTTGTACTATGGAAACTAGATGGCTGATAGAATACATATATATATATATTTTCAATATATACGCACGATACATGGAAACACCCAGACACTAAACAAACATCCATGATCATCGCACAAATATTTGTTTTGGGTGGGGATCAAACCCACGCCCTACAGGTTAGCAGGCAGACATTCTACCAACTGAGCTGTGAGGCCTGTCAAGAATATAGGAACAAAGATTCATACGCTCAAAATAATATTGTCCCCATTGTCCCCATTTGGCCAAGAACGGAGACAATTTTTTACCCGGCGAGAAATTATTATTTTTTATTTATAGGGCTTCGTAACCGGAGAACAAGAAGTGTGTAACCTTCTGCCGCAACTGGTTGACAACAAACAAATACAGGACAAGCTGTATGCCAAATTGGAATCTGACAGGTATAACATTGTCATTTTTTAGGGTTCCGTAGGCAATAAGGGACGGTGTGACGCCAGTCATCGCCCTCCTCAACCATATTTGTGTCTGTATATGTTACGGCTAGAACCCGAAGCGCGGTTACGTCTAGTTTTAGCCGGTTAGAACTAGGTGTAGCCATTTACTCTTGGTAAAATCTAGTATGAGCCGATTGTTTTCGGGTAAAACTAGGTCTAACCCAACCAAAACCTAGTGGGTGATAATAGGTTAGGTTATTTTTTTTCTAAAATTTTTTTTTTTTTTTTTTCTAAAAATAACCTAACCTAACTTCACCTAGTATCTTGGTTTGGTTGGACCTAGTTCTAGCCGGAATGATACCATCTATAACTGTCCTCCAATATTTATTAAACCTGTCTCGCTGAGTCCCATGAACTCAGTATGTTCGATTCAACTTTGGGCTCTTTGAAACTGTCATCGCTGTTAATGTGATTCCTCTAAGGCTGGTGTGTTTGTGTGTATGTTTGTGCAGACTGGCGGTGACGCGTCAGCTCGGTTTGCTGCAGAGAGACCGGCCGTGGACTGCGATCACGGTGAAGACGCGCCAGGCTACAACTTCCACTCTCAATATCATGATGTTGGACGCTATGCAGTTGAAAGAAGAAGGTATTACAACAAGAAAGGAATTCTTTATCTATTGTTTATTTTTGACCGACTTCCAAAAAGGAGGAGGTTCTCAATTCATCTGAATATTATTTCTTTCTCTTCGGAATCTTTTTTCTCGACTGCGTAAGAAGGCGGGTTATGTTTTTCGAGTGTATGTTTGTTTCTATGTATGTATGTGGTTAAGGGTATGTATGTACATATGTATATTTTTATATGATCACCTACAGCCTAAACGGCTTGACCGATTTTTTTGTGCGAAGTGTCATTAGATTTGTCTTCACTCCGTGGGTGGCATATGATATATTTTTTGTAATAATAATAATAAATCTCTCGCAAAAATGCGTTTTTTTGTAACTTCCAACAACAAGTACATTTACTAGAATTACTGTAAAGTATGTGTATTTATCTAAAAAAACTATGGCGATTTTACGCATATTTCCACACAAAAAACGTACACTCAACAGCGCATCAAGCGTAACGAAATCGTAAGTTAGACTATAGGAACTGCTTTTTTGCAGTCGGGTATTTTGTTTTTTTATTAATATACATACATATGATACATAGATTTAAGATTGACTATCAACTCGCCTGATATTAATGTTTGGCCGAGGATGAAGCTCATAGATCTAGAAGATATTTATTCACTTGTATTTCTTTTTTCTATTTTTAACCGACTCCCAAAAAGAAGGAGGTTATCAATTCGACTGTATGTCACTCTATTTTTAACACGCTTTTATTAGGTCGACCTGTATGTAATGAAATCTAAGGTAACTAATTTAACCATCTTCCAAGGATCGTAGCGTCATGAAAATTGGCAGCTGTATGTAGTTCTGATGACAATACAATAATATGGTACTGTCGAACTGATCTGATGATGGAGCCGGAAGATATGAACTAGAACTTCATAATGGAACATCGTATCATAGCTGTGTTTGGATTTGTTAGAAAAGTCTTGTAATGAACTTTGACCACGATTAGGTTTATGACAATACAATAATTTGGAGCGTGTTTTTTTTAGTTTTTTAAACTGTATTTTATTTTCTATTTTCATTTGCTCAGGGTTTCTAGACGAGATGGAGTATCGTCTACTCGTGAATGCCATACAGGAGAGGATCCAGCAGTGCCGGCACAAAGGAAGCTTAGTCGCACCCTCTTCACCCGAGGTAACGTAAAGATCTCCGTATTTCAACAATCATCCACCTTGCTCGCGCTTACCCACATTTCTGAAGATAAAAAATGACTAAAAACCATCATTTTGTATCTTCAAAATGTGAGTATGCGCGAGCGAGACGGGCGATGTTCGAACTATGGACACTTAAGGGGCATTACGCTACACGTCACTACACAGTACTAGCAGGAGTTACGCACTAGCGGCCGCGTAGGCGGCTCATATGAGCGACCAGCCGCCTGCCGAACATAAACTGTGCAAAGCCATATAATAAAGCTATACAAAGTCATTATAATATTATTTATTTGCTTAGTGTAGGTTCTGTGGAACCACTTTCAAGTAACCGCAAGCTGACAAAAGAAACTTTAATAATTGTTACTCACTGATTTGAAATGGCTTATGTATTTTTATCAATAAAGTTTATTATTCACTTAAGTGGGGGCGATAAGACCCATTCACATAGGTATTCCCTGACTGTGTAGAGAAAAAATAACACGCATTTCTGTTTTACTTGAATTCGCTATATTACTTGGTATTTTAAAGCACTCATGCTGGACTGGGAGAAAAAAAAATAACAAGTATATATTAAAAGTAAAACAAAATACCCGACTGCAGAAAAGCAGTTTTTGCAGTCTAACTTTTAACTTCATCATTCAACGCTTCATACGCCGTTGAGTGTACCTTTTTGTGAGTAAGTATGCGTAAAATCGCTGTAAAAGAATATAAATGAGCATTCTTTACAATAATTCTAGTGAAGTCACTCAATAAATTCTGTTTATTACGAAACAATTCGTTGGAGGTTACGAAAAAAAGGCATTTTTTTTAATTTTTGCATATAGCATGACACTCAGGAAGTGAAGACGAATCTGATGACGCCTCGCACAATAAAATTGGCCAAGCCGTTTAGGCTGAAGGCTGTTATAGAGAAACAAACATACACTCGAATAACATAACCCTCCTTGTTACGCAGTCGGGTAAAAAGGCGTGATTTTACGTATGTATTTTAATGCAATAGGAAGTATTTTGTTAAGCTGAGATTCGAATCTCCTTTAATCGATGTATATGTGTGTACTTAGTGATTTCTAACGGGATTTTAAGATGTGTGTTCTTTTTATGTTATACAAAGAGGTTGGAAAGTTTTAAATTTATAACTCCGTTTTGTTCGAGTTTACCTGCCTTGCCTAGAGGTTATTATTATATGTTATGTGCCTAGAGACAGGGCGATTATTCCCGTTGTCACCCAATTTCGTGTCCACCACTGGTGGACAACGGGAACAATGTAAAAGTTGTGGCGTTGTCATCCAGTGACATGTATGCAAAGTTCGCTTGGCGCTCGTTTTTTATGGAAGATAAATCTACGATTGACCACCAACTCGCCTGGTGTTAAGTGACGATGTGTCCGAGGATGGAGCTCGTCGATTTAGTGAAATGGGGAGGGTGGATATCTTGTTTTTTTCTGCAATTAAAAGTGTCAAAAAAAAGTTGAAACGATTATTGAAAACATCACAATTTAAAATATGCTCATTTGAACTTTTGTCTCAATCTAAAGATAAAAACGAACGCCAAACGAACTTCAGATCGCTATAAGAATTGAAAGTAACCCCGCTGGAAATTAAGGGCCTTTCCGAAAAACCTTACTTAACTTTAACCAACGTCTTAAATTATCTGTCTTCTTTCCACAAGTGTCATTACGTGTCAGCGAGATGTTGACAAAATATATTAAGCGTTGCTTAAAGTTAAGTAACGTTTTTCGGTAAGGCCTTAAGGTGTAAAAGTGTTAATTGCAGACTCAGCTGCGGTCCATCAGCTGGTTGCAAGGGAACGAACGTGTTGCCGACTTCTTCCTCGAGAACTCTGAGATATTGAACTACAACTACAATGACATACTCATATCTAGAGGTGAGGCTGCGTACGAGACCTATATTTAGGGCCCCATAGTACTAAGAGGCCCCTTATATAAATACACAGACAGGCCTTGTGGTAGTATGTCTGCCCGCTGAGCGTGTAGGTCATGGGTTCGATCCCCACCGGGGGCAAACATTTGTGTGATGAGCATGTTTGTTCTATGTCTGGGTGTTTCTATGTATTATAAGTATATATTTACAAAAAAAAAAAGTATATAAGGTCCGGGGAGGTAATTGCAACTACCGGGAAAATGCAATTACCTTCCCGGACCTTATATACTTTTTTTACCCGACTGCGTAAGAAGGAGGGTTATGTTTTTCGAGTGTATGTATGTATGTATATTTCTTTGACACGCCCTAGAGCCTAAACGGCTTGACCGATTTTGATGTGAGTGGTGTCAATAGATTCGTCTTAGTTGTGAGAGTGACACTGGGTACATCAAAATTAAAATATTTGTGGACATTTTTTTCATTTTTGTGGACATTTCACACAACACCATCTAGCCCAAACTAAGCAAAGCTTGTACTATGGAACTAGATGGCTGATAGAATACATATATACTTTTTTTTTGTAAATATATACACATGATACATAGAAACACCCAGACACAGAACAAACATCCATGCTCATCACACAAATGTTTGCCCTGGATGGGGCATTGAACCCACGACCTTTCAGTTCAGCAGGTAGACGTAAACACACTACCAACTGAGCCACAAGGCCAGTCAAAATCATAAGTTAGGCTGCAAAAACCTCTTTTCTGCAGTCGGGTATTTTGTTTTTCTTTTAACATTGATACTTGTTTAACCAACACCTGCTTTGTTTCTTAGATGGCATTATGCGTAATAATCAAACGGCGCGAAATTATTTATTATATTATACCTCCCCGGACTTATGTATTCTATCAGCCATCTAGTTCCATAGTACAAGCTTCGCTTAGTTTGGGCTAGATGGTGTTGTGTGAAAATATTCAATATCTTATTCAATGCATGAATTCAAGAGATTTTAGTTTTGCTTTTGGCCCACACAGGTGATGAGCCCAAAGGCCTGTACATCCTAGTGTCAGGCATGGTGGAAGCAAACTACATCCCTCCTGAGGAAGACATGGACGAGGCCATCCCAAACTACGAGTTCTTAACAGAACTGCGGTATAACGAACCAGCTTGCGATTATATCGTGTCTGGGAACGCGGTGGGGGTCTTGGGGGTGAGACTTTATTTTCTTTCTCTTTCTGGTGTGCTTGGAATACGGGCAGCTATCCTGCTCGCTTTCTTTCTCTTTCTCGTGTGCTTGGAATACGGGCAGCCGTCCTGCTCGCAGCAGCGCTGCATTTAGGATTTGTGGGATCCTAGGCTACACCTGTGGTGAGGGCCCCATTTTACGTATACAATAGATTATTATCATCTACCAATGTCATTTACTTGATAGATAAATAGATAGGTAAACTCTTTATTGTACACACCTTAAAAGTAATGACAAAGTACTTACGAGTACGTAATTATGTAGGCAAATCTACTAAGAAAAACACCTTCATGAATACCTCATTGAATTATTGTGTACATGCAGGGAAATATATTTTCTTACTAATTACACTAAAACTATAATTGTAAAAAATATATGCTACTAGGACGATTTTTTTTCATATCTCCAAAGTCAACCGTGCAGCCGATAGGGTGAAGGGGGGGGGGGGGGCGCACTTTTGACTCTAACAAAAAATATAACTTCAAAGCTTTTTCGTCGTAACAGTCTTTACTAAACTTTAGTTAAGTCCATAGTTGTGGTTATCGAAATAAAATATTTTTTATTTTTCAGTCTTTGAGCAAAGCCGCGGACAGACAGACAAACGGACTGACATGGCGAAATAATAAGCCCCTCCCAATACCCTAATACTTAGCCCTAATAAATGACATGTATTGTATTAAGTTGTTTATACAAATTATACTAGATGGCGCTGATAGTCCTTAAAACACGCTAACAAATTTCACACGGTACAGACGATCCTTCTAAGAAACTGTAAAACAGTCAACGGGCTAAAACCTCGTGAAGGAATTTTTGTCAATTTTTGACGAACGTTAATTTCCAAACGGTCATTGTTTATAATTATTTATTAATTATAATTATAATTTAATTATAGGCGAAAACTTGTAATTAGCCTCGTCATTTATATACATGTATAGTTTATTTAAGTATTTAGGCTGTAAGTTTTCCTAAAAACGATAAAAAAATATAAAATAAAATAAAATAATTATGATTAGAAAACCTCGCGTGCACAAACGTTTACTTTTATTGATTAGACTGATATATATTAGGGTTCCGTAATCAATATCTTTACAGTTTCACTATTTCCGTCCGTCTGTCCGTCGCGGCTTTGATCAGACTTTTAGTATTACAAAGCTGTAATCTGGTATGTACACATATTAATCACGTCGATAAAGTGGTAAAATAAATTTACTGAGAGAGTTAAATGGCTACACATTAAATAAAGGTGATCTTTTTTCTCGTCCGCCTCATGTGTGGGTCGGTGTCTTTGAATATGTAGCATCTAGTAACGAAAAAAAACTATGACGGTTAATAAGTTGTACAAATTAACGAGTAATGATCGGTCAATAAAAAAATGTACTTAGAGAAGTAATAAAATAAATATTAAAATATTTTTTAAACAAGATTTTATTTAAAAAATGTAACGTGATCTAAAAACGAAAATAAAAAACTACTCGTAAATAGACTAGTGCAACAACTTGCTTGCTCAATCTTACAAATGGCCGTAAATTTCTTGGAATTTTCAAGGCTAGAGTGAATAGATATCTTCTAGATCGACGAGCTCCATCCTCGGCCACACCGTCGCTTAACATCAGGCGAGTTGGTGGTCAATCGTAGATCTATAATGTATAAAAAGAAAACGGTTCAGTACTTTGGTTTTTATAACAAAGTAAAATATCATCCAAGTGCCTGTAGAAAAGATAACAGTAAGTCGCGTAGTTATCGAAGTATAGTAGAAGTCGTTTTTTTTACTATAATTATTGTTGTATCTATACTCAGCAACATCTTTACTGGTTTGTGAACAAATTTTGAACTACTAACTTCTTCTATTTTTTTTTCAAAGCCAAGCTCAAATTACTTTGCAGTCTACATTCGCAGGTGATAACGAATCGTCCATACAACTACACGGTGCGCTGCGACTCGGCGGTGCAAGCGTATTACATCACCATGCCCATACTGAGGGAGGCATTCAATCTGGCGCCGCATCCTATCATGGGGTTACTTTACCAACTATTTACTAGAATAACTTTAGTTTTTGGTTTCTGTTTAAGTAAGTTATATGTTATACTGCGTCCCCCCGGTATCACCCGCGTAGTGATGAGAAATGGTGTTAATGATGATGATGATGATAAAATATAGCCTATGTCCGTCTCCAGGGTCTAAAGCATCTCTGTGCCAAATTTAATAACGATTGGTGTAGCCGTTTAACCGTGAAGAGATAACAAACAGACAGACAAACGACAGACAGTTACTCTCGCTTTTGTAATATTAGTTAGGATTAGAATTGAATATGCCAAATTTTCTGCCAACCCGCACTTGGCCAGCGTGGCAGACTATGGCCTAACCCTTCTCACAATGAGAAGATGGCCCGTTCCCAGCAGTGGGACAGTTTGTACAAACAGGCCTGATAAAAAAAAATGGAAAATTTTAGTAGAGTGTGAATATGCAACGTTCTAAGTTGTTAACCGACTTCCAAAAAGAAGGAGGTTATCAATTCGGTCTGTATGTTTTTTTTTGTATGTTTATTCACCGATTACTCAACCAATTGTGCATTGATTATGATGATTCTTTTTGTATTTGGTAGATCATACTTCAGAGGTGGTCCCATGTAAATTAACGCATAAACGCGTAAAGACGCGAAATTAAAACCATATACGCAGATCATTAGTCTCTTGCTGAAAGAAAAATCAAATTTCTCAGTTTCACTTCTGTTTTTTTCTCGTAAAAAATGTTACAGCCGAATATGTCGTAAAAAAACGCACATTTCGACACTCACAAGGGAATCAAAACCTATGGGGTACTTCCCGTTGACCTAGAACTATGAAATTTGGCAAGAAGCTTTGTGCTATAGTACACATATAGGAAAAAATCCGAAAACTGGACATTTTCAATTTAATCACAAAAAATAGTGTCTTTATGCAAGAAATGAGGGTCCAAATTATAAAGTAAATTAACCGTATCATATGAAAGAGCTTCATTAGCACAAGCTAAAACAGACATTAAATTATTTTTTCATTACTCATACTCTGAAAGTAGGTCTGAAGTTGCCTGAGGAGCGGGTTGAAAGTAATACTTTCCAGCCCTAGGGAGAATCACTTTCAACTGCCAGCTGTCAAATAAAAAAAAAACTAGTTCTATTTTCACGTTTCCATTATTGAGCCATGTCCAACTTTCTTTAAAGCCACTCAATTACAGCGCGATGTAAAATTGAAATAACATAAAGATAAGTACTGATTAAAGAATATATATTTTTTAAATAACTATTATAATTTAGTTTCAACAATTTCTTTAAAATAACATAGATTTACCAAAACAAAATATTTACCATTTTTATTAATGATGAAAATGAAAAATATTGGCTGAATAGATTGCTTACCAAAGTTTTTGATCTATGTAAAATAAAATTTACTCATTTTTTCTGTAGCTAATTCGTGTTTTCATTTTTACTTTCCTTGTATTCGTAATGAAAAGCACATTGTTTACCTCGGGTTAAAGACTTATTTAGTCCCTCGAACTATTGGCGCCCTCACTTCGTTTGTGCGCCAAATCCCGTCTCGGGACTAAATAGGTTACTTTCACCCCTAGGGTAACAATGTACTATTACGATGTATATTTTTTGATTTATGAAGGGAAATATAAAAAAATATATAATTTTCCCCTTTTATCTCGTTTGTACTCGTCAGACACTAGTCAGACTCGCCCACTGAGGATTCCGGTGGGCAAGTCTGACTCGCACTTGTCCGTTTTTTTTCCTGTTTTCTTTTTGTAGAATTTTGTGTTGATTTCTCTCAATTTTTTTCAGATTGGAAGCATCAATGTGGCGCGAGATAGGTATAAAGCTATCGATGCTGGTGCTAGCGACCGTGCCCGCATATCACAGCTGGGCGACTGAAAGACTAAGCATGCGACTCGAACACGCCTTTGTGCCGTGCCTTAAAGCGTTTAAGGTAGCTTCTCGAAGTTAATTATAATTTAAACAAGTATGTATATTAAAAGAAAAACAAAATACCCGACTGCAGAATAAAGCGTTTAAGGTAGCTTCTCGAAGTTAATTATAATTTAAACAACTATGTATATTAAAAGATAAAACAAAATACCCGACTGCAGAAAAGCAGTTTTTGTAGTCTAGCTTACGATTTCGTTACGCTTGATACGCTGTTGAGTGTGCGTTTTTTGTGAGAAATTATGCGTAAAATAGCTGTAATAGATTATAAATGCGCATTCTTAAGAATAATTCTAGTAAAATCACTTGTTTATTACGAAATAGTTCGTTAGAGTTTATAACAAAATAATTAAACTGGATAAAATATGTCAACGACTTGCGTATTTTGAAGTCGGTTTTTTAGATTTTTAAATGATTACTTCTCTGACACGAGTAAATAATTTTATTGGCAGGTGTTTGTGGTGAATGAGCTGATGGAAGATATAGTACTGCTCGATGGTATTTGTCAAGACATGGCGACCAGAGAGATATTTCAACCACCTTGCTACATACCCAGGTAACGAAAATTCGTGAGAAACCTTTCGATACCACTTTTGTTGTAGGTACAATGCTGCCTTGAGTTGTTTTTCCCAAGATATCCTCGATCCCGTCCTTTTCCTCTTGTTCCTTTCCTGAGTTCTTCCATATTCCCCCTTCCCCGTTCCACTACAGGATAAGCAGGAAGTCGGCACATTACCGTTCAGTTCTCATTGAAATGCCCAAAATTCCGACAACTATTTAGGCCCACATTTTTTATGCGTACTGCACAGGAGTGGAACTAACTACCATTTTCTGTTTCCTGAGAGCTACATTCTTGGAATTTTTAAAGAGTGAATAGATGTCTTCTAGATCGACGAGCTCCATCCTTCGCCACACCATCACTTACCGTCAGACGAGCTGGTGGTCAAACTTTAAGTACTGTTACACAATCTATTTTTAGGCCAGATAAAACAATGGGTATTTAAAAAACCTGCAAAAAGGACATATAAATCTACCTACCAACATGATCTTAATATGTTTAAATCGCCTTTTCTAGGTTAGCGTGCTCTGTCTCCGTCATATTTTTTTTTTATCAGCCCTGTTTGTAAAAACTGTCCCACTGCTGGGAACGGGCCATCTTCTCATTGTGAGAAGGGTTAGGCCATAGTCTGCCACGCTGGCCAAGTGCGGGTTGGCAGACTTCACACATCTTCAAGATCATTGAGAACTCTCAGACATGTAGGTTTCCTCACGATGTTTTCCTTCACCGTTTGAAGTTGGCGGCAATCAACAATACGCACATAACTTCGAAAAGATAGAGCGTAGTGCATGCCGTGGGATTCGAACCCAGGACCTGCGGATCGGAAGTCAGACGGTCTCCCGACTAGGCTGCCGGAAACTTCCGTCTCCGTCATTGACCAATAGCAATATCAGGCCAGTTAGCGCCATCATCAAGTTATCATTGAAAATATTCCTTTAAAAGTCTGTGAGCGGTCTATTGGCATATTTCGTGGCTCTTCAAAGTGCCTTGTTTTGTTTTAAAAGACCCATAAGTATTTTGCGTGGCTTTATGGCCCCGTATGCCCAGCTTCGTACTTTGCACTTGGTCTACTTTCGTATCCGGTTTTATATTTAATATATGAGTTTTGCCCAGTAAAAGGGGATGGAAACACTGAAATAGCTATTTCTGTAGGCTTCTGAATGTACTTGTGTCGTCCCAGGACGGTACACCGGCTGGTGTTCCCCAAGTCGTCCCACCTGATCGTGAGTAACAGTTGTCCCGAGACCAAACTCCTGATCGTGCCCTCCAGGGACGCCGACCTCGTCGACCTCATGGAGGACGAGCTCGACGACACACAGTGTGAACTGGTAACACTGACACTCCTCCTTATACCACAGAAGACATTTGAAGGGTTGTAAGTCTAAAGGGTCTAAGTGCCAATTTTATTTTTTTCCATTAGCATATTATTAGGCTTGACACATAGATCGTATTTTTGTCATAATATTGTTTTTTTTTTGCACTTGGTCCCTTTAGAATTACAACCCTTCGAAATATAGAATTTTTAAGCCTCGCCCTCTGCCTCCCGCTAATCTAGGGTTCCTCACCCGCTCCCCGCGCTCGCCCTGTCGTTTGGAAGTCGGGCTGTACAGCGCATTCGACAGGCGTCATGGCTCAGAGGTAGTACGACCTCCTGAGCTGTAAGTCGTGGGTTCGATCCCCACCCAGGGCAAACATTTGTGTGATGAGCAAGGATGTTTGTTCTGTGTCTGGGTGTTTCTATGTATGTGATATGTATGTATGTATAAAAGTATTTACAAAAAAAAGTATATACTATGTATTCTATTAGCAATCTAGTTCCATAGTACAAGCTTTGCTTAGTTTGAGCTAAATAGTGTTGTATGAAATGTCCACCAATATTTATTTATTTGTTCGACTGACAAAGTCGAGACAAGCGTTGCGGGCTTTAAGCGATATCACCGATAGATGTAATCTGGGTGTCTTTAAATCGTGAGTGAATCGGTTTCTTCTAGGCAAGCGCACTCCATCGTTGACCGCAACATCGCTTAACATAAGAAGAGTTGCCGGCACAAGCGCAAGCGCTCATTAGGTACTGAAAAAAAAGGTGATTGTTGTGTATAGTCATAAACAGCAAGGACGTATTGTGTAGAGGAGACTCCTTTATATAATAAAAACTATATTTTTTGTAATATATCTAATTTGACATTTTGACAGACTACATGGCTCAGTGGTAGTATGTGTGCCTTCTGAGCTGTAGGTCGTGGGTTCGATCTCCACCCAGGTCAAACATTTCTGCTGAGCACGGATGTTTGTTCTGTGTCTGAGTGTTTTCTGATTCTATCAATCGTCAGGTTCCCATAGTACAAGCTTTATCTAGTTTGGGGCTAGAGGGTGTTGTGTGAAAATGTCCTCCAATATTTATTATAAAGAAAAAAAATTAAATATCCACGTGTCCAGGTGTCGAACGTATCGTCTCGCTGTCTCTATCACAAGGTGGCCCGAAAGCTGTCGAGCGAATCGCGCGCGACGGCCCGCCGGCCGCGCGGCAAGCGACGCCGCATGCGACGCGTCAACTACCGCGATTCCGTCTGGGGGAAACAGTCCTGTAAGACAACCTAGATACGTTTGTTATATTAGAGGTGTCGGACATATAGCCCCGCTGTCTACCACAAGGTGGCCGGCAAGCTGTCGAGCGACTCGCGCGGCAAGCGACGCCGCATGCGACGCGTCAACTACCGCGAGTCCGTCTGGGGGAAACAGTCCTGTAAGACAACCTAGATACGTCTGTTATATTCGAGGTGTCGGACATATAGCCCCGCTGTCTACCACAAGGTGGCCGGCAGCTGTCGAGCGACTCGCGCGGCAAGCGACGCCGCATGCGACGCGTCAACTACCGCGAGTCCGTCTGGGGGAAACAGTCCTGTAAGACAACCTAGATACGTTTGTTATATTCGAGGTGTCGGACATATAGCCCCGCTGTCTACCACAAGGTGGCCGGCAAGCTGTCAAGCGACTCGCGCGGCAAGCGACGCCGCATACGACGCGTCCACTACCGCGAGTCCGTCTTGGGGGAAACAATACAGGGCTTTTTTTCTTTTCAGTTACCATATACCTATTAATACAATGCAGTCGGGTTATATTTTTTAAAATTTAATTTATCATGATCGACACGAAGAATGAATGAATGAATGAATAACAATCGCGGAAACCTTAAAAAACATTATTATTATGTTACAGCTACTCCAATACTGGGGGCAGGGATGAGCGAGAAGGAACTAAATTCAAAATATTACAAGCCCAGCTTGCTGGATATGGTAAGTACAGGGGAGGGGCGTTTGACATAGAGAAGTGTGCCTATATTTTTTTTTGTTAGTAAGAATGTTACTCGTTTTATTTTATGTATTTTTGTTTTTTTAAACTGTGATAGTTTAAAAAACAAAAATACATAAAATAATTTTTCATTGGTCATTAATTTATTACTATATATATATATATATTCACATTACTATTATTATTAACGGGATATGTACCGTGGTTCGCGTTAATTTAAAATAACTAATATATTTTTTTATTTTTTTTTAATTTTCATACATAAAAATGATTTTTATATATGATCAAATTGTTTTTATGTCGAATATTTGTGTTGTTTTCTAGTTTTACAAACGACGTTTTTTTTTATAAGTCCAATAAGTCATTTTATATCTTCAAAAAACCGGGTATTCGCGAGCTAGACGGACGATGTTTGAACAGCGGAAGGAAGCGTAACGAAGTGTTTTCTGCTGTCGGGTATTTTTTTATTACTTGTTTTTAATTTATTCGTAGCCGTGGATACATGCCCGTTAGCCGTATTAGTAGTATGTAAATCTTGTGTTGCTAGCCTGAGAAGCTAGAATCGGAGAAGCGCGAAGTGAGAATGCCAGCGTCAAGCTCGCCGGTCTTGCTTACCTCCCAGCCGTCAGCAGTGCAGCCGCCGCGGATGGAGTCAGAGGAAGAAGTCAGTATACAATACAACACATCTAAAACCACCGGTACCAACAAACACACGTCGGACACTCCATACAACAGCGCGCTAATCAGTGACACAATTGCAATTCGAACGCCGCCAAACTCCGACGAACGTCAGGCGAGCGCGGGGAGCGGGTGGGGAAACCGAGATTTGCGGGAGGGGGTGTCCGCTCTGTATGTAATACTATTAATGTCTTGTGCTTCAAGGCTTTATAGTTCGATGATTCGGATATTCAATACATAATAAATCTAGAGAACATCAAAATGTTCAGAAAAGTTTTAAATTGGTTTAAATTCATTTCTATAAACATAAAAATAAATTCGAGTGCCTTTTTTACCCGACTACGCAAGGAGGGTTATGTATTTCGAGTGTATGTATGCTTCTATATAACCTCAAGCCTAAACGTCTTAACCGATTTTGATAAGCGAGTTGTCGTTAGATTAATGTTTACTCACCGAGTTTCAAATGCTATATTTCTTTGTAATAATATTACCCGGCGCCCGTTAATACAAATCTGAGTGACCATCACGGTATCAAATGTACGTTGGTACGACATACACATGTACCTACTCCTCGGTACGGTAGGAATTTCTCGCACGCCAACCAGCGTAACTTTGTAGCCTCATTAGATAGCGTTGACTGGCATAATTTAATGGTGTATAAATACAGCACTGCTACAGAAAAAGTGGTGGCAGTATTAAATATAATTAAAAATAAATTTGAAATATGTTTCCCTCTAAGAAGGATATGTAGTAGTAAAAAACCTGACTCATCTTGGGTAACACCAGAGGTAAAAAATTATAAATGCTTATTGTTTGACATTATTCAGATCAGTAAACAATATTCAATTAATGACGAACTTAATACTATTATATCTGACATGAATGATTATTATGACTCGCTTATAAAAAGTACGAAATCGAATTATTATTGTAATTTAATTTATGGACGTAATAACGCCTCTAAGGCTATGTGGAGTGTAGTTAACAAAGAGAGAGGAAAAATCAACACTCCCCATGTCGATATTACAGACGCGCTAAGAAAATCAGACGCTTCTAGATTCGAGACCAAAAAGTCTGCACTTGACGAAATGAACAGAAGATTCACCATGGCTTCGTTAGCATGTGGAGCTCCGAGAGCTGACGTCACGCGAGTACGTTGCTTACTGGCGGCTGCGCGCGCGCCGCCTGATCGTTCTCTGAGACTGCGAAGATTCAGCGCGGATGAGATATATCGTATCGTTATGATGCGGATTCCTCCCAAAATATCTAAGGATATATATGACATATCAATAAAATTGATTAGAACAGGTATTATATCGCTAGCGCCGGTATTAGCTGACCTGTTTAATAGCTGTTTGTTGGAAGGCATTTTTCCAAGTCCGCTTAAGATCAGTAAGGTATCGCCGCTGTACAAAGGAAAGGGAAAGCGGGAGAATATCGACAGCTACAGACCTGTCTCGATTATACCTGCAGTCGCAAAAGTATTCGAGAATGGACTTAGCTCTCGCCTTGTCGAGTTTCTGTCCGACACGTGTGCACTATCCGACCGTCAGTACGCGTACCGCGAGGGACGTTCAACAACAGCCCTGACCCGTGAGGTAGTGCGACGTGTTATGGCAGCCCGTGACTCCAGACCCAAGCTGCAGGTGGCGATCCTCTGCTGTGACCTGTCGAAGGCGTTTGATGTCGCCGATCGGGACGTCTTAGCAGTTAAATTACAGCATTACGGCATGGTCGGTGCTGCTCATTCCCTTTTGACAGGTCTAATGTCGCAGAGATCACAAGTGGTCGTCGGCTGTGGAGGATCACTAAAATCCGATCCCATGATGGCTGAAACGGGTGTGGCGCAAGGATCGTCAGTTTCAAATATTTTATTCTCCATACTCCTGAACGACCTGCCCAATGCCGTGACTGCCGCTGACGTACTTATGTACGCGGATGACGTGGCTGCCGTGGTTACGGCTCTGACAATAGATGCGCTTGAGCGGAAGCTGAACGACGCAGCCTCCCAGCTATCAGGGTGGTTCCAAGTAAATGGCCTCGCTCTCAACCTCAACAAGACTCACTTCATCCAATTTAGTCTGTCAGGGAAGTCTCAGAGACAATTGTCTGTGTTTGTGGATGGAGTGAGGATTGAGGAACAGCAAACTACAACGTTCCTGGGTTTTGAAATTGACCAAGGACTAAAGTGGGACCATCACATTGACAAGGTGTGTAGCAAACTCGGAGGTGCTTGTTTCGCGCTGAGTCGGGTGACGAAAGTGGTGCCGAGTGAAGTTGCACGTGTGTGTTACTTCGCGACGGTGCACTCCCAGCTACAGTATGGCACGGAAATATGGGCTCGAGCTGCGGACTGGGAGCGAGCGTTCCGCATGCAGAAACGTGCGGTGCGGTGCGTGGCGCGAGTACCGTGGGACACTCCGGCTCGCCCATATTTCAAAAAGCTTGGAATCTTGACGTTACCTTCAATACTGATCTATCAAGTGGCAGTGTATGCCAGAATAAACCTAGATAACTACCCGGAGCGTGGTTCTCAGCATCACTACTCGACTCGAAACAGACGCAAACTGATGGCGGTCACGCGTTCTCTCGAGAAGTCCACTAAGCTCACACATGTCATGGCTCCAACCGTATATAACAACTTACCAAATAACGTCACTGGAGCAAGCACTTTACAATCTTTCAAAGTAAAGCTCAAAAAATGGCTACTCGAGCAGTCTTTTTATAATGTTAATGAATTTTTTTACGCTAATATTTGACATTTTTCAATTATAATTTTTAATTCTATTGACATTAATTATTCAATCTAATTATTTTTTATTTTTGACATTATTATTATTGTAATTTGTTATATTTACATAGTATTCTTTTGTTCGTATGCTTACCAATGGTTGTAAGTTAATACATAATGTTTTATTATCAATTGTAAAAACTTGACGTTTAAAATAATATTTTATCAATAAATATATGAATATGAATATGAATATTAATCGAACTACCTGCAAAAATAAAAACTTACACTTCGTAACTTTGACGAACTTTTCCCTAACAAATATGCGATTTTTTTTACTAGATTGATCATACTTTCTCGCAAAAACTTACACTCAACAGCAGCGTGTCAAGCGTAAAACAATCGTAAGTTAGACTGCAAAAAATAATCTTACGCAGTCGGTTTTTTTTTATTGATACTTGTATATACTTATTATTATTTTCAGCTCTACAACACCAATTTGATAAAAACGAAGAGCTACGATAATCGCCGAAGATTTCAGTAAACTAACCGTCTTACTTATAAACGCATGTTAAAATCTTATTCAGTGAATAAGGACTTGTCACTTTCTGTCAGACGGGAACTGTCACGCGCGAAAACGGAACAAAACACTGTTTAACCAAAATGCGCTTATTCACCGTTTATAAGTAAAACGGTATATCTATAAGCTATTACAGGAAATAGTCGGAAGTTAATTGAGCGTATTATACCAATTTGCATGAGGTGTTTAGGTTTTTTTTTTTTAACGTAAAAGTAATTTTTTACCTGTCTTGTCTTTATTGGTGATTCGAAGATTTTTAATTCTTTGTATCGACTTATTTTTATAAAATCATATAATTTATTGAATAAATTGTTTTATATGTTGAAGCACTTTTTAATACCAAAACAGTGTGTAACACTTTTAATCCAGTCATTTAGTGCAATAAAAACTTTTTACAAAAAAAAATTACCTCCGAAAAAACTGAAAAGCTTAAAATGATGGACCTTTTTTATTTAACTTTAATAACTAAGTCCTTAAAGTAATGTAATAAGGTACATATACCTAAGTAATTTTGAGTCGGCGCCAAACAAGAAAATTAATTAATTACTTAAAGCGTGATGTGTTGCGTTGCGAGTGGTCGTGCGGAGAGCGAATTTTTTGGAATGTCAATGTTTATTGCTGGAGATTTCACGTTGCATTGTTAATTTGATTATTTCTTTAAATTTAATGTAATTTTTGGCGCCGACTCAAAATTACTAAGGTATTACATTACATTACTTTAAGGACTTAGTTATTAAAGTTAAATAAAAAAGGTCCATTATTTTATGCTTTTCAGTTTTTTCGCAGGTTTAATTTTTTTTTGTAAAAAGTTTTTATTTTATAATTTTTTGTGGCTTTAGTCTACTAATTACTACATGCTTAATTTTTGATTACTTTTAAAATAGCTATTTTACTACCTTATAATACACAACTCAGCATTAAAATCTGCGAGTGAACAATAAATCACCCCTATTTTCCCACCCTTAGGGTAGGATTTCTTCAAATTTATATGGGACCAACTTCGAGGTATACCCTATCCATTAAAAAAAGAATTATCAAAATCGGACTGCTCTGTAAAAAGTTATGCGTGTTCATACATTACAATCAGTGAGTGAACAATCAATCATCCCCTGTTTTCCTACCCTTAGGGTTGGTTTTTTTTTTCCAAATTTATATGGGACCAAATTCAGTGTATCTATTCAAATTTAATAAAAAAAGAATTATCAAAATCGGACTAATCTGTAAAAAGTTATGCGTGATCATACATAAAAAATATATACTATATACGCGTCGACTTGAGAACCTCCTCCGTTTTATCGTCGGTTAAAAATGGTGGTTACCTGGAAAGATTTCAGGGAGTTTTGAAAATCTGTAATCCCATAGATTTCAACTTGCTCTTTTCGAGTTACCACACGGCACACGTATCAGCTGTTTCGCACCAATTTGGTAAATGAGTGAGTTGGCAAAGTCGAAAAGAGCAATCGAGATCTAGACCAATGGTCATATACAATAATGTTCCAGGGTATCGATATAGCTAAATAAAACACCAAACTTTTTTTAATTTTACTAGAAATTAAGAAAAAAATACAAAACATGGCCCCAGAGGAGCATCTGAAACACCACACAAACAGGACTCTTAAAAACGGGAATGTGATTAAATGCGACATTTAAAACACAAGGTATGAGCACCTCTTAAATTTATCTAAAATGATTTTAATGTAAAGGTTAAAATTTTAAACATGGACAATATTGGTTAATATATGATTTTATATTTCAATTTCAACAAATATAAAATCTCAAATAATTTCCTCAAAATTGATAAATAAAATAACATGAAAAACTTCAAAGAAATCATAAATAAAAGTAAAATTTACACTCAAAATAATTAAAATATTAAAAAGGAAAAGAAATTTTGTGCTGTACTAAAGATTTTTTTTTCATTTCCTAGTTATTAGAACTAGTTTTTTAAACTTATACAGAGTACACACGTGTACTTTATTTTATTTTTTTGTTCTATTTTAAATATTTACTAGTTATGGTTCATGAATTTATTGCATTTTAAAATGAATGACGAATAAACTGATAAAATGAAATTATGTGTAGTCTATGCTTTTTTACATGTCTTATATTGTAAATAATAATGGCGGACTTGCAACCAATGCCAGCTCGTAATTTTGAAAATAAGAGCACTCATTGGTCCCCAGTCACTCTTTATTGTTTACACCCGACATATAAATACACACAAATTTAATATAATCCAACAAGTAACACCGCTCAAATACATTTTGCGGGTTTGTTTTAACATATTAATATTCATATCGACGGTTAAAAGGTAATAAGCGACAAAAAGGGTATAAGCGACATTTTAGTCAAAAATGAGTTATGCATGCTAAATGAAAAATTCGGAAAATTTTAAGTAAGATAGCATTCGTATCTCATTTTTGACTAAAATGTCGCTTACACCCTATTACCTTTTAACCGTCGTATGTATAACAGGTTCATTTTAAAGATATACTTAAAATATTTATCACTCTTTCTTGTCCGATGTTAGTAAACAAATATGGCGTCTATATTTGTATGCTTTTACTTTTGGTAATAAATATTTTTTCATTTTTCATTTATACAATCGCAAATCGTAATAAAAAAATAACAAGTTTTTGAAATACTAGCAGGTAGTTATTTTTTTTATTTGTTAATTATTTACTACATAAGAGTTCACATTTCTAAACGTGAAATCGGCTTTAGCTCATTAAATAAATCTTAAATATGTAAATAAGAGCGATTGTTTTGAGTAGTCGAGTCGTCCGACCCGAAAAACATCTCAATTCCATGGGCACCAGATTTCCTGAACGGCCTTATCGGCTAACAATCTCTGATTAATGAACTTGATTGTCTTTGAACCCAAATTCGTCATTGGGCTTCAATGTTAAGATAAGATAATTTATTTGTATAAAATACGAGATAATTTTACACACAGTCGCGTGCAAATGATGTTATATAATGGTATGCTTGTTTTTATCGGTCGATATCTCCAAACCGCGATCGCGATGTTCATTGATTTTGTTGATTGATTTTAAAAAATTGTTTATTTAGTGTATATCTTTAAAATGTATTAAACAACCTATTATTATATCCTACGACGTAACTTAGCAAAGTTATTTAAAATAGTTTTTTTTTCTAAAACTATAGTTTACCATAGAAACCATATTGCTATCATATTACATTGGGCATTCTTGTTTACACAAAGTGTTTTATAAATAGGCCACATTTGCATGTCATCAAAGTGTGTGAAATGTTGTAATCTACCAACATTAATAAGGAATGCGAATAAAGTTTGCTAGTTACCACATTTTTAAGATATGACTAAATGTACTTATGATAAATCTCTATGCAAAAATATAAAACAATAATATTGCACGTCCCACAAAATACCAATTCGATTCAGATAAATTTTCATACATAAGAATCATTTTTTTTTTTTTTTTTTTTATAAAATAGGTGAAGCAAAAAGGCAGACGGCTCGCCTGATGGTAAGCGATAACCGTCGCCTATGGACAACTGCAACATCAGTGACATTACTGTTACTTTGCTAATCCGGAAAGGTGCTTGTATATACACCCTTTTTAAAACGCTCTTTGTTGAAGCTCGGCGGGAAAACCTTCCGAGGAAGGACATTCCACATTTTGCTTGTTCGCGGGAGGAAGGAGCGTGAGAACCTGACTGTATGTAATTAAAAAAAAGAAGATTATATGGTTGTGTGAAATTTTGTTTGAATTTAAATGGAATTTTGTGTAATACATATTATCAACTCAATATTTCTCTGATATCTATGAATAATAAAAACAAATTTTATTAACACAGGTGTTATCATGGATAATAGAAATCGTATCTAGGCTGATCAAATATTATCAGGCAGTGACAGTATTCGACCGTGAAAACTACATTTTAAGGTCTAAAGTTGTTTCATTGAAATATACTTCCCTAGGTATAACGGATTATAACGTCCAAAAACATATTCTTCTAAGTTTCAGAATATGTTTTTTGGACGTATCTGCTATTCGAAAGTCCTGTTATGGGTCCCGTTCCAAATAAACAGCTAACTTTATTCAAGGTCAACTTCCAGGTCCACAGTAGTACATTTCCGGATCCGCAAATTTTAATGTATCCTTACAGCAGAGTCATAAAAACAAGTTATTTGCCTGATCATATCAAATAGCAGCTCAATGTGTCTTTCAATTTGTATGAAATTCTACATAGTAATGTACTGTGCTCATCATCCTATTAATAATAACTGTATTCATGGTCATTGCATAATTATGAAGGTAGATTAATACAATACCTATATGTAAACAAGTATGGATGCACGAAACTCCTTATCACTACCGATAAGAATATAGATTCACATTTCTTTTAAACTTTCAATATAATATTGCAATGGAATTGAATTTTTAACCGACGAAAAAAACGGAGGAGATCTGAAAATTGTAATTTTATTATTGTAATACCTTGACTAATTGCTATAATTCAGTATGAAATGAACTGCATTACATGGCGTGTTTAGAGTTAGTTAAATCTGTATATTATTGAATATAAATCCTGGATCTTTAAAAGCATGGTAGGTTTCAGAGATTTAATTTGCAATATTGTACTGTTCTCACTGGTACTCTATGTCTGTGCTGGTACCTATTACACATTAAACTTTAGAAATATGTGATTGGTTGATAAGATGGTAGTGTGTTATCCTTGTTCCACAATGCTTGCAAGCAAGAATGCAAGTTGTCTTTCTGAAGATTGTGTCTTGTTGTGAAGAACTATGAGTACAAATATAAAGTACACTATTTATTGTCAGATTGGGCTTTTAATTACATCTCTGTTGTTGTTAAGTGACAGTTTGGTCAAAGATTGCACCAATACATGCAATATCAGATACGGATTAAACTAAATGATGATTTTTTATAAGGAAATTCCAAAGGAAATACAAAAACTGTAGTACATCTTTGAGTTTTGAAATTAGAGAGTTGGATAGTCAATGCAATATATATATAGTTAAAATTACAGAAAAAACATATATCAACAGATTTTTATATAAATTGGTCTATAATTCTTACCAGCCTTCAAAGACAATGTACATCGAGAAATGCCCACAAATTCATCAGTCTACTTCCTTGGTTGTTGGATATGAGGCTTGATGTTTAAGTTGATATGAGCTGGAGGCTTTGGACTGTGTGCTACCTGCGCAGCATCTGGAGTGAAGTCAGCGTTACCTCTGTTGGGAGCACCGGAGATTGACACTGGGTTGGACGGGACGGGAGATGGGCCAGCGAGGCCGGTGAAGTCTTCATTGGTTGACTCCTTTGTTTCCTTCGGATGAGTAGTCTTGTGCTGTGTAATTCTCATGCCTCCGGCTTTTACTGTTGGACAGAGAGTTTTCATTCATGAGAATGTATTTCTAAATGTATTACTATAAGTAAATTTAACATATGGATACAATAATATTGCACATCAATCAAATAAAATTATTGTCTGTTTAATGTAAAATCAAAATAAGTAAACAAAAGTAAGTAAATAGGTAACATTAATAAATTGTAGTGAAAAATAAAACACTCATTTTCTGTATAAAATCTTGTTTGAATCAAAATGGAATTTTATGTGATTACATGAGAGTGATATTACTGTGTAGAATTTTTATGTGCAGATTTGTCAAAAATATGTTCAGGCAATTAATATTGCCATTATTTAATTTTATATGTGAGCAGGATAGTGACCTAAGATTATCGGATACCAAGTTTAGATAATAAAAAATATATCCTACGAATTGATAACCTCCTTCTTTTTGAAGTCGGTTAAAAATCATCTGTCAGTTCTTGAAGACCTAATCTACAAATGTATAATAAGTTGGCGATATTGCTGACCGACATGTAATATACAACAATGTATAAACCAACGTATCATATTACATTACTTGTTGCTGTGATATATTGATTTCTTTACCTAAAAACAGAACTGAGGAAAAATGATATCAATGACCTTGGGAGGCCTTTGTTTAACAACATTCATAAAAAATGCAAAACTGCCGTCGATTGCAAAACACCGGATAACATGACGTCATACAAGGACTTAAAACAACCTGTGAAATAAGTTACGCATGACAAATAACAATTTTAGTTTTAAGAAAACAAAAACAAGTTATATGCTACTTTAATCTAAATGGAATGTTGAGAACTTTGAGCCTACGTTTCAATTCTTAAACAAGTTTTACATCGTATAAATTACGCGACAAAATATGGACAAAGAACTTCAGGGCTATGTTATTTACCTGCAGGAGGATGTCCAGCTTTAAGTTGGGCGGTTTCTTCGGCCGACGACATAATTATTTAAACTTTAATTTGTTAAATAAATGTTGAAATCAGTCGGAAAATGCCGACGTCACAAGTAAAATACGATTTTATAAACAACGTGTAAGTACACAAGTGGCGCGTATCGGCGTGATATGAACTGTCAATGTCAAAGTTTTAGTGATGTGCGTCGTTTAATATTTTTAGTTTTTTATTATCTGTACTCACTCTACAAAAGAATAATTTAAAGCTTACAGCTTTATAAAAAAATAACTCTTATCGCATAATTTGTGTTATTTATTACATTCATCAGGTATCCCGCGATGGTTCAATTATAAATATATCAATCATCTACTGACTCTACTGCAGTTTGTCACGTTAACACGTAAAGCCTTATACATCTGTCTATAAGAATGTCTCATTATTTTATAGAACTTTTACTATGGGTATTGGATCCACATTTAAACATATGACTTTAAAGAAAATTACAAACATACATTTTTATGAGAAAGTATGCGCAAAACCGCTGTAAAAGACTATGGATGCGCATCATTTAGAATAATTCTAGTGAAATCTCTTATTTATAACGAAAAAGCTCATTGGAGTTCTAACAAATCTAACGACACCTCGCACATCAAAATCGGTCAAGCCATTTAGTTTTAATTTTGTAGGCAATCATATAGAAACATACTCACATACATGCATACATCTATATGTACTCGAAAAACATAACCTCCTTCATACGCAGCCGGGTAAAAATAATAGGAAATAATCAGCGAAAATTTTTATCAAATTTTAGGTATTCATATGCTAATTTGACAGTCAGTACTGTACAATCAGTACTGACAAGGCTCAAAAATACAAAAGACCCAGCCCATAGGGGGTCATGACCCCCCCTGGATTTTCTGTTTTTTTCTTTTGAGGTACGGAACCCTAAAAAGTATATATATATTCTGTCAGCCATCTAGTTCCATAGTACAAGCTTTGCTTAGTTTGGGTGTTACTAGATGGTGTTGTGTGAAATGTCTACAAATATTTATTTTGAAAGTAACGAAATATAAAAAATTAGTTCTATTGAAACTTTAATCGACTATTTTAAATGAGATTTCTAGCGTCTCTATTTAATCGTGTCTGCCATCTATCGGTGAGTAGTATAACCACTGTATACTGTAACGAGCTGTAACGCCATCTAGTAGTAACTAGACCGTTTATTTTACAGCGCCATTTCTTTGAAATTAATTTAGTTTGATAAATGAAATTATTTCAACGCATCTGACTCGAAGAGGGATAGGTAAATAAGTTTATGCGGGAAATATTTGATTATCTAAACAACAAGTATAGATATAGAAAACTCAAAAACGGCCAACAAAAAAACGGTTAAACCGATTTTGATGAAACCTAGCTAAGAACATTCTAAAAAACTAGATCAAAATCGGTCCACACGTTTCACTGCTAATTTTTGGGTTATAATTATAATAATATGCCTGATACTTGTACATATTATGAGTGATAAACCTTCCAAATTCGTTCAAATCCGTTTGTTGTATAGCGTCGCTACTTTACAGAATGAGAGTGCTACTGCTACAGTACTATTGAGAGCTACTTTGCAGAATGTATTGTTTTTTTACGATAGGTAGCATACGACTACGGTTGTCCTCTGAACACCGCGGCACCGCTATGAATATGTATGTAACACAAGGGCGTCGCCAGCCCATGGCCCAGGGGGGGGGGGGGGCAAGTTTATATTATGGAGGAGAAAAATATGAATTGTAGGTACAGGTACAATTGCACGGCCTTAGGACTTTGGTTGCTTGGCAGCTGCCCCCATTGCCCCCCCTTGGCGACGCCGTTGATGAAACACAATACAATATTTATTACATGTAAGTTGTTTATGATACTTACATATCGAATCGTTTGTACATAACAATTTCAATTCAGAATATTTTCTTGTTTCATACTTTTTAGAGCGTGATTTTTTTCTAGTCGAGTTTTAGTTTTTGAACTTATTTTTTATGGATAATAGGTATTATGATTTATGATGGATGGCGCTTGCCTAGAGCAACCTTATTTTTCTCGCGATTTAAAGACATCCAGGTAGATATGTACCTAGGTATATCTATTAAAGAAAACCCATTGAAGAAAACCCAACAAATTTGTACAATAAAAGTGACAACAAAGCGCACCATTTGATTTAAAAAATGTAGATTCAAAATAATTTCTTTCTATTATCTCGCAGTAGGTATAAAAAGTAGAGTATGCGCCTCGGGGATAAAAATGCTTTTGTCTTGGGTGAGCTTGAATCCCTCTTTATACTTCGAATTCTAGTCCTATAGCGAGGGATTAATTCTTAAGACATCCTCGCTACCAAGGGCGGATCCAGGGCGGGGGGTCATGACCCCCCCTGGGCTGGGTCCTTTGTATTTTTGAGCCTTGTCAGTACTGTGACAACACTAACAGCAAATTAGCATATGAATACCTAAAATTTGATAAAAAGTTTCAAAAAATTTCGCGCTCGCTTCGCTCGCGCCTGATTATTTCCTATAATTTTTACCCGACTGCGTAAGAAGGAGGGTTATGTTTTTCGAGTATATGTATGTATGTGGGTATGTTTCTATATGATTACCTACAAGCCTAAACGGCTTGACAGATTTTGATGTGCGAGGTGTCGTTAGATTTGTTAGAACTCCAATGAGCTTTTTCAAAATAAATAAGTGATTTGACTAGAATTATTCTAAATGATACGCATCTATAGTCTTTTACAGTGGTTTTGCGCATACTTTCTCATAAAAATGTATGTAGATTTACATTTTATATTTAATTTTAATAGGCAATTAGAGTAGTAAAGTAAAGGAAGATACTTTTGCATCCCTACTTTTTAAATAGAAAAGTAAACCCTACGTGAACTAAACGTGTGCGTTAGTATTGTATGATAGTGATTGTGTGCGTGTGGGGGTGCGGGTGTGTATGTGTGTGTGTGGGAGGAGGGAGGGGAGGTGAGTATATGTAGGGGCGTGTGTCGTGTGTGTGAATCGCATACATATAAATTTGATATTATCAAATAGGCTATATTTTTTCAATAGTAATAATATATCTCTAACAGAATAAAAATAAAAGAGTTTTAGTCCTAATCTCTAACGAACTTTTTCGTAATAAACAAGTGATTTTACCGAAATTATTCTAAAGAATGCGCATTTATAATCTTTTACAGCGACTTTACGTATACTTTTTCACATATAACCTACACTCAACAGCGTATCAAGCGTAACGAAATCGTAAGTTAGACTGCAAAAACAGCTTTTCTGCTTTCTTTATTTTGTTTTTCTTTTAAAATAGATTGAATCTTTTGATAAACTTGTTATTTGAGAGGATACATTTTCAGATTGGTCCCATTGAAATTTAATTTCGTCAGTTAAGTAGTTTGATTTTTAAACTACTTCAAAACAGAGCAACCGTTTTGAAGTAGTTTAAAAACCACGAGAAAAATAATTCCTCTACTTTACATGTAGGGGAAATACCCCATAAATTAATTTAATCAAAACTTTATTCTACGACTTTCTTAGCATAACCAATCTGCATATAAATGCCAAAGTTCAGCTTTCTAGTACATACTAATAGTCTTTGAGCAAAGCCATGGATAGATAGACAGACCAATGGACATGGCGAAATAAAAAGGTTCCTTTGTTTACTACGGAACCCAAAATAACAGAAATAAAAAAACAAATTCAAAACAATTAATTTAACTAAAAAGGGAGAAATAACTGTTACGTAATACCGTAAAATTAAATCAAAACTGGGCGTTCACCTATGTAGGTACGTACACCAACTATTTATATGAGGTCGGACTTTTTTTTTTATAGAAGATAGATCTACGATTGACCACCAACTCGCCTGATGTTAAGCGACGGTGTGGCCGGGGATGGAGCTCGTCGATCTAGAAGATATCTATTCACTCTAGCCTTGAAAATTCCAAGATTTGTAGGTCTCAGGAATCAGAGATGGCGGCAACGAATTTCATTCTTGTGCAGTACGCAACAGGAATGTGAATCGATATCGCTGAGTACGGATTTTTGGCATTTCAACGAGAAATGGGTGGTAATTCGCCGACTTTCTGCTAGTCCTGTAGTGAAATGGGGAGAGTGGAATTAGGTCGTGAAGCTCTTGCGCACATTTCCCGAAATGAATCCTGTAGAAAATAGACAGACATGCTACTTTACGGCGGTGCTCGAGACTAAGTAGCTTCTTGGCAGCTAGTTTATCGTCATCGATTAACCTCACAGCTCGCCGGTCCACTGATTCTAAAGCTTCCAGCTGATACTTGGCTGATCCATCAAAAAGGTGACTGTCTAGTCTAGGACTTTGTAGGCGACCGTAGGGCCTAGCACCGACCTCAAAAAATTGTTGGTGTACGTACCTACATAGGTGGACGCCCAGTTTTGATTTAATTTTTCGGTAAAACGTAACAGTTATTTCTCCCTTTTCAGTTAATTTAATTGTTTTGAAGTAGTTACTTTTTTTTGAATTACTTTTATTTATTCATTTTTATCGGTAAATACTCGTTTTGCTTGAAACTAAAAATTGGATTCAAACTTCACTGGGTAAGTTCGTTTAATTTCAAACACAGTATATTACTGTTGAAATACTTAAATTTTGGGCTATGAAGTATGCCAAATCCTTTAACATAATTTATGAGTAATAACCTGGCGCAGGACCGTGACTTGTGGATGGAAATGGAGACCTTTGCCCAGCAGTGGGACAGCATAGGTTAATAAAAAAAAAACCTACCAAATTTCGTTCAAATCCGCCGTGCGTCGTTGAAACGTTCATACCTTTAAACTAAAAAAATCATATCTTGAAAAGTACTGCACTGATTTTAGTAAAAATTGCACTGTTCCCTAATCTGGGCAAAACTTTACTCAATAAAAAATAACTATTGCAATCCGACTTCAAGTTTCCGCGTAATACGTGGACAAACATACCTACACACATAAATACATACACTTATGTAATTTGGCACACGAGGTTAGAAGCCCACATAGACTACCATATGAGAAAATTGCGCAATCCTAACAATGTTACATCTATATACATCGAATTGATAATCTCCTTTTTTTAAAGTCGATTAAAAAGGGAAAAAATGCGTATACAAAGTCAGTTGCTTCATAGTTTTGTAAACTTTAATTATATTCGTTATAAATATAAAATAATCATTTACTGAAAAAGTAATTTAACAAAAAATATGGTGTTGTTTTCAATTTAAATGATATCATCGTATGGACCTAAAATAACTATAGGAACACGATAAATATTCCTATTTCCTCTTTCCTCCAATGATTTCCTCTATAATTAGTCTTATCACTACATACCTATTTACAGCTTAATTTATTTCATAAACATTACTACTAGTAATTTGGTAGCGTGCAGTACATATTATACACTATTATTTTAATAAAAATTATTAAAAACATTCTTAGTGAATTGAAAAAAATATGAAGTGTTTAAAAAAAAAAGATGATGATGATGATTCTGTTTTGTTTCGCGCATCTTCAGAGATGAGTGGAATCGAACCATCCGTTGTTATAAATATAAATCCTGGTAAGTTGTTTAGATCAGGGCCCTTATTCCGTATGACCATCGGCCGCGTTACGTGAAATTAACGTGGCTGTGTAACAATGAAAATTAGACTTTAAAATTTTAAACTTAGTGTAATTTTCATTGTCAACGAACCCAAGTCAGTTTCATGTAACGCGGTCCATGGTCATACGGAATAAGGGCCCAGTTTGAGATTTATAACTTTAATCATAAAAATTGCATGTTCAGTTTTACCCAATTGAACAATAACGAGTATGTATTATAAATATATATTTTTAAATCGGTTTTTATAACAAAATTACTGGAAAAATATCACCCAAGTAAACGAATTGCCTATTTTGAAGTCGGTTTTCTTGTCTTTTAAACTTTAATAATACCAGACGATTTTGATAATATTTGGCATCATTTGCTATGTGCTCAATTCTAAAGAAGAATTCTAGTAAGCACAAGCAGAATACGTTTATACATCGTTTAGATCGAAAGGCGTGAATTATCACCTAAAAAATTTGTGCTCGGCTGGTCTTATGTTCGCAGAGTTACTTTTTTTTTTATAGAAGATAGATCTACGACTGACCACCAACTCGCCTGATGTAAGCCGACGGTGTGGCCGAGGATGAAGCTCGTCGATCTAGAAGATATCTATTCACTCTAGCCTTGAAAATTCCAAGATTGTAGGTCTCAGGAAACAGAGATGGCGGCAAAGAATTCCATTCTTGTGCACTACGCAACAAGAATGTGGATCGATATCGCTGAGTACGGATTTTCGGCATTTCAACGAGAAATGGGCGGTAATTCGCCGACTTTCTACTAGTCCTGTCCTGTCCTGTATTAACTTAATTATTCGTGTATAAAAATAAAGCTCATAATATTGCATCAATTAATAATGATTTTATATTCAGATCAAGCTAACGTATCTGTGCAAGACGAGAATAATAGTAATTGTAGTTCATCTTTTCGTAAAAGTCTTCTAACTGCAAGGAAGCTACGACGTTCATATAACTTCAGTGTATCGGAACCAGATCGGACTAGTAGCGAGGAGAACAACTCTACACCAAGTGGTAGTGGAGCAGCAGATCCAACATCTGAGAGGTAAGGCAATGGAAGTGCAGTTACACTACACGTCGGACAGTCATACAAGTACGCGCTAATCAGATACACACGCAAGTAGCATGTCTGTCTATATTCTACAGGATTCATTTCGGGGAATGTGCGCAAGAGTTTCACGACTTAATTTCACCCTTCTCATTTCACTACAAGACTAGCAGAAAATTGGCGTATTACCACCCATTTCTCGTTGAAATACCAAAAATTCGTACTTAGCGATATCGGTCCGCGTTCTTGATGCGTATATGATTGGAATTTTTTGCCACCATTTCTGTTTCCTGTGAACTACATTCTTGGAATTTTCAAGGTTAGAGTGAATAGATATCTTCTAAGCGCCATCCTCGGCCACACCGTTGCTTAACTGAGGCGAGTTGGTGGTCGATCGTAGATCTATCTTGCGTAAAAATCTTTCCCTCCCTTTTATCTACTAGTTTATACGGAATCGGAATCGCCTCGGTGGGCGAGTCCGACTCGCACTTGTCCGGGTAATTTTGGATTGAAGCCGCGAAAGTACACTGTACCGTGTACGAAGTCGTGGCGACAAGGGCGTCACCAAGGGGGGCAGGGTGGGCAGGTGCCCACTTCATATTTTTCTCATCCTCCATAATATTAACTTGCCCCCCCCCGCCTGGGCCATGGGCTGGCGACGCTCTTGCGTGGCGAGTATGTTACTAGAGTTACACTGCTTTAGTGACGACGATACAATTGTTTGATCCTGTTATTATGTTGACTGTGTTGTAGGCAAGATGGGACTTCTGTCACTCGATCGGAGTGTTTTGATAGTACAATAATCGACCCAAAAACGCCTCAGCTAACCTGCGACTTGAACACCCACCTTCTAGACGCAATCGCAAACCAAACTGAAGGCGAAATAGAGAGGTAAGCCACAAATTCACAAGCAAACAAGATACGTACAGGAGAAACAACTAAAACGCACTGTCTAGCACTGGAGATTTTTTAGTCTTTTTTTAAGAGTCCGTAGATCGACCATCGTCCGTCTCGCATTCCAACATTATTGAAGAAATAAATTTACTGAACAAACTTATAAAAAATCGTCGTTTGTAAAACTAGAAGACAACATCACATATTTGTGACAAAAAATTCTATTTAATCCAAGTTAATTTTCATTCATAAAAATAATTATTAGAAATTATTATGTAACAGTTTTTTTATGTATTATAATTAACTTGGATCAACCGACAGAACAACCGTCGCTCGATACAATCAGTATTTTGTGCGTGGACACACATTTATCACGACACCGGGGGTCGTGCGATAGTGACTCTGAAGAGATTCAACACTTAAGCCTGCCGACGCGGTGGCGGCGCGGCGGTATCTGCGCGAGCGGCGAAGTTCGCAGCACGCGATGCGCGCGCGCTCCGTGCGACTCCCGTCAGTGCAGTGTGGCGTCGATTGACTCCTGACTCCTGAGGTGCATGTGACATCGTTCTATTGACCCCTTAATATCGTGAGTTTTTTCCGATTAAATAAATAATATAAATCAATACTCACGGAAGTGTCCGTAGTGTGCGTGAGTATTGATTTATATTATTTATATAATCGGAAAAAACTCACGATATTGAGGGGTCAATAGAACGATGTCACATGCACCCAAAGAGCATGCACCTCAGGAGTCAATCGATCGACGCCACACTGCACTGACGGGAGTCGCACGGAGCGCGCGCGCCTCGCGTGCTGCGAACTTCGCCGCTCGCGCAGATACCGCCGCGCCGCCACCGCGCACCGCGTCGGCCGGCTTAAGTGTTGAATCTCTTCAGAGTCACTATCGCACGACCCCCGGTGTACTGTACTAATACAGTAATTCTTTTTGTTTGGTAGGTAATATCTCAGAGTTCCCATAATAATTTTTATCAAAATCGGTTCAGTGCTTTGGTTTAAAAAAAACTGGAAAAATGACATCTAAGCAGTGAACAAACACAAACATTTTGAAATCGGTGTTTTCAGCTTTTCAAACTATAATATTATGTTTCCAGCATTCTCAAAGCAGGTGCGAACCCCGACGCAAAATGTAGCATGAGCTATGTGAGCGCGTGTCACGCGGCGGCGTACGGCAACAGTTGCGCGCTGCGTCTGTTGCTCGACTCTGGCGCCGACAAACGCAGAAGGGATATATTCGGTCGCACGCCGCTGCAATTCGCGGCCTGGGCTGGCAGCACCATCGCTATTGCTATACTACTTGACTTGCCAACTGGTAATCGTATGAAGTTGGAAAACTTGGCTAAATTATTACGAGTATTTTGTTATTGAAATGAAACAAATTTTAACGGATTTAACTACGCTCAGCGTATATCCTAATCCTAACTAATAATACCTATTATAAAAACCGAAAGTAACTCTGTCGTTTGTCTCTCTGTCTGTTTGTTACCTCTTCACGCCGAAACGGCTGAACCAATCAGAAATTTGGTACACAGAGAAAGACTTATGCTATATTTTATCACCATCACCGATTTTCATCATCACGTGGGTTACACCGCTTGTTTTACATAATCTAATGTTTCAAACACGATAAATCCGTTAAAAATTTGTTTCATTTCGACGAGTAGGTAACAATCGCGAAAACCTTAGAAAACATTAATAATTCTGTTTTAGATTTGCAAAAAAAAATTGAGTCTGGAATGACAGCAGAAGTTGAAGGATGTTTAAAAATAATAAGAACAGAAACGAGGTTCGATGTTGATGTTGGTTGTGACCTGGATATATACGAGTATGTCGAGTTGCAGCGAGTTTGGATGTGTGGCCGAAAACACAATTGTTTTAAATTCTTTACACATGTGAGTTCATTTTAAGGCTTCCGTACTAAGAGTGAGCCTATTTGAGAGGCGACGGTGTCTGTCTGTTGATGTTTTTATTGGTGAAAAAACTTACAAAAACTGTGTCAAAACAGCATATAATAGTTAATGTTGTAATCTAAAAGAAAACAACTAGCGAGTATTGTTTGTACTTTGTAAAAAGGTCAATGACCTCTGTATTATAACGACTTAAAGAATTCAATGTAAATAGTACATATAAATCGTTGGGGGAAATGTACATTACACTCCACACGCGGGACGTCTACGTATAATGCGTTAATTACCTAGATTTTTTTTGAAGTGAAAACTTCTTTAGGCATTTGGCGTTGGGCATTTTTGGGATGGGTAAAAAATTTTGAACTCGCGTCAGGTGTCACGTGACCTGATCGAAAATTCGTAGTCCTAAGACGGCGCAGGGCGCTTGCGCGAGGTTGGTAGTTCCAGACCAACGTATTAGATGGCGCTATATAGTCTAGTTCCAGACCAACCTACTAGATGGCGTTTTTGCTATTTTATTTTTTAGTTTTCACTTCTGCCGGCACTCCCGGCAAAGTGCAACCCGTTGTTTTTTTTATGTTGACATACTTTCAGATACCAAAGTTCATTTGGGACTGGACGGCTCTCCACATCGCGAGCTACGCCGCCCACCACAACGCCACGCGGCTGCTGCTGGCTGCTGGCGCCAACCCCAACGCCGAGGACTACATGGGACGGACTCCACTCGACGTCGCTGGCGCTGCCTACTTCTTAGACTCTGCGAAGTTCAACTACGTAAACAATTTTGGGTTAGAATAACATCAATCAAATTTCATCATTCTATGAAAGACCTCTCTCGTTTAATTCATCCAGTACCTGGCCGACCGAGCTCCGCTCTGACTTTTGTACTGGGGCAAACCTGGGTTCACTGAAAATGAAACCTAGCTAGATCGATTTATCGTCCCTGAATATACCTATATTCCAAATTTCATCAAAATCGTTGCAGCCGTTTCCGAGATCATTGTTATGTATAAATATATGATGCTTATTTTGCTATCTTACTAGGTATACTGTGCTAAAAATTGTGGCAAGTGATAATGGTTATAAAGTATTTAAATAACTTCAGAGTTGTTAGCGGAGCTCATATAACATAGGTAGTAGTTTATATAAATAATAAATAAATAATAATAAATATTTGTGGACATTTCACACAACACCATCTAGCCCAAACTAAGCAAAGCTTGTACTATGGAACTAGATGGCTGATAGAATACATATATAATTTTTTTGTTGTAGATATATACATATGATACATAGAAACACCCAGACACAGAACAAACATCCATGCTCATCACATAAATGTTTGCCCTGGGTGGGGATCGAACCCACGACCTTTCAGTTCAGCAGGTAGACGTAGACACACTACCAACTGAGGCAACTGAGCCACAAGGCCAGTCAAATATATTTTCATAATTGTATCTAAAGTGCAATTTAATCCCGCTGACCCGTCCACTTTATTTGCTGACATAGTTCCGCGGAGAAGATCCTCCGTTAAGGCAAATAGAGGCTTGGAAACTCAGTGCTCGACGAACACTAGTCGAACAGTGGAAAGCGCGGTTAGCACAACCTACTGCCGGGATTTATACTGTAGAGGCTGTTCGACCTGTCTTACAGGACTGGTTGGACAGGGCACACGGGTCGCTAACCTTCCGGCTTGTTCAGGTACTTTCCGGCCATGGCTGTTTTAGAAAGTACCTATGCCATATAGCTGGAAGGGAACCGACAACCGTGTGCCATCACTGTAGCTGCGAAGTGGATACGGCACAGCACACACTAGAGGAATGCACTGCTTGGTGTAGTGACCGTCGCGATCTTGTCGCTGTGGTGGGGGTGATCTTTCGCTCCCGGCTTTGATAACTTCAATGCTGGGCAGCGAAACGGCGTGGAATGCTGTAGTTTCCTTCTGTGAGCAAATAATGATCCAGAAGGAAATAGCGGAGCGTGAGCGTGAGATTGCCTCAGACCATCCCATGCGTCGCCGAAGAGCCCGGCGTCGGAGTAGGCTCCATGCTCTCCTCCAACCCCCATAATAGGAGCCTTGGGTAGCGGACTCGGCGGGTCCGTTGCCCGACAAGAGTAACCCCCGAGGTGGCGCACGGGGTACCGTGCTCTTCATAGTATTACTGTTACACAGAGATTGAGTCAAACAGGACCGACGCTGCTGGGGTCACGGTGGATTATGCCAATGTACCCGTACCCCAGTATAAAGCGATGAAACAGCAACAGCCCCGGGTTTTTAGTGGGTAGGGCCGCCAGAGACGGAGAATCCCACATAACCACCAATACTCCCCCCATAGTCAGTGTGGTATCCATAAAGGTTTTTCCCCGGGGAAAAAAAAAAAGTAAAGGCAGGTCCAACTTTGCGAGAGAGGTCAATCGTCGTATCCAACTCAGCTGGGCAGCCTTCGGGAAACTTAAGAGCTTAGAAGGTTAACTTAGAAGGTTTACGACCAGTGTGTGTTACCAGTGATGACTTACGGCACTGAGACGTGGTCCATAACTATGGGCCTTATAAGGAAGCTCAAGGTCACGCAACGAGCTATGGAGAGGACTATACTCGGAGTCATTCTACAAGATCGAATCAGAAATAAAGAGATACGTAGACGTACGAAAGTCACCGATATAGCATAGAAGATTAGCAAGTTGAAGTGGCAGTCGGCAGGGCACATAGCACCTAGAACTGATGGCCGATGGGGCCGAAAGGTTCTCGAGTGGAGACCACGCACCGGCAAGTGCAGCGTAGGAAGACCAGCCACGAGATGGGCATGCAGATCACCTCATACAATTGGCAGGAAGACGCTGGATGCAAGCCGCTTCCAATCGGTCTTTTTGGAAATCCATAGGGGAGGCCCATGTCCAGCAGTGGACTTCTTATGGCTGAGATGATGATGATGATGATGATGAATGAAAATTGTTTTGAAAACTCTGTGATTATAACTTTTCGAGATATTGCGATAATTAAGTAAAACACTTAAGTCATTGTAGTATTGAAATCATTGACCTTTTTGCAAAGTAGTCTAAACAAGAAACACTCGAAAATTAGTTCTTTTTACCCGACTGCGAAAGAAGGAGGGTTATTCAATTACAGTATTAGCTACGGAACCTGGCTATATGCGTGTCACGGTCTTAGCCACTTATAAACTCTTAACGAACTCGTCTTCATATGCATACGCATACTTTCACACAAAAAACGTGCACTCAACAGCGTATCCAGTGTAAAGAAATCCTAAGTTAGAGAGTAGGACTGCAAAACAGCTTTTCTGCAGTTGGGTATTATGTTTTTCTTTTAATATTGTTACTGTTGTAGATTCAAAAACACCATCGAAGCCCTCATAGAGTACGGCGGTAAGCTAGATGAATGGAGCTTTACTAGGTGCACCTCAGCACTCCACACAGCTGTAGAGCTGGGCAACGTAGAGGCTGTCCAAGTGCTGCTGGCGGCTGGTGCGTCCGTCTACCAACAAAATGACGTCGGTAACACGCCTCTGCATGTATGTGTAATAAAGCGCAACGAGGAAATTTTAAAGGTAAGGAAAGTAGGCGGACAATGAAATGATTTTATTCCAGATATCTTACATCCATAATTACATTAGAATTCAAAAAATTACGTTATCTACACTAATATAATAATAATAAAATTATATAAAGAGCAAAGATTTGTGTTTTTGTATGTTTGATATGAAATAACTCAAAAACTACGAGAGCGATTTCAAATTTTAAATTATAATTTTAAATTTATTATTATAATAAAAATATTAAAATTATTATAATAAAAAATAAAAAACTCTCCCCATGGATTTTTATCACGAGGGGTTTTTGCCATTACTCACCATGCTTGGCATCCGGGTTGGCGAGCGCAATAGATGGCGTTTTCCGCAGAGGATGCTGCTGCCCATCTCTGGTAGTATTTCCCTGTTTTAGCCGGTTTTTACGGCACCCATGGGAAGAAAGGGGGAGATACTATTCTAAGCCGGCACCACACGGCACGCCAAATAATTACATTATAATTAAAATAATTACATTATAATTAAAATAATTACATTATAATTAAAATAATTACATCATAATTAAAATAATTACATTATAATTAAAATAATTACATCATAATTAAAATAATTACATTAGAATTCAAATAATTACAATGGAATTAAAATTGACAATACGTATTAATATATTAATTTATAAGTTTTACTGTCAAGGCGGGTGAGTGAGTCAACTTTGACTCCGTGTCAAACATTGTACCTACATGTACCTATAGCCAGATCAGAAGGTTCTTGATTTTTTATTAAAAATAATTAGTAAGTAGTCAAAACGATAGCTAATTAATTAATTTGATACATATGTACATACTCTCCGAAAACAACCTTCTTTCGGCAGTTGGGTAAAAAGGAATATAATTAAGCAGGTGGGGTGAAAATTTATTTAGTAAGCACAATTAAAAAAACAGCTAAGGCAGCAAACAGCTAAAGCAAGACGAGCTAAGATAAATGTACGGTAAAAGCCGCTCGGCTTTGCCGCACATTTACAATAGGCCCGGCCCGGCAACAGCGGGACGATATTAATCAGCAATGCCGGGCGGTAAAAATAATCTGTCGAATGAATCCGAATGTATTGTAAAGTAGCTGTTGCAGGTCAGCTTTATCGTCCCACAAAACCTAATTCCGCCTAATCTCCTAATAAAATCTCAACCTAATTGAATAACTGGAATGAACTATCCGATCGAAGCCGAAGTAGTGCACTAATTGCTTCGATTCCACTTTGTTAATCGACAAATACTATCGAACAGACAGTGCTGACCAATGATGTATTTACTTACATAGGTTTTCCCCGGCGCTGCGTGTCAAGCCTCAAGTAAGGTAATGACCCACTCGTCTTCAGGCAAACACACGTCGGGAAACGCTGTTAGACGCGGTGTCGTGACTTGTGAACAGTGACATAATGCCATCCTGTGTGTGTGTGTTTAGAAAGTGCAACACCAAGATATAGTCAAGATACTAAAATGCCCTAAGGATGTGTCTTTTCCTCGAAAGTGCTGAGAACTGAGATTTTCACATTCCCCCATACCCATGTTTCTATCGGGCAGCAAGAAGCACGAAAAAGCGACATCGTTACATGGTTGATATTACAAAAACACGTACGAAACGCTTTGGCTCCACTTTCATTGTGCATACCGCTGAAATGTGGAATGCGCTTCCTGAATGGGTCTTTCCGACTATGTAATATAATCTAGGTGTCTTCAAATCACAAGTGAATAGGTTTCTTCTAGGCAAGCGCGCTCCATCGTAGACCGTAACTGTCATTTAATACAGGGTGAGTTGACGGTCAAGCGCAAGCCTATTTTCGAATTAAAAAAAATTGCCATGCTTTTACTTCACATTCAATAACCTCTCTTAATAAAATCTTATTAGCGACCCGCTTGTGTCTCAACCCATATCATAAAACTACGTTTTAGGTATTAAAAAAAAGTATAAAAAAAGGTATAAAAGGTATATAAAAAAACTACCTAATGTAAAAATCTAAATAATCTTTATTTATATGCTATTGGTCAATGACGGAGACGGAAGTTTCCGGCAGCCTAGTCGGGAGACCGTTTGACTTGCGATCCGCAGGTCCTGGGTTCGAATCCCACGGCACGCACCTCTGTCTTTTCAAAGTTATGTTCGTATTGTTGATTGCCGCCAACTTCAAACGGTGAAGGAAAACCTGTTGATGTTTTCCTACATGTCCTACATGTCCATACATGTCCTACATGTCTGAGAGTTCTCAATGATCTTGAAGATGTGTGAAGTCTGCCAACCCGCACTTGGCCAGCGTGGCAGACTATGGCCTAACCCTTCTCACAATGAGAAGATGGCCCGTTCCCAGCAGTGGGACAGTTTGTACAAACAGGGCTGATAAAAAAAATAAAAAAATATATATATATATATAAAATATCTTTAAAAAATGTTCCTAACCATTTTGTCCATGTTTTTCAGATGTTATTAGAACACAGTAGCGCCTGGTCTAGCCATTTATTAAACAATATAATAGACGTCCATGGCAGAAGTGTCATACACACTGCTATTTTAAATGATTGGTTGCAAGGAGTGCTCATGGCGTTGGAAGCCGGCGTTAATCCTTTTAAAGTATGTATTTAGTGTCTTAACGAAAAACGTTACTAATTTTTAGGGTTCCGTACCTCAAATGAAAAAAACGGAACCCTTATAGGATCACTTTGTTTTCCGTCTGTCTGTTCGCCCGTCCGTCGTCAAGACCTTTATTTCGGGAACTCGTGAAGGTACCGTGTTGAAATTAAAACCCTAAACAAAGATCCGCTCTCAAAAAGTCTCTTGCTGCAGAAAGAAAAATCAAATTTTTAATTTTTCGTAAAACAAAGTTACAGTCGAAATGCATTACATTTCGACACTCACAAGGGAGTTAAAACCTATGCGGTACTTCCCGTTGACCTAGAACTATGAAATTTGGCAAGAAGCATTGTGTTATATTACACATATAGGAATAAAAAACCGGAAATTTTAAATTTAATCACAAAACAATAGTGTCTTCAAGGAATGAGGGTCCAAATTTTAAAGTGAATTAACCGCATCATGTGGGGTATCATATGAAAGAGCTTAGTTATAAAATAAAAATAAAAATTTATTTATAAAATATTAATTTATTTATTTTATTACTTTTCTTGTCTACCCCATAGTGTGGGGTAAACAAGAAATTATTAATTAGTAATAAAAAAGTAAAAAAAATCATTTTTAACGACTTAAAAAAAAAAGAGCCAGACACAGAATAAACATCCATGCTCATCACACAAATGTTTACCTTGGGTGGGGATCGAACCCACGACCTACAGATCAGAGGCAGACGTTCTACCACTGAGCCATGAGGCCTGTCATTTAATTAGTTTCAGGTTGATTCACCTTAATTACAGATTTGCTTCTTTAATTTTGTAGACTCCAGACGATGTCAGGAATAAAATACATTGCTTGCAGTGGACACATTTCTTCGATATGGCGTCAGTACATGCCCAGCAAGAAATATTATTAAATTCTATCAAATACAAACACTTAAGTAAAGAGCATCATAATATAATATGTGCCATAAGTTCCAACAATCTAGCATATTTTCAAAGATTCTTAGATGGAGAATCAGAAATAGATTTTATGACTGCGACCAAGATATTATACGTAACAACAAAAGTAGGCAGTGCGGCGATGCTAGAACTGTTTTTTTATCACGATAAACGCTTTGAATTTATCCTTAATTTTGAAAATCCTCATAAAGATAATATGATTCCAATCGAATTTGCAGCGTCTCACAATAGATTCGAAACGTTTAAGTTTCTGTTACAAAAAAAATTAGAACTAGAGCGTAAATTAAGAACTACTTTTGATAATTCAAGATTGTTGTGTATAATTTCATCTAAAAACAATGAAGATATGTTCAATGAATTGTTGTTATATATGCCTGACGCCGTCAGTATAGCAGAACAACAAAATAAACATTATCCTTTACACGAAGCGGCAAGAAGAAATCAGAGAAATATGGTAACAAATTTAATTCATAAAGGAGCAGATTTATCAAAAGTTAAAGGCTGTTATGGCAATGATTATAGTACAGCTATAGCTATAATATTCGACAATATCTTTAAGCCCGCAGAATTTTTGGCAGATATTTTGGACGATTATTTGGAAGCGAATACTACTATAACGAGTACCGAATGTGAGATCCTTGTTGATTACAAAGTACTGATGCCAAGGAATGAACTCCATAAAAATAATGAAATGAGTGTTGTGAATGCTCTACTGAAAATAGAAGATGGAAAAAATAAAAGAAAGTTGCTCGGGCATCCCTTGATAGAAAGTTTCTTGTACTTGAAATGGAAGTCTCTATCATTTTACTTATATATAATGGCGTTGATTTATTTTATATTCATAATATCTCTCTCAATACACACCATGACAATATTTTATTATAAGGATAAATATAATAAGACCGAGTATCAAGATGACACTGTTCCACAAGTTTTGAATCCGTATACATGGAGAACTATAGTTTTTTTCAGTCTTTCTCTTATAGTTATGCAGGTAAGCTGTTCTTGTCTACATTATACAAGCTATTCTTGCAACAGTCGCGTGTAGATGATGCGTCGTCGCGAAAGAACGCGATAATAGTGTATGGTATCGGGGACAAATAATTACATCTTCATTTTAGCTTCTAATATTGCTTTAAAAAGAGATCGCTTTTAGCGATACGGCCGCCTGTTGTCACAATAGTTAAGTAAGTTGTTTGTAATATTGTATTGGCTTTTTTTTGTGGCAATCGCCTTTATTAACTAGAACACAACAATATACAGACTCAACTAACTAAACTACTACACAAAAAGCACATCGATCACCCCAGACCGATAAAGGTCTAAAGATAATCCAAATGCTCAAACCCACTACCAGTTGGCAGCGTACCCAGCATGCTGCCCGCATTGCCACGTTGAATGGCAATGCTTATGCGTTGGGCCAGATACGCGCCAGCATTTTGGTCACGCGTCGCATCGATCAGGCGCTCAGATAAATTTTTGAAAATGAGATGAGCTCCCGGTCCCCCGGTTTTTTTTTTTTTTTTTTTTTTTTTTTTTAAAGTCTCGACACCAAACGCCTCAAATATGTAACCTCTTTGTATTTGTTTAATGGTGCACAATAAAGAGGTTATCTATCTCATTTCAGGAATTATTGTGTTGCACCGTAGACATATATTACGTAAAAAATATAATATATCATAGATATTTCCTTCTCGACAGTAAGTACATGAATAATAAATTTTTCCTATTCCGTCCGAAACGTGTATTCATAATTAGGGTTCCGTACCTCAAAATGAAAAAGCGGAACCCTTATAGGATCACTTTGTTGTCCGTCTTTCCGTCTGTCCGTCCGTCCGTCTGTCAAGACCTGTATCTCGGGAACGCGTGAAGGTATCGAGTTGATATTAGAACCACATACGCAGGCCCATAGTCTCTTGCTACAGAGAGAATAATCAAACTTCTCAGTTTTCCTAAAAAAAGTTACATATTTCGACACTCGCAAGGGAATTAACCCACATGAAACCTACATGTCTGAGAGTTCTCAATGACCTTGAAGATGTGTGAAGTTTGCCAACCCGCACTTGGCCAGCGTGGCAGATTATGGCCTAACCCTTCTCACAATGAGAAGATGGCCCGTTCCCAGCAGTGGGACAGTTTGTACAAACAGGGCTGATAAAAAAAAGGGAATTAAAACCTATGGGGTACTTCCTGTTGATCTATAACTGTGAAATTTGGCAAGAAGCATTGTCATATAGTACACATAAAGGAAAAAATCCGAAAACTACATTTTTAATTTAATCACAAAAATAGGGTCCTTATGCAAGGAAGGTGGGTCCAAATTATAAAGTGCTTTAACCGTATTATATGGGGTATCATATAAAAGAGCATCTCATTAGCCCAAGCTAAAACAGGTTTTTAACCCCCAAACCCCTGCCTACGGTCATGTTTTAACTGTTTTATCAAAATCGATTCAGCCGTTTTTTTGTCGTGGGTTTTGGAGTCTTCTAAAATTATACTTGTACATATAGATACTTATAAACTTGCTACTCTATGTAATTCTAAAAATATGTTTTCGAACAGAGCTTCTAGTTACCGCAAAGGCCTGTCCAGCCTTAACCTTTAAATTTGGGCTGAGATGTATAGCCTATAGTACGTCTATAGCTACACCTTTATTGGTAACTATGGAATATGATGTACAAGATACAGAAATAGACTGGCAAAGATATCTGGCTACTGCAACTCTAGTGCTTGTGTATATAAATACAATGATCATTATATCGGAGACGCCATGGTCGGGATATTACACAGAAATGTTAATGATTTTGAGGAAAGTTATAAAGGTAAATATGAAAACATTTTAATTTATTAGATCCCACTGCTGGGCGAAGGTCTCCCATATTTATCTCCTCCCATCTTGGTTCTCCATTGCTGTTTGTGGAGGACCAGTCACGATAAAATGCTTGTAAGTCGTCCCGCTAAACGCTATCAGGGCCTTCCTGGAGGCTTATCTGCCTTCAGGCACCCAATGCATAATGACCTTTGCCCACTGATCTACGTGCATTCGACAGATGACCCTCACCAACCATATTCCTCATAATTAATAATCTTTTTACGCCGCCTACTCAATAAATTGAATCCCTCGTTATACTCCGGATTGCTAGTCTTAAATCCTTCGCTTCGCTCGGGATTGAACTCTTAACTCTATAAGGGATTATTATTAATCATGTGCGACATATCGAATCCCGTGCAACAATCCCGAAGTGCAACGTTCCTCGGGATTCTCGGGATTCAGTATGTCGCTCATGACATAACACACTAATTTGTCTATCTATATCCTTGGTTAAAACCATATAAGAATCGAATCAAGGGCGTCGCCAGACCATGGCCCAGAGGGGGGCAAGTTAATATTATGGAGGATAAGAAAAATATGAATTGTAGGTACAGGTACAATTGCATGGCCTTAGGACTTTGGTTGCTTTGCAGTTGGCTACATTTTTTAAATCTCTAGGGGGGGGGGGGGGGGGGGGGGGCAGCTGCCCCCTCTGCCCCCCTTGGCGACGCCCTTGAATCGAATGATCGAAATCGGAATACTTAGGGGTAGGAACACTTTTATCCTGCTGTGTGAAAAACGTGTAATTGACTGGCAAAAGATCGCGTGACAACAATTCTCTTAAGTACATTAATTATTACCAAAAATGAAAGCTATCAGCTATCTGGTTACTGAAGTTTATAGTATAAGCTTTGTTTAATTTGTTTGTAATGTCTATACGAAAAATCATCATTGTTTTATGGTGGGTGTTTCAAAAGAGCGAACGAAACCCTTTAATTGTACATTCAGTCCACAGGATGATGTGGGCTGCTAAACTGATTCCGAGTGGATCTTTCCCGATATATACCATTGGAGTATTTTTAAATTATCAGTAAAGTGGCTCCTACCAGGTAATCGTGCTTTATCGTAGACCGCTACATCGCTGAGTTGGCGGTTAAGCGCAAAGCTACCATAATAGATAAAAATGCTTAGTGGTTTGACGCTAGATGGTGCTGAAAGAAAAATATGCATCAATATTCTTTTAAATTTATAAATATTTCCACCTTATTTTGTTTTTTTTTTCAGATTCTTATGACGTTTTCATTCTTAATTGCGATGTTTGCGTTCTGCTTCATGATCCAGTTTCACTCGCAAGCACCGTTTGAAGATCCCGGTGCTTCTGTTTTCAAAACACTTGTCATGATGACTTCTGAATTTGACTACGGAGACAATTTCAGCGCAGAATCAGCTCAAAAACTCTCGACATCTATATATTTACTGCGCATCGTGTTTGTAATATTTCTGGTCGTAACTGCCATCGTACTGATGAACCTGATGACAGGTGTTGCTGTCCAAGACGTGCAAAGTTTAGTTCAGGACGGCAACGAAAAGAGACTTGAAAAACAAGCAGCATTTATAAACAGGCTGGAAATATTTAGGCGGAGATGTGACATTTTTCTCCAATTCTTTGGAATACATAGGTGGTTTAAATACAACGATTTTCCACTAATAGTGACATTTAATCCTATGAATAAGGGTAAGTGCGACTATAGCCGAAATATAAAAGAAGCGATAATAAATAAAGTACAGGAACGAATTGACAGGGAAGAGAAAGAAGCTAACTCGCAAAAGCTCGAAATGAAGATGAAAAACCTTTTACAGGAAATGTCAAACAAGCTTGATCTTAAGCTGGAAAATCATTCTCAAGAGTCAAAAAAGCTTGAAACGAAGAAGGAAAATCTTTTACAGGAAATATCAAAAAAGCTTGATATGAGGTCAGATCTCAGAGAGATATCTAAAGATGTGTCTGAACTAAAATCAGAATTGGTACATATTCGGTGTTTATTCGAGAAATTAAACAAGAGTATAACGAATAAATAATCTATTCTATTTCTAAGTATATTATATGAGGTGAAGACATGGCCTAATAAATTTGTATAACTGTAATAAATAACAACTAGTTGTTTAATTGTCAAAATAAATAAAATATTAATTGTATTAATACTAGTTATTCTACGATCAGTAGACCTCGCGAGAGAGCTTATTTGCAAATTCTTACCTCGCGATTTAAAAAAGCAATGTATATTCTTATTAAAACAAATAACAATTTTATAAATGAAGAAAACGTAAAATCAAGAAAATTATTTAGCGCTAAAATGCATCAAGCCCATCCACGCACCTTTTGAACTTCTATGGGAAAAAACTTCTATGGGACCACCTAGGATGTATTATACCCTTTCAAACAAAAATATTTTTTCATATCGGTCTAGGTGTCTTCGAGTAATCGGGGAACATACATAAAAAAAAAAAAAAAAAAAAAACCGACGAACTGAGAACCTCCTCCTCGGAAGTCGGTTAGAAATAACGGCAAAGAAGCTACAGACTCTAGTCTAAAGTATCGCCGTATAATAACATGTCTGACTGTATGCAGTCGGATTCATTCCTTCATAAACGTATTTATTCTATTCCACATTATTATAATTAGGGAAATATACGATATTTTGCCTAATTATCCTCGGCAACCTAACGCCGGATCATTTATGTGTTGTAAATACTTAGTGGATTCAAAAAAAACATAGCCCTTACGTCTGTTGTAGATGATTTTAGTAGTGTGGTGGTGTAGGAAGCGCCTTTTCTTTTCTAGGTTAAGATTAGGATATGGTCGCTGTTTCGCTCGTGTATACACGACGCCATTTTTAACCGACTTCCAAAAAAGGTGGAGGTTCTCAATTTTTTTTTTTTTTTTAATATGCATTTTCCCCGATTACTCGAAGACCCCTGGATAGATTTTAACAATTTCTTTTGTTTGGAAAGCTGGACAGTATACCAGGTATATATCTGGGGGCACGGCCGTGCCCCCGCCATGTGAGCGAGCGGGTACGTACGGCCGGGACTATCTTTACACGAAGAGATTCGTCGGACTCGAAGCAATTTTTCGGATTTTTAGACCCTCATAGCTTCGGCCCGATAACACTAGAGAGTTCAAATTTTCAAGATCAAGTGTGGTCAGTAGACTGATACAAAATAAAAAAAAAATGTATCTAACTTTTATACTTTCTATTTTATTGATACCTAAAATACGCCGATTTGCCGTTGATTAACCAAAAAAAATATACGACTTGCTGATGTCCTAGAAAGCTGAAATTTGGTATGTAGGCTCAACTTTGCACACAAACAATGCTAAAACTAAAACATTTGTAACTTTCACCCTCCAACCCCTATTTGAGGGTTATCCCGTTATTTTCATCAATAATATATCAATAATTTATGGTACTTCCTGAATTCGTAGAAAGCTGAAATTTGGTGTGTAAGCTAATATTTACACATGAATAACAAATAAATTAAAACATTTTTACTTTTCACCCTCCAACCCCTATTTGTGGGTGCACCCTCTGAGTGTAATCAAAATGATAGGGCACTTCCTGAAGTCTCAAAACGCTGAAATTTGGTATGCAAACTACGATTGGTACGCAAAACACAGAAAAATTAAGACATTTGTAACTTTCACCCTCCAACCCCTATTTGAGGGTTATCCCGTTATTTTCATCTATAATATATCAATAATTTATGGTACTTCTTGAAGTCTTAGAAAGCTGAAATTTGGTGTGTAAGCTAATATTTACACATGAATAACGAAGAAATTAAGACATTTTTACTTTACACCCTCCAACCCCTATTTGTGGGTGCACCCTCTGAGTGTAAACAAAAAGATAGGGCACTTCCCGAAGTCTCAGAAAGCTGAAATTTGGTATGCAAACTACGATTGGTACATTAACAACAGAAAAATTAAGATATTTGTAACTTTCACCCTCCTACCCTTTTAAAAGGTGAATTTGACTATATTTTTTTAACATAACATAACTTCGTTATGGATAATTCTAGAGAGTCCAAATTTTCAGGATAAAAAGTAGTCAGTACATGTATAAAACATACAAAGTTTAATTTATGTAGCTTTTATGCTATAGATTTAATTCACATGTAAAATACGTCATTTTTTGGCGCTCACACACTAATGATAGTTAGTTTCTAACGGCGATGCTAGATGGCGTGCGCGATCGACTTTAGCACACGCTATCGTTTTGCGCGCTTTGCATATACATACATCCTTTTACTTATGGATGGATAGTGCGTTTTAGTTCGTTTTATGTTTAGTAAATATGGGTTTGTATTATACATATTCAACTTTCGTTGAAAAGTTGGTTTGTTTTAGATAGTACTTAAGGACTTATTTACACAGAAAAATATAATACTCTCAACCGAGAGCTTATTTAGAAGCTTGGATTCGGGACGGGGATCTTGTTAGAGAAGGGGTACTAATTAGGCGAAGAATTTAAGTTATTGAATACAAGACCGGATACAAGAATAATCTAAAGTTGGTTTAAAACACGTATTCCTATAAAAAGGAAATAAGACGAACAATATGAGTAATGAAATAATTTCTTTGGGAGACGGGTTAGGACGCTATCGTACAGTTCATACAAGGGCGAATTCTGTGAGTTCATAATATGTCTGGAAATGGTTCATGCCTTTTCCATTCATTGACTCAATCTATAGCAAACCGTATTTGGTGTGGTGTTGCAAATTAAGGTGTGCTATTGTTTGTTATGTTGTATAACATTGGGACGAACTGCAACTTTATACTTGTGCTGAAGACTGAGAAGTGTATGTATCTGGATACCGACTCTTATTCACGCGCTATATTATGGCGCCATATCAGAATTGAAGGTTACAGCAACTATCACCTATTTTAAGTAATAAACCAACAAGAAAAGAGGCTATGACAGAGAGTGTGCTGCAAAAAAATAATAACAAATGCACAGGAAAAATACATTCCGTTAAAATAAAACGTTGCAGAAATTGTAATTTCTGCAACGTTTCTCGGGTCTCTTACAAAAAGAAATGAAATCCCGACAAAAACATTTCATGTAAAATTGGTTGCCATGTCTCGCATTGTCCTGCCACTTTCACTGACAAAAAGAACTCAGATAAGATCTGACTGAAGTTGAAAAGCCAAGCTTCTAACTCTACAAAGTCTAACGCTATATACAACACTTAAGTATCTCTGTAAACCTTAAATCTTGGTCAAAAAGCATGGCTTGGTCGTTTCAGGGAACTATTACATTAATATTACAATTATACATCATTCAAGAGCAGAGATTTTAGTTTCTCTTTCTTTTTCTTCCATATAAGTCCATGTACGACATGTTATGCGACATATGTTTGTAATCTAACTGACCGGAAAACGTCCAAGCCATGCTTTTTGATTAAGATTGAAGGCTTACAGAGGTAAGTATTGTAGCGTTAGACTTTGTAGAGTTAGCAGCTTGGCTTTTCAAATTCAGTCAGATCTCATCTGATTTCTTTTTGTCAGTGAAAGTGGCAGGACAATGCGAGACATGGCAACCAATTTTACATGAAATGTTTTTGGTGGGATATATATATACTTATACCATAAAGGTTTTAAACACGGTCTCCCGAAAATCAGCGAAATATTTGACTAAGAACTCTTAGTCAAGTATTTCGCCGATTGTCGGGTGGGCGTGATTAAAATCTTTTTCGAGGTTTGGATCCGCGATTGAATGTTTGTTGTTTTTTTTTATTTTCTAACCACAAAAATATTGAGAAATTTATAAATATTGTGCTAGCCCAGACAATCCTGGGCTAGCTATAGTTCCCGTCACGTAATAAGAACGCTGGTTTGTTCGTAAACGCGAACAATCCAGCGTTCTTTTTAAGTGACTGGAACTATACTAAAATGATAAACAGATAAATTTGAATTTTGATCCTGTCATCGTATTTAGATATGGCCTGTGCTATAATTTATCACAGCGTTTTTCGGTTACTAAACATCCTGTATAAATTCATATCAACAAAAACTGACATCTTTTACATTTTATTTAATTTTAAGATAGTTTAACGCATGAACGAACGGTGATATGAACTGAAAATATTTTTATATGTAACTCTTTATTATTTAGGATCTAAATAACCTAAACGCGATTATATCTCTTATAATATGAAAGACAATAGTGTACTGGTGACCAATGAGAATTATTATTATCGAAATTAAAAACTCTTTTTTAGCCAGTGATAGTTTTTTAGCAGTGTTAGTGCCCTTCATTTCTCCTTTTCAAAATTATTCTTGCGTTGAATTCCATATAGATTCCAGGTGATCCCATATTTTTTATCGATTTTGTTCGGTAGTTTAGGAACTCCATTTATATGATTATTTTGTTCGGGAGTGTGCCCATTCGTCGGATGTTTCAGGTTTTTTTTAAAGTGCTTCGATTTACATACAAAGTTATTTTTACCAAATATAGTCGAAAAGAGTATAATTTTACAATTAAATATTGAAAAAAATATATTTAAATATTGTGGTTAGCTTTAATATCGTTTTTTATGCAGCAAAAATGCAGACGGCTCGCCTGATGGTAAGCGATAACCGTCACCTATGGACTTAGTAGGTAATCTCTAATATAGGTTCTGATATGCATACCTTTAACAGGCGTCTACATCATTATTTAACTAAAACTATATTAATTTAAAACTAAAACCTATAAGATAATATAACAGTGATATTATAATCTATTGCGTTCAGTAACAAGTATCAATGTTAAAAGAAAAACAAAATACCCGACTGCAGAAAAGAGGTTTTTGCAGCCTAACTTACGATTTCTTTACGCTTAATACGCTGTTGAGTGTACGTTTTTGTGAGAAAGTATGCGTACAATCGCTGTAAAAGATTATTTCGCATTATTTAGAAAAAAATCTAGTAAAATCACTTGTTTATTACGAAAAAGTTCGTTGGAAGTTACAAAAAACACGCGTTTTTTATATTTGTGTGAGATGTATGATTTTTATTACAAAAAAATATAGCCTTTGACACTCTGCAAGTGAACACGAATCTAACGACACCTCTCACATCAAAATCGGTCAAGCCCTTTAGACTTTAGGCGATCATATAGAAACATACACTCGAAATTGACATTTGTAATTTTTTTTTTCTGTTGACATTTTATTGTTTTTTTTTTAATTTTTTTGATGCTTCTTTTTAAATTGACATTTACTTATTTAATTTAATTTTTGATGTGTATTGTGTGAATTTTATGTTGTATCTATGGATTAATTAATATCTGAAATAAATGAATTGAATTGAATTGAATTGAAATACCCCCCCCCCCCTCCCTTCACCCCTCTCCTTAGCTTAAAACACAATTATAATGGCCGACAACAACAACAACAGGTGGTTTAACAGGTGTCGGTGATTATGTGCATTTTAGAAGGTTAGTTGTTATATGTTGTAATTAATCTACTTAACTTGTAAACTGATACTTAACAAGTGCAAATAAATATTTTACCTTTTTTTAAATCGTTTTATTTTGTATTTCCCTACTCGCCTGTGGAGGTTTCCAGATTGGCGATCATCTGCCAGCGATTGTTGGTTTCGATTTACACGATTCATTATTTATTTTTATATTAGGTATCTGTTAGTTATGACATGTTAGTTTAGATAACAAAAAAAAAAAAAAAAAGTCGTGTGGCACTCGGAGACTGCCGCGGTAAAGCTATTGCATAATAGCTTAACGCGCGGTGTGTTAGGTTTTTTTTCGTTACGGAATTTCTGGATTCGGTCTCCACGCTCAAGGCTCGCGATAGAAGCTATGCAATAGCTTAAAAGACGTGTGGCACTCAGAGACTGCCGCGGTAAAGCTATTGCATAATAGCTTAACGCGCGGTGTGTTAGGTTATTTTCGTTACGGAATTTCTGGATTCGGTCTCCACGCTCAAGGCCCGCGATAGAAGCTATGCAATAGCTTAAAAACCTGATATTTACAACCTATTTTGATGAAACAAAAAATAATATTTGACCAAAATCGGTCCTTCCGTTTGAGAGCTTCGATTTCACAGACATACATATACACAGATACATACGTCAAACTTATAACACGCCTCTTTTTGGGTCAGGAGTTGAATAGTGGTGGTCTATTTTGGATGGTTTATAAAAAAGATTAATTATACAAATTTTATGTCATAACTAAGTTACGACGTCTTATTACAAAATACATGAATACAAAATTTTGTTTTTATATACTTCTTGTCTTTAAGTTTAGTTTCCTTTCATCTTCACTTCAATTCTGATTCTGCACCATTACTCTATATGCGGGATCTAGTATGGTGAAGTCAATAAGTGATGCACCGTCTTGTCTGTATTGCCTGGAAAGAAAAAAAAATGCTAAATAATTATCATCATCATCTCAGTCATAAAAAGTACACTGTTGTTACTTCTAAGTTTTTGTGCCCTGCCCACTGCCACTTCAACTTAATCCGCTGTGCTATGTCGATGACCTTCGCACGTCTACGGATCTCTTCATTTCTGATTCAATCTTGCAGAGAGACTTCGAGCATAGACCTCTCCATAGCTCGTTATGTGATATCGAGCTTCCTTAAAAGACACATAGTTGGCTTGGTCACACTCGTTTCAGTGCAGTAGGTATGTCATCACTGGTAATACACACTGGGGCCCAATTCAGTTATTCAAGACCGCTCCATAGCTTATCCATATGTGGAGCGTTTCCCGTTGGCCACCATAGTTTTTTTATTTCAGTCATTTTTATGTCATACAATTGACATATTTGATGAAACGTAACACGTTCTTCGCTCGTTACTAAATCAAAAAAAGAGCAGCCGACAGGAAATGCTTCGCACAAGGTTCAGTTACGGATCGGTTTTGAATAACTGAATTGCCCCCCTGGTCGTAAACTTTCGACATGAGGCACTGATCAAAATGACTTAAGATTTTGTAATCAATTTAGTTGACCAACATAAATTTACAGGTGATTTCAAGTTGCAATCATCAACGTAAATAGGACCACGAATTCTGTGGTCTCAACCATGTCTCATTTTAAATAATATTTGTGGACATTTCACACAACACCCAATTTAGCCCAAACTAAGCAAAGCTTGTATACTATGGAACTAGATGGCTGATAAGTAGAATACACATATACTTTTTTTGTAAATATATACATATGATACATAGAAACACCCAGACAAACAGAACAAACATCCATGTTCATCACACAAATGTTTGCCCTGGGTGGGGATCGAACCCACGACCTACAGCACAGCAGGCAGACATACTACCAACTGAGCCATAAGGCCAGTCGATTTTGTTTTTGTTCAATGTTAAAAGCGATTACAAAAACAAATAAGTGGTCAAATTACATCGGTGGTCAAACGTAGATCCACTTCTTAAATAAACATTTTGATCGCTTACAACAAAGAGAATACAATAAATACACTTGCAAGAGTTACTTAGTGTGGCTATAAAAACAAAAGTAATGCTATGTTATATTCACATTTATTAAATGTGAAAGTAAATTTTGTTTAGATGATTCATTTACCCTATCTCATTTTTTTATGCCGTTAGGCGAAATATGGCATTCTCACCAATGACGTTGAACGTCATTGATTCTCACTCATGATTTTTTTCAAATACTGTATACCCATATTTGCAATAAAGTTATTATGAATTATTTTAGGCTTCCGAGGAGGAAGCCTATTTGAGAGGCTACGTACGGTGTTTGTCTGTCTGTCTGTCTATCTATCTCTCTGTCCTACACTTAAACAGTCCTACACTTTGAACGATAATAGATACAAGTCTCAAATTTGGCAAAATCGTAGGGTTTAATTTGATGTTAATAAAAAAACAACGGGTTGCACTCCGGGAGTGCCGGTAGAAGTGAAAACTAAAAAATAAAATAGCAAAAAGACTGACTCGTGAAGGATTTGAACCTCCGCCCTCCGATTGAAAAATTGAAATTTATATCGGTGCTCTAACGTATTGAGCTAACGAGTCTTACGTGCATGTGTCGAAAATAAGCATTCGGCGCAACGAAATGACGTCATGCTAGAAGGACAAACTTGTACATACAATAATGAACTTTAAATGCAGAACGTTAGAATAGGTTTCTGAATATCCGTCTTACCATCTGACGATCTGACGCGAGTAAAAAAAAATTACCCATCCCAAAAATGCACAACGCCGCTAAAGAAGTTTTCACTTCAAAAATTACGAAAAACTGGTCAAGTGCGAGACAAGCTTGCGTAAATAATTTTTGAATAAATATGATAATGTGCGAGAGCTGTGAGAAAAACCTCCTTGAAGATTCCAGATGTTTATAACACTTACCTACTCATTTGAACTTGATATTGTGTGTGAACGCCTAGCATTTCAGGCTATTCAGAAAATTTGTGAAGTTAAAACATTCTTAGATTTTATCTAAGAATATTTGTAACTTCACAAATTAAATCATAAATAATAACAAATATTTGTGGACATTTTACACAATACTATCTAGCCCAAACGGAGCAAAGCTTGTACTATGGTACTAGATGGCTGATATAATACATAAATACTTTTTTTGACGTGACAACGTCTAATAAGTTGATGAACACGGGCTGCATGCACGAAAAAGTATGACTCATTGTCCCGTTACGTTACGCTCCTTGTCCCGTTACGCTCGCGCGCGCTTGCGCTGGCTGAGGAACCGGCCGGGTGTGCGCCGCACCCGACTGTCGCTTCAGTTATCATTCCTCGGAGCTCGCGCGCGGGCGTATGTTGTCACGTTAAACTATCGTCCGTAAACCGACTTTACAGACAACCAATATTTTTTTTGTAAATATATACATATGATACATAGAAACACCCAGACACAGATCAAACATCCATGCTCATCACACAAATGTTTGCCCTGGGTGGGGATCGAACCCACGACCTACAGCACAGCAGGCAGACACACTACCAACTGAGCCACAAGACCAGTCATCTAGACACGCGGTAGCGTGTCAAGCCAAGTTCAAGCTGACAGAACTGGCGTGCAGCACCGTGTATAATTTATCTCGAACCATTTGGAGCCAATTTTGACCTTTTCATAACTCAAAAACTACTTCACATAAACATGTCAAATTTAGCTGGTATATTGAGACCTGCGACATACATATGTGCTCTAAATTTCATAAACACACCTCAAACGGTTATTTAGATATTAACGTTCAAAAATCGCAATTTTTTTCACTGACTGTCCTATAGATCAAAATTCTAACCCAGATCCAGATGACCTAGAAAGTTCAAATTTGGCACCCAGATAGGTAGTTGGGCGAATACAAAGGAAAAAATTCGAAACTAGTAAATTTTTATACTCGTAATTTTATTATAATTTTTCAATTAATTGATTCTATTAGGAACACTTACTTATAGTGTCTGTAATGTAAGAATCAGCAATCAAAATTGATGACAGCCGGTCTTTACATGGATTTTAATGTTTTCACGTGAATATAATAACGAGTGGAATACCACCCTTAGTATCTTTTTTAATCCAAACATCAGTTTTAGTACTTATAACTAAGAATATAGTCGGCTTTCGTATTTGTTACGTTATTAACTGGGATTTAGTATTCATTATTATTTATTTGAATATTTAGCACACATCGATAGTGTAAGATGATTACTTATAAATAATTAAATAATAGGTATTTCGGAGCACAGCGCACAATGCGGCGCGGCAGCCGTGGAACTGTGGGGTGGGGAGCGGTGCGATAAAACCTTGACGCGAACGTGCCCGAGCGAGCGGCAGCCGCGCTCATAAGCGTGAGCGCCGTCTTGCTGTCCGATTGTCTCTCGGTTCAAACTAGTATAAACAGAAAACGCGTAAAAAACTGAATACTAAATGGGCTATGCACTCGAACATTTCAAAGATACAGATAATATGGGAAAAAGTCAATTATACCCCGTAAACGCAGGAAAATAGAGTAGATTAACAAAAATCATTTGATATTAATTTTATTATGAATAAGTACCTACTAATAATTTTTGTACAAAAAGTAATGATATCCCATCAAAAACATAAATGTGAAATGAGAGCCAAGTTCAATATTATGATATATACCTTAGTTGTTGACTTCAACGACAAAAGAAGTGAGATAAAAATGGGTGCCAAGTTAAATGGTCAGTCCTGAAATTTATTTATAGCAACGTAAAATATTTTATAACAACTTCAAATACAATTTCTTCTTATAACTTAGGATAATATATTGAAACTTAAGGTCTAACTTGGCTAGTTTTCATATACGAATTATATTATAGCGTTCGCAAGTTTTAAAGCTGTAAATTCTTATTTTATTCTTCCGAAAATTTGGCTTTAGAAACTAGCCATCGAACATCTCCGGGCTCTTCCATGAATGTTTTAGTATGTACTTAATAATAATTCGTAGAGATCTAGACAAGTCAGACCTTAGGCTTCAATATATTACCCTAAGTTATAAGAAGAAATGATATTTGAAGTTGTTATAAAATAGTTTACGTTGCTATAAATAAATTTCAGGACTGACCATTGAAATTGGTACCCATTTCGATGTCACTTCGTTGAAGTCAACAACTAAGGTATATATCATCATAATATTGAATTTGGCTCTCATTTCACATTTATGTTTTTGATGGGATTTCAATTTTCTTGAGCGCATTTTGTGGAGTCATCAGCTGGTGTCAGTGTTCATGTTCATGTGTCATAAGAGTACGGAAGCCTCGATGTGCGAGTAAAACTAGTACTTTGCCGGATTTATTGAATTTCCCGAACATGATAAAAGCGAGAGTGAGCTAACTTCGAACGATACTATGAGATAAAATAAAAATAAATAAATAAAATATACCCGCTTAGAGCATTTGCCAGTGTCAAGTATTAAGATTTTTTCAAGTTTCTTGAATAAAACAAGTTTTCAATGTTCTAATCACAATCTAAGTCACGTAATACAGTATTTTCAAATTCAAGCCGTGCTTCAGTAAAGTGGAGGCGACTTTACTGGAATCTTTTATGGAGTTTTGCCGACAAAATGTATGTTTGCAATACCTTATGACAGGGTATGTACCTAGCTTATTTAAGTTTGCTCTGTACACACTGCAATAATAAATAAATAAATGGAAGTACTAGCAGTAGCAAAAGCGATATAGTTCGTTCTCGTATGAACGAGTAAAATAGATCAGGGGCTGTACTCAAGCGTACAAGCAGTCTTATTTCAATATTACTTTTGTCTCGTTCTATCTACAGTTGTGAGAGCAAGACATAGATCAAAATAATATGGAAATAAGATTACTTTTAGGATTATGTTAACACCCAGGCTTCCGCCATTATGTGGTGGAAAGATAAGCTATAAAAAAATATAACTTACTCCGTTTTCACACCGGCAGTATCAAACATATGCTCTGCAGCTTTGTACCTATCCTTTACAAGGTGTTTGGGATACCCGTATATGACGCGCTTGATGTCAGATTGGATGATCATCTTAGCACACTCGTTACAGGGATACCGGGTCACAAACATGACGTAGTCTTTCAGATCCGGTGAATATGTGTTCAATATTGCATTCAGTTCTGCGTGATAAACTGCAATTAGAAATATTAATTTATTGCTTATATAGACTTCTATAGATACCCCAATTGTATGTAATTGTACTTATCTAGCGTGTTATCAAGTATGATAAAAAGAACAGTTGACGACCTAGGTTTTATTTAATTTCAGGTGATATATACTTCTGATTCAATAATTTGTCAAGTAGTTACTCGATGCGGGTTACTCAACCGTTATATCGATGAAAGTTAGTTCAGCGCCCGTTTTATCTTGCCTTTTCTGCAATTAAGAGTATGAGACAAAAGTTCAAAGAGCTTACATTAAATTGTGATGTCACTCTCTTAATTACAGAACAAGCAAGATAAAAACAAGCGCTGAGCGAACTTTGCATCGCTATAAAAGTTGAGAATACGGCTGCAGGCCTTTGGCCTCCGCCGACACCGACCTCAAAAATAGTTAGTTTACGTATCTACTTAGATAGGCGCCCAGTTTTGTTTTTTTCGTGTTATTTCTCCCTTTTCAGTTAATTTTGAAGTCGGATAATTTTTTTTAAATTACTTTTATTTATTCAGTTTTAATAGTATTTACTCGTTTTGTTTGAAACTTAAAATTGTATTCACAAAACTTCACTGGGTAAGTTCGTTTAATCATCAAAGACACCTTACTACTATTGTAACGCCTAATTTTTGCGTTATAAAGTATGCCAGATCCTTTTACATAGTATGGCTGATAAAGTCTACCAAATTTAATTCAAATCCACCCAGTAGTTTGCATAGCGTCGTCGAAACGCTCATGTTTTAAAGTTAATAAAGTCCATATCTTGAAAACTACTGAACTGATTTTGATAAAACTTACAGTGACTCCTAAGCTGAGAGATACTTTATTCGATAAAAAAATGTTTTTTGCAATACGTCTTTTAGTTTCTGCGTAATACGTGGACAAACATACAAATATACAGACATACAAATATACCTACATACACTTATGAAATTTGGCACACATGTTTAGAAGCTGGTATAGACTAACATATACAAAAACTGTGTAGTACTGACAATATTACATACATACAGGTCGAATTGATAACCTTTATTTTTTGTAGCCGATTAAAAAGAACAGGAGTCTAGTCATTCATAGTTCCAAATTTCAAATCATCTAAAATAAATACTTAAAAAACTGTTTAAGTTAAACAGTTTCATTGAAAATAAAGATAATTATGTAGGTAATGTATTTACTGTATTATACTAGAAAAACCCTTTCATTTGATACCCATATTATGGGGGTTGTGAAAAGATACGAAATCCGCCATTTAGTGGCGGCGACCATATTGAATTTAGAATGATAATATATATATTTCATTGTATTGTCATCTAAACTGAAGGCGTGTACCAAATATCAGATCAATCTGTCAACGGGGAAGGGGTCCAACTTCAATTACCTACTAAATAGTAAATTTGACCCAAAAACAAACAACAACAAACAGAGCAAGCTAACTAAAACAGAGCGAGACAAAAGGCAAAGTAATATTGAAATAAGACTGCACGCTTGTGGTACGGCTCCTGTCGTGTCTATTGTAAAATGTGCATTTGCGACTATTAGGTGTATTGCATTACTCAAAAGGAATCCTAAAAATCTATAACTTTATGTGGCAGCTTACCGTAGAATGACATTGGAATATCCGATCGGATTTCCTCACCTTCACCTATATCCTTAACCATTTCGTTCCAACTGGAAAAAATAATAGAAGTTCAGTGCAAGGCAAGTATATTTATTGTACTAGCAAACTTCAAACAGTTTTTAGGGTTTCGCTTCCTTTTAAATTCGCCATATCTGTATGTCTGTGTCCGTATGACGCAGTCAATTTAAAAAATGCTGCAGTAAGATTTAAAAAAAGTTAAAAATAGGATTGGACATGTACATGTAAAGACCCTTCTTTACATGTACATGCATTCTGTACATGAATTTTTATTTCAACCCCACCCCATGGTGTGCGGTACGTTTGAATAGGTTTTTTGAAGTAATAGAGTGTAAGAGTGAATAGATATCTTTTAGTCTAGATCGACGAGCTCTATCCTCGACCACACAGGCGAGTTCGTCGTCAATCGAAGATCTTGCGTAAAAAAATAATAGGTACAAATGGTACGAACTAATAAATATCTATCAATTAATATTAAATGTCCGTATTTCGAGCATCGTCCGTCTCGCTCTCTCGCTCGTGCATACCCATATTTTTGAAGATATGCCTATAATTATTGGACCAACTTGGGAGCTTTCTCTATACGCCAATTCACGAAACACAAAAATTGATAAAAAATATTTTTATGTATGAAAATTAAGTTGCATCAAATTGATATTTCTGTCGAATTTTTGTGATGTTGTTTTCTAGTTTTACTACCGTCAAGTTTTTTGGGTTCCGTACCTCAAAAGGAAAAAAAACCCTTATAGGATCACTTTGTTGTCCGTCTGTCTGTCTGTCAAGACCCTTTTTCACAGGAACGCGTGGAGGTGTCAAGCTGAAATTCATGTCAAATATTCAGGTCTACTGTCCCTTCGAGCTGTGAAAAAATCAAACTTCTCAGTTTTCATTAAAAAAAAGCTGTACCCGAATATGTCGCAAAAAAACGCATATTTCGACACTCGCATAGGAATCAAAACCTATGGGATATCTACTTCCGGTTGACCTATAACTTTGAAATTTGGCAAGAAGCATTGTCATTTATTACACATAGAGGGAAAAATCCGAAAACTGTACATTTTTTATTTAATCACAAAAAATAGGGTCTTTATGCAAGGAAGGAGGGTCCAAATTTTAACGTGCTTTAACCGTATCATGTGCGGTATCATAAGAAAGAGCTTTATTAGCACAAGCTAAAACAGGTTTTTACATATGAATATTTTTATGTTTATGAAGGAAAATATAAAAAAAACCTTTTATCTACTAGTTTGTACGTAACCCTTGTGGGCGAGTCTGACTCGCACTTGTCCAGTTTTTATAAGTTCATGTAGTTTATTTTATATATCTTCAAAATGTGGGTATGTGCGAGCGAGACGGACGATGATCGTACTATGGACTCTTAATACAAAATATTTTAACCCGATTGAGTAAATTGACGTCATAATACGACAAAATGACGTCTTTACTTCCTACCGAGTGCTTTAAGACTATATTTTTTTGTAATAATAATAATACGAATTTTGCAAAAATAAAAATGCGCTTTTACGTAACCACCAACCATCTTTTTCCTAATAAGTACCTAAGTGATTTTACTGGAATTATTCCAAAGAATGCACATTTACAAGCGCGCACTCAATAGCGTATCAAGCGTAACGAAATCGTAAGAAAAAAACGTTTTTCCATCGTGTATTACATTTTAGGGTTCCGTACCCAAAGGGTAAAACTAAAGGGTAACCCTATTACTGAGACTTCGCTGTCTGTCCGTCTGTCACCAGGCTGTATCTCATGAACCGTGATAGAGAGTTGAAATTTTCACAGATAATGTATTTCTATTAACGCTATAACAACGAATACTAAAAAAACAGAATAAAATAAATATTTAAGGGGGCTCCCATACAACAAACGTTATTTTATTGCTCATTTTTGCTCGATATTGATAACGGAACAAGTAGACGCTTGAAATATTCACAGAATATTGAATTAAATTATTCACTTTAAAATTAAATAATTAAATTAAAATAAATTATGTATATAATAAATATTTTAACGGAACCCTTCGTGCGCGAGTCCGACTCGCTTGGCCGGTTTTATTTCCTTTAATATAGGTACATACTTGTATAAATATATATTATGCTTACAATAACTATTATAAATAATACAGATAAATTAGCTCCACCTTTATTTAACGCAGGATACATCGAGTGTGGTCGAGGATGGAGCTCGTCGATCTAGAAGATTCTATTTACTCAAGCCTTGAAAATTCCAAAATTCTAGTTCTCAGGAAACCGAGACAGAGGCGAAGAATTCTATTCCTGTGCAATACGTATCAAGAATGTGGACCGATATCGCTGAGTACGGATTATTGGCATTTCAACGAGAAATGGACCTAAAGGAGGATAACTACTAAGGCTACATACCCCACACCCACAATTCTGTTTTGCCGGTTGACGATACAAGCACCAACTCGGGTCACCTTTTCTTTGCTTTGTTTCGCCGCTTGATGCGCCACTCCCATGAAGAACGATCTGTAGTTCTGCAAATACTGTTCTCTTCTTCTAGCTTCCTCTATAAGTGCTGCATTTCTACAACAAGATAGCATAATGAAAATTTCAACATGAACATGTTTGCTTTTAGTTTTGCTGATATTAGCTGGACTCCGCGGTGTCACCCGCTTAGTGATGAAAAACTGTGGTGATGCTGATGATAAAAAATAGCTTATATTATGACCTTCTTCGATTGGTTAGCAGTTTAGCCGTGAAGGGGTAACAAACAGACAGACAGAGTTAGTTTCGTATTTATAACCTACCTCTATGACTCACCGAAATACGTTACTCAAATTTGAATTTCAAATTTGAATGCTCAACATATTTTATCAACTTCTCGCTGACTCGTAATGACACTTGCGGAAATAAGACAGAGAATTTGAAATGTTGCATTGATCAAAGTCAAGTAATACAATACAATACTATACAAAAATACTTTATTGACACCATAATAAGATAACAATAAGTACATGATTAGGGCGTAAGAAAAGCACAAAAAGCGACCTTATCGCTAATAGCGATCTTTTCCAGACAACCTTTAGATGATACTAGTGTAATATATAAGTAAACAATGACGTAGCGCAAGTAACGTTTTTAGCAATACTTCAAGTTTTTTAGGGAGTCGTTTTTAACGTCTTTTAATACGGGACTAACCCGGAAATCACAAAAAAAGTTCTTCCATATCCAACATTTCTGAAATGTTTACATATAGGTAGATAGACAGGTCAAAATTCTTCAACATGCGACGGGATTCGAACCCGCAACATCCCCATCTGTGGGTACCTAGGAACCCCTACCAATTCGGCGACGGAGTTGTCACGTGCGACGTGGAAAATAGAGTTTCGGTGGAAACGTCGTGGAATCATGACCGAGTTTGATTTGCGAGGTGTCGTTAAATTCGTTTTCACTCCCTGAGTGTCATATTTTTTGTAATAATAATAATACAACTCTCGCAAAAATAAAAAAAATGCACTTTTTGCAATAACTCTACATCACGTGGACGTAAAGTCTAAAACAAATTTCACGTATACCTATATGTCCTGAGTTGACCGACATTAATCAACATTGACGAACTTAAAGATTTTAATTTGAAGACTCCATGTCGCCGCGCTAAAGCCTAATTTAGATTGAGAAGTCTAGAGACGTCTATTTTTCGAATTATTTTGAAAATCGAAATCATGTTGTCCCATATCTTACATATAGTGTGCGAGCGTAAAAAAATGAGCACTTTAATGTCCCAAATGAATACCAAGTTTGTCATAGCAAAATGTGCTATTATGTTTGGGTAGTAATAAAAAAATGTTTTTTTCGTTTTAACGAGCACTCAGCGCTTGCATGACCTAAATATAAACAAAAATAGGTAATAAGTATAAGCGAGCGCGAAAACTTTAGCAGTGCTTTTATAGTAATATGCTTTGTTTCTCGTATTAGTGAACCCACGGTACTTCTCTGTCAAAATTGTAATAAACCGCGAGCGAAGCGAGCGCAAAAATTTTAGTGGTGTTTTATAGTAATATGCTTTATTTCTCGTATTAGTGAATTCATAGTACTTCCATATCAACATAATATGAATGCGCGAGCGAAGCGAGCGCGATTTTTTTTAGTGTAATATGCTAAATTTCTCGTATTTGTGAACTCACAGTACTTCTATGTCAAAATAGTAATAGTGCGCGAGCGCGAAAATTTTAGTGGTGTTTTATAGTAATATGCTTTATTTCTCGTATTAACGAACCCACAGTACTTCCATGTCAAAATAAAAGAACTTTTTTAAAGGTTTTTATATTAAATCATGGAAGTGATTTGATTCATTGATCATGTTAGCGAGTCCTAGATTTTCGTGGACCAGATGAATCAAACAAGTAACTGTGTTAAAAGGAAATACCCGACTGGTAACGCTATCAAAAATTATAAATACAACCATTTGAATGCATTGATTGCCAATTTAATAATCCTAAATATAAATATATGACTTTATAGAAAATTACAAACATACCTACAAAAAACGCGCAAAAATTTTTGGTTAGTGGCTATTTTTATTGAATTATTTGCTCGTATTAGAAAGTTCACGGCACTTTATTGATCATTATCAATACAAATAAAGATCAACATGAAACAATCATGCGCGAGCGAAGCGAGCGCGAAACTTTTTGAAGCATTTTATAAAATTATTGAAGCCTGGAAGTATTTTTATAAAGGCCAGGATTTCGGGGGGGGGGGGGGGGGGGGGTTGGACCCCCCAACCCTCCCCCCCCCCTGCCTACGGCCATGGTAATAGTGTTCGGAGCTAACAAGAAAATATGTATAAATTTTATAAAAAAAATATAAATTTTATGCAAATAAATTTACTTTGACTTTGACTTTGACTTTGTCAAAAGTAATCTAAAAAAGGTGCCGCCTAACAAAATGATGTTGCGTGCGAGCGAGACAGCGGCGCCACCCTACCTTTGCCTTACATACATATTTGTCCCCAATCACACGCAAAGTAATCTTTGTAATCTGTCGTGAGTCTTATCTATACTATAACCATTATTAGGATTGACTTACCCAGACATTTTGGAGCTATTGCGAGTCACGGGATACGTCCGAGTATATGAATACGAATCTGTGGCAGTGCGCGTATTTATATCAATAAATGACTCAGCCAGGACACTCATTTATTTACATCATTATATTATAATTTTAATTTAACCTTCAATTGAAGGTTAAATTAAAGTTATCGATAATCGATTATCGTAATCACGATTGCAATTACGATCATTACATATCACCTCCATAATATGATAGGTACTCCTCCACCCTGTGGTTGCCTGGAAGAAATCGCTCTATGCGATGAGGCCGCCTTTGTAATGTATACCGCTTTTAGAAGTCTCACAACATAAAGCTGACGTACAGTTAAAACATCTATAATATAGTCTTTATATCAAAATCTCTAAAATTGTCATTGTTGGATCTGTTGGTGAACCCAGGACACTATATTCATGAATTTTTTAGACTTTATGTCAACGTGATGGAAAATCATTGGGATTTTTACATAATTTTATGAGCTGACGTTTGGAACACTGCAGCGTCCGTGGTCACAGGTGAGACTAGATGACAGTGTTGTCTTTTTTGTTATGAAAATATTATTTTAACCAACAGGTCTGCAGTGTGCGAGCATGCACTGGACAAGCCTTACACTGTATCCGTTTTGATAATCCTCAAATCTTGGTTAGAGAGACGCTTATGTAGGTGCCAAGAATGTTACGCGAGACGCGAGGAAATTAAGAAATACCCGAACTTTAACAGAGAAGATGGTTATCAAATTAATAGAATCTCAGCCTTAACACAGATCTGCGATACCTGTTGGCATCGTGAGCGACTTCTGCGTGCATATGGAATGTTTTGCTTAAAAATAGTAGGCGATACTTAGGCACTGATTTAAAGAGGCAGTTGTAAATAGCAGTTTTGTTAAGTTAAAAATTATAAATGGCACGTTCAATAACTAGTTCAGCAGTTAAAACTCAGCAGTAAAGTAAACAAAAATGAGTAATAAAAAATAATGAAATGGATCAGTGAATATATAATTGAGCAGGAAAATAATTAAATGGGCGGTAAAAATTATTATCTATATATTTGTATAATTTTTTTTTTTTAAAAAACAACAACCTAATCTCTGAAGAAATTATTGCTTATACCTATATACATAGATAACTTTCCATCATTTTTACCGCTCATTCAGTTATTGGACTGCTTAATTATTTTTGAAATTGACATTGTATGATAAAATAACCGACTAATTGATTTTTTATTACTGTCCATGTTTTACTGTCGCAATAATTAATCAACCGCCATTAAATTAAATAACTGCTCAATATGTTTTTGAACTGATCATAATAACATCTCGAATATTTAAATAACAGCTCAAAAAATAAGTTCCCGTTAATATTTTCATAACACAAAAAAATAAGTTCAAAAACTAAAACCCAACTACTGAATAATTACGTTCTAAAAAGTATGAAGCAATAAAATGTAAAAAATATTTACAAAATAAAATATTTAAAATAATAATAATTTAAGTACATGTAATTACAATTTTATTTGTTAGAAAAATATACATTTTGAAACTTTAAAATAAAAACAGTTTTTTTTTTTTTAATAAATATTTTTAAAATATTATTAGGTATTCATAGGCTAACCGTGGTTGTATGCCTGCCTCATACTATAACAAAACCACAACAAAACAATACATTCTGCAAAGTAGCATACGACCACGGACACCACGGCTATCCTATGAACACCACTATGAGTATGTATAAAATACAATCAAATAATATTTTCATTTTCTTGTTTCATACTTTTTCAGTAGTCGGGTTTTAGTTTTGAACTTATTTTTTATTTAAAGTATTTTGAGGTTTTTGACAAATGAACATAAATGCATACATACTCACATACATACATAGCGATCAAAAAACACATAACGTAGGGAACGTTATTTGCTTCTTTGCGACACCGTAGTTAGTTGGGTAAAATGACTTTGACGGGATTATTTATGTATCTCGCAAACGGTACGCTTAACAAAAATATGATGCACCAAACCCTGCCTTCATTTTAAAATCCTTATTCAATGATATCACACATGATGTGGTGGGGCGAGAAAAAATTTGTTTTCTTAACTTCATGCTTCGTACCTCCTACAGGAGGACATATTCAATTTAATGTGACGTCACATAGGCTTCCAACCAACGACACTTCATTTGTTAGATTATGTTATATAAGTACAAAAAAATACAAAAATATTTATTACCAAAACAAAGAACAACCAAACAAAGTAGTTTAGAAGTTATGAGGGACAGATGTTTATTACCAATTTTGTCTAGCACCTAATATACGACAAGACAGCAGGTTTCGGTTGACTGTGGGTGCTTTGAGCCGGCTTCTGTGATGTGAGCGTGGGAATTGGGGTTGTTCCTCAGCAGCACCTTTTTAACTAGCATTCTTTTTTTTTTTTTTATTTGTCAATAGGTTTTCGCTTGACCGTCAGCTCACATGATGTTAAGCGACAGTTACGGTCTACGATGGAGCGCGCGTCGCTGAAGCTCTCCCAGTAAGTGTGCAGCATCACAGATGCCCCGTGCTCTCTGTAACAAAGATTTGCCTACGATAGCTGACACGGAAGGTGGTGAGATTTACCATTGAGATATTTATCTATCTATGTTGGTTTTCTATACACAGCGTGGCAGAAATATGAGGGTTTCTAATAATTGTAATATCAAGAAAAGCTAACGGGTTGTCTGATTCAAGATCATTAATAAAGAGGATTTTACTATTTGTGGAGTTAATATTATGATTTAGAAAAGCAGATACTTGACTTGATTCATTTCAATGTGTAACAATTGCGAAAACATTATTCTGGGATTTTGTTTTTCTTTTAATATTGATACTTGTATTATATAGGTACGTATAGAAGATACAATAAATATAACTGGATAAGGAAATTCATTGAAGTGTTAATTTAGATATTTTTAGGTATGATATCGATTTATATTTAAAAATAACGTCACTGTTATTGCATTTTGTTGCAGATAATAATTAGGTAGTTATTCTTCCTCATTTAATTTCAAGGGCATTCAGGCGTACTTATCAGATGTACTTAGATACCCACTCATAATAATAGAATGTAATGTACAAGCAGATATCATATTAGAAATACTAGCTGCACCCTGCGGTTCCACCCGCAGAGTGATAAAAAGCGGTGACGAAGATGAAAAGAAAATTGAAAAGTATGTCATGCTCACAGCTCTGTACCAAATGTTATAACTATCAAATCAAATACATTTATTATATATAATACATAAACTGGTACATATGGCATTATAAAGTAGATTAGCATCTCAGTCAACGCATTCCGGTTTAGCGGTTTGATCGTGAAAAAGTAACAAACAGACAGAGAGACAGAGTTACTGTTTTTTTATAGTACTATGATCAATAATGCTATTGTTTTCCTTAGTTTTTTATTTTAGGTAAAGAAGGTTTGGAAGGAATAAGGATATGGGTTTTTTTTAATTTTTTTTTTATTTGAAAAATTCGAGCACCACAGACTCCAGGGTCCATGCCTTTTATAAACTAAGTTTTTTTTTTATAGCTAACTTAACATTTTTTAAACTAGAGTACAAGAGGAAGACGTTAATACTTAACTAATAACTGTTAATACTTAAGTAACATGCACATGCATGCGAGTGTACGCCGAGCAGTCCAGCTCCCGCAAGCAGCACCCGTTCACGAGTTGACGCATGTGCCAGCCATCGCTCTCCTCAACCATATTTGAGGGAAGAGGGCGACCCGCCACACGACGCCGCCGCAAGAAGAAGCCTTTAAGCGAGCGTGAGTGCTCTGGGTACACACGCAACAAGGAAGTGGGTTGGTTTTGACAGCAGAAGGCTGGCGCTATTGATATACTTACACCAGCCATCTACTGTCCGGAAGAAGAGGGTGGAAAGAGTTAAGGTTGGTTAGGTAGGTAGGTGAAGGTAGAGTGAGGTGGGTAGTGGTAGGCGGTTAAGGGTAAGAGGAGGTTGGGGTTGTTTTCCTTAATTAGGCAATGGTCAGTCCCAGTTTTTATCAGACTGCGTAAGAAGGAGGGTTATGTTTTTTGAGTGTACATATTTTTGTATATATGTATATATACCTACATATATGTTTCTATATGATCGCCTACAGCCTAAACGGCTTGACTTATTTTGATGTGCTTGGTGTCGTTAGATTCGACTTCACTTCCTGAGTATCATAAGCTATATTTAGCTATATTTTTTAGTAATAATAATAACACAACTCTCGCAAAAACAAAATAATTATAGTTTAAAAAACTGAAGCAACCGACATCTCATGGATGCCATTGTCAGAACAAGTCCAAATTGAAACGGGACAACACGGGAAGCACCAGCTTTCAAATAAAAAAATAATCATCAAAATCGGTTCACCCAGTTGAAAGGTACAAAAACAAAAAAAAAAATACAGACGAATTGAGAATCTCCGCGTTTTTTGAAGTCGGTTGAAAAAGAGTCTTTTCGTAATCTCCAGCGGACTTTTTCGTATTAAATTATTTTACTAGAAATAGAGTAAACTAAAGAATACACATCTATAATATTTTTGTGATTTTACGCATATTTTCTCAGAAAAAACATACTCAAGAGCGTATTAGGTGTGACGAAGTCATGATGAAGGTGCGCTTCATGTTGCCGTTATCAATATCGAGCAAAAACGAGCAATAAAATGACGTTCGTTGTATGGGAGCCCCCTTAAATATTTATATTATTCTGTTTTTTAGTATTTGTTGTTATAGCGGCAACAGAAATACATCATCTGTTAAAATTTCAACTGTCTAACTATCACGGTTCATGAGTTACAGGCTGGTGACAGGCGGACAGACAGACAGCGGAGTCTTAGTAATAGGGCCCCGTTTTACCTTTCGGGTACGGAACCCTAAAAACGGTGATGAAGATAATGAAAAGTAGCCTATGTCCGTCTCCATGTTCACAGGTATCTCTGTATTAAATTTCATAACTATCAAATCAAATCAAAAATACGTATTGCATAAACTGGTACATATAAATAAGTTTCCATCACGCGAATGTTGTCTATTTTTTTTTATTATATACATCTACGATTGACCACCATCTTGCCTGATGCTAAACGACATTATATTTTCATTAAGTACTAACTACTAAGTTGATACTTTATCATCGGCACTTATGGTGTTATAAAGTAGATAAGCGTCTCAGTCTACCCATTCGGGTTCAGCGGTTTGATCGTGAATATTTAGCAGACAGAGAGACAGAGTTACTGGTTTTTATAATATTATTTTGGATCAATCATGCTATTGTTTAACTTAGTTAGGCAATGGTTTATTTTTGGAAATAACATACTTAATTATCGTGTTGTTATTTTTGTAATATGGTTAAAGCCACAGATACGCATGATACCTAAGCTTATTTATATAGATAAGTGTGGATGCCGTAGGTTTGTATACTTTGTTTCATGAATAAAAGTGCTCGGCGAAAATAGCGGGGATATTAGCGCAGCGGGGCGCGGGAACACGACTGATTTGACCATACAACACCATATCTAGCTACTCTTATCTGCTTCGGTGTCTTCTAGCTGGCGCTCTTGACGGCTTCGATGTCTAAAATTTTATTTATGTAGTGCTTAAAGTAGTCTCTGAGTTAAATGAACAAAAATGTTTGTCCCAAAGTCACAACATTGGGACAAACAGACATACGGACATGGCGAGTTTATAAGGTTTCCTCGTACTTAGTACGTAACCCTAAAAAGCTTCTTATGGAAAGCAGATACCGTGGTTCGCTAGAACGTAGATACCTCATAAATCCCCAAAGCCGGTATCGCCCCGTTGCCAAAAAAATCTGTCATGAAAAGTACTGAACTGATTTTAATAAAACTTACACCGTTCCCTGATCTGGGTGAAACTTTACTCGATAAAAAAAAATTGGTTGTCTGTAAAGTCGGTTTCGGACGATAGTACGTCATAACAAAACAATGATGAAATGATTGCATACTCTTATGAATAAAATTGAGCTCGACAATGAGCGTAACGGGTCACTTTTTCGTGCGTGCAGCCGGCGTTCATCGGTTTATTAAACGTTGTCACGTCAAAAAAGAGTTATTGCAATCCGACTTCAAGTTTCCGCGTAGTACGTGGACAAACATACATACATACACTTATGAAATTTGTCACACGAGGTTAGAAGCCCACATAGACTAACATAATGTGAAAATTGTGCAATTCTAACAATCATCATCTCATCTCAGCCATAAGAAGTCCACTGTTGGACATAGGCCTCCCCCATGGATCTCCAAAAAGACCGATTGGAAGCGGCTTGCATCCAGCGTCTTCCCGCCACTTGTATGAGGTCGTCTGTCCATCTCATGGCTGGTCTTCCTACGCTGCGCTTGCCGGTACATGGTCTCCACTCGAGAACCTTTCGGCCCCATCGGCCATCAGTTCTACGTGCTATGTGCCCTGCCCACTGCCACTTCAACTTGCTAATCCGCTGTGCTATATCGGTGACTTTTGTACGTCTACGTATCTCTTCATTTCTGATTCGATCTCGTAGAGAGACTCCGAGCATAGCCCTCTCCATAGCTCGTTGCGTGACCTTGACAATGTTCTAACAATGTTACATCTATACTATCTACTATCTATACATCGAATTGAGAATCTCCTTTTTTTGAAGTCGATTAAAAAGGGAAAAAATTGCGTATTTGAGTCAGTTGCTTCAGTTATAAATATTAAATAAATATTATTTAGTGAAAAAGGAATTTCCGGCAGAATTTCCGGAATTTCAGGAAGTTTCCGGCAGCCTAGTTGGGAGACCGTCTGACTTGCGATCCGCAGGTCCTGGGTTCGAATCCCGCGGCACGCACCTCTGTCTTTTCAAAGTTATGTGCGTATTGTTGATTGCCGCCAACTTCAAACGGCGAAGGAAAACATCACGAGTAAGCCTACATGTCTGAGAGTTCTCAATGATCTTGAAGATGTGTGATTTGTGAAGTCTGCCAACCCGCACTTGGCCAGCGTGGTAGACTATGGCCTTACCCTTCTCACAATGAGAAGATGGCCCGCGCCCAGCAGTGGGACAGTTTGTACAAACAGGGCTGATAAGATAAGATAAGAAAAAGGAATTTACCAAAATATATGGTGTTGTTTTCAATTTAAATATATCATCGTATGGATGCGATATGCTATTTTCTCTTTCCTCCAATGGTTTCATCAATAATTATCCATACCTACTCGTATAACTACATATTTACTGCTTAATTTATTTCATAAACATTACTACTAGTAATTTGGTAGCGTGCAGTACATATTATACACTATTATTTTAGTTGAATTCCTAAAAACAGTCTTAGTGAATTGAAAAAAAATATGAAGTGTTTAAAAAAAAATGATGATGATGATGAAGATTCTGTTTTGTTTCGCGCATCTTCAGAGATGAGTAGCAACGAACCATCCGTTGTTATAAATATAAATTCTGGTAAGTTGTTTAGATCAGGGCCCTTGTTCCGTATGAGCATCGGCCGCGTTACGTGAAATTAACGTGGATGTGTGACAATGATAATTAGACTTTAAATTTTAAAAGTTAAAGTGTAATTTTCATTGTCAAACACCCACGTCAGTTTCGTGTAACGCGGTCGATGGTCATACGGAATAAGGGCCCAATTTGAGATTTATAACTTTAATCATAAAAAATGCATGTTCAGTTTTACCTAATTGTGCAAGAAGGAGTATTATAGGTTTTTTTTAATCGGTTCAGTACTTTGGTTTTTATAACAAAATAACTGGAAAAATATCGTCCAAGTAAACAAATTGCGTATTTTGAAGTTTGTTTTTACAGTTTTTAGGGTTCCGTACCTCAAAAGGAAAAAACTGAACCCTTATAGGATCACTTTGTTGTCCGTCTGTCCGTCCGGGTGTCAAGACCCGGCTGTATCTCGGGAACGCGTGAAGGTATCGAGTTAAAATTAAAACCATTTACGCAGATCCATAGTCTCTTGCTGCAGAAAGAAAAATATAAACTTTGATATATTTAATATATATATTATGTCTCAGGCTATATAGTATTTTAACTGTGATGCGTTATGCGGATGTACTACGGATCTCTATTTTTATTTATAAATAGTTTTTAAGCATTTGTAATAAGTACCACAAAGAAGCTATTGTTTTCTCATTTTATTTCTCAATAATTAATTTCCTTAGTAATTAAGCTATCTCAAATAAGAACTAACATATTATTATCTAAGTAATATAATGTAGTTTTTATACTTTTTATACTTAAGTTAAATTCTTTGGACACTTATACTTTTACTATAAATGTTAGATAACAGAAGTATAAAACTGTGAATAACTCAAAATAATGTGCGCCCAAAATGGGTAGACTGTGATACCAAGCTAATTTATAACACCTTAATGTACCAGTTTTATTCAATAAAAGATTCTGATTCTTATTAAAATTTCTCAGTTTTTGTAAAAAAAAAGTTACAGCCGAATATGTCGTAAAAAACTCACATTTCGACACTCACGAGGGAATCACAACCTATGGGGTACTTCCCGTTGATCTAGAACTATGATATTTGGCAAGAAGCATTGTGTTATAGTACACATATTATAGGAAAAAATCCGAAAACTGTTTTTTTTATTTAATCAAAAAGAATTGGGTATTTAAGCAAGGAAGGAGGGTCCAAATTTTAAAGTGCTTTAACCGTATCATGTGGGGTATCATATGAAAGAGCTTAATTAGCACAAGCTAAAACAGGTTTTAAAATATTTTTGCGATGTATTAATCGATTTATCAAGGAAAATATAAAAATATATAATTTCCCCCTTTTATCTACATCGTACAAACTAGTACGGAACCCTCGGCGGGGGAGTCTAACTCGCTCTTGTCCGGTTTTATTTAACCTCCGACCCAAACCCAAAAAGCGTTATAAGTTTGACTCTGTAGGTATGTCTGTTGTTTGGCTGCGTCTGTCTGTGGTATTATAGCTCCCAAACGGGTCCGTTTTAATCTAGTTTTTAACCGACTTCAAAAAAAAGGTGGTTATCAATTTGACCCGAATGTTTGTAATATTGTCAGAATTGCACAAGTTTTGTATACTTATGTTAGTCTATACCAGCTTCTAAACATGTGTGCCAAATTTCATAAGTGTATGTATGTTTGTCCTCGCATTACGCAGAAACTAAAAGTCGTATTTCAAAAATTCTTTAATTTTATAAAGTATGTTTTTTATTTAATAAAGTATGTTTCAACTTAGGAGTCACTGTAAGTTTTATCAAAATTGGTTCAGTAGTTTTCAAGATATGGGCTTTTGAACACTCACTATCTTCATCGCAACTGCAGAGCAGTGTCTACACCTTATATTTCAATTGTTTGATAGACAGTGACATGAGCGGTGATGAGCTTTGACGACCGTTCTTAACCGACTTTTAAAAAAGGAGGTTATCAATTCGACTGTATGTTTTTTTCGTATTTTTGTTCACCTATTACCTATCACCTATTGTGAATGGATTTTGAGGATTATTTTTTATTTGGTAGGTATATGGGATCACTTAAGGTACATACTCCATAGGTGGTCCCATAAATAAAAAAAAAAAAAAAAAAAAAAAGAGGGTAGAGTAGAACCCGAGAGCAGAATCCCCCCGGGTTCTTTTTATTCAAAAAAAGAACCACAGACGATTTTCATAATATTTGGTAGGTGCTCAATCCTAAAGAAGAATTCTATTAAGCACAAGCAGAATACGTTTATACATCGTTTAGATCGAACGGCGTGAATTATCATAAAAAGCTTGTGCTCGGCTGGTCTTATGTTCGCAGAGTTGCTATTTAGCAAATTATTCGTGTATAAAAATAAAGCTCATAATATTGCATCAATTAATAATACTTTTATATTCAGATCAAGCTAACGCATCTGTGCAAGACGAGAACAATAGCGGTTGTAGTTCATCTATTCCTAAAATTATTCAAACTGAAAGGAAGCTACGACGTTACTTTCGTGACTCCAGTGTATCACACTACACCAGCTCTACACCAAGTGGTAGTGGAGCAGCTGATCGGACATTTGAGAGGTAAGTCAAGGGAAGTGCAGTTACAGTACACGTCGGACAGTCATACAAGTATTACACACTAATCAGACACATAGCATGTCTGTATATATTCTACAGGATTCATTTCGGGAAGTGTGCTCAAGAGTTTCACGACCTAATTCCACCCTTCTCATTTCACTAGCAGAAAGTCGGCGAATTTCCACACATTTCTCGATGAAATCTGCCAAAAATCAGAACTCAGCGATATCGGTCCGCGTTCTTGATGCGTACAGGATTGGAATTCTTTGCCACTATTTCTGTTTCCTGTGAACTACAATCTTGGAATTTTCAAGGCTAGAGTGAATAGATATCTTCTAGATCGACAAGCTCCATCCTCGGCCACACCGTCGCTTAACATCAGGCGAGTCGGTGGTCAATCGTAGATCTATCTTGCGTAAAAATCTTTCTCTTTCTCTCCCTTTTATCTATTAGTTTGTACGGAACCCTCGGTGGGCGAGTCTGACTTGCACTTATCCGGTTTATTTTGGATTGAAACCGCGAACGTACACTGTACCGCGTACGAAGTCGTGGCGAGTTTGCTAGTGTTACTTTGCTAAAATGACAACGATACAATTGTTTGATCCTGTTATTATGTTGACTGTGTTGTAGGCAAGTTGGGACTTCTGTCAGTCGATTGTACTCTCCTGTCAGTCGTTTTGATAGTAAACTTGCGGTGCGAAACGCCGAAGTACCCAAAATAATCAACCCAAAAAGGCCCCGGCTAACCTGCGACTTGGACATCTACCTTCTACACGCAATCACAAACCAAACTGAAGGCAAAATAGAGAGGTAAGCCACAAATTCACAAGCAAACAAGATACGTACAGGAGAAATAGACAAAGAAATTGAAATAGAAACAAGATCGATGTATCGTCCCCTAATCTACCTACATACCAAATTTCATTAAAATTGGAGCCGTTTCCGAGATTCAGATTATATATATATATGTTACCGGTCAAACCCGATTCCAGGACAAACTAGTTTGGTCTAGGCTAAACTAGTTCTTCCTATACGCGATAGGATTAACTAGTATAGCCTAGGCAAAACTAGTTTGTCCTAAGCCCGATAGGATGAACCAGTTTAGCCTAGGCCAAACTAGTTGATCCTGATATAAATACGCACACTCTAGGATAAACTGGTATGGCCTAGTCTTATTTTTTCAATTACGGAGTATTTTATTCAGTTATCTATGTATTTTGATTTGATGTTTGTCCAGTCAAGTCAAAGTAAATGTCATATAAGATGGTGATAGGTATAAGCAATAATTTCTTCAGAGATTAGGTTATGTTTTTATTTTTATTTTATTTTTTAATACAAATTTATAGATAATTTACAGTTTAAGTTTGCAGCTGCAAAGAAATTTTCTGTGACAGCGCTAAGGGGGAAAACGAGGAAAGTCCCAAGAGCGAGCCGGAAATAAATCTGTATTAAGAAATATATAAAACCATAACCTAATCTCTGAAGAAATTATTGCTTATACCAGGATCAACTAGTTTGGCCTAGCCTAAACTGGTCTATCCTATCGGGCTTAGGACAAATTAGTTTGGACTAGCCTAAACTAGTTCATCCTATCGGGCTTAGGACAAACTAGTTTTGCCTAGGCTATACTAGTTAATCCTATCGCGTATAGGAAGAACTAGTTTAGCCTAGGCCAAACTAGTTTGTCCTGAAATCGGGCTTGGCCGGCAACATATATATACATATTATACATTTAAACAAGAATAGGCTAGTTGCCTAAATTTGAAAACTTGGTTAATTATATACTTTAATATCTATTTTATCCCAAAAAACCTATATTTTAAGGAAAAAGTAATATTTACATTACGTATTTTGTATTAAAAAAAAAACAATTTAGATTTTCCTTGATAACGATGAATAATGTCATGGCGTCTTGAATGACGTCACAGTGTGCGAAATCCATGCGAAATCAAACTGTTTACATCTGTGTCAAGTGTCAAAACAATACGGAGTAACCTGCTCTGTTGTCCCAATTTTTTACACACCTTAACTTGCAAAGCCACATCAAATACGATCTTCTATAGATGAACTGTACAATAGGCTACGATACGATACGATACGTTAGGATACGATACCTAGCTCTTCTCCCAAAGAAATTATTTCGTTACTCATATTATTCGTCTTATTTCCTTTTTATAGGAATACGTGCGCTAAACCAACTTTAGATTATTCTTGTACACGTATCCAGTATTATTCAATAACTTAAATTCATTCCTATAATCTGGAGATATGCAGGAGGGTGCCGCACTCTTGATTATCGGCGAGATGTCTCTGGAGATTGTTTTGGGGTAGCATATTGCTCATCGTTTTCCAGATCTTCGATATCTGGATCCTCTGTATCGGAGTGCTCATTCCCAGTGGGTGCTAAATGCCGATTCGAGAAAACAAGCTATCGGCCGTTTTGTAATCTCACATGCGAGTGCAGGGGGTTTGTCTCGACTAGTTCGGCTTCCTCTACTATTGGATCATATTTACTTTTCTTTAAGTTGTTCTTTAAAAGTGCCCTTTCCGCTTGCGTGAGCCACGTTGGCATTGACTCTCCATTCGCGGTTCTGCGCGGATGAGTAAACATTCTCTCATGAGGAGTGCAACCGGTGGCAGTGCACAATAACGATCTTATAGAATGCAGGGTTCTTCAATTCCGTCGTGCTTGAAGGTACAACGCCAGAAGCATGGAACAGAAGCGTGGTGGCGCTGTTCTTCAAAAAAGGAGACAACACTTTGCTGAAGAACTACAGACCCATCTCGCTTCTGAGCCATGTCTATAAGCTGTTTTCAAGGGTCATCACGAATCGTCTTGAACGCAGGTTCGATGACTTCCAGCCTCCCGAACAAGCCGGTTTCCGAAAAGGTTATAGTACCATAGACCACATCCACACGCTGCGGCAAGTGATACAGAAGACCGAAGAGTATAACTTGCCCCTTTGCTTAGCGTTTGTGGACTATGAGAAAGCCTTTGATTCGATCGAGACCTGGGCGGTGCTTGAGGCTCTCCAGCGATGCCGTATTGACTATCGGTATGTCGAAGTGCTGAAGTGTTTGTACAACAACGCCACCATGTCAGTCCGAGTACAAGACCAGAACTCAGAGGCAATTCCATTGAAGAGAGGCGTGAGGCAGGGAGACGTTGTCTCTCCGAAACTGTTTACCGCCGGTTTGGAAGATGCCTATAAGCTTCTGGAATGGAAAGGGCTCGGCATCAATATTAACGGCGAGTACATCACTCACCTTCGGTTTGCCGACGATATAGTAGTCATGGCAAAGTCGATGGAAGAGCTCAGTACGATGCTCGAAGACCTCAATAGAGTTTCCCAAAGGGGGCGCCTCAAAATGAACATGGACAAAACGAAGGTTATGTCGAACGCCCATGTAGTGCCCAATATCTGTGGGGAACTTCACTCTTGAAGTTGTTGACGAATACGTCTACCTAGGACAAACGGTCCGATTAGGTAGGTCCAACTTTACGAAGGAGGTCAATCGTCGTATCCAACTCGGCTGGGCAGCGTTCGGGAAACTTAAAAGCGTCTTCTCGTCCAATATTCCCCAGTCCCTCAAGTCGAAAGTTTACAACCAGTGTGTGTTACCAGTGATGACATACGGCACTGAAACGTGGTCCCTAACTATGGGCCTTATAAGGAAACTCAAGGTCACGCAACGAGCTATGGAGAGGGCTATGCTCGGAGTCTCTCTACGAGATCGAATCAGGAATGAAGAGATACGTAGACGTACAAAAGTCACCGATATAGCACAGCGGATTAGCAAGTTGAAGTTGCAGTGGGCAGGACACATAGCACGTAGAACTGATGGCCGATGGGGCCGAAAGGTTCTCGAGTGGAGACCACGTACCGGCAAGCGCAGCGTAGGAAGACCAGCCACGAGATGGACACATGATCTCATACAAGTGGCGGGAAGACGCTGGATGCAAGCCGCTTCCAATCGGTCTTTTTGGAAATCCATGGAGGAGGCCTATGTCCAGCAGTGGACTTCTTATGGCTGACATGATGATGATGAGAATGCAGTGACTGTGCGAGAACAGTTTCCCAGCGACTGATGGGCAGATCTAATGTTTTTAACGAAAGTTGCACTGTCATCCAAATAATGCCGTTATATCTCTCAGTTCGGCCATTGCCTTGAGGATTATATGGTGTGGTATAGCTTGTAGCTACATCCATTCCGTGCAGGAAATCTTTGAGGTCAGCAGATACAAATGCAGTTCCTCTATCCGAATGTACATAGTTCGGTATACCAAATACTGAAAATAGCTCTGTTAACTTCTTTTTAACAGTTTCTGAACTTAGGTCCGAGCAGGGAAAAGCGAAAGGAAATCTGGAGTATTCGTCTATTATAGTGAGTATGTAGCGATTGCCAGTATTACACGGTAGTGGACCCTTGAAGTCAATTGATATTCTTTCCATTGGAGCAGTTGCCTTTATTAAAGTACCCTTCGTTCTAAGGAATCTAGGTTTTATTTCAGCACACACCTTGCATGATCCTGTGATCCGCCTGACGTCTTCGACTGAATATGGCAAGTTTTTCGCTCGAACCCAGTGAACCATGCGTTATACCGGGGTGACATAGATTCTTAAGCAGTTGGAAAATTTTGTCGCTGTTTGTTTGTGTTGTTGCCGTTACATTCGCTCTAGAGAGGGCATCAGCTACTATATTATCCTTGCCTGGACGATAAATGATATCGAAATTATAACTTGATAGTTCCAAGCGCCATCGCTGAATTTTATCATTTTTGATTTTGGAACTGTGTTTTTGATCAAACATAAACGCCACTGACTTCTGATCAGTAATAAGTCGGAATGTCTTGCCCATAAGCAATTGTCTCCACTTTCTTATTCTTTCCACGATAGCTGCAGCTTCTTTTTCTATTGCTGAATGATTACGTTCAGAAGTGCACAAAGTTCTCGAAAAAAATGCTACTGGTCTGCCTTCTTGGGTAAGAGTAGCTGCAATAGCGTGATCAAATGCATCGGTTTCTGCAGTTAGTTGAATGTTTGGATCAATAAAGTTGATTGCTGATTTAGCTATTTCTACTTTTAAAGATTGAAACGCTTGTTCTGCTTCAGAAGATAGGGGAAGTTTCTCCGATTTAGCAAGACATTTTATCTTGTCTGAGAATTTTGGGATCCATTTTGAATAATGTGCAAAAACGTCCATAGTCCTTCTGAGTGAGGATAGATTATCTGGTACTGGCATGTCCAGTATAGGGCGCAGGCGTTCAGGATCCGGTTTAATTACGTTATTGCATATGTTATAGCCTAGTAAGTTTATATTCGTTTTGGAAAATTCGCTTTTCTGGATGTTCAAAGTCAGATTGTAGCGAGTTGCAATCTCTTGAAAAGAATGTGATCTCTCATCATGTTCAGCTTGATTTTGACCACATATTGTTATGTCATCTAAGTAAGCGTATACTCCTTGCAGATGTTCTTTTTCTATGATAGTATTGATAGCTCGTTGAAAAGCAGCCACACCATTGGTTACACCAAACGGTATACGTCGAAATTGGTATAAATTTCCGCAAGCCTCAAAAGCTGTATATGATTTTTCGTGCTCCAACATCGGTATCTGATGGTAAGCGCTGCGTAAATCTATTTTGCTAAAAATTTTATGTTTTGCTACCTTCGCGATAAGTCCATCTATTGACGGTAACGGATAAGCATCAAGTTCCGTGTATCTGTTTATTGTTTGAGAGTAATCGATGACCATCCTCTTCTTGTGATGCTCGCTAGACGTCACAAGAACTTGTGCTCTCCATGGTGATAGACTCGGTTCAATTATCTTGTCATCTAAAAGTTTTTGTATTTCAGCTTTGATAAATGTAGTATCTGAGTCAGAGTGTCTCCGGGACTTCACAGCAATTGGCTTCTCAAATGGTAGTAAATTAGTAAACAAGCTGACTGGTTTGATGTTTGCTTCGGATATAGCGCATAGTTTGAGTGTTGGTTTAGAACCACCGAATTGCATTTCTAAAGCCTTATGATTCTGCAAAACATCATGTCCAAGTATGATATCTGAGCAAAGTCCATCCATAATGAGAGTTACGTCTATATTTTGATTTTGTATATTTAGTTTCAGTTTACATGATCCAATCACTTGCGTGCATAGATTTGTTGTGGCCATTGTAATCCTTTGCTTGCAGGGATAGACATTCAAATTGCATAAGTTAACAAGACGTCGATCGATAAAACTTGCTGTGCTCTGCCAGTGTCGATGAGTGCCTTCGCTGTAGTTTTGTCATTTATGACAACTGGTAGCGTCGCTTTGTTAAGATCTGTTGCTGACAATATGCAAGAAAGATATGATGAGGTGGACATTGCATGAGTAGCGTTTTCTTCTGGTACCTCTTGCTGCTACTTGAGGATTTCTACTAAGACACACTTTCGAGGAGTGCCCCTTTTTTCCGCATTTCGTACATATAGTATTGGAAGCAGGACATTCGCTTCGAGGGTGGCGTCGATTTCCAAAGAAATAGCATGTATCTTGTTTTTTATTATCATTGGTAGCGCAATTCATAATGGAAGTTGGTTCTCGGCGATAATTTTCATTATTAATTTGCGCCATTTCTAGAGTTCGTGCTTGCTCGTAAGCTTTATCAAGAGTGAGAGTACTGTTTTCTAATAGTCGCTGACGTATTGCTGATGAAGATAGCCCTGAGATGAAGGCGTCTCGAATGTACTCACTTTCGTTTTGTTCGGCGTTTACTGATTTAAAGTCGCAGTCCTTCGATAAGAGTTTTAACGTTTGTATGTATTGATCAATAGATTTTCTAGGTTGCTGTTGTCTTTTGGCTAATCGGTAACGGGCGTATATTTCGTTTACCGGTTTCAAAAATAACGCGTCTAATTTATGTATTATAGCTGCATCTTAATCTTTTGAATCTTTGATGTGCGAATAGATATTTGCAGTCATTACTCACTTTTTCCTTGTTTTGTATAGCTTGGATGAAATTATTAAAAGTTGCCTTCCAATGAGTCCATAGATTCGATTGGTCCGAACTAGCTGAGGGATCGGCTTCGAATCTTTCTGGTCTTAGATATTTTTCCATATTTTTAGTTTTTGTCGATTAAATTGTAGAATTCTAAACCATTTCTAATAAATTAAGGCTTTAATCGACAAAAATACGGCGTACAATAATAGCAATATTAAGTAATAACAGACAGTCACAGAGTGGCATAAGCGATGTGACTAACTATGGTTTTCAAAATAGGTTGCATATTACCACAGGTTGGAAGGTAAAAAATACAAATATCTTCATTTTTCATATGTACCAATCGTAGTTCGCATACCAAGTTTCAGCTTTCTAAGACTTCAGGAAGTACCGTAAAATGGGGTGAATAGAATCGCAGGGGTGAATAGATACAAAACTAAAAATGCTTTTCTACCAATTATAGCCCAACATTTTGAAAGAAAAAAGTTTCAAAATGTATATTTTTCTACCACTACAGTATTTTTTTTTCTTGAAATAGCAACACTGGACTGACGTGAGGTTTGACCATCTTAATAAAAAAAGTTCTTGAAGTGAGCTCCTTGAATGCAGGTTAAACAAGGTCCTGATAACTTTACTATTTTCATTGTGAAAGGAGGTGTTTTGTACCATCACAACTTGTCAACGTATTCATTGGTTCCTTGTGACCCAGATTAATAAAAATCTATGCGCGTCTGTGATGTAAATTTCGAAATATTTGTAAAATTGTAAACCAAGTCATTTTTTATTTTTGGTTGAGGTTAATAGATACGGGGATGGGGCGAATAGATACGTAGTATGGGGTGAATAGATACGTAGTATGGGTTCAATAGACACGTGTAAGGGTTCAATAGAAACGAGTAAGGGGTGATTAGAAATGTATGTGCCCTATCACATACATTTCTAATCTACTATCTTTCTAATCTACTACTTACCTACATTCTTTTCACACTTACGTTAGCTACTTAGGTAGATGTCTAGGTAGGTACTACTTAAACTTTGAAAATTGCCAACCATAGCATTTTTTCTATTAACCCCATACCTCGTGTCTATTGAACCCATGTGCGCGTCAATAGAAACGACACATATTTTGGCATTTTGTGCTGTAATTAAGGAATAAATGCCAATATAGATGACAGAAAATTATAAAAACAGCTAAGAAACATGATATAAGCAGAATATAATGTAGTCTTGACTATTGAAAAAATAAACAAAAATGAAGTCAAAGTTCAAAATAGTGTCTATTCACCCCGTTTTACGGTACCCTATCTTTTTGATTACACTTAGGAGGTGTGCATCCACAAATAGGGGTTGGAGGGTGAAAAGTAAAAATATCTTATTTTTGCGTGGTTCATGTGTAAATATTAGCTTACACACTAAATTTCAGCTTTCTAGGTGTTCAGGAAGTACCTTATATTAATTATTGATGACAATAACGGAATACACTTTTTTAAACTATCACTGTCATTCATTATAACACTATTATTACTAACGGGATATTAAAATAAATATAAACTTTATTGTCATAAAATATACAAGTATTACTATAATAATCCACAAAAAAGCTTACGTCAATTACACAAAACAAAATTAAAAATTATTCAAATAACCCGCCCCGAATCGATCCTGGCGCAAAGGTGTCCATAATACTGGCAGCATTACCCCGCTGAATGGCAATGGCCAACCTCTGCACCAAGAACGAACCGGAGCGAGAGTCACCACCGTCATTGGCAATACGGCGATCAATTTCAGTTATCAGGCCTTTGGCCTCCGCCCCCCAACTGCCCAAAGTCTCCACCGCAATGGGCACAAAATAATAATGTGGTTCCATCGCCGCATACTTTAAATGCTTCTTGGAAGCGGCATCCTCCGCCGCTGCTGCTGGAGCGTGGAATATATAAATAAATATAAATAGAAAGAGGGTAGACAGATATGTCTGCCCTTAACCGTATCATCCACCTGCATTCTTCAGTCGCTCGTGAACATGGTGCATGTAACTGTGCCGAAATATCGGGAGCTCAAAATTAACGCGAACCTCGGTAAATATCCCGTTAATAGTAATAGTGTTTTAATAACGGAACAACCCCCAAATAGGGGTGGAGGGTGAAAAATACAAATATCTATTTGGCCTTGTGGCTCAGTTGGTAGTGTGTCTACGTCTACCTGCTGAACTGAAAGGTCGTGGGTTCGATCCCCACCCAGGGTAAACATTTGTATGATGAGCATGGATGTTTGTTCTGTGTCTGGGTGTTTCTATGTATCATATGTGTATATAAAAAAAAAGTATATATGTATTCTATCAGCCATCTAGTTCCATAGTACAAGCTTTTTTTAGTTTGGGCTAGATGGTGTTGTGTGAAATGTCCACATATATTTATTTATTATTATTATTTATTTATCTTAATTTTTCTGTTGTTTATGCACCAATCGTAGTTTGCATACCAAATTTCAGCTTTCTAGGACTTCAGGAAGTACCCTATACTAGATTATTGATGACGAGAAAGGGATAACCCCAAATAGGGGTTGGAGGGTGAAAGTTACAAATGTCTCAATTTTTCTGTTGTTTGTGTGCAAATTGTAGCCTACATACCAAATTTCAACTTTCTAAGACTTCAGCAAGTACTTTTTGATCTTTTTGATGATCTTCAGTTAATTAGTGCCAAATCGGCGTATTTTAGGTATCAATAAAATCGAAAGAATAAAAGCTAGATACATGAAACTTTTAACATTTTATAAGACCGTGGACCACACTTGATCCTGAAAATTTGAACTCTCTAAAGTTATCGAGGCCGAAGCTATGAGGGTCTAAAAATCCGACGAATCTCTTCGAGAAAAGATAGTCCCGGGCGTACCCTCTGGCTCACATGATATGAGATATGATTCAACATTTGAGCCGGCTGACGCGGTGGCGGCGGTATCTGCGCGGGAGCGAAGTTCGCGGCACGCGAGGCGCACGCGCTCCGGTAGATTCCCGCCAGTACGCGGTGTCGTCGGCCGACTCCTAAGTTGCATGTGTACTAGTGATGTTGCGGATATCTGTATTTGTATCCGCGGATATCCGTGGGAGAAATAAGGTCCGTGACCGTATCCGTATCGGTCACTTTCCTCGCGGATCTTTTACAGATCTTTTATTAATTTTCAAATTCAATTGACAGGATAAAATGCATAATAGCTTAGCAGACTATGTGATTAGGTAGTATAATTAAAAAAAAACATTCAGAGTATTTTTTATTTCTTAAAATCAAATATTTGGCACCTTTAATTGCAAACATATATTCTAGTAAGTTACCATCCCAATAGTTTAAAACTCAAAGATACTAAATCAACTATCTTAATGAGATCACTATTACACATAGAAAGTTATGACATTATTTTTATGAATATAAGAAAATGAAAAACAAACAACTTAAATCTTCAATTTTTTTTTGTAATTACAATGAAATCAATTTAGTAGAAACTAGAAAGTGATCTTATACTTTTATAACCATGAGATAATGAGAAACCAAAAATAAATACAAATTTAATTAATAAATTCTAATCTAATTTAGTTAAATTAGATTAGATTTAGTTTCTATTCTAATTTATTAGAATATTTTTTAATTAATTAATAATTATTTTTTATTTAATTTACTGGCCTTGTGGCTCAGTTTGCAGTATGTCTGCCTGCCGAGCTGTAGGTCGTGGTTCGATCCCTACCCAGGGCAAACATTTGTGTGATGAGCATGGATATTTGTTCTGTGTCTGGGTGTTTCTATGTATCATATGTATATATTTAAAAAAAAAAGTATATATGTATTCTATCAGCCATCTAGTTCCATAGTACAAGCTTTGCTTAGCTTGCGCTAGATGGTGTTGTGTGAAATGTCCACAAATATTTTTAAAATAAATATATAAATATTTGTGGACATTTTACAATGTTTTTTTTTCAAATTTTAATTGGATGATTATTCTAGTAAAGTAGCTTAATTACTGCGTAAATAAATGCAGAGAAAATTAGAGGAACTTGAAAAATTACTAATTGAAAGTGAAAGTGAGAAAATAAAGATCCGTATCCGTGTCCGTATCCGCGGATCTTGACACTAAATATCCGTATCAGGATCCGTGTCAGTGAATATACATTTTTGACGATCCGGCACATCACTAATGTGTACCCTGAGGCCACATGCTCCTTAAGAGACTCTGACAGTTCCGAAACCGGTCGGAAGACATCGTTCTATTGACCCCTTAATAACGTGAGTTTTTCGGTTAATTAACCGAACAACTCACGTTATACGTTGTAATGTATATGTATTATCTATGTTTTTGTGTTTAATCAAAGACGAGCTACTGCGTCCGTTTTCGTATACACGGTCATAATTTAAGAAATTGTACTGCTCCCAAGATCGTCATTTGTTTTAGATGCGGTCTAAAAGGATTTAAATCTATTGATTGCCCAAAATGCAATCCTTCCAATTCTAATCAGGAAAAAAACTAGGTACTGACTTGAGTAAGTCTATAACACCTAACAAATCTGATTCTATAGAATGGGAAGAATGGTTATCTTTTGTCAAAAAATTTATGCGCTGTTATAAAACCACTTCAGTATTTTACAAAGATCAGAATGATTTTGATCGACCTTTTATTGATATTTCTATCAATAACAAAACATTTTCTGCTTTACTTGATAGCAGTAGCAACATAACAGTTTTGGCAAATAATTCCCATTTAGATTTACTTAAGTTAGGTTTCATCTTATTCAAGTCACCAGCTCAAGTTCTCCTAATAAACAGAAAGCAACGTCTATTGGTTATATTAATTTACCAATAACATTTAATAATGAAACTCATATCATTAAAGCTTTCGTGTTTCCGGATCTTCATCTTTCTATTATAGATGGGACTTTTGGAAAAAAAAAAATTTGACTCCTCAAATTCTCTTTATTCAGTCGAATACTGAACCCAACGAAAATGTAACTTCTTGTATCGAGAAAAAAGTATTTTCTTATGATCATTTATCTAAAGATCAGAAAGCCATCGCGCTTGATTATTACTAAACGTTTCGAAGATATTTCTTTCGAAAAGAAAGGTTCTTTGGGTCGTACTAATTTGGTTAGTCATAAAATTGACACAGGCGATGCCTTACCTATTAAACAACGTTGTTACAGATTATCGCCAGAAAAGCAAAAGGCTTTAATTAATGAAGTTGATGAAATACTAAAACTGAATGTCATTGAACCATGCGAAAGCCCTTTGTTATCGCCAGTCATTATAACACCTAAAAAGAATGGGAATGGCGGTTTTGTGTCGATAGTAGAAAACTTAATTCAGTAACTCGTCGTGATGCTTATAGTCTCCCTTTCGTCAATGAGATCTTAGACAATTTAAAAGATGCTAAGTACTTTTCTAGCATTGATATCGCTAAAGCTTTCTGGAAAATTCCGCTAGATGTCGCTGATCGTGACAAAACAGCATTTTACGTACCAGGTCGTGGTATGTACCGATTTGTTGTCATGCCCTTTGGACTAACTAATGCACCTGCTACGCAGCAAAGATTAATGGATACGCTGTTTACACCTGACTTTGACAATAAAGTCTTTTGTTATCTTGACGACATAATCATCATCAGCAGCCAATTTGAGGAGCATATCTCTCTTCTATTGAAAGTTTTTAAAAAACTTTCGTATTACTATCAACTTCGGAAAAAGCCAATTCTTTAGAAATGAGCTGAAATATCTTGGCTATATTGTTGATGAGCAAGATTTACGTGCTGATCCTAATAAAATCGAGGCTATTTTAGCATTTCCTGCTCCTACTTCAAAAAAGGAAATAAGAAAATTCTTAGGCACATGCAGTTGGTTTCAACATTTTATTCCTAACTTCAGTTCAATTGCTTCTCCTCTAAGCAAACTTACCTCATCTGGTAAAAATACTCCCAAGTTTTTGTGGAATAATGAAGCTGAAGCTGCTTTTAATAAGTTAAAAGAATGTTTGATTTCCACCCCAATTTTAGCATGTCCTAACTTTGATCAACCCTTTTCTGTCCATTGTGATGCATCTAATTTTGGACTTGGTGCTATGTTAACTCAAGAACAAGATGATAAAGAAGTAGTCATTGCTTATATGAGCAGAAAGTTTAATAAAAATGAACAAAACTACTCTACTACTGAACGTGAAACTTTGGCTGTGATTACTGCGTTTAAACATTGGCGTTGCTATCTAGATAACGGAAAACGATTCACGGTCTATACAGATTACGCTGCTTTAAAATGGTTCCAAAACTTGACTAATCCCTCTGGTAGATTAGCGAGATGGAGTCTTCGTTTATCTTGTTATAACTTCATTCTGAAACATAAAAGGGGAAAAGATAATGTTGTTCCGGATTTACTTTCTCGGAATAGGTTGAGCACTAATAATATTGAAACTATTGGAATAGTGGAACCTATTGTAAGCGATCCCATTCCTCAACTGGAACGTTTCAACAACCTCTTAACTGGTTGTCGAGATAATCCTGACGCTTTTCCTAACTATAAGATTGAAAATGGTAAAATATATCGCCATTCCCCTTCTCCTAATTATTTGAATGACGACTTTGATTGGAAAGAAACTCCTCCGCCAGCTGAGAGATCAGATATAATAAAATCTGCTCACGGTGGTTCGGAAAATAATCCTCATTTAGGTATTTTCAAGACTTATAAAAAGTTATCTTTGAAATACTATTGGTCTGGTATGTTTAAAAAAGTAGCAAAATATTGTTCTACTTGTGAAACTTGTCTTGCTTATAAATGTTCCAATCACTCGCCTTATGATCCAATGGGATAACCTAAAATTTGTTCTAGGCCTTTCCAGAACATTTCTTTTGATTTGATGGGTCCTTTCCCAATGACAAGACTGCGTAATCAACACATTCTTGTGATTACCTGTTCTTTTTCGAAGTATTGCCTTGTTTTTCCTCTCAAGCGTGCTACAGCTGCAAACATGATTAAAATCTTAGAGAATTATGTATTTCTTGTGCACGGGGTTTGTGGGAACAAACCATTATTATGGACAATGGTTCGCAAATGCAGTCGAATGAATTTAATTCATTCTTGAATAGATACAAAATACTTTTCATTTTCTTTTCACCGAGATATTGTCTTCAAGTTAACCCTACTGAGCGCTATAATAGGACAATTATAACTGCCCTTGCACAATTAGTAGGTGACGACTATCGATCTTGGGACTTACATTTGCCTAAAATTCAATTCGCCTTAAACTCTACTGTCAATGCTACTACTGGATATTCCCCATCATTTTTGGTGTTCGGTAGAGACACAATCCTTTGTGGATCAACCTATGCGAATTGTACTAATCTCGACGAGATTATATTTGTCCCAAGAGATATCTATGCCTCTAATCTCGGATTGCTTTCCAACATTGTTGACAGAGTTCAAATTGCACTTCACAACGCCCATAACAGAAACGCTTCACATTATAACACTAGACACATTTTCAAGGAATTTAATGTGATATTGTTTGGCGTAAAAATTATGTTCAAAGTAATGCTGGAGTATATTTCAGTGCAAAGTCGGCTCCTAGATACATCAAATGTAAAATCATTGAAAAATTATCCCCGTTAGTATTTATCAGGATTCTAATGGATCGAGGAGAAAATGGCATGTTAAAGACTTCAAAGTTTAGCTTAGTACTTGTAATTTAGACTTAAGTTTTTTTTGTAAACTCACAAGGAAACAGAACTATTTGGCTTATTTATAACCCTTTTTTTTCTTTTTTTTCTTTGTGCAGCTCTAGTGGACTATTTAGCTACAAATAGTGGTGTTCACTAACTGCAAAAACATTAATGGGATAATAACTTTATTTTGCTTTAATGGTTATATTATATTTATCTTATATTGCTAAGCTTTGCAATAAAGTTTCTTTTCTTGAGTCTCTAATACTCTTGATTTCTTTAAACTACTTGATAGTTTTTTTAAAGGTGCGGGTTACGACATCTATAACAATAAGCCCTCGTTATGGACTATTTGAGTCTTCTAGTAGGTGCGGGTTACGACACCTAATTTAAAAAAACAAGCCAACGTAATAGATTTTGAATATTTCCTTGAGGAGTATGCGTCATTGAATGTGAACCATATATCTCCAGTATGAATGTAGGATGTTTGGTGAATCTATGAAGTTGTGCAAGGTGTATGAAAGAGTGAGGTCTTATGTCGAAAATTTTTCAGGGGTTTTCGGGGAATTGTAATGTATATGTATTATCTATGTTTTTGTGTTTATGTAACATTAATGCCTTCATATACATTTTCTACAGCTTCTTCTATGCTGTGCTGGCTTCTAAAAGCCTCTAAATAAATAAAATAAATAAATAAATAAATATAAATAAATATTTGTGGACATTTCACACAACACCATCTAGCCCAAACTAAGCAAAGCTTGTACTATGGAACTAGATGGCTGATAGAATACATATATACTTTTTTTTTGTAAATATATACATATGATACATAGAAACACCCAGACACAGAACAAACATCCATGCTCATCACACAAATGTTTGCCCTGGGTGGGGATTGAACCCACGACCTTTCAGTTCAGCAGGTAGACGTAAACACACTACCAACTGAGCCACAAGGCCAGTCCTCTATTTGCCTATTTCTATTTAAGCTGAAAATTTAAAATATTTTAATGTTCATTATCTTTGATTTCGTTTTAATATTTTTACTCTGACAGCTTAGCCGTGCCAAAGAGATAGAATAACGAAAAGGTTTATTGAGCTTTTACGCAGATTTACTGGCCATATATTTCAAATTAATTCCATGTCTTCTATGTCTATATTGTAAATGGAACCAGGAAATCTGCATAAAAACGGAACACCTCGGCCCGAAGGGCTCCAGTTTTCTCTCAAGCTTTTCATCAGATTTTACTGCAAAGTTTTTACTTATACTTTTATATAAAAGTGATTTTTTTATAGCAGTGCATTGTTAAAATAAAGTTTAAAGTGAAATTCCAAATGGTGAAACCCTGGGTAAATAATTCGCCCGGGATGTATGGGTACTGAAGAACCCAATTTTAAATTACCTCTCTGAAGAGCATGGACCCCTGGTAAATGAGGTACCACCATAAAAACCACAGATACAGGTCTAGGTACTGTTTTTAACTATAATCCTCGAATGAGGATTCTAATATCTCTCTGATGTGTTGAGAGAACCTGCGTGGAGACTCGTATCCTAATTTCCAACTAAACCTCCACCCCCAAACTTATCCGAAGTCCTACAGACTCCAATCGCTTCCAGGACCCTTTTTTAGTAGACTTTGCTGTTTAGACACATAACCCATGTTTTTATAATTTAGTTATTTAGAAATCAACATAAAATAAAACGGGACAAGTGCGAGTCAGATCTCGGGAACGCGTGAAGGTATCGAGTTGAAATTAAAACCATATACGCAGATCCATAGTATCTTGCTGCAGAAAGAAAAAAAAAATCTCAGTTTTCGTAAAAAAAAGTTACAGCCGAATATGTCGTAAAAAACGCACATTTCGACACTCACAGAGGAATCAAAACCTATGGGGTACTTCCCGTTGACCTAGAACGTCGGTTTACGGACGATAGTTTAACGTGACAACGTCATAACAAAACATTGATGAAATGATGATGACGATGGTGTAACGTGTAGCCACATAGTTTAGTGTTCGTGATGCGTGATTATATGTAGAATGATAAGTCATCTTTAGGATACGTTAGCATAAATAATAAGAGTATGACTGATATAGATAGGAGGCCTCTAGCACGTAGTACTTAGTATATAAGCTCAGTTATTTGTTACAATAAATTAGACCGATACCAGCATGTGTCTCATTAACACCAACCCTCCAGTCTCCGGCATATAACGGGACAATGGGCGTAACGGGACAATGAGCGTAACGGGATAATGAGTCATACTTTTTCGTGCGTGCAGCCGGCGTTCATCGATTTATTTTACGTTTACGTTGTCACGTCAAAAATTGGTTGTCTGTAAAGTCGGTTTACGGAAGATAGTTTAACGTGACAACCTCATAACAAAACATTGATGAAATGCAAACGTTACAATGAGCGTAACGGGACAATGAGTCATCCTTTTTCGTGCATGCTGCAGGCGTTCAACGATTTATTAGACGTTGTCACGTCAAAAAAATTATGTCTGTGATATCACAGACATAAAGTTCGTTTTATTTCACTAACAGAATAACTTGTTTTTGTTACCAGTAGGAAAGTTGAGTAGTATAGCAATAGCGATGGTGCTGCCAGCCCAGGCCGCGTAATGCAGCGGCGTGCGGCCGAACTTATCAATCCCGCGTGTGCCGGCGCGAGATTTCAGCAACAAACGCAGCGCATGGCTGTTGCAGTACGCCGCCACGTGACACACGCTCACGTGACTCATGCGACATGTTGAGTTGGGGATCTCGTCTTCTTTGAGAATCCTGCGGGGCTAGCACGGCAAGTGGACTAATTGCTCCCGGGTTTTAATAAAACCTCATGTCCCGCCTGTCATTTTAGTCATCCTCGCGAGCACGGGCTCACTTTTTAACAGCCGGGACTATTTTGTTACGAGTGACATAATGACATTACGCCGGGGGTAGTGTTTTTGTTGCCATGTGTAGAAAATTAAACGATAATGACGTATCAGTCTTCAATATTTTATTCAATCTATCAAAATTTGTAAAATCGTTCGTTCTTTTGATTATCTACGGTTGTCTAAATTTGGGTGGTGTGCCAAGTTAAGCCATTTTTGCTATAAAAGTTACTTTTAGAGTTATCAAAACTACGATTGATATTCCCTATATATATGACAGATATAGTTGACCGAGTGAGCGAAGCGAACGAAAGTCTCAGTATCAGCTAGAAAAGTTTTTATTTTTCTGACCGGATGTTTGTTGGTACTCATATCGTCGCTTTAGTGCTTGTGTAACACAACCGCCACATTTATCAAAAATCACTTTTAAATGCAGTCTTGTTAAGGATTAAATTTCAGTTCTGTTGGTTAAAAAAAAATTTGCTTTTAAAACTACAAAAATATAGTTTAAAATTTCTTTGTTTCACGACAACGTAATGAATTTTTCGTGCTTGTTAAACACAAGTGCAATGCTTAAGGCATCCACCACCATCGAAACCACCATAGAGTGGCATCGCTGTCTTGCTGGCAAAATTATTGAAATTACTTTTGATAAATAGGTATACTTCCTTCGGATTCATGAGAACACAATTTTTTAGCAAAAGCTGTTGTTTTGACCGAAATAAACGGATAAACGTCAATTTTTTCCCGGAAATGTTCTTTTATACGTTTATTACGGTCAAAATAACAGATATACAAAGTAAAAGGTACTCCTCCTTCTGTTACCACGTGACCATGTGGTTTTTATTTTTCTGGTTTATAACTTAAATCGGAGCACTTTAGACCACTTTTTAGATATTTTAATTGCAGAGCGGCAAAAAAAACAATGTGGTTTGGGCGACGGACCGACACCAATCTACATCGATAGTCTTGGAAGTCAACATCAGGCCAATATAGGTAACTAATTCTCCAAAAACATCTCACTTTTCTCTCACCATCTCAATTAAGAAAACCTCAGTCCGGTCAGTCTTCGGATGGGTGACCGTGAATGGCATTTCTTTCTGAGCCCTACCGTGGGTCGGATGACCTGAACCCATAGTACTTTTCTGTCAAAATAGTAATAATAGTAATAAAGCGCGAGCGAAGCGAGCGCTAAAATTTTAGTGGTGTTTTATATTAATGTGCTTTATTTCTCGTATTAGTGAATCCATAGTACTTCCATGTCAAAATAATATGAATGCGCGAGCGTAGTGAGCGCTTTGTTTTTCGTATTAGTGAACCCACAGTACTTCTCTTTCAAAATAGTAATAAAGCGCGAGCGAAGCGAACGCTAAAATTTTAGTGGTGTTTTTATAGTAATATGCTTTGTTTTTCGTATAACTGAACCCATAGTACTTTTCTGACAAAATAGTAATAATAGTAATAAAGCGCGAGCGAAGCGAGCGCTACAATTTTAGTGGTGTTTTATTTCTCGTATTAGTGAATCTATAGTACTTCCATGTCAAAATAATATGAATGCGCGAGCTAAGTGAGCGCGAAAATTTTAGTAGTGCCTTGTTTCTTGTATTAGTAAGCCCACGGTACTTCTCTGCAAAAATAGTAATAAAGCGCGAGCGAAGCGAGCGCGAAAATTTTTGTGGTGTTTTATAGTAATATGCTTTATTTCTTTTATTAGTGAATACATAGTACTTCCATCTCAAAATAATATGAATGCGCGATCGAAGCGAGCACGAAATTTTGAAGCATTTTATAAAATTATTGAAGCCTGTTTTTTTTATGATAATGCCAGGATTTCGGGGGTGTTTGGACCCCCCAACCCCCCCTGCCTACGGCCATGTTGATAAGTGTGGTATTTCCCAAAAAGGTGGGGTGGGAAGTATACTGACCGATTTTAACAATATATTTGCTACTTACGAATTATGTTTTTTTTTGGGAAGAATAAGCATTAAAAACTTTATACTTAACTACTTAAATCATTATAAATTAGCAATCGTATCATTTCGAGATTTTTCAAAAAAAACCTAGCACATCTTTACCTATCTTGTCTAAGAAATAACGTTTTGGATATCTATCCTAACGTAATAATAGAAAACTTTATGATATTTTACAACAAAAAATAACATTGCGACAAAATAGCGTTCTAGCGCTGTCACACTGGTAACACTGTTATTTAAAATAAATGTTAGGTTACCTAAAATTACTTTTCCTTTTGTTTTCGAAGAAATAACTAATAAAAAATATAATGGAACGACCGACGATTAGTAAGAAGTGAGTATTTAATGTGTCATTGTATTGTCACAAATATTTTGAAGATAATATCGTAATGATCACTAAACAATACACCCATAGCTCTTTATCCTGTCGATTTAATGTATTTTATTCAATTTCAGACAAAGAAGTAACAAGGCTCAGATTAGAGTATTGGTCGACTACCGACCAATAGACATTTAGAGGCGGGAGAATTCACTGGGCCGCTTGGAGCCCGAAAAGCGAAGGCGCACTGGGCCAAACTGAAAGCCCTACTTAAAAATTATGGCCCCGAGACAGGACAATAGCGCAGTGGAAGCAGGTAGACATTATTAGTACACCATATTTTATTACTTTTTTTAGTATTCCTTTGTCTAGCAAACAATTTTATCAATCAGTTTCTTCCAAAGACATATTATTCAATTCCAAGAATGAAAAGTAGTACTTAATGTGTATTAACTAATCAAATATCGTCACCCAACTGATTATACACTGTTTTGTCAAATTACAGACATGGATGACAAAGAAGTAAAAAAACATGCAAGGATGGAGAATGCCTCAAGTGCTCGAGCCAGAACTGCCACAAGCAATAGTGTGGCAGTACCTATCTATTGTGTCAGAGAGCAACCCTTAATATGTTTGTGTCGCTTTGTAGAATTGTGTATTGTATTGTAGAAAAATAACAAAGTCCACACTGTATAATTGCCTATATTTATTATTTCATCACATAAAACATCCTTCATGGACCCCGAGAGGGTACTTCGTGGCTTTGCAAAGATTCTAACTCCACATTCACAAGCCCTAGACACTAAATCATGACACTATTATCCAAATTTGCAACTGTGGATGTGTGTGGCTGGGTGGCAGGCTCTTAACAGTTGACTCTATGCATATAATCGGGACTCTGAAACAAACAAAATGATGGAATGTATATAACACAACTTGTTTAGTTATTAAATGTGTATTTTCAATATAAATTCTTTTTGTGCGAGCAACTCAATATGTTTGTGTCGCTATTATCCAAATTTGCGACTGTGGCTGGGCGGCTGGGTGCAAACCGCTTACAATCGGTCTTTTTGGAAATCCATGGAGGACTTATGGCTGAGATGATGATGATTAAATAATTAATTTCTTAATTAAAAAGTGTTTTCTTTTTTAAATTTAACTGGTTTTTTTACAACATACTTATCCCATATTTTAGATTTTCCAGTCCATATTATATGTGATAATTTTATTATTTTTATTACATATTTATCCGAGCCCTAGTTATGATGTAGTCGGAAATGGTATACACACCTAGCTTATGCAATCAATAAAGCCTGATGAAGCAGCGTCAGGCTTGGCTATTGACCACAGCTTAACTGCTTTCAAATTACAATGTACATGATATGTAAACATTATAATATTGAATTTCATCTTTATTGTGCTGTTACTCAATATTTAATAATGTTAGGCTATCATTATTGGCATAGCCATGAAATATATATACTTACCTAAAAGATAATACTGTCCAATTCCGCTGTTGTTAAGTCGTTTGAGCCCCAGTTTTCACATTGGAATTGTTAAATATAAATTGGTCATGTACTCGGCCTGGATATCTTGCGTTTATGTGTAATATATGGCAATTGACATCAACAACCTACAACAATAATTGTATATTAGTAATAAAACTTTGTTTTTAATATAGCTTTATATTTTATTAAAACCATTCCTTACCAGTTGCACATTGATTGTGGTATGACCCTTTCTATTCCTGAATTGTACACCGTTCGGGAATGGTGAGGGAAGATGTCCACATGGGTGCAATCTATGGCGCCTAAAATATCTGGCAAGCCATATTTCTGTGCGAACCCATTGGACACACTCTGCCTGGCATCTTCCGACCCTGGGAACACAATCCATTTTGGCATGAGCCTGAAAAGCTATAGCAGAGAAAACAAATAGCTATATTTAGAATGTTGATTTTTTGTGCCCATACAATTTATTGGTAGACATTAAATATAAGTATCTATTTTCTTATGGTACAATGCCAAAATGTACATATAATATATTGGTTACACACACAGTAAGCTCAGAATTCGCCCTATTTACATAGGACCATGGGCGTAGCTATAACTTTCTCATGGGGGGGGTCCACGGGTACAAAAATTTACTACTATTTGCCTCTTTATTTGCGCAGACTATACGCAGACGAGTACTGGTTTCTAAATGTCAATCTTAGTTTAAAAAACATTAAAATACACGAAAATTAAGCTACGGACAAACGTATAACAGTAAATAAAGTGTATAAGTAACGTCGGAACATTATTAATTCATATTATACTAGATATGATTTCACCCGTTTTAATTCGGTTTAAAGAGAGCTCAACATTTGCATGACTCAAGTAAACAAATCATAGGTAATAAGTATGTGCGAGCGAAGCGAGCGCGAATATTGTTGTAGTGTTTTTATAGTAACATGATTTATTTCTCGTATTAGTGAGCCCACAGTACTTCAATGGTAAAATAGTAATAATGCGCGAGCGAAGCGAGCGCGAAATTTTTTAAGGTTTTTAAAATGAAATCTTGGAAGTGATTTGATTCATTGATCGTGTTAGCGAGCCTAAGTGTTTGTGGCCCAGATGAACCAAACAAGTATATAACAAGTATATAATGTGTTAAAAGAAAAAATGGAATACCCGACTGAATAAGAGTGACTTTTACGCCATCAAAAATTATATATACAACCATTTGATTGCCAGTTTATTATTCCTAAATTTAAACATATGACTATATAAAAAATTACAAACATACCTACGCGGTACTCCCTTGCAGGTGGAAAATTAATTTTTGGTTAGTGATTATTTTTTGGTGAAGTATTTGCTTGTATTAGCACAGCATGTTAAGAGTTGTTCGATTTTATTAACGAAAAAAATATTTTTTATATACAATTGGCTTGGATCGAATTGAAATTTTCGTGGAATATTTGTGTTTTTGTTTACATAAGATAGATCTACGACTGATTTTCAACTCGCCTGATGTTTAACGATGTTATTTTCTATTTTTACGAAGGACGTTTTTTTAATGAGTTTATTCAGTCATTTCATATCTTCAAAATGTGGCCATGCGCGAGCGAAGCGAGCGCGAAAAATTTTGAAGCATATCAATGCTTCAAAAACATACTTACTTTACTTCTTCGAAGCAAATTAAGTATGTTTTTTGTAAGAATAAAAATGCGTAAAATCACTGTAAAAGATTACAAATGCGCATTCTGTAGAAAATTAAAAAAAAACACTTGTTTATTACGAAATAATTCGTTAGAGGTTACGAAAAAACGTTTTTAAATTTTTGCAAGAGATGTTATTATTACAAAAATTATAGCCTGTGACATTCTGGAAGCGAAGACAAATCTAATGACACCTCGCACATCAAAATCGGACAGGCCGTTCAGGCTGTAGGCTGTAGGCATGGATATAGAATCATACAAACATACTCGTACATACACTCGAAAAACATTACCCTCCTACTTATGCAGTCGAGTAAAAATATATAGTTTCGATTTGTTATACGCGTTTGTAGTATGCGCGGGCGAAGGATGGACTAAGGTCATACTGCATCTCTAGTAAAACTGTCGTTATGACAACCGCGCATCAAGTGTTTAAGTATATTTTGTAACTTCCGTGCCATCCGCGATAATCCGGCATTATGATAGTACTTAATTATTTTTTTCGGCCAATGCCATGGGGGGGGGTCTGGACCCCCTGGACCCCCCCCTTATATACGCCCATGCATAGGACAGTAAGTACTATAGTCACAAGAAATGGGAACTAACATCTCAATTAAACAAACTAATGAATCAAAGAAAAGAACAGACTCTACACCCAGAATTTATTTAGGATCTATATAATAATATACCTATCTATCTCAATGTCATTATTATTCTAATTCTAATTAATTTAAAAGTGAAAGTAAGTCTGTCTGTTTGTTACCTCTTCATGACTAAACGGTTAGACCAATCGTTTCAAAATTTGGCACAGAGATTCTTTAGGAACTTTAGAAGGCCATAGTCTATATTTTATCGTCATTATTACCACAGTTTTTCATCACTATATGGGTGAAACTGCAGGGCGCAATTATTCTATTATAGATAGAATAATACCTAAGCTAAGGTATTCCTAAATTTTAATGGTAAAGTACAATACCTTCTCACAGAAGACACACACAAACACTTTTTCACAGAACGACTAGTAGGATATTAGAAAGATTTATAAAAATGTGACACTCAGTTAGGTACTTAACCTCTTTTCCTGAAATTCATGGAGTATAAGATAATTTTACCTTTATGTGTACCGGCAGCCCATCATGAGGATTTCGCGGTTCCAATTCGTCTTTCAATTCATGGCACAAATAAAGCGCCGCGACCTTATTCACTCTGAAGATTTTTTGAAATTCCCTATCGGGAAACTCGAAAGGGTTGCTTGCATCCTTTATTTCCCTCCGATGCCATTTTCTTCGCAACGTTTCTTCCTCTCGCGCTATCATATCGTGAACAAAAGCTCGCGACATCTTTTTTTTTCACAAAACAAGTAATAAAAATGTTAATCACCACCTCAACGCATCGTGACTAACAGTCCGCGTTCAAACCCCGGTCTAATGTCAATCGGAGAGTATTTAACCCGCGGTTACCCGAGCCCGTGCTCTGTGGCGGGGGGTAGCAGGATAAAATAGTCATCGACAAACGTCAAATTAAAATTTTTTGTCATCTCCCTCGGTTGCCGTGCTCTGAGTGGGTGACATACTAATTTTGCTCTCTGACGAGAGTACATAAGCCGGGAAAGACTAATTTGTCCACTTGCCGTGCTAGCCCCGCTGCGGGGCTAGCACGGCAAGTGGACTAATTGCTCCCGGGTTTTAATAAAACCTCATGTCCCGCCTGTCATTTTAGTCATCCTCGCGAGCACGGGCTCACTTTTTAACAGCCGGGACTATTTTGTTACGAGTGACATAATGACATTACGCCGGGGGTAGTGTTTTTGTTGCCATGTGTAGAAAATTAAACGATAATGACGTATCAGTCTTCAATATTTTATTCAATCTATCAAAATTTGTAAAATCGTTCGTTCTTTTGATTATCTACGGTTGTCTAAATTTGGGTGGTGTGCCAAGTTAAGCCATTTTTGCTATAAAAGTTACTTTTAGAGTTATCAAAACTACGATTGATATTCCCTATATATATGACAGATATAGTTGACCGAGTGAGCGAAGCGAACGAAAGTCTCAGTATCAGCTAGAAAAGTTTTTATTTTTCTGACCGGATGTTTGTTGGTACTCATATCGTCGCTTTAGTGCTTGTGTAACACAACCGCCACATTTATCAAAAATCACTTTTAAATGCAGTCTTGTTAAGGATTAAATTTCAGTTCTGTTGGTTAAAAAAAAATTTGCTTTTAAAACTACAAAAATATAGTTTAAAATTTCTTTGTTTCACGACAACGTAATGAATTTTTCGTGCTTGTTAAACACAAGTGCAATGCTTAAGGCATCCACCACCATCGAAACCACCATAGAGTGGCATCGCTGTCTTGCTGGCAAAATTATTGAAATTACTTTTGATAAATAGGTATACTTCCTTCGGATTCATGAGAACACAATTTTTTAGCAAAAGCTGTTGTTTTGACCGAAATAAACGGATAAACGTCAATTTTTTCCCGGAAATGTTCTTTTATACGTTTATTACGGTCAAAATAACAGATATACAAAGTAAAAGGTACTCCTCCTTCTGTTACCACGTGACCATGTGGTTTTTATTTTTCTGGTTTATAACTTAAATCGGAGCACTTTAGACCACTTTTTAGATATTTTAATTGCAGAGCGGCAAAAAAAACAATGTGGTTTGGGCGACGGACCGACACCAATCTACATCGATAGTCTTGGAAGTCAACATCAGGCCAATATAGGTAACTAATTCTCCAAAAACATCTCACTTTTCTCTCACCATCTCAATTAAGAAAACCTCAGTCCGGTCAGTCTTCGGATGGGTGACCGTGAATGGCATTTCTTTCTGAGCCCTACCGTGGGTCGGATGACCTGAACCCATAGTACTTTTCTGTCAAAATAGTAATAATAGTAATAAAGCGCGAGCGAAGCGAGCGCTAAAATTTTAGTGGTGTTTTATATTAATGTGCTTTATTTCTCGTATTAGTGAATCCATAGTACTTCCATGTCAAAATAATATGAATGCGCGAGCGTAGTGAGCGCTTTGTTTTTCGTATTAGTGAACCCACAGTACTTCTCTTTCAAAATAGTAATAAAGCGCGAGCGAAGCGAACGCTAAAATTTTAGTGGTGTTTTTATAGTAATATGCTTTGTTTTTCGTATAACTGAACCCATAGTACTTTTCTGACAAAATAGTAATAATAGTAATAAAGCGCGAGCGAAGCGAGCGCTACAATTTTAGTGGTGTTTTATTTCTCGTATTAGTGAATCTATAGTACTTCCATGTCAAAATAATATGAATGCGCGAGCTAAGTGAGCGCGAAAATTTTAGTAGTGCCTTGTTTCTTGTATTAGTAAGCCCACGGTACTTCTCTGCAAAAATAGTAATAAAGCGCGAGCGAAGCGAGCGCGAAAATTTTTGTGGTGTTTTATAGTAATATGCTTTATTTCTTTTATTAGTGAATACATAGTACTTCCATCTCAAAATAATATGAATGCGCGATCGAAGCGAGCACGAAATTTTGAAGCATTTTATAAAATTATTGAAGCCTGTTTTTTTTATGATAATGCCAGGATTTCGGGGGTGTTTGGACCCCCCAACCCCCCCTGCCTACGGCCATGTTGATAAGTGTGGTATTTCCCAAAAAGGTGGGGTGGGAAGTATACTGACCGATTTTAACAATATATTTGCTACTTACGAATTATGTTTTTTTTTGGGAAGAATAAGCATTAAAAACTTTATACTTAACTACTTAAATCATTATAAATTAGCAATCGTATCATTTCGAGATTTTTCAAAAAAAACCTAGCACATCTTTACCTATCTTGTCTAAGAAATAACGTTTTGGATATCTATCCTAACGTAATAATAGAAAACTTTATGATATTTTACAACAAAAAATAACATTGCGACAAAATAGCGTTCTAGCGCTGTCACACTGGTAACACTGTTATTTAAAATAAATGTTAGGTTACCTAAAATTACTTTTCCTTTTGTTTTCGAAGAAATAACTAATAAAAAATATAATGGAACGACCGACGATTAGTAAGAAGTGAGTATTTAATGTGTCATTGTATTGTCACAAATATTTTGAAGATAATATCGTAATGATCACTAAACAATACACCCATAGCTCTTTATCCTGTCGATTTAATGTATTTTATTCAATTTCAGACAAAGAAGTAACAAGGCTCAGATTAGAGTATTGGTCGACTACCGACCAATAGACATTTAGAGGCGGGAGAATTCACTGGGCCGCTTGGAGCCCGAAAAGCGAAGGCGCACTGGGCCAAACTGAAAGCCCTACTTAAAAATTATGGCCCCGAGACAGGACAATAGCGCAGTGGAAGCAGGTAGACATTATTAGTACACCATATTTTATTACTTTTTTTAGTATTCCTTTGTCTAGCAAACAATTTTATCAATCAGTTTCTTCCAAAGACATATTATTCAATTCCAAGAATGAAAAGTAGTACTTAATGTGTATTAACTAATCAAATATCGTCACCCAACTGATTATACACTGTTTTGTCAAATTACAGACATGGATGACAAAGAAGTAAAAAAACATGCAAGGATGGAGAATGCCTCAAGTGCTCGAGCCAGAACTGCCACAAGCAATAGTGTGGCAGTACCTATCTATTGTGTCAGAGAGCAACCCTTAATATGTTTGTGTCGCTTTGTAGAATTGTGTATTGTATTGTAGAAAAATAACAAAGTCCACACTGTATAATTGCCTATATTTATTATTTCATCACATAAAACATCCTTCATGGACCCCGAGAGGGTACTTCGTGGCTTTGCAAAGATTCTAACTCCACATTCACAAGCCCTAGACACTAAATCATGACACTATTATCCAAATTTGCAACTGTGGATGTGTGTGGCTGGGTGGCAGGCTCTTAACAGTTGACTCTATGCATATAATCGGGACTCTGAAACAAACAAAATGATGGAATGTATATAACACAACTTGTTTAGTTATTAAATGTGTATTTTCAATATAAATTCTTTTTGTGCGAGCAACTCAATATGTTTGTGTCGCTATTATCCAAATTTGCGACTGTGGCTGGGCGGCTGGGTGCAAACCGCTTACAATCGGTCTTTTTGGAAATCCATGGAGGACTTATGGCTGAGATGATGATGATTAAATAATTAATTTCTTAATTAAAAAGTGTTTTCTTTTTTAAATTTAACTGGTTTTTTTACAACATACTTATCCCATATTTTAGATTTTCCAGTCCATATTATATGTGATAATTTTATTATTTTTATTACATATTTATCCGAGCCCTAGTTATGATGTAGTCGGAAATGGTATACACACCTAGCTTATGCAATCAATAAAGCCTGATGAAGCAGCGTCAGGCTTGGCTATTGACCACAGCTTAACTGCTTTCAAATTACAATGTACATGATATGTAAACATTATAATATTGAATTTCATCTTTATTGTGCTGTTACTCAATATTTAATAATGTTAGGCTATCATTATTGGCATAGCCATGAAATATATATACTTACCTAAAAGATAATACTGTCCAATTCCGCTGTTGTTAAGTCGTTTGAGCCCCAGTTTTCACATTGGAATTGTTAAATATAAATTGGTCATGTACTCGGCCTGGATATCTTGCGTTTATGTGTAATATATGGCAATTGACATCAACAACCTACAACAATAATTGTATATTAGTAATAAAACTTTGTTTTTAATATAGCTTTATATTTTATTAAAACCATTCCTTACCAGTTGCACATTGATTGTGGTATGACCCTTTCTATTCCTGAATTGTACACCGTTCGGGAATGGTGAGGGAAGATGTCCACATGGGTGCAATCTATGGCGCCTAAAATATCTGGCAAGCCATATTTCTGTGCGAACCCATTGGACACACTCTGCCTGGCATCTTCCGACCCTGGGAACACAATCCATTTTGGCATGAGCCTGAAAAGCTATAGCAGAGAAAACAAATAGCTATATTTAGAATGTTGATTTTTTGTGCCCATACAATTTATTGGTAGACATTAAATATAAGTATCTATTTTCTTATGGTACAATGCCAAAATGTACATATAATATATTGGTTACACACACAGTAAGCTCAGAATTCGCCCTATTTACATAGGACCATGGGCGTAGCTATAACTTTCTCATGGGGGGGGTCCACGGGTACAAAAATTTACTACTATTTGCCTCTTTATTTGCGCAGACTATACGCAGACGAGTACTGGTTTCTAAATGTCAATCTTAGTTTAAAAAACATTAAAATACACGAAAATTAAGCTACGGACAAACGTATAACAGTAAATAAAGTGTATAAGTAACGTCGGAACATTATTAATTCATATTATACTAGATATGATTTCACCCGTTTTAATTCGGTTTAAAGAGAGCTCAACATTTGCATGACTCAAGTAAACAAATCATAGGTAATAAGTATGTGCGAGCGAAGCGAGCGCGAATATTGTTGTAGTGTTTTTATAGTAACATGATTTATTTCTCGTATTAGTGAGCCCACAGTACTTCAATGGTAAAATAGTAATAATGCGCGAGCGAAGCGAGCGCGAAATTTTTTAAGGTTTTTAAAATGAAATCTTGGAAGTGATTTGATTCATTGATCGTGTTAGCGAGCCTAAGTGTTTGTGGCCCAGATGAACCAAACAAGTATATAACAAGTATATAATGTGTTAAAAGAAAAAATGGAATACCCGACTGAATAAGAGTGACTTTTACGCCATCAAAAATTATATATACAACCATTTGATTGCCAGTTTATTATTCCTAAATTTAAACATATGACTATATAAAAAATTACAAACATACCTACGCGGTACTCCCTTGCAGGTGGAAAATTAATTTTTGGTTAGTGATTATTTTTTGGTGAAGTATTTGCTTGTATTAGCACAGCATGTTAAGAGTTGTTCGATTTTATTAACGAAAAAAATATTTTTTATATACAATTGGCTTGGATCGAATTGAAATTTTCGTGGAATATTTGTGTTTTTGTTTACATAAGATAGATCTACGACTGATTTTCAACTCGCCTGATGTTTAACGATGTTATTTTCTATTTTTACGAAGGACGTTTTTTTAATGAGTTTATTCAGTCATTTCATATCTTCAAAATGTGGCCATGCGCGAGCGAAGCGAGCGCGAAAAATTTTGAAGCATATCAATGCTTCAAAAACATACTTACTTTACTTCTTCGAAGCAAATTAAGTATGTTTTTTGTAAGAATAAAAATGCGTAAAATCACTGTAAAAGATTACAAATGCGCATTCTGTAGAAAATTAAAAAAAAACACTTGTTTATTACGAAATAATTCGTTAGAGGTTACGAAAAAACGTTTTTAAATTTTTGCAAGAGATGTTATTATTACAAAAATTATAGCCTGTGACATTCTGGAAGCGAAGACAAATCTAATGACACCTCGCACATCAAAATCGGACAGGCCGTTCAGGCTGTAGGCTGTAGGCATGGATATAGAATCATACAAACATACTCGTACATACACTCGAAAAACATTACCCTCCTACTTATGCAGTCGAGTAAAAATATATAGTTTCGATTTGTTATACGCGTTTGTAGTATGCGCGGGCGAAGGATGGACTAAGGTCATACTGCATCTCTAGTAAAACTGTCGTTATGACAACCGCGCATCAAGTGTTTAAGTATATTTTGTAACTTCCGTGCCATCCGCGATAATCCGGCATTATGATAGTACTTAATTATTTTTTTCGGCCAATGCCATGGGGGGGGGTCTGGACCCCCTGGACCCCCCCCTTATATACGCCCATGCATAGGACAGTAAGTACTATAGTCACAAGAAATGGGAACTAACATCTCAATTAAACAAACTAATGAATCAAAGAAAAGAACAGACTCTACACCCAGAATTTATTTAGGATCTATATAATAATATACCTATCTATCTCAATGTCATTATTATTCTAATTCTAATTAATTTAAAAGTGAAAGTAAGTCTGTCTGTTTGTTACCTCTTCATGACTAAACGGTTAGACCAATCGTTTCAAAATTTGGCACAGAGATTCTTTAGGAACTTTAGAAGGCCATAGTCTATATTTTATCGTCATTATTACCACAGTTTTTCATCACTATATGGGTGAAACTGCAGGGCGCAATTATTCTATTATAGATAGAATAATACCTAAGCTAAGGTATTCCTAAATTTTAATGGTAAAGTACAATACCTTCTCACAGAAGACACACACAAACACTTTTTCACAGAACGACTAGTAGGATATTAGAAAGATTTATAAAAATGTGACACTCAGTTAGGTACTTAACCTCTTTTCCTGAAATTCATGGAGTATAAGATAATTTTACCTTTATGTGTACCGGCAGCCCATCATGAGGATTTCGCGGTTCCAATTCGTCTTTCAATTCATGGCACAAATAAAGCGCCGCGACCTTATTCACTCTGAAGATTTTTTGAAATTCCCTATCGGGAAACTCGAAAGGGTTGCTTGCATCCTTTATTTCCCTCCGATGCCATTTTCTTCGCAACGTTTCTTCCTCTCGCGCTATCATATCGTGAACAAAAGCTCGCGACATCTTTTTTTTTCACAAAACAAGTAATAAAAATGTTAATCACCACCTCAACGCATCGTGACTAACAGTCCGCGTTCAAACCCCGGTCTAATGTCAATCGGAGAGTATTTAACCCGCGGTTACCCGAGCCCGTGCTCTGTGGCGGGGGGTAGCAGGATAAAATAGTCATCGACAAACGTCAAATTAAAATTTTTTGTCATCTCCCTCGGTTGCCGTGCTCTGAGTGGGTGACATACTAATTTTGCTCTCTGACGAGAGTACATAAGCCGGGAAAGACTAATTTGTCCACTTGCCGTGCTAGCCCCGCTGCGGGGCTAGCACGGCAAGTGGACTAATTGCTCCCGGGTTTTAATAAAACCTCATGTCCCGCCTGTCATTTTAGTCATCCTCGCGAGCACGGGCTCACTTTTTAACAGCCGGGACTATTTTGTTACGAGTGACATAATGACATTACGCCGGGGGTAGTGTTTTTGTTGCCATGTGTAGAAAATTAAACGATAATGACGTATCAGTCTTCAATATTTTATTCAATCTATCAAAATTTGTAAAATCGTTCGTTCTTTTGATTATCTACGGTTGTCTAAATTTGGGTGGTGTGCCAAGTTAAGCCATTTTTGCTATAAAAGTTACTTTTAGAGTTATCAAAACTACGATTGATATTCCCTATATATATGACAGATATAGTTGACCGAGTGAGCGAAGCGAACGAAAGTCTCAGTATCAGCTAGAAAAGTTTTTATTTTTCTGACCGGATGTTTGTTGGTACTCATATCGTCGCTTTAGTGCTTGTGTAACACAACCGCCACATTTATCAAAAATCACTTTTAAATGCAGTCTTGTTAAGGATTAAATTTCAGTTCTGTTGGTTAAAAAAAAATTTGCTTTTAAAACTACAAAAATATAGTTTAAAATTTCTTTGTTTCACGACAACGTAATGAATTTTTCGTGCTTGTTAAACACAAGTGCAATGCTTAAGGCATCCACCACCATCGAAACCACCATAGAGTGGCATCGCTGTCTTGCTGGCAAAATTATTGAAATTACTTTTGATAAATAGGTATACTTCCTTCGGATTCATGAGAACACAATTTTTTAGCAAAAGCTGTTGTTTTGACCGAAATAAACGGATAAACGTCAATTTTTTCCCGGAAATGTTCTTTTATACGTTTATTACGGTCAAAATAACAGATATACAAAGTAAAAGGTACTCCTCCTTCTGTTACCACGTGACCATGTGGTTTTTATTTTTCTGGTTTATAACTTAAATCGGAGCACTTTAGACCACTTTTTAGATATTTTAATTGCAGAGCGGCAAAAAAAACAATGTGGTTTGGGCGACGGACCGACACCAATCTACATCGATAGTCTTGGAAGTCAACATCAGGCCAATATAGGTAACTAATTCTCCAAAAACATCTCACTTTTCTCTCACCATCTCAATTAAGAAAACCTCAGTCCGGTCAGTCTTCGGATGGGTGACCGTGAATGGCATTTCTTTCTGAGCCCTACCGTGGGTCGGATGACCTGAACCCATAGTACTTTTCTGTCAAAATAGTAATAATAGTAATAAAGCGCGAGCGAAGCGAGCGCTAAAATTTTAGTGGTGTTTTATATTAATGTGCTTTATTTCTCGTATTAGTGAATCCATAGTACTTCCATGTCAAAATAATATGAATGCGCGAGCGTAGTGAGCGCTTTGTTTTTCGTATTAGTGAACCCACAGTACTTCTCTTTCAAAATAGTAATAAAGCGCGAGCGAAGCGAACGCTAAAATTTTAGTGGTGTTTTTATAGTAATATGCTTTGTTTTTCGTATAACTGAACCCATAGTACTTTTCTGACAAAATAGTAATAATAGTAATAAAGCGCGAGCGAAGCGAGCGCTACAATTTTAGTGGTGTTTTATTTCTCGTATTAGTGAATCTATAGTACTTCCATGTCAAAATAATATGAATGCGCGAGCTAAGTGAGCGCGAAAATTTTAGTAGTGCCTTGTTTCTTGTATTAGTAAGCCCACGGTACTTCTCTGCAAAAATAGTAATAAAGCGCGAGCGAAGCGAGCGCGAAAATTTTTGTGGTGTTTTATAGTAATATGCTTTATTTCTTTTATTAGTGAATACATAGTACTTCCATCTCAAAATAATATGAATGCGCGATCGAAGCGAGCACGAAATTTTGAAGCATTTTATAAAATTATTGAAGCCTGTTTTTTTTATGATAATGCCAGGATTTCGGGGGTGTTTGGACCCCCCAACCCCCCCTGCCTACGGCCATGTTGATAAGTGTGGTATTTCCCAAAAAGGTGGGGTGGGAAGTATACTGACCGATTTTAACAATATATTTGCTACTTACGAATTATGTTTTTTTTTGGGAAGAATAAGCATTAAAAACTTTATACTTAACTACTTAAATCATTATAAATTAGCAATCGTATCATTTCGAGATTTTTCAAAAAAAACCTAGCACATCTTTACCTATCTTGTCTAAGAAATAACGTTTTGGATATCTATCCTAACGTAATAATAGAAAACTTTATGATATTTTACAACAAAAAATAACATTGCGACAAAATAGCGTTCTAGCGCTGTCACACTGGTAACACTGTTATTTAAAATAAATGTTAGGTTACCTAAAATTACTTTTCCTTTTGTTTTCGAAGAAATAACTAATAAAAAATATAATGGAACGACCGACGATTAGTAAGAAGTGAGTATTTAATGTGTCATTGTATTGTCACAAATATTTTGAAGATAATATCGTAATGATCACTAAACAATACACCCATAGCTCTTTATCCTGTCGATTTAATGTATTTTATTCAATTTCAGACAAAGAAGTAACAAGGCTCAGATTAGAGTATTGGTCGACTACCGACCAATAGACATTTAGAGGCGGGAGAATTCACTGGGCCGCTTGGAGCCCGAAAAGCGAAGGCGCACTGGGCCAAACTGAAAGCCCTACTTAAAAATTATGGCCCCGAGACAGGACAATAGCGCAGTGGAAGCAGGTAGACATTATTAGTACACCATATTTTATTACTTTTTTTAGTATTCCTTTGTCTAGCAAACAATTTTATCAATCAGTTTCTTCCAAAGACATATTATTCAATTCCAAGAATGAAAAGTAGTACTTAATGTGTATTAACTAATCAAATATCGTCACCCAACTGATTATACACTGTTTTGTCAAATTACAGACATGGATGACAAAGAAGTAAAAAAACATGCAAGGATGGAGAATGCCTCAAGTGCTCGAGCCAGAACTGCCACAAGCAATAGTGTGGCAGTACCTATCTATTGTGTCAGAGAGCAACCCTTAATATGTTTGTGTCGCTTTGTAGAATTGTGTATTGTATTGTAGAAAAATAACAAAGTCCACACTGTATAATTGCCTATATTTATTATTTCATCACATAAAACATCCTTCATGGACCCCGAGAGGGTACTTCGTGGCTTTGCAAAGATTCTAACTCCACATTCACAAGCCCTAGACACTAAATCATGACACTATTATCCAAATTTGCAACTGTGGATGTGTGTGGCTGGGTGGCAGGCTCTTAACAGTTGACTCTATGCATATAATCGGGACTCTGAAACAAACAAAATGATGGAATGTATATAACACAACTTGTTTAGTTATTAAATGTGTATTTTCAATATAAATTCTTTTTGTGCGAGCAACTCAATATGTTTGTGTCGCTATTATCCAAATTTGCGACTGTGGCTGGGCGGCTGGGTGCAAACCGCTTACAATCGGTCTTTTTGGAAATCCATGGAGGACTTATGGCTGAGATGATGATGATTAAATAATTAATTTCTTAATTAAAAAGTGTTTTCTTTTTTAAATTTAACTGGTTTTTTTACAACATACTTATCCCATATTTTAGATTTTCCAGTCCATATTATATGTGATAATTTTATTATTTTTATTACATATTTATCCGAGCCCTAGTTATGATGTAGTCGGAAATGGTATACACACCTAGCTTATGCAATCAATAAAGCCTGATGAAGCAGCGTCAGGCTTGGCTATTGACCACAGCTTAACTGCTTTCAAATTACAATGTACATGATATGTAAACATTATAATATTGAATTTCATCTTTATTGTGCTGTTACTCAATATTTAATAATGTTAGGCTATCATTATTGGCATAGCCATGAAATATATATACTTACCTAAAAGATAATACTGTCCAATTCCGCTGTTGTTAAGTCGTTTGAGCCCCAGTTTTCACATTGGAATTGTTAAATATAAATTGGTCATGTACTCGGCCTGGATATCTTGCGTTTATGTGTAATATATGGCAATTGACATCAACAACCTACAACAATAATTGTATATTAGTAATAAAACTTTGTTTTTAATATAGCTTTATATTTTATTAAAACCATTCCTTACCAGTTGCACATTGATTGTGGTATGACCCTTTCTATTCCTGAATTGTACACCGTTCGGGAATGGTGAGGGAAGATGTCCACATGGGTGCAATCTATGGCGCCTAAAATATCTGGCAAGCCATATTTCTGTGCGAACCCATTGGACACACTCTGCCTGGCATCTTCCGACCCTGGGAACACAATCCATTTTGGCATGAGCCTGAAAAGTTTTTATTATCTTTGAGATTTAGGCAGATAGGTGTTAGTATTATCTATTATGTTATAAGTACTAATAAAATTGTGCCCCATATTATTATGGTGATTGTGTTGGTTATGGACAGTAGCCATGTTTCCTGGGTTTTCAGCTATCATATACCAAATAATTATCCTCATCGACTGATCAGTCAGTTTTTAGACTAGGTTACACAGAGATAATATGGTAGACAAGTTGTAGTTAAGTATGGAAGAAAATATAGAGAGATAGCTCAAATCTTTCACTTACTTTTTTATGATAGCTCCACAGACTTGGGTCAAATATTTGCTGACGGTGGTCTGTGCTATTGCCAGGCCATGATCTTGACCTGTCCCATGCTGGTAACTACCATCTCCCAATAGCCTTATGGATGAGAGGACCTTTTGCAGAGAAAACAAATAGCTATATTTAGAATGTTGATTTTTTGTGCCCATACAATTTATTGGTAGACATTAAATATAAGTATCTATTTTCTTATGGTACAATGCCAAAATGTACATATAATATATTGGTTACACACACAGTAAGCTCAGAATTCGCCCTATTTACATAGGACCATGGGCGTAGCTATAACTTTCTCATGGGGGGGGTCCACGGGTACAAAAATTTACTACTATTTGCCTCTTTATTTGCGCAGACTATACGCAGACGAGTACTGGTTTCTAAATGTCAATCTTAGTTTAAAAAACATTAAAATACACGAAAATTAAGCTACGGACAAACGTATAACAGTAAATAAAGTGTATAAGTAACGTCGGAACATTATTAATTCATATTATACTAGATATGATTTCACCCGTTTTAATTCGGTTTAAAGAGAGCTCAACATTTGCATGACTCAAGTAAACAAATCATAGGTAATAAGTATGTGCGAGCGAAGCGAGCGCGAATATTGTTGTAGTGTTTTTATAGTAACATGATTTATTTCTCGTATTAGTGAGCCCACAGTACTTCAATGGTAAAATAGTAATAATGCGCGAGCGAAGCGAGCGCGAAATTTTTTAAGGTTTTTAAAATGAAATCTTGGAAGTGATTTGATTCATTGATCGTGTTAGCGAGCCTAAGTGTTTGTGGCCCAGATGAACCAAACAAGTATATAACAAGTATATAATGTGTTAAAAGAAAAAATGGAATACCCGACTGAATAAGAGTGACTTTTACGCCATCAAAAATTATATATACAACCATTTGATTGCCAGTTTATTATTCCTAAATTTAAACATATGACTATATAAAAAATTACAAACATACCTACGCGGTACTCCCTTGCAGGTGGAAAATTAATTTTTGGTTAGTGATTATTTTTTGGTGAAGTATTTGCTTGTATTAGCACAGCATGTTAAGAGTTGTTCGATTTTATTAACGAAAAAAATATTTTTTATATACAATTGGCTTGGATCGAATTGAAATTTTCGTGGAATATTTGTGTTTTTGTTTACATAAGATAGATCTACGACTGATTTTCAACTCGCCTGATGTTTAACGATGTTATTTTCTATTTTTACGAAGGACGTTTTTTTAATGAGTTTATTCAGTCATTTCATATCTTCAAAATGTGGCCATGCGCGAGCGAAGCGAGCGCGAAAAATTTTGAAGCATATCAATGCTTCAAAAACATACTTACTTTACTTCTTCGAAGCAAATTAAGTATGTTTTTTGTAAGAATAAAAATGCGTAAAATCACTGTAAAAGATTACAAATGCGCATTCTGTAGAAAATTAAAAAAAAACACTTGTTTATTACGAAATAATTCGTTAGAGGTTACGAAAAAACGTTTTTAAATTTTTGCAAGAGATGTTATTATTACAAAAATTATAGCCTGTGACATTCTGGAAGCGAAGACAAATCTAATGACACCTCGCACATCAAAATCGGACAGGCCGTTCAGGCTGTAGGCTGTAGGCATGGATATAGAATCATACAAACATACTCGTACATACACTCGAAAAACATTACCCTCCTACTTATGCAGTCGAGTAAAAATATATAGTTTCGATTTGTTATACGCGTTTGTAGTATGCGCGGGCGAAGGATGGACTAAGGTCATACTGCATCTCTAGTAAAACTGTCGTTATGACAACCGCGCATCAAGTGTTTAAGTATATTTTGTAACTTCCGTGCCATCCGCGATAATCCGGCATTATGATAGTACTTAATTATTTTTTTCGGCCAATGCCATGGGGGGGGGGTCTGGACCCCCTGGACCCCCCCCTTATATACGCCCATGCATAGGACAGTAAGTACTATAGTCACAAGAAATGGGAACTAACATCTCAATTAAACAAACTAATGAATCAAAGAAAAGAACAGACTCTACACCCAGAATTTATTTAGGATCTATATAATAATATACCTATCTATCTCAATGTCATTATTATTCTAATTCTAATTAATTTAAAAGTGAAAGTAAGTCTGTCTGTTTGTTACCTCTTCATGACTAAACGGTTAGACCAATCGTTTCAAAATTTGGCACAGAGATTCTTTAGGAACTTTAGAAGGCCATAGTCTATATTTTATCGTCATTATTACCACAGTTTTTCATCACTATATGGGTGAAACTGCAGGGCGCAATTATTCTATTATAGATAGAATAATACCTAAGCTAAGGTATTCCTAAATTTTAATGGTAAAGTACAATACCTTCTCACAGAAGACACACACAAACACTTTTTCACAGAACGACTAGTAGGATATTAGAAAGATTTATAAAAATGTGACACTCAGTTAGGTACTTAACCTCTTTTCCTGAAATTCATGGAGTATAAGATAATTTTACCTTTATGTGTACCGGCAGCCCATCATGAGGATTTCGCGGTTCCAATTCGTCTTTCAATTCATGGCACAAATAAAGCGCCGCGACCTTATTCACTCTGAAGATTTTTTGAAATTCCCTATCGGGAAACTCGAAAGGGTTGCTTGCATCCTTTATTTCCCTCCGATGCCATTTTCTTCGCAACGTTTCTTCCTCTCGCGCTATCATATCGTGAACAAAAGCTCGCGACATCTTTTTTTTTCACAAAACAAGTAATAAAAATGTTAATCACCACCTCAACGCATCGTGACTAACAGTCCGCGTTCAAACCCCGGTCTAATGTCAATCGGAGAGTATTTAACCCGCGGTTACCCGAGCCCGTGCTCTGTGGCGGGGGGTAGCAGGATAAAATAGTCATCGACAAACGTCAAATTAAATTTTTTTGTCATCTCCCTCGGTTGCCGTGCTCTGAGTGGGTGACATACTAATTTTGCTCTCTGACGAGAGTACATAAGCCGGGAAAGACTAATTTGTCCACTTGCCGTGCTAGCCCCGCTGCTGGAAACATAAACACACCAACATATCGGTATAACATATCGGTTTTTTAGTTTAAAAAAAACTAAAAAACCGATTTCAAAATACGCAATCATTCAAGTTTACTTGGGTGTTCATTTTCCAGTTTTTTTTTTTTTTTTATAAAAACAATTTTGATAAAAATTATACATAATTAATTAGACCACCTCTGAGATACCAAACTAAAATAATTACTGTACTGAAACTTCCGTGAGTATTGATTTATATTACTTAATTAACGTTGTCACGTTACACCAGAAGACCTACCTACGGTTGTAACGGACTGTTAGGCCTAATAGGTGCAGTCCTACAGAAGATCCTGCCTAACCTAAATAGACCTTATATAACTTAAATAAAAAAGAGGAAATTATAATAGTACATTGTTTACATAATTTAATGACCTTACGTATCGAACACGATATCCGTTTAAAATATGTTTCATTTCAACGAGTAGGTAACAATCGCGAAAACCTTAGAAAACAACAACTTTTATAATTCTGTTTCAGATTTGCAAAAAAAAAATGAGTCTGGAATAACAGCAGAAGTTGAAGGATGTTTAAAAATATTAAGAACAGAAAGGAGGCTCAGTGTTGATTTTGCTTGTGACCTGGATACGAGTACAGGTGCAGCAGAGTGGCAGCCAGATTGGATGGATAGCCGAAAACATATTTGCTATAAATACTTTACAGATGTGAGTTAATTTTCAGGCTTCCGTACTAAGAGTGAGCCTATTTGAGAGGTGACGGTGTCTGTCTGTCCTACGCTGTATTTGTATCGGTCAACAAACTTACAAAAAAAACCGGACAAGTGTGAGTCAGATTCGTCCACCGAGGGTCCCGTACAAACTAGTAGATAAAAGGGGGATATCTTATATTTTTTTATATTTTCCTTCATAAACCGAAAAATATACATCGTAAAAGTATTTAAATTTAAAAAAATAAAAATTTTCCCTCATTCCTTGCATGCAGACACAATTTTTTTGTGATTAAATTAAAAATTTCTAGTTTTCAGATTTTTTCCTATATATATTACTCTAACACAATGCTTCTTGCTAAATTTCAAAGTTCTAGGTCAACGGGAAGTACCCCATAGGTTTTGATTCCTCTGTGAGTGTCGAAATGTGCGTTTTTTACGACATATTCGGCTGTAACTTTTTTTTACGAAAACTGAGATTTTTTTTTTCTTTCTGCAGCAAGATACTATGGATCTGCGTATATGGTTTTAATTTCAACTCGATACCTTCACGCGTTCCCGAGATCTGACTCGCACTTGTCCCGTTTTATTTTATGTTGACATACTTTCAGATACCAAGGTCTCTCTCTTCGGGATGGACGGCTCTCCACATCGCGAGCTACGCCGCCCACCACGACGCCACGCGGCTGTTGCTGGCTGCTGGCGCCAACCCCAACGCCGAGGACAACATGGGACACACTCCACTCGATGTCGCTGGCGCTGCCTGCTTCTTAGACTCTGCGAAGTTCAACAACGCCAACAATTTTGGGTTAGAATAACATTTATTTATTTATTTATTTTATTTATTTAACATAATCTACAGCCCTTTATAACATACATAAATAACTTAGATAAGGCTTAAGGCCAATAATAGATTTACATTTTATATTTAATCATATACAATTACAGTCGTAAAGTAAAGGAAGATACTTTTACATTAAATAGAAAAATAAGCCCTGCTTAAACTAAACGTGTGCGTGATGTGAGTGTATGATGGTGAATGTGTGAATGTGTGCATGTGTGTGTGTGTGTGTGTGTGTGTGTGAGGAGGTAGGGGAGGTGAGTATATGTAGGAACGTGTGTCGTGTGTGTGAAGCGCATACATACATAATATATAAATTAGATATTGTCATTTAAAAATTTAACTATGTCCCCTTTAAAGGAGATCGTTTCGGAGATCCTTACATCGATCCACATTCTTGTTGCGTACTGCGCAAGAATGGAATTCTTTGCCGCCATCTCTGTTTCCTGAGAACTACAATCTTGGAATCTTACAAAATGTACAAAAAGTCAGAACCCAGTTTTATTGTTACACAAATCCACCATCCGACGAGTAGGAATGCGCAAGCCAGCATTTCACCGACATCTGCCCAACGTAAATAAGCTCCTTGGGCGTACCTCTCGTTTGTATCTGATTCTAGGTACTACATAACACAAACCAGAAACCAAATCCATAATAGTATAGATACATTGTTATTGTTGTAGATTTAAAAACACCATCGAAGCACTCATAGAGTACGGTGCTAAGATATACGAATCGAGCTTTATTAAGCGCACATCGGCACTCCACACAGCTGTGGAGCTGGGCAGCGTAGAGGCTGTCCAAGTGCTGCTGGCGGCTGGTGCGTCCGTCTACCAACAAAATTACAAAGGTGACACGCCTCTGCATACATGTGTAACAAAGCGCAACAAGGAAATTTTTATGGTAAGTAAAGTAGGCGGATAATGAAATGATTTTATTCCAGATTTCATCCATAATTACATTAGATTTCTTTTTTTTTATTGTGATAGGCGGCTTAAATGTTACTGCGACCTATGGAGATCTATTGTGACTGCTGCTGTATTACAGTTCTCTTCCTAGCCCTGCGCTCATTAAGAAACCCAGTACTTTCATGGGAGAGATACTTTTGACCTCGTCTGGCTGCAGTGTGTGCCTGCCTATTAATTTATGTGCCTGCCTAGATGAAGGCAACAAAAGTTGCCTTCATCTAGGCAGGCACATAAATAAATTAATTATTAATGGTGTTCAGCGCTCTCTGCATCCTGAATGATATTGTACTCTAACAGAAATTCCTTAATAATGACTACCAGGTCATCCACGTAGCCTTGGCATTCATAGTTGAGGTCAGCCATTTTGTACAATAACTGATCCACCGCTAGAGTCCAGAGCAGGGGCTTGCAAAAAGCTTGAAAGAAAGAAATTATTTTATTTTTGTACACCCATACACCACAACAAAAAGATAAAAGAGAACACAAATACACAAGAGGTTGCCTTGCGGGTGGGTTACGGTCGCTGGACCGTCAACTCACCTGGTGAGCAAGCCTATTTTCGAATACAAAAAAATCCATGCTTTACATCTTCAATGAGTATAACCTATCTGTGGATAAAATCTAATTGGCGATCCGCTTTTAAGTATTGCAACCCTAATTACCCTTATCATAAAACTACATTTCATATATCTTAAAATATTTTTCTAACCATGTTGTCCATGTTTTTCAGATGTTATTAGAACACAGTACCGCCTGGCCTAGACAGAAAGTAAAAAATATAGCAGACTTCTATGACAGTAATGTCCGAAACCCTGCTATTTTACATGATTTTGTGGATGAATTACTCTCGGAATTGGAATCCGGCGCTAATCCTAAATTTAAAGTATGTATTTAAGGTCTTACCGAAAAACGTTACTCAAATTTTACCAGTGCTCAACATATTTTGTCTACTTCTCGCTGACACGTGTAGGTCAGGAAAAAAGACAGAGAATTTGAGACGTTGCTCAAAGTAACGTTTTTCGGTAAGGACGCTGGCTGCTTAATAAGCTTACAGCTTATTATTATTTATTTTATATTAAGTATACAACAGTACAGCACAGTGTTAAAGATAAAAGGATTAGAAGGTTGTTGATTTTTCACTGAGCTATGAGGCCTGTCATTTAATTAGTTTGATTAATTTCAGGTTGTTTCACTTCAATTACAGATTTGCTTATTTAATTTTGTAGATAACAGACAATGTCAGGAATAAAATACATTGCTTGGAGTGGAGAGATTTCTTCAAGAGCGTTAAAGAAGTTATCCAGCATGAAACATACAACAATAAATATATAGAGCACCATATAACACGTGCCATGAGTTCCAAGAATCTAGAATATTTTCAAACATTCTTAGATGGAGAATCAGAAATAGATTTTATGATTGCGACCAAGATATTATACGTAACAACAAAAGTCGGCAGTGCGAAGATGCTAGAACTGTTTTTTAATCACTATAAACGCTTTGAATTTATCCTTTATTTTGAAAATCCTCAGGAAGATAATATAATTCCAATCGAATTTGCAGCGTCTCATAATAGATTCGAAACATTTAAGTTTCTGTTACAAAAAACTTTAAAAGTAGACCGCAAATTCATGACTACTTTTGATCACTCAAGATTGTTGTGTATCATTTCATCTAAAAACAATGAAGATATGTTCAATGAATTGTCAATACATATTCGTAACGCCGTCAGCAAAGCAGAACAACATACAGAACAATACAGCTATCCTTTACACGAAGCGGCAAGAAACAATGGGAGAAATATGATAACAAAGTTAATTCATAATGGAGCAGATCTATCAAAAGTTAAAAAATATGATGGCTATGATGATACAGCTATAGGTGTAATATTCGACAATATCTTTAAGCCCGCAGAAATTTTGGCTGATATTTTTGATGATTCTATGAAAGCGAATACTACTATTACGAGCACCGAATGTGAGATCCTTGTTGATTACAAAGTGCTGATGCCAAGGAATAAACTCCGTAATAATAATGAAATGAGTGTTGTGAATGCTCTACTGAAAATAGAAGATGGAAAAAATAAAAGAAAGTTGCTCGGGCATCCCTTGATAGAAAGTTTCTTGTACTTGAAATGGAAGTCTCTGTCTATTTACTTTTATATAATGGCGTTTGTTTATTTCATATTCATATTATCTCTCTCAGTACACACCATAACAATATTTTATTGTAAAGATATAATAAGACCGAGTATCAAGATGACACTGTTCCACAAGTTTTGAATCTGTATATATGGAAAATTATAGTTTTTTTCACTCTTTCTCTTATAGTTATGCAGGTAAGCTATTCTTATCTACATTATACAAGCTATTCTTGCAACAGTCGCGTGTAGACAATGCGTCGTCACGAAAGAAAGTTTCTAATATTGCTCTAATTTGCCTGGAAGAGATTGTTTTTAGCGATAAGGCCACCTGTTGTCACAGTAGTTTTGCAAGTTAATTGTAATATTGTATTTGTTCAACGGTGTACAATAAAGAGGTTATCTATCTAATTTCAGGAATTATTGTGTTGCACTGTGGATATATATTACGTAAAAAATATGACATGTCATAGATGGTTCCACCTCGACAGTAAGTACATGATTAAAAAGTTTTTCCTATTCCGTCTGAAACGTGTATTGATATTTTTTTATACAGAATGTCCCGAAAATCAACGATATAATTATATTTTTGAATAAAAGCTACGGGTCACTCACGTCTGTTTTGAGTCGAAATATCCGACTATAGATTCAAACTCATACGGCGGCCTTTTTCAAAAGGGGAACACAAACGTCACTCCCGGCCGGTGACGCGCCCCGCACTGCCAGGAATCGTTATAAGCCGGAAACTATAGACGGATATTTCGACTCAAAACAGACGTGAGTGACTCGTAGTTTTCATTTAAGAATGTACGAAAACCACGCTAGTTCCCATGATATAATTATAGTTTTAAAATCTGAAACAACCGACTTCGAAATACACAATTTCGTTTATTTGGATGACATATTTTTCGGTTGGATAACCAAAGTACTGGTTTTAATTTTGATATATGGAACCTCTGAAGTATTACCTAACAAACAAAAAAATAATCATTAAAATCTGTTCATAATTGGCGAAGTAATCGCGTGACAAACTTAAAAAAATACATACAGTCGAATTGTTAAACCTCCTTTTGTGTTAGTCGGTTAAGAAATTGCAATACGTGTTCGCGAAAACGTACAATAAAACACCATAGCGTTCAAATTGTTACCATTATTAACCATTAAGATCGTTCATATTTGTGCTTTGCAGGCTTTGGTAAAGTATCAACGGATTGTAGCGTCAGTCCTTAAAAACCCCCAAGCTCAATGAGATCTAATTAGACCCCTTACACGATTTAAATAATTTTGATTGTTAGGGTTCCGTACCCAAAGGGTAAAAACGGGACCCTATTACTAAGACTGTCTGTCCGTCCGTCCGTCCGTCCATCTGTCACCAGGCTGTATCTCATGAACTGTGATAGTTAGACAGTTGAAATTTTCACATATGATGTATTTCTGTTGCCGCTATAACAACAAATACTAAAAAACAGAATAAAAGAAATATTTAAGGGGAGCCCCCTTGATTTTTTGCTCGTATTTGCTCGATATTGGTAACGGCAACAGGTAGACGCTTGAAATATTCACAGAATATTGAGTTATTAAAAATAAATATAAATCTTTAAGTTCGACATTGTTGGTATATGAATATCGGTCAACTCAGGACATATAAGTATATTCGTATATTGTTCACAACCCACTATATTCGTGAATTTTGTTTTATACTTACGTCCACGTGATGGAAAGTCATCGATCGCAACCGTGTCAAATCCATAATTGCAGGTTTCTATTATTATGCAGCTTACACAGGTTGTCCGACCTATGGTTGGATGTTTCGGACCCATATTTTAGAAAAAAACCGGACAAGTGCGAGTCAGACTCGCCCACCGAGGGTTCCGTACAAACTAGTAATAGATATAAAAGGGGAAATCATATATTTTTTTATATAGTTTCCTTCATAAACCGAAAAATATACATCGTAAAAATATTTAAAAACCTGTTTTAGATTATGCTAATGAAGCTCTTTCATATGATACCCCATATAATATGATACGGTTAATTTACTTTAAAATTTGAACCCTCATTCCTTGCATAAAGACACTATTTTTGTGATTAATAAATAAAATAAGAACCAGTTTTCGGACTTTTTCCTTTATGTGTACTACATAATAACACAATGCTTCTTGACAAATTTCATAGTTCTAGGTTAACGGGAAGTACCCCGTAAGTTTGGATTCCCTTGTGAGTGTCGAAATATGCGTATTTTAGGTACGACATATTCGGCTGTAACTTTCTTTTACGAAAACTGAGTTTTTTTTTTTTTAGCAGCAAGAGACTATGGATCTGCGTATATGGTTTTAATTTCAACTCGAGACCTTCACGAATTCCCGAGATACAGGTCTTGATACACGGACGGACGGACAGACGGACAGACGAACAACAAAGTGATACTGTAAGGGTTCTGTTTTTTCTTTTGAGGTACGGAACCCTAAAAACAGGGGCTTAATTAGAAAAATATTGCTGTTTTTTAAGAACAATCAACCGTATAAAATATTTAAAACTTGTTACTCTATGTATTTCTAAAAATATTATGTTTTCGAACAGGGCTCCTGGTGTGCCTTGCCGTATTGCGCAGTCTAACCTGTAAATTTTGGCTTAGATGTATAGCCTATAGTATGTCTATAGCTACACCTTTATTGGTAACTATGGAATATGATGTACAAGATACAGAAATAGACTGGCAAAGATATCTGGCTACTGCAACTCTGGTGCTTGTGTATATAAATACAATGATCATTATATCGGAGACGCCGTGGTCGGGATATTACATAGAAATGTTAATGATTTTGAAGAAAGTTATAAAGGTAAACATGAAAACTTTTTAGTTTATTAGATCCTACTGCTGGGTGAAGGTCTCCTATATTTCTCTCCCCCCATCTTGGTTCTCCATTGCTGTTTCTGGGGGACCAGTCACGACAAAATGCTTTAAGTCGTCCCGTCAAATGCTATCGGGGCCTTCCTGGAGGTTTACCTGCCTTCAGGCACAAATCCAGGTAAGTAATCGTGCTTTATCGTACCGCTACATCGCTGAGTTGGCGGCCAAGTGCAAAGACAACATATATATAAATAAACCGGGCAAGTGCGAGTCAGACTCGCCACCGAGGGTTCCGTACAAACTGGCAGATTATAGGGAAAAATCATATAATTTTTTATATTTGCCATCGAAAACCGAAAAATATACATCGTAAAAATATTTAAAAACCTGTTTAAGCTATTGCTAATGAAGTTCTTTCATATGATACCACACATGATACGGTTAAAGCACTTTAAAATTTAGACCCTCCTTCCTTGCTTAAAGACCTTGCTTAAATAAAAAATGTAGTTTTCGAATTTTTTCCTTCATGTATACTATATGAAAATGCTTCTTGCCAAATTTCACAGTTATAGGACAACGGGAAGTACCCCATAGGTTTTGATTCCCTTGCGAGTGTCGAATTATGCGTATTTTGCGATATATTCGGCTGTAACTTTTTCTTAAGAAAACTGAGAAGTTAGATTTTTCTCTTTGCAGCAAGACCTGTATCTCGGGAACGCGTGAAGATATCGCGTTGAAATTAAATCCATATACGCAGATCCATAGTATCTGCGTATATGGCTTGACAGACGGACGGACGGACAGACGGAAAACAAAGTGATCCTATAAGGGTTCCGTTTTTTCCTTTTGAGGTACGGAACCCTAGAAATGCTTATTAGTTTGACACTAGATGGTGCTGAAAGAAAAGTATGCATCAATATTTTTTTTAAATTCATAATTATTTCCACATTTTTTTTTTTTTTTTTTCAGATTCTTGTGACGTTTTCATTCTTAATTGTGATGTTTGCGTTCTGCTTCGTGATCCAGTTTCACTCGCAAGCACCGTTTGAAGATCCCGTTGCTTCTGTTTTCAAAACACTTGTCATGATGACTTCTGAATTTGACTACGGAGATAATTTCACCGCAGAATCAGCTCAAAAACTCTCCACATCTGTATATGTACTCCGCATCGTGTTTGTAATATTTCTGGTCGTAACTGCCATCGTACTGATGAACCTGATGACAGGTGTTGCTGTACAAGACGTGCAAAGTTTAGTTCAGGATGGCAACGAAAAGAGACTCGAAAAACAAGTAGCATTTTTAAACAGGCTGGAAATATTTAGGCGGAGATGTGCCATTTTTCTCCAATTCCTTGGAAAACATAGGTGGTTTAAATGCAATGATTTTCCATTTAATCGAAAAGTGACATTTAATCCTGTGAATAAGGGTAAGTGCGACTATAGCCTAAATATAAAAGAAGCGATAATAAATAAAGTACAGGAACGAATTGACAGGGAAGAGAAAGAAGCTAACTCGCAAAAGCTCGAAATGAAAATGAAAAACCTTTTACAGGGAATGTCAAACGAGCTTGATCTTAAGCTGGAAAATAATTCATTATTGAATTTAATGAGGTTAAATGCCCTATCTAAAGATGTGTCTGAACTAAAGTCAGAATTGGTACTTATTCGGAGTTTATTCGAGAAATTAAACAAGAGTATAACGAATAATTAATCTATTTCTAAGTATATTATATGAGGTGAAGACATGGCGTAATAAATATGTATACCTGTACTAAATTACAACTTACTAGTTGTTTAATTGTCAAATTAAATATTGATTGTATTAATACTAGTAGTTCTACGAACAGTAGACCTCGCGAGAGAGCTTATTTCAAATTCAAAGAGCAAATTCTTACCTCGTGATTTAAAAAAACAATGTATTTTCTTATAAAAACAAATAATATTTTTTTAAATGGAGAAAACGTAAAATCAAGAAAATTATTCAGCGCTAACATGCATCAACATCCACGTGCCCTCACTGTTACATCAAAGTAAGCAAAACACCTGCTCGAAAACAAAATGTCTAATATGGCATATTTTGGTTGGGTACTTGCTTATACGTAGGTATATGTATTTACTACCGATTGCTTATATCTAACTTACTTCATGCAACCTTAACCTATTATTAACAATGTTAAAGAAAATATCTTCTAATGTACATGTCAAATTGGTTAAAATTACACGTTATTAAATAAACTATGTAACGTAAAAGATACCTAAACAAACCATCTTATCCCACAAAAGTAATAGTAATAGTAGGCATGTAATAAAATTATCATATCTTTTTATTTGTGGGTACTATTGGAAAATTTATTTCAGTTTTTGTAAGTTATTAATATTTGATAATTATTTCTATCTGTGTGTATGATGGGTACCTTATTATCCATCTATGATATTTAGTTAATAACAACCTGTTTAATGCATGTTTGTGTTTAAGTATGTACCTATCATTATCCCTAAGAATCTTTATAAATAAATAAGGTCTACTTATATCTAATTTAAGAAATTGCTTGCTTTAAAATTAAGTTTTGTTACAATATGCATGATTATGGAGTAATAGAAATAAAGGCTTTTTTACTTCTGAAGACGTCCCTAGACTTCTCACATTTATTTATTGAATTTTATATATGTATGTATAAACATAATTATATATTAAGTATATTGAATTAATTGACATAAATTTATAAAAGAGCTAAAAACGAACTAAATTTGACTCAGTCAAATAACCCGCCACTGACTGTTCCTGGTGCAAAGGTACCCATAATACTTGCGGCGTTACCCCGCTGAATGGCGATTGCCAGTCTTTGCACCAGAAACATGCCGGAACGGGAGTCACCTGTCTTATCAAATATTCGGTGGCCCAACTCACCTATGAGCTGTTTGGCCTCACTACCCCAACAACCCATGGTCTCCACTGCGATTGGAATAAAAGTATACAAAGGTTCCATCCCCGCAAACTTCTGCCTCTTCTTGGCAGCGGCGTCATTCGCAGCTGCTGCCGGCGAGTGGACGGTGCGACCCACATGACTGGCGGCTACAGTGCTGACTCACATGGCGTCCCAAACCAGACACTTGCCGTTCTTCCAGGGCACGAGGGTTAGCCCGTCTGGTCTCTTGCCGTCAGACCTACATAGACCCGGGGGCTCAAGTACGCAGGGGACGTTTGCCGACATAAAGGCTCTCCGGACAATATCGTTTAGGGCATGGTGCCGCGGGAACCTACCTGTGCAACGACTAGAAACTCCTCCTTTTTGGAAGTATGTTAAAAATATTTTTTATTCAATAAAAGGCTTGCGCTTGATCGCTAACTCGCCTGATGTTAAGCGATAGTAGCGGTCTATTGCCTAGAAGGAACCTATTCACTCGGGAATTGAAGACATCTAGATTATATCCATCCGGACAGACCCATTCAAGAAGCGTGTTCCACAACTTGGCGGTACGCATAATAAAAGAGCAACTAAGGCGTTTCGTTCGAGTCTTTGTAATATCCACCATAGAAAGAAGGGCAGGGGGAATAAGATCAATAAATGTGTTCTAAGCTGGCTTATAGGCTTGTTTTATCAAGGAAAACAAAAAAATGTCTTACAGTACAGGACAGTACAGAACATTACACAAGTTTTCAAATAAAAGAAATAAAACAATCATTTCCAAGCTTTTATTCTTAATCTCCTACAGGATGGTATCACCACATCCGCATCATCTCTACCCGGTTTCACCATGTCCCTCTGGAGCTCCACAATCATCCTCAGCAAGAAGTTGACGACTTGGCTGCTAGTTCCTTCTCTTAGCTTAGGGAAATCTCTGCTGGGAAGACATTTTCCATTAATATTGACCGATTGATGGGTCAAAGAGGCGAGGAGGCGTTTTAATATGTCGACTTTCTTGGTCGCTGCGAGCGGGCGAAGTCGGGTCACGAAGCGAAGCAGATATTCTAAGAGCATGATGTCTTCCTAGAATATAAGAGAATTCAGTAACGTAACAGATTTTTATGAGGGTTTATTTGTATTCTTAATCCGGAAAGAGGTAAGTACATCTAGAAACACCATTAATTTATAGACACACCTATGAAATGGCATAAAAATAAGTTTTTCTCTCATCATCATCATCTTAGCCATAGGAAGTCCACAGCTGGAGATAAGCCTCCTCCATGGATTTCCAAAAAGACCGATTGGAAGCTGCTTTCATCCAGCGTCTTCTCGCCACTTGTATGACATCATCCGTCCATCTTGTGGCAGATCTTCTCTACGCTTGCGCTTGCCGGTGAATGGTCTCCACTCGAGAATTTTTCCAGATCAAAGGTTTTTTAACTTCCGAAAATCTATTTAAGTATTTAAGATAAGAAAGAACTTTTATAATAGAATAGATACAACTCTGAAAATGGTAAAAACCGGCCAACTGCGAGTCGGACTCGCGCACGAAGGGTATCTTCTATAAAAACGGTATAAAAATTGTCTTTTGTATGGGAGCCCCTCTTAAATATAAATTTTATTTTAATATTTTTTTTTATTCTTAAAGTGAATAATATAACTCAATATTCTGTGATATTGATAACGGCAACAGGTAGACGCTTAAAATCGTCTACCTGTTGCCGTTATCAATATCGAGCAAAAACGAGCAAAAAAAAAAACGGACAAGTGCGGGTCAGACTCGCCCACCGAGGGTTCCGTACTAACTATATAGTAGATAAAAGGGGGAAATTATATATTTTTTTATATTTTCCTTCATAAACCGAAAAATATACATCGTAAAAATATTTAAAAACCTGTTTTAGCTTATGCTAATGAAGCTCTTTCATATGATACCCCACATGATACGGTTAAAGAACTTTAAAATTTGGACCCTCATTCCTCGCATAAAGACACATTTTTTTTGTGATTGAATTTAAAATATCCAGTTTTCGGATTTTTTCCTATATTACTCTAATACAATGCTTCTTGCAATTTCATAGTTCTAGGTCAACGGGAAGTACCCCATAGGTTTTGATTCCTTTTTGAGTGTTGAAATGTGCGTTTTTTACGACATATTCGGCTCTAACTTTTTTAAATGAAAACTGAGAAATTTTATTTTTCTTTCTGCAGCAAGATACTATGAATCTGCGTATATGCTTTTAATTTCAACATGATACCTTTACGCGTTCCCGAGATAAAGGTCTTGACACCCTGACAGACGGACAGACGGACAACAAAGTAATCCTATAAGGGTTCCGTTTTTTTCTTTTGAGGTACGGAACCCTAAAAATCACGTTTGTTGTATGGGAGCCCCTTAAATATTTATTTTATTCTGTTCATTTAGTATTTGTTGTTATAGCGGCAACAGAAATAAATCATCTCTGAAAATTTCAACTGTCTAGCTATCACGGTTCATGAGATACAGCCTGGTGACATACGGACGGACAGACAGACTACGGAGTCTTAGTAATAGGGTGCCGTTTTACCCGTTGGGTACGGAACCCTAAAAATGGAAATGGGAATCGAAGCCGCGTTTTTAGCCACTAAAGTCCTGCCTTAAGTAACGTACTCGTAGCTCAGAGGGTTTTGCAGTACAACCTCTAAACTACGTTAGTTGTGGCAGGTCGCTCACCAGTTCCAAAGCCAGTAAGCAAGCCTCGACGGTGTAGGCCCTCGCAACTATCGTGGAGAGATCCTCTCGATCCAGCACTGGCTGCTTCAGACCTTCCAACCACTCACACAACAGACCAGCGAGGATTACTGGATCTTCCTGGAAAACATTTAGCACTTTCTTTCATGGTTCCGTATTTAGTACACGACAAAAAGAAGAATTTACCACCCATTTCTCATTGAAATGCAAAAAATTCATACTCATATATGTATCTATATCGATCCACTTTCTATATGCATACTGCACAGGAATGGAATTCTTTGCCGCCATCTCTGTTTCCTGAGACCTACAATCTTGGAATTTTCAAGGCTAGAGTGAATAGATATCTTCTAGATCGACGAGCTCCATCCTCGGCCACACCGTCGCTTAACAAGGCGAGTTGGTGGTCAATCGTTGATCTATCTTCCATAAAAAAAAGTATTCTGTCCGTTCCAATCTTTAACGATTTTTTTGTTGTGAGGTTTTTTGATTGGGATATTCCCCTTAAAAAGATACTTACTGTGGCGCCATTTACTGAGCGATTTTGATTTTGATGATATTTGCACGAAACTCGATTCTAACTTTTAAATACCTACATTTGGCCTTACCGAAAAACGTTACTTAACTTTATGCAATGCTTAACATATTTTGTCAACTTCTGGCTCACACGTAATGACAGTTGCGGAAAGAAGACAGAGTACTTAAGACATTGGTTAAAGTTAAGTAACGTTTTTCGGTAAGGCCCATTATGTGCAAAATCGGTCAAGAGACTGTTGACTGAGAATTCACATTTTTTATAGGTTGTGAAATCTAAAGAGTCAGTTAAAAGAGTATACGTTTTCTACGAGGCCATTTTGTAGACCGATTTTGATAATATTTAACCGATTTCCAAAAAGGAGGAGGTTCTCAATTCATCGGATTCTTTTTAGCACGATTTTATTACCTTCACCTGTATGCATGTTTGTTTGTTTGTAACCGACACTTTGGACTTGATATTGACCCACTTCCAACGGTTAGATTTCATTCAAACTTTGTAGACTTATCGAGGACCGATGTAACTAGGGAGTTATCAATAAATTGATTTGATGAAAATACAATAATTTGAATGGTGTTTTTTAGTTTTTTTAATTATAATTTTATTTATTTTTATTTTTCATGTATTTTCCCCGAATACTCGAAGACACCTGGATCGGTTTGAATATTTTTTTTGTTTGAAAGGGTATTTAGATTTGGTTACCTCTTCATCTATCTTGTTGAATCCGTATTTCTGCTGGTTGATCTCCGTACGTAAGTTCTTTAACTCCTTCTGCTTCTGTTCTGGAAGACTCTTGTGATCTGCTACGAATGCCTGCGACATACAGAAGCACGTATTTAAATAGGTGGTCATGACCGTGTCGAGAAACGCATATGATGGTAGGGTTCCGTAGATAATGTTATAATTTAAAGCAAAATCGCTTGGTGCGATTGTCTCCTAAGGCTACTTTGCAAAAAGTTACGACTTCGTTTTACATATTTTTTATTACATACATTTTACATTTACATTAATTTAATTTAAAAACAACATTAACATTAATTTTATTTTTTAATTTTATTTACATAATTATTATTTTTAATTTTTTTATTAAATTTTTTTTTTTAATTTTTTTTTTTGACTTTGACTGTATTAACGACTTAGTTACATATTTTTAATAAAATATGTAAATATAAATAAATAAAAATACTAAAATATGTTCTACTTATCTCAAAAACTTCTACAGAGTATTCAAAATAATTTTTATTGAAAGTTTTTAAATGATCCATTATTATTGAGTTACTAAGTCAAATATTTTAGAAATTCAAGAAAGGGAAGGGTACAATTTTTTCACCTATGGTGGCCCAATATTTCGCACATATTACATTTGATCACATATCACATCATTGGATGAGAATTTCCTATTTTTTCGAAGAAGAAAGAGATTTTCATTTCGACTGTATGTTTGTTCAATTATGAATTGTTTTTGATGATCTTGTTTTGTTTTCAGAGGCTTATTCAAAAATACCCCACATGAAAAAAATCACCCATACTTTATTTGAATGGTTTGCCACCCTTATTTTCACTTTTTTTCAATTTCACTACAGTATTTTTAATCGGTTTACTGAACACAATACATATACTTAACACATTTTATTTATGTAGTGATAATAGTCTCTGAATAAAATGAAAAAAAAAAATGTTTATCACAAAAACACAACATTGGGACAAACAGACAGTGAGACATACGGACATGGCAAGTTTATAAAGGTTCCTCGTACTTACTACGGAACCCTAAAAAGCTTCTTATGGAAATCAGATACCATGGTTTGCTAGAACGCAGTTACCTCATAAATCCTCAAAGCCGGTATCGCCCCATTGCCATTGCTGGGTCCACCAGTGATGCGGCTTACCGTCTCCAGGTTGCATTCGATGTCCTCTTCCACTGGATCTCGCCACTCCACCATTGGAAGAGTCGTTACCACATGATCTAAAGATTGCAAGCATTTTTATTGACCAGGCAACCCATGACGCTACATCCCGTCGATATTTTATCAAAGAGACCAGGAGCTCATTCCATTAAAAAAAAAACTAAGCACCTGATCGATGCGACGCGTGACCAAAATGTTGGTACGTATTTGGCCTACAGCATTAGGTCTGGGTACACAGCGGACAACACGCACACAGAATTCGCCTTATTTACATAGACCACGCACATTAAAATCGGTCAAGCCGTTTAGGATGTAGGCGCTCATATAGATGCAAACATACATACCCACATACATACAAACACACATAAAATCGAAAAACATAACACCCCTTACGCAGTCAGCTAAAAAATTGTCACACATAATCCACAGCACATTTCACGATTCACACGTATTCAGTACCTGTGGCTTCATCAGGCGTGGTTGGGTCTGGAGGCTTGCTGGTCCGCAGTTTGTATACCATGAAGCATTTGTAAAATGCACGAGTGCGCACTCGGAAGTCGATGCCGGCGCTGTGCTGGCACCCACACAACTTCAACAGCCGCTCACATAGACTGTATACTATCTGAAACAGAATATAACGTATGACTAACGAATTGGTGGGTAATCGTAGATCTATCTTGTGTAAAAAAACTAACAGGCAAGCACAGCGTAGGAAGAGCAGCCACAAGGTGGACAAAAGACCTCAAGTCCTCATACAAATGGCGGGAAGAAGCTGGATGCAGGTCGCTTGCAACCGGTCTTTTTGGAAACCGATCTATAATTTTACTGCTTTGGTAGACAAATCAATTGTCTTTCAAAGCAGTTAAATTGTGGATTCCAACAGTTATTCTTGATACAGTACGCAAAGTGTCATATTTTACTTTTTCACAATATGCAGTCTCATTGTCTTTATATTGACTTTTGATTACTGTCATGTCATGTCTTTAGTAACATTTGGACAGTTGGCGTAAGAATCATCAAAGTCGGTCCACGCGTTTGGCCTCTAGAGTGCCACAAAAGAACACACATACTTACTTACTTATATAGACTGTTAATAAACACATTACCCTTCTTTGTGACACGCGGTCGGGTAAAAATAAAATACTATTATTATTAACGGGATATTTACCGTGGTTCGCGTTAATTTTGAGCCCGATAATTTCCCGATAATTCGGCACAGTTACATGCACCATGTTCACGGGCGACTGAAGAATGCAGTTGGATGAATCAATCGATCGGTAAATATCCCGATAACAATAATAGTGTTTTAATGAATGACCGTGATAGTTTAAAAAAGTGTTTTAAAAATAAAAGATTTAAAGTCTTTAAACAAATAACTGTGATTTTTTATTTATTTATTTAATTACATTGTGATATGATTAAGAAAATCAATTTATTATAGTAGTGGGTTTGAGCATTTGGATTATCTTTAGACCTTTATCGGTCTGGGGTAATCGATATGCTTTTTGTGTAGTAGTTTAGTTAGTCGAGTCTGTATATTGTTTTGTTGTAGTTAATAAAGGCACTTGCCCATTAAAAAAATATACAATAAAGTCAGTTAATGTTGTCCACTGGTAAGGAACTGTCGAATATACATATGCCATAATACCACTGCCATAGAATTAGTAATGTGATAAAGTCTATTGTTCCACTGGCACACATTGTCCATTGTCTGCTCGGTCGTATCCGGTAGCGCATTCAAGAATCTCGAATAAAGACGTCTCTAAAACTTCTCCTAAATAATTCATATCGTAACCAATCTGATTTTCACCAGTGATATATCTAGAAGTAGATCTTACATCATTTATATTTATCACAGTTTGGTTTACTTTTCGTCCTTTAATATTCATCACAATAGTTGCGTTCTTCACCGATTTCGAGTCTACTTTTGGTGAATCTGTGGTCAAAATAGATTCAGATGCGGTTTCTTCTATGGCTGCTTCTAATTCTTTAAAATTTTCTTCATATTCTGTTAAATTATTATCTGTCTTAACATTTCTTTCAGCAGGACGACATAATACAGTAGTGATGAAAAATAAAAATAATATAGTCTTCATGATGTCTACTGCACTCAACTCTCGTAGAGTAATATTGTTCTGTGACTCAACGTCTCGCATATGATAAATAAAGAAGCAAACACACTTATCAAAAGGTCAGACGATATTGTGTCAATAAAGTATTTTTGTATTGTATTGTATTGTATTGTATTGTATTGTATTGTATTGTATTGTATTGTATTGTATTGTGGTAGTAAATAGCTCTGGTTCACAAGAAATTATTGTTTGCTATAAAAGTTATAATCATTTTGATGTATAAATAATTGGAATGATATAGATTTAATCTTTTTTTTTTTTTTTTTTTTTTTTGCCCTGTTTGTACAAACTGTCCCACTGCTGGGAACGGACCATCTTCTCATTGTGAGAAGGGTTAGGCCATAGTCTGCCACGCTGGCCAAGTGCGGGTTGGCAGACTTCACACATCTTCAAGATCATTGAGAACTCTCAGACATGTAGGTTTCCTCACGATGTTTTCCTTCACCGTTTGAAGTTGGCGGCAATCAACAATACGCACATAACTTCGAAAAGACAGAGGTGCGTGCCGTGGGATTCGAACCCAGGACCTGCGGATCGCAAGTCAGACGGTCTCACCACTAGGCTGCCGGAAACTTATAGATTCATCTATATAATTCATAATTTTGTAATTAAAAATACTTATTACTTGATAAAACAATCGGACAAGTGCTTGTCAGACTCGTCCACCGAGGGTTCCGTACAAATTAGATAAAACAACTACCGAGCGAAGCTAGTCATTGATAATAGGGGTTTTTAATTTTTGGTCATAATCCAAAAATCACACATTGTAAAAATAATTGAAAACCAGTTTTAGCTTGTGCTAATGAAGCTCTTTCATGTGATACATTGTACGGTTAACTCACTTTAAAATTTGGACCCTCATTCCTTGCATAAAGACCCATATTTTTTGTGACTAAATAAAAAATGTACAGGTTTAGAATTTTTTCCTTTATATGTAAGTACTTTAAGACAATGCTTCTTGCCAAATTTCATAGTTCTAAATCAACGGGAAGTACCCTATAGGTTTTGATTCTTCTGTGAGGGTTGAAATATGAGGTTTTAGCAACATATACGGCTGTAACTTTTTTTACGATAACTGAGAAGTTTGTTTTTTCACAGATACAAGAAACTACAGATCTGCGTATCGTATATAGTTTTAATTTCAATTCGATACCTCCACGCGTTCCCGAGATAGAATGTCTTGACAGATGGCAACAAAGTAATCCAATAAGGGTTCCCTTTTTTCATTTTGAAGTACGGGACGCTAAAAAAATTATAAAATCGTGAAAATCTTAAGTTTAAGTTTGGATACCTTGGTTAGGCTACATATAAATAAATATAAAGTATATATCCTGTTTTTGGGGGTAGGAGCAAGGGGAAGGCCAAAGTTTTAGTTTCATTTATAGTTAAGTGAGCGTTCTCTAGAAATAAAGCGGCCAAATGCGTGTTGTGCCACGCATAAAGTAGGGTTCCGTTGTTGGTCATCACAATTTATGTACTCTTAAAACAGGACCATATAAATAGGGTAGTTTTTGGCTCAATGGCAGTGTACCTTCGGCAGTAGCTTGAAGGTTCGCTCCTCGAGGCCGTGGAGGGTCGCCTGCTGTCGGTACAAGCACTGCCGTAGCGTGAACTCCGCAGTTCTATTGTCCTTGCACAGGTTCAGGGTTTCTCTGCAAATAAGAGTCGAAATAAGAGGTAAAGGAGACAAGTAGGTCCTAAAGCAACAAATAGGACACTAACTGATCCACGCATAGGATCCAGGCGTGCTTGCATGAAGCATAAATTCTTTTGACTGGCCTTGTGGCTCAGTTGGTAGTGTGTCTACATCTACCTGCTGAACTGAAAGGTCGTGGGTTTGATCCCCACCCAGGGCAAACATTTGTGTGATGAGCATGGATGTTTGTTCTGTGTCTGGGTGTTTCTATGTATCATATGTGTATATTTACAAAAAATAAGTATATATGTATTCTATCAGCCATCTAGTTCCATAGTACAAGCTTTGCTTAGTTTGGGCTAGATGATGTCGTGTGAAATGTCCACAAATATTTATTTATTTATTTATTTTTTGTGCACAGCTGGCTGAGATGAAAACAGAACAGTAAGAATGGTAATGAAGAGGACAGTCTAGTCCAAGAAGTACTAAATATAATTATAAATATAGCTCTATAAAAAGAATAAAGATGTGTCTTAGAAATGCCTATAATTTCAAAAACAATTGGACCGTATTTTAAAAGGAATCTGCACTTTTTCTCATATTTTCTAAGCTCAAAGTCTGTGATCCAGAAGGGGTTGTCACAATAGATCTGCAAAGGTCGCAGTGACGTGCCGGGGCTGATATAGCTCGTTTGGTCTCCTAGGTTTTAAATAAAATAAAAAGCTCAAAGCCACACAGCTATGGTGAGGCCTATGCTCGGGGTCCCTGCGAAATCGAATCAGAAATGACGAGATCCGTAGACGTAAGAAAGTCACCGATATAGCACAATGGAAGTTAGAGTGGCAGTGCGTGATCAGGACACAAAGCACAAACAGATGTAAGAGAGAGTAATCGTAGATTACGCTCGTAGCCACAAGATGGACATAGACGACCTCATACAAGTGCTAGGAGACGATGAACGCAAACTGCTTCCAGCCGGTCTTTTTGGAAATCCATGGGGAAGGCCTATATCCAGCAGTGATTCCTTGTGGCTGAGATGATGCTTTATACTAATTGTTACTTGGAGCTGAAGACCACGGTCTGAGGCAGCAGGTAATGTTCGAACTGTTGCACACACAGGATCTGCCCAGAAGTCTGTACGGAGCGAGGTCGTTTCTTGCGGACCAGCCGGATGGCAGCGTTGGCGCGAATTCGCATGGAGTACACCAAGTAGCACGCGATCAGGACTCCGGTTCGGCCCAGGCCTGGATGCAGAATTTACGTACAGTGACGGAGTACACCTGGGCATCAAGGCTGCTATTTGAACCTTATTTATGCTATTTCACTTGTTCGCCGCTCACTGATACAATATAGCAACTATTTTGAGAAATTGTTAGTCTATTATAGTTTGTAGACTAGTAATTTGTCGAAGTAGTTGTTATTTTGAGAAATAGTTACTATTTTGGCGACTATTTTGAGAAATTGCTAGTCTATAATATTATATAATTTGTAGACTTGCAATTTGTCAAAATAGTCGCTAAATCGTATCAGCAGCGAGTGGTGAATGAATGATACTTCAAATAGCAGCCTTTGAGGCTTTTTGAAATATTGATAAAGGTCCTGGACCTTTATCAATATTTCTGTGAACGTGAACTTTGTATCCGTATCAAACTTTGTACTTCTTGAAGGTTCTAATTTTTTTTCTTCAAAGTAATCAAATTAGTCAATTAATTAATTAGCCGTCGTGTTAGCTACTAATTTTATGGATATAAAAGAACCTCCGAAAAGGATTATGTACAATGTTTGAGACGGAGTTAAAGTTACACACGTTGACAGTATTAATTATGTTTATTTAGTAATTTTAAACCTCCATTGATGATGTACCAGGTACTCCAGCCAGGATCGTCACGCATTAAGTGACAAATGTTAAGTATATGTTTTTTGTGAGAAAATATTCGTAAAATCGCTGTAAAAGATTATAAGTGCGCATTCTTTAGAATAAATCTAGTAAAATCACATGTTTATTACGAAAAAAAAAAAAATTGAAGGTTACGAAAAAACGTATTTTTTTATTTTGGCGAAAGATGTATTTTTATTATTACAAAAAAATATAACCTATATGACACTCAGGGAGTGAAGACGAATCTAACGACATTTCGTACATCAAAATCGGTCAAGCCGTTGTATACATACATACCCACATACATACTACATAATTATATGTTTATAACATACTTACACTCGAAATCATAACCCTCCTTCTTACGCAGTCGGGTAAAAATACAGTAAGTGGTTATTCGGATGGTTAATGAAACTATTGTACAATATAGAGCTAGATTTTTTTGTCTATTGTTGATAAAGTTATTGTGAATTAAAAACTAGGCTATGGGCTGATGCTCCAACACAAAGGTACGATGTGATAGTTCTGTGTGGGAGCACCAGAATGAGAGAACGGCACCTGCCAATTTCATCCCTTTACGAAAATATTGAGGTGGGTGACAAGGCCCCGGCCGTTTCAATTATCCCAGCCATTATCAAAAATCCTTCAGCCCGCTCTTTCTTTGAGAGCTAACCCCCCCCTTCAAATGAATTCCTGGCTACGGCCTTGGTAGGTGATGACTCGCTACCCACAAAATAGGCGCCAGAGAAGCAACATGATGGGTGGCTAAGGGTGTTAAGAGCTAGGTGTGCTACGCTTTTACTAAACGCTACTCGCGCTATGCCTTTTGACAGGCCTCATGGCTCAGTGGTACCTCCTGAACTGTAGGTCATGGGTTCGATCCCCACCCAGGGCAAACATTTGTATGATGAACATGGATGTTTGTTCTGTGTCTGGGTGTTTATCTATGTATCTTATGTATATATTTACAAAAAAAGTATATACGAGTATGTATTCTATCAGCCATCTCGTTTCCATAGCTTTGCTTAGTTTGGGCTAGATGGTGTTGTGTGAAATGTCCACCAATATTTATTTTAACACTTCCACTCTGGTGCTTAGGTTCTTAGCTCTTGCTGTTTCCACCATCCAACCGGCTGGTTAAGGCAAGCTGGAGGTTAGGGATATTTATAATTATAATATTATACTCGTAGTTAAGCCGCTTCCAATGGGTCTTTTTGGAAATCCATGGGGGAGGCCTATGTCCAGCAGTGGACTTCTCATGGCTGAGATGATGATGATGATGATGACTCGTAGTTATTGTTTTAATTTATTTATATTTTACACTGTACGGTTTAATCAGCTGCTTTTGGTAACAACAAGTAATAATTTTCTTATTTCATTATCAATTCAGTCAAGCCTTTTAGACTACAATGAGGCAATATTGACACTGTGATACATAAATACATACTAGTATTTCGGATAAATTAAATTGAACATATTGTAAGAAAAAAACTATGCTAAGAACTACGACTGTACTTCTACTATCTAAACCTTAATACATAACTACACTACATAACTAAAACATAAACTAGAGTAAGACTACATAAAAAAACTAGTTTAAAATATATATAGTATAATAATATATATTTTATATATATAAAGTTATGACCAATAGCACGAGAGGTAGGGTCGAGGTTGATGGACAGGTACTGCAATACGTCGATGAGTACGTTTTTCTGGGCCAGATAGTTTCTTTCGATAACCGGCAGGACTGAGAAATTGAGCGCCGCGTCAAAAATGCTTGGAGGAGCTACTGGTCCATAGAAGAGTTGATGAAAGGCGACTTGCCGATATCATTAAAGCGTAAACTTATCGACACGTGCATTCTAGCCATCCTAACCTCTGGTCCCTGACCGATTCACAAAAGTACAAGCTTGATGTATGCCAACGAGCAATGGAACCAGCATACTGGGTATCAAGAGGACGGATAGAGTTCGTAGCACAGTACTGCGTTCCATGACTGGTATTGTCGATGTTGGCCAGAAGACTAGAAAATTAAAATGGGATTGGGCGGGCCACGTGGCAAGGATGCATCGTGATCGATGGGCCAGGATCGTCACACAGTGGGTTCCTGATGAAAAACGTTGCGCTGGAAGGCCTAAAAAACGCTGGCGTGACTATCTTGATGCATTTCGTGATGATTGGCAGGAGGCGGCGATGGACCGCGATTTATGGAAGGAAATGGGGGAGACCTTTGCCCAGGAGTGGGACAATATAGGTTAATATAATTATATATATTATATATATATACCTAGTCTTGCCATAAATATTGTCACGAGGAAAAAAAAATTTTTTTTATTGCAAATAATATTTATTACTTTTACAGTGTGTTAGTTTAATACATAAATATAAAACAATTTAAAATATAAAAGCTTATTCGAAGTGGTCTCCATTGGCTGCAATACAGTCCTTTAAACGTTGAGGCCAGTTATCAATAGAAGCACGCACTCTTTCCATGGGAAAATTCTTCACTGCCAATCGTATGGATTGTTTTAGGGACTCCAAATTATCATGGCGTTTAGAGCAAGCCATACTCTCTAAACCTGACCATAAATCATAATCCAGCGGATTAAGATCAGGACTAGACGACGGCCAGTCTTCAGCTCTGATGAAGTCCGAAACGTTCACTTCCAACCAAGACTGCGTGGACCGAGCTTTATGACCTGGCGCCGTGTCTTGTTGGAAGGACCATACTTGGTTATTGAACATGGTGTTGTTAAGGGGCTTAACTACCTTCTCAAGAATGGTATTTTGATACACTTGTGCCGATGTTTTGATACCTTTTTCACAAAAATATGGCTCAGTCACTCCTTCATAGCTAACACCCCACCAAACCATCACTGAAGTCGGATAATGCCCACGTTGCACTCTGTCGACTAATTGGGAAGCTTCCTTAGAGCTTTGAGCATAAATACGGTCATTTTGTTTGTTAAAATGTTGCTCAATTGTAAAGATTTTCTCATCCGTAAACAAAATTTTTCTGTGACCTCCCTTTGCGTACCGCTTCAGTAGTTGTTTCGATTTTACCACCCTATTCTTTTTTAAATTATCAGTAAAAAAATGATCAGTGTGTCTCTTATAGGCTGCAAGTCCTAAGTCATCTTTTAAAATACGCGACATGGTTCTGGGTGCTATCTTCATCTCCCGAGATAAAATCTTTTGCTTTCGGACAGGATTTCTTCGAATTCTTTCTCTTACTGCTTTGACCACCTTTTTCGTACGAACACTACGTGGACGGCCAGATCTTTTTCTGTCACAAACAGAGGAGGTCTCATTGTACCTATTAATAGCCCGGTACACAAACATTTGACTAATACCAAGCGTATGGAGAGTTTTAAAAATTGCATTTGGCTCCATACCAACTTTGTGTAATGCAATCACAGCGATTCGGTTCTCTTTATCACCCCACTCCATTTTAATATCGCAAAATATTGTACAATGTATTGGCGCCAAAATTAGAAAACTCAATGAACAATCGTATAAAAATGACAGATTCCAAATTCCATAATAAAGATTCCAATCTTTCTTATTTTTAACTGTAACAGTATTTATGGCCAGACTAAGTATATATATATTATATATATTATTTATATACAGAAAACAAATAAAATAGAAGTTTATTCAAAAAGTCCACTGGTAGTGGAAAAAGTGGCCAGAATACTGCCAGCATTGACACGTTGGATGGTAATGCTTACTTGGAGCCAGGATTCTGGTCACATGTCACCTCTACCAATACATACAGACACACTACATACACACATACACTATATTACAAGCACATTGCGTTACGTAGCGTCACCAATTCATGGTGGACATTCCTGTGTAGGTGATACTCGAGTACAGGAATCGTACCAGGGCCTCAAGGCTGCTAAGTGAACATCACTCGTTCGCCGCTCGCTGATACGATTCAAAGACAATTTTGACGAATTGCTAGTCTATTACTATACAAATAGACTAACAATTTGTCAAAATTGTCTTCGTTCTCGTGATACAGGCTTGGCCTAGTGCGGAAACCACCATCAATACATATGTAAATTATGTTATTTAAAATAAAAATAAAACCGGACTAGTGCGAGTCAGACTCGCCCACCGAGGGTTCCGTACAAACTAGTAGATCATCATCATCATCATCTCAGCCATAAGAAGTCCACTGCTGGACATAGGCCTCCTCCATGGATTTCCAAAAAGACCGATTGGAAGCGGCTTGCATCCAGCGTCTTCCCGCCACTTGTATGAGATCATCTGTCCATCTCGTGGCTGCTCTTCCTACGCTGCGCTTGCCGGTACGTGGTCTCCACTCGAGAACCTTTCGGCCCCATCGGCCATCAGTTCTACGTGCTATGTGCCCTGCCCACTGCCACTTCAACTTGCTAATCCGCTGTGCTATATCGGTGACTTTTGTACGTCTACGTAACTAGTAGATAAAAGGGGGAAATCATATATTTTTTTATATTTTCCTAAAAATATACATCGTAAAAATATTTAAAAAACTGTTTTAGCTTATGCTAATGAAGCTTTTTCAGATGATACGGTAATTCACTTTAACATTTTGACCCTCATTCCTTGCAATTAAATTAAAGACACTATTTTTTTATGATTAAATTAAAAATGTCCAGTTTTCGGATTTTTTCCTATAAAAAGAAATACTTAAGCGTATTTTTGCGACATATTCGGCTGTAACTTTTTTTTAATGAAAACTGAGAAGTTTGATTTTTCTTTCTGCAGCATGAGAACCGACACATCGGCACGATGTGTTTCTGTTGGATCGGGCCGACATGGGAAGGAACGAAATTGTTACAGCTTCACGGCTTCGAGCTGGGCACGTTCCATTAAATATGTTTGCGTTCATCATGAAAACGTTCGAGTCACCTTTCTGTGACCTGTGTGGCGCAGCCGATGACGCTTACCATGTTTTGATGGAGTGTGCCTGGAACGAAGGACTACGTCGACAATTATTTGATTGTAAACACGTCCTCTGGAAAGTCGGAGGATGCAACAGTGTGTTGTCCGCGCTTGAGTCACATGACGCCAGAAGACTGTACGAAATATATAATGCAGCTGTCAATGAAAGAAAGCAATGTATGTTTCTCACAAGGGTGCTTTACAAGAGAGGCATGTACATTTTTTTTTATCAAATAAAGAAAAAACTAGAGACTGTGGATCTGCATAGATGGTTTTAATTTTTAATTTCAACTCGATACCTTCACGCGTTCCCGAGATACAAGTCTTGACAGACGGTCAGAGAAAGTGATCCTATAAGCGTTCCGGTTTTTCCTTTTAAGGTACGGAACCCTAAAAATTAAACAATGCACAGTATAAAAAATCATCCCCACTTTACGTGTAGTAGAGGCACCCAAAAAATATTTTTGAAGATTTTATTGTATCACTTTGTTGGCAATATTATATATACCTACAATAATATATGTGTACCAAATTGCAATTTCCTAGCTCTAGCTAGCAAAGCCGCAGACAGACAGACGGACATGACGAAACTATAAGGGTTCCATGTTGACTACGAAACCCTAAAACAACGTTCTTGAGCATAGGTAAAAAATAAATAACATAAATACAACAATTTACTAATTACTATTAAATTTTTAAATAATTTTAATGTATATAAATAGGCACCTAAAAAGTTATAAGTATATACATTACCTCTTTATAAAATATTGTAACATTGTTTATAAACTAAGATCAAAATATTCCTATATTACCTAAAAAGTAACAATAAAAAATAACTACCAATCCGCTGAAAAATAACATATTATGTACTTAATCCAAAAAATAACATTAATATTAACTATTTCACATATTTTAATCTTTAGTAATTAACAGGCTTCTTTGCCATACTTCGTTTATTAATTCTTCATTTTGAGCATCTCTTGACTCTTGAGCAAGTTGACATTCTGTGAAATATCTACCAGAAATATTCTCTACCTCTTCACAAACTGCACAATGTATGCTTGTTTGAGCACCATCTTCTGGTATTTTGTAAATAGCTCCAATTACAGCTAGGGTTATTTTTCCTATGACAGGGTGCCCTTTATTAAAAATGTCTGTCTTGACAACTCCTGGGTGTAGTGCATTTACTGTCACACCTTTGGGCACATGTTTAGCCAAAGCTTTTGCCCAGAGAACACAGCACAATTTGGAGTTAGCATACAATTTGTACCAGGGTCTTTTAGCCTTATATTTTAAATCTTCTAAATCTAGATTACCATAGCGGTGAAGACTTGACGACACCATCAGAATTCGACTGGGTTTGGATGCAATTATTTTGTTTAGAAGTAAATTGGTGAGCAAAAACGGTCCAAAATAGTTGATCTGCATCACAATGTCTATCCCATCTTCAGTCAGCTCATGCTTTATACCTCCTGCACCAGAATTGTTGATCAAAATATCCAAACGTTCGAAAGCCTGGTTGAAATCTTCAGCAAATTTTTTGACACTCCTAAACTTTGCGAGATCCAAAAACCTGTGTTCCACATTTTTATTTCCAGTTGTTTCTATGATATCTGCTACGGCTTTAGCTGATTTTGCCTCATTTCTTGATGCGATGATAACTTTGGCTCCTCTCTTTGCTAGGTCTTTGGCTGTTTCTAGTCCAATTCCAGAGTTTCCACCAGTGATGAGGACAACTTTTCCATCTAGTCTCACTTTACTTTTACACTTTGTATTTTTTATTAACGTACGTATTTTTATGATACCAAAAGTTACTGCAAATATTATGAATACTGATGTTAAAAGAGTGAAAATTATGTTTGTTACTGAGGATAGCATTTCTAGGTCACTGCTTGATGTATCGCTCGAGAATGAAGCTTCAACAGAGCGCTGAGTTGTTTTCTTTCATTGTATTCATATTGAGATTAGGTGTTAATATATACATAGATACAGGGCCGGATTCGGATGTCTGGAAGCGCTGGGGCAACGGATGAGCGTTAGTACCTATATTTGCCATCTAAGTTGTTGGTCGTGGGTTCTCCATTCCCATTCCCCACTGGTACTTCACTCACAATTTCAAACTAACTATTCCATAATAAACAAATGATTTTACTAGAATAAATCCAAACAATCATCATCATCTCAGCCACAAGAAGTCCACTGCTGGACATAGGGTCTCCCCATGGATTTCCATAAAAATCGGTTGGAAGCGGCCTGCATCCTGCGTCTCCCTGCCACTTGTATGATATCTTCTGTCCACCTTGTGGCTGGTCTTCCTACGCTGCGCTTGCCAGTTCGTGGTCGCCATTCGAGAACTTTTCGGCCCCATAGCCCGTTAGTTCTACGTGCGTGTTATTCTAACTAAACAATGCGCATTTATAATCTTTTACAGTGATTTTACGTATCATAATCATCCTCATCTCAGCCACAAGAAGTCCACTGCTGGACATAGGCCTCCCCATGGATTTCCAAAAAGACCGATTGGAAGCGGCTTGCATCCAGCGTCTTCCCACCACTTGTATGAGGTCATCTGTCCATCTCGTGGCTGTTTTTTTTTACGTATACTTTCTCACAAAAACGTACATGGAACCGCATATCAAGCATAACGAAATCGTAAGTTGACGTAAGACTGCAAAACCGCTTTTCTGCAGTCGGGTACTTTGTTTTTCATTAAATATAGATACTTGTCTTATTATCGTACCAGCATGGCAGTGTATGGCCACCCTGCCCTCTTGTAGCGCAAAAGACAGCACTTTTGCCATGTCCAGTAGACCGCAGAGACTCGCCTCACCGTAGTCTGGCCACGCGAAATTGTAGTAGTAGACTGAAATACGAATAAACTTTAGAACTACTACAAAGAAAGAACTATTATTAAAGAAAACCGGACAAGAGCGAGTCAGACTCGCCCACCGATGGTTCCGTACAAACTAGTAGATAAAAGGGGGAATTTATATATTTTCCTTCATAAATCGAAAAATATACATCGCAAAAATATTTAAAAACCTGTTTTAGCTTGTGCTAATTAAGCTCTTTCCTAAGATACCCCACATGATACGGTTAAAGCCATTTAAAATTTGGACCTTCCTTTCTTGTCTTTTTTTTAAAGACTCAAATTTTTGTGATTAAATTAAAAATGTCCAGTTTTCGGATTTTTTCCTATATGTGTACTCTAACACAATGCTACTTGCCAAATTTCATAGTTCTAGGTCAACGGGAAGTACCCCATAGGTCGAAATGTGAGTTTTCTACGACATATTCAGCTGTAACTTTTTTTTTACGAAAAATGCGAAATTTTATTTTTCTTTCTGCAGCAAAAGACTATGGATCTGCGTATATGGTTTTAATTTCAACTCGATACCTTAACGCATTCTCGATATACAGGTCTTAACATTCGGACAGACGGACAGACAGACAGACGGACAACAAAGTGATCCTATAAGGGTTCCGTTTTTTTCCTTTTGAGCGGAACCCTAAAATATATCAAATTACCCTGAAATTATGTAAGTTTGGTGGTTCGATTGTCATGCAAAAGTATTTTAACACGCTTTTATTAGCTTCACCTGTATGTATGTTTGTTTGTTCGTAACCGACTCTTTTGGACTTGATTTTAACCCACTGACCCGGTCAGATTTCATTCAAACTTTGTAGACAATTTCCGGAAATCACAGGGACGGAGATATAGATTCCGAATGAGTTCTGAATACCGGGGCTGGACAGGACATGTGTCATGTACTTACTATCGTTCGCCATGAAGATGTTGGGGTCGTACGTGAACCCCGAGGGGGTGAGGGGGGGACCGCAGCTTGCGTGTTCTCCCGGCGTCTGCAGGTTGAACACCGTACGGATACCCCAACTGAAATAAATTATTTTAGCCGACTGCTTAAGAAGGAAGGTTATGTTTTTCGAGTGTATGTATGTGTTTTTGAATGTATGTACTTCACAGATTTAACGGCTTGACCGATTTTAATGTGCAAGGTGTCGTTAGATTCATTTTCAATCCCTGAGTGCCAAAGGTTATATTTTTTTCATCCCCCCATCTCGGAAAGAGTAATTTTGCGCTTCGATATCTGAGTGCAAAAGCCGTTTTTATCCGCTAAAGGATAAATTAAATTGAATTTAGAACATCGTGTGCAATAAGTTTGTGAATTCAAAACATCATTAAACCTATTTACTTCTTTACTTTTTCTTACTACCTAATTTGTAAAAAAATCAGACTCGGAACCTTCTTGGCGTACTTTTATTTAATTTGCTTTGCGCGCGCCATTTTCTTTTCACGACATATTGTTAAAACCTTAGGTTAAAAACAAGAAATTTTAAAACAAGTGAAACCTAAAATGATTGATTCTAGCGACGAAGAAGTTTATTTGACGCCAACAGAATTGACTGAAACTGTTAATAATGCGCAAATGAGCTTTCTCCCTCAACAATCACGCGAGAAGTATTTGAAACAGTACGATATGTTAAACACGTGGCGACTAGCTAAAGGAGCCAAAACTTTCTCTGAAAACATTTTGCTAGCATATTTTATTGAATTATCGGAGACCAATAAATCAAGCACTCTATGGAGTACGTATTCAATGTTAAAAGCAACAATAAAGATAAAAAAGACATACATATCGACACCTATCCTAAATTAGTGGTATTTTTAAAAAGAGCCTCATCTGGTCATCAACCATTATACCTATGTGTTATTTGTTATAATTTAAAGATTATTCTGTAATACTCACCTATCATAATGTAGTAGTTAATACCTAAACTGAAATAAAAGTACCTATCTTGTGATTGTAAATGTTTTTTTTGCATTTAGTCACTTCCTCGCTGAGGTGGGATGAAAAGTTACGTGTTGCACTCGAGTGCAAAGATTTTTCACCTCGTGTTCTTTTGATTCCCTCGCTAACGCTCAGGATTCTAATTTTTTTAATCCTTCGTTTATTTTAGAATCATTCGCTTGCTCGGCCATCAAAATTGAGCACGCGGTTAAAAAGCAACTTTGCACTCTTGTATAACAAATAACTATTGTAATAATAATGGTACATCTCTCACAAAAATGAATAAATGCGTTTTTTCGTAACCTCCAACGTATAGTACGTTGGAGGTTACGAAAAAACGCATTAAAGCACAATAATTATTAGTAAAGAAGTGATTTTACTTGAATTATTCTAAATGTGCGTTTATAATCAAAAGATTAAAAGATAATAAAAAAAAAATAAAAAAAAAAATTAAAAAAAAGAAAAAAAAAAGAGGTTAAGATTAAAATTATGCGTAAAACCGCTGTAAAAACAGCGGTTTTACGCATACTTTCTCACAAAAAAACGTACACTCAACAGCGTATCAAGGGTTACGAAATCGTAAGTTAGACTAAAAAAACTGCTTTTCTGCAGTCGGGTATTTCATTTTTCTTTTAATATACATATATGTTTTTTTTTTTTTTCACGACGGCATTTTGTAGCAGTTCATAGAACACTTAGGCAATATGCCAAATTTCGTTTCTGTAGGGCTGATAATCTGAGCGTAAAATGACTGTAATATATGCACAGTCAAACAGACGAACATGGCGAAATTATAAGGATTCCCTGTATTTACTACGGAACCCTAAAAATTGTACTTCAAGTTACGTAAGTGATAGAATAGTAGTAATACCTGTGGAACTGTTGGATGATGTTTCTGGCGGCAATACCGGCGGAGCTGGGCCGAGCCATCGCCAGGATGTCTTCAGTCACCCTGGGAACAAAACGTTTTGTCTAGATCTAGAGTCTGTTTGGAATGAGAACCATCGTGGCAACTTTTAATAAAGAATCAACGGTATTTCAACGTCAGTCCTCAATAAAAGCAATTTAAAAAAAAAAAACGACTTCAAACTGAAAAGAAAGAAATAACTCGAAGAAAATGAAAACTGGGCGTCTACCTAAGTAGGTACGTACACCAACTTTTTTTTGAAGTCGGTATCAGGCCCTAATCTATCATCGGAAGTTTTGGCGGGAACGTCTTAGTAACATGTTGTTGCTTTGTTTTATTTTCTTAAACTTGTGTTATTTTGAACATTAATGCTATAAAAATGGTGGTGTTTTTTTAATTAAGTGTTCAATAAAGTGCGTGAGTGTGGGCAAGTGAAATAAAGCAGTAAAACGTGTGATTTTACGTTGTCGACAAAACTCCATAGAAGCTTCTAGTAAAGTCGCCACCACTTTACTAAAGCAGGACTCGACTTATAAATTGACTGTGTACGTGACTTAGATTGTAACTAGAACATTGTTTAACAAACTTGTTTTATTCAAGAAACTTGAAAAAAAACCTAATACTTGACACTGGCAAATGCTTTAATGCGGGTCCAATACAAAAAAGAAGAAGAAGAAGAATCTATCATCAACTAAGTCCTATAAAGAGAGTTTTGGCGGGAACGTCTTAGTAACGTGTTGTTGTTTTGTTTTATTTTCCTAAACTTGTGTTATTTTGAACATTAATGCTATAAAAATGGTGGTGTTTTATTTATTAAGTTTTCGATAAAGTGCGTGAGTTTAGGCAAGTAAAATAAAGCAGTAAAACGTGTGATTTTACGTTGTCGGCAAAACTCTATAGAAGTTTCTAGTAAAGTCGCCACCACTTTACTGAAGCAGGACTCGACTTAAATTGACTTGACTGTATACATGACTTAAATTGTGACTAGGACATTTACAACTTGTTTTATTAATTAAAGAAACTTGAAAATATCTTAATACTTGACACTGGCAAATGCTTAAATGCGGGTCCAATACAAAAAAAGAAGAAGAAGTCCTATAAAGACACCGACCTCCAAAAAAAAGTTGGTGTACGTACCTACTTAGGTTTTCAGTTTTGATTTTCTTCGAGTTATTTCTTTCTTTTCAGTTTGAAGTCGTTTATTTTTAATCACTTTTATTTATTCATTTTAATAGTATTTATTATATTGAAGTCAGTTAAAAACGGTCGTCAAAGCTCATCACCGCTCATGTATCGCTACGCACGCACGCTATCAAACAATTGAAATATAAGGTGTAGACTATTCTGCAGTTGCCATGAACGAAGTGAGTGTTCAAAGCACATGTTTTGAAAACTACTGAACCGATTTTGATAAAACTTACAGTGACTCCTAAGTTGAAAGATAATTATTCAATTACTCAAATACGACTTTTTTTTTTATCAGCCCTGTTTGTACAAACTGTCCCATTGCTGGGAACGGGCCATCTTCTCATTGTGAGAAGGGTTAGGCCATAGTCTGCCACGCTGGCCAAGTGCGGGTTGGCAGACTTCACACATCTTCAAGATCATTGAGAACTCTCAGACATGTAGGTTTCCTCACGATGTTTTCCTTCACCGTTTGAAGTTGGCGGCAATCAACAATACGCACATAACTTCGAAAAGACAGAGGTGCGTGCCGTGGGATTCGAACCCAGGACCTGCGGATCGCAAGTCAGACGGTCTCACCACTAGGCTGCCGGAAACTACTTTTATTTACAATTATTGAAATACGACTTCTAGTTTCTGCGTAATGCGTGGACAAACATACAAACATACATATACTTATGAAATTTGGCACACATGTTTAGAAGCTGGTATAGACTAACATATACAAAAATTGTGCAATTCTGACAATATTACAAACACAGGTCGATTGATAACCTCCTATTTTTTGGAAGTCGGTTAAAAACGTCCGAGCTCAATGAAGTCTAATTTAGACCCCGTACACGATTAAAATAATTTCTATTTTCAAAATAATTTGAAGCGGCAAAATAGACGTCTCTAGAGTTCTCAATCTAAATTAGGCTTTAGCGCGGCGACATAGTCTTTATATCAAAATCTTTAAGTTCGTCATTTAGTCTAGTAAAAATAAGATTTGTGACAACAAAAAAGATAACTAAGTATATTGTTATTTAAATGAATGTGGGTACTGGTGTTTGAAATACATTTGACACAATTTCATAATGATATTATAGAAGTAAATTTTGTTACCTTTACACGCTCAAACGGCTGAACCGATCGTTATGAAAATTAGTAAAAAATAGATAGCTTTGGACCTGGAGACGGACATAAGCTACTTATCATCATCATAATCAGCACCGTTTTTCATAACTACGCGAGTGAAACCGCGGAACGCAGCTAGTCTATAAATCGGGGATTATTATTGATCTATGATTTTTAGTTATTTTCCTGTCATAATTTCAAGGAAACCCCCCAGTTGCAAATACTGTGATCTGCTCATCAAGATTTTATTTAGCGTTTATGAGTAACACTGTAGATGTAAGTAACACCTATTCTTGCCAACCGTAAAAGTTAAAAAAGAGATTTAGTAAATTTATAGTACTTATCTAATAATATAGTTAAACAAACTGAAGCAACCGACTTCTTATGAATGCCATTGTCAGAACTGGACCAAATTGAAATGATACCACACGGGAAGCACCAGCTTTCAAATAAAAAAAAAACATCAAAATCGGTTCACCCAGTCGAAAGTTATGAGGTAACAAACATAAAAAAAATACAGTCGAATTGAGAACCTCCTCCTTTTTTTAAGTCGGTTGAAATATTGCATTACTTTTCCTTCAGCCTACAATCCGGAATTCATAAAATATTTACGCCACAGTAACCAAGAATATGGACATATTTTTGCATAAATTATATTTATTTTATTATTCGTTTGCATGCGAAAACTTATTAGCACTTTAATAACATATTTGAATAATTATAAGTAGTTATGTTGAAGGGGCCGTATATTAATCACGCGAGGTCTAAAGGAATGGGATTATTTGAAATATATAAATACTAGCTGCGCCCCGCGGTGTCACCCGCGTGGTGATCAATTATGTCGATAGTGTTTAATGTACCCACAGGGAATGTCAAATTTTTCGGGATAAAATGTATGCCAGATCCTTCTACATAGTATAAGTAATAATCCTGTCAAATTTCGTCCAAATCCGTCCAGTAGTTTCAGCGTCCATCGGACACACCGTACAGACAGGCAGACAGACAAAAATCTTGGAAATTGTTGTTTTGGCTTCTGTATCGAGAGTAATGCATCTTCCAATCAAAATTTTTCAAAAATATTTAATGTACAGAATTCGAACCGTTACAGTCTTATTATATGTATAGATATAGATATAGATAGATAAATAAATACAGCCATACAAATATTGCTGCAAATTGTCATACAGCGCCATCTAGCCCTGAACTAACCAAAGCTTGCACTATGGGAACCTGATACTTAAATAAATAAATATTTGTGGACATTTCACACAACACCATCTAGCCCAAACTAAGCAAAGCTTGTACTATGGAACTAGATGGCTGATAGAATACATATATACATTTTTTTTTGTAAATATATACATATGATACATAGAAACACCCAGACACAGAACAAACATGCATGCTCATCACACAAATGTTTGCCCTGGGTGGGGATCGAACCCACGACCTTTCAGTTCAGCAGGTAGACGTAAACACACTACCAACTGAGCCACAAGGCCAGTCAAATTCAATCAATCAACTTAATAATATATTTATAATTATACAGGGTTACCAGTAATCAATTAGCGTCCTCTTGTAAAGCCACCCGGCTTCACTACATTTAAACAAACAACTTATGTTCGAGGTCTTTTGGAAATTCACGATAAAAATATTTTGCTCCTTACAAATTGCCAGGGGTCAATAAACTCTTTGTAAAGAACAGCTGTTTTTTAGGGTTGCGTACCTAAAGAGTAAAACGGGACCCTATTACTAAGACTACGCTGTCTGTTTGTCTGCCCGTCTGTCTGTCAGGCTGTATCTCATAAACCGTGATAGTTAGACAGTTGATATTTTCACAGATGATGTATTTCTGTTGCCGCTATAACAATAAACTAAATATTTAAGGGGGCTGCCATACAACAAACGTGATTTTTTTGCCGTTTTTATAGATAATGATACGGAACCCTTCGTGCGCGAGTCCGACGCGCACTTGGCCGGTTTTTTGTTATGTTAATTTTTAAATTCACAGGACAAAAGTGATTTATTTAAATGTACAGAAAACAACCTTAAGAGGATGCAAACTAATTACTAGTAAGTCTAGAAACAACCGCACGAAGAACAAAAATATAAAACTCGTCACACATATGCTTGTCCTAGGCGGGTGTCGAACCCACAACAGCTTCGAAGCAAACCTGAGTGTATAAACAGGGATGATAAAAAAATAAAATAAAAAAAGACTACATACATATCATGGTAACTTACTCAATTTGACGTGTCCCAAAAGGCTACTTACACACATTATAGTTTTTACATGTAATGTCGTAATAATATTCACAGTATTGACTGGCCTTGTGGCTCAGTTGGTAGTGTGTTTACGTCTACCTGCTGAACTGAAAGGTCGTGGGTTCAATCCCCACCCAGAGTAAACATTTGTTTGATGAGCATGGATGTTTGTTCTGTGTCTGGGTGTTTCTATGTATCATATGTATATGTTACTGTAAAAGCCCGAACATTGGTAAATCTTAGGGTTTACCAACACGACTCGGTAAATGTAAGAATATGTAAAAAAGAAACGATTTTATCGGGCTCTTACCATTAGATTTTAGTACATGCTAGGTTTTACCAGTGACGGTTGGTAAATGTTGGTTTTGGAAATAAAACAATGCATAATAGACCAGTTTAGACTAGGCCAAACTAGTTGATCATGGTATAGGTATAGGCAACATTTTCTTCAGAGATTAGGTTATGGTTTTTTTTTTGTATTAAAAAAAAAAAAAAAACATAACCTAATCTCTGAAGAAATTATTGCTTATACCTAAGACTGCGTTGCACCAAGCTACATCGTTCAATCAAACAAATGTTATTATATATGTAACTGTAAAAGCCGAATACAGTAACATATGCATTGTTTTATTTCCAAAACTAACATTTACCAACCGTCACTGGTAAAACCTAAGATTTACCAATATTCGGGCTTTTACAGTAACATATATATTTACAAAAAAAAAGTTCAGCCATCTAGTTCCATAGTACAAGCTTTGCTTAGTTTGGGCTAGATGGTGTTGTGTGAAATGTCCACAAATATTTATTTTATTTATTTATTTAGTTAAAATAAGAACAGACGCAATTAATGAGTTATGAGTTCATATTTATATATCTTGAAAAAATTCAATATAAATTTTGTTACAAAAAAATTTATGTTCGTAAGGACTACTATTCTCAGTACTTCTAATAAATAGATACATGTCTCTCTTACGTTCACGCTAAATCCCGGATATGTAATTTATATACAAGGCCCGGACAAGTTTGATTGAGAATTCTGGACAAAGTAATGAGGAAATAAGTGTTATTATAAAAATTAGCATTGGCACTTGTAACTTAATTAAAGTTGGAAAGAGTTTCTTAGTCACGCGATGACATTTTTATTTTCTTATATCGTAGGCAGTTTTACGTTACCTTATGTTAGTTACTTCAATGTTGAACGGAAAAGTTATAAAATGCGTCAACACCGTGCCGTAGAGAAATTGTTATGCTTATTGCTCAATTTTAGGGTTCCGTACCCCAAAAGGAAAAATATGGATAGGGTCACTTTGTTGTCCGTCTGTCTGTCTGTTAAGACATTCTATCTCGGGGACTCGTGAAGGTATTGAGTTGAAATTAAAACCATATACGTAGATTCACAATCTCTTGCTGCAGAGAGAAAAATTAAACATCTCGGTTATATAGTAAAAAAAGTTACAGTTACATTCGCAAAGGAATCAAAACGTATAGGGTACTTATTTTCCGTTGACCTAGAACTATGAAATTTGGCAAGAAGCATTGTTTTTTTAGTACAAAGGGATAATCCAAACTGTAAATTTTTAATTTTATCACAAAAAAATATGGTCTTTATTTATGCAAGGAATGAGGGTCCAAATTTTAAAGTGAGTTAACCGTATCAGTATTATATGAAAGAACTTGATTAGCACAAGCTAAAACTGGTTTTTAATTAATTTTACGATGTGTAATTTTCTGATAATGACCAAAAGATTATGTAAAAAAAAACCTTTTATCAATGACTAGAGGTACGCCCGGTAGTTATTTTATTTAGTTTTACTACCAACCATTTCTAACAAATATTATCAAAATCGATCAATGAATGGCATCATATCGAACTTCCTCTTTCTTGGGGGGGAAATACTTCTTTAATAAAAAATCACCGACGACAAAAATCGATTAAATTGTAAAATCTGTCAACCAAATTTCATAAAGATTGGTTGAAAAATACAACCAGTACGCGAGTACCAACAAACCAATTTGGACAGAAGAAAAACAATGCTGGAAGTATATTTTTTTAATTCTTTTGATGGCATTGTGTCATTCTTTAGGGTTTCGTGCCCAAAGGATAAAAACGGCACCCTATTACTAAGACTCCGCTGTCTCTCCGTCCGTCTGTCACCAGGCTGTATCTCATGAACCGTGATAGTTAGATAGTTTAAATTTTCACAGATGATGTATTTCAACACATACTAAAAAAACAGAATAAAATAAATATTTAAGGGGGGCTCCCATACAACAAACGTGATTTATTTGCTCGATATTGATAACGGCAATTACAGTAGACCCTTGAAATATTCACAGAAAATCGAGTTATATCATTCACTTTTTTTTTTTAAATTAAATTAATATTTAAATTCTCATACAACAAACGTGATTTTTTGCCGTTTTTATAGATAATGGCACGGAACCCATCGTGCGCGAGTCCGACTCGCACTTGGCCGGTTTTTTTGTCACCTTCGATCACTTCGCTCACTCGGTCAAAAATTAATATTAGTTTTAGGTAGTTTTTCTTATACGTACGATGAATGAAACTAAGACAAAAAAGCCATTTGCGTCCTCGGTTAGAACGTGTGTTCTAGTATCTCGCACCATCTAGCGATCATCTATAAACTATTTGAACACAAAGTTTAATTGTTACACATATTAATGTGTATCGAGGTCTACTGCTCGCAGAGTCACTAGTAATTTCCTAGCGGCATTAATCTTGGTTTAAAAATGGCATTTAATCATTACACGATCCAATAAAATCACGATTTTATTGCGTGTTTCAGTAATAAAATAGCTACCTCGGCGCAGTACACATCGCCCTGTAAAATTCACCCTGTATATAATTCATCCTGTACTCGATGTCGTGCATCGCCGAGGGGTGGGTTAATTTATTAATGGGTCTACTTCGTTAGTCGTGTCGGGGGTTTACATACTTTCATTATGGCATCAAGGCTACATTTTTATGATTTTAGTGGAAGTTTGCGTGAGTCCTGTGTTTTTAGGGTTCCATAATAAACAAGGAACCCTTACAGTTTCGTCATGTCCTCCAGTCTGTCTGTCCGCGGTTTTGCTCAAAGATTATTAATACTAGAAAGCTGTAAATTGTCATTAAAATAATATATATTAAAAAAAAAAAAAACTTATTTTTTTTGGGGGTGGGGATGATGTTTTTTGTCATTTATTCCATCGTGGGTGGTATATGTGGATATTTTTTTTTGAATCAAGAGCGATAGAACCGGGGAGGGGGCCTCCCCCGCTTTACCAGCTAAACGGTTGACTTTGGAGATATGAAAAAATCATGCATGTAACATACCTACATACATGATGAAATTAAAAGGAGAATTATCATATATACAGTTAAAAATACTTTTAAAGGTCACCAGTAATAGTCGATAAACATAAAAAAATATACTTAGAGCAAATTTGTGCAAATTTCATTTAATCATACGTATTACCTAACTTATGTTGTTAACTCGTATTTTCGTATTTTAATAGTAGATATCAAATAGATGAGACCCTGTTTCAAGTCACATGCATTATGATGTGTAACTACGGAACACTACTTTGCGCGTGCACGACACGTACTTGGACGTTTATTTTTTTACTGAAGGTGTGCTCAAAGCGCTCAGCTATCTCTGTCGTGCACTACAACATCTGTAAATTATGAAATTCCTGAGAGTATTAGAAAAGTGAAAGATAGTTTTTTTTATTTAAAATTTTTTGAAAAAAGTTTGCGCTTGTCCGCTTACTCGCCTGATTTTAAGCGACGTTTTAACGGTCTACAATGGAGTGCGCTTATCTAGAAGCAACCAATTCAATCGCGATTTAAAAACAACCGGATTAAATACTATTGAAAAAACCCAATTTTCCTTGTGTAACCTCAAAATCTCCATTAAAATTAACACGGGTAGATTTGATGGAGTTTTCATGTTATGTCCATAATTATACCTACTAACTCTAAGGTTTGTCGAGTCATCAATAATATCTGTAATAACTATTTAGATATAAACATTTACTATTATAGTTTAAATAAATCCGGCTAAGTATGAGTTTCACTCGCACACTGAGGCTTCCGTACTCCCATGCAACATATGAACACAGAATATATGACTAATATTTGTAATTTCACATATTTTCTATACAGTAGAAAGATATCACGGTGTAAAACGGTAGGCACATCTAAATAAAATATTGATAAAAGCGCCATCTAGCTGAATTCGATAAAACAAAATGACTGCGCGGCGTGCGCCAGTACGACAGGGTGCGGAAAGTAAACATATTGACGAAGACGCCAGTGTGACAAGTGACGCCATCTAGCGTCACTCGTTTATGTCTTACGACAACGTGAACTAATTCGTTTCATTTTCAAAATGACACAAAACTGATAATCTCTAGTTTTTGTTATTTAATTATTATGTGTTGATCTCCATCAAAGGTCAAACATTACTGTTCGAAATATACAGCCGGTTAAGTGAAGGGCAGATAGACATAGACACCGTAGGCCTCACGAATAGGCTTCCGCACCCTTAGTACGGAAACCTAAAAACTGAAACAACTGACTTCAAAATACGCAGCGCTGCGTTGCTGCGGGAACTCATACGGGTAGCGTCCTCCCCCACAGAACAGCGCACATTACCTGTCTAATATAAATTACTCTCTGTACATTATAATGCGGAGGGTGGACTAGTCCTCGCGTATTCCAGCGTACTGATGTAGTCTTTTCGTTGCTTTATTTACGTAAGTAGTCTGGTGATACAACTCACCAATCAGAATACAGTCCTTGTATTGCAGCGCTGCGTTGCTGCGGCAGCTCATATGGACAGCGTCCTCCCCCACAGAACAGCGCACATTGCAACGCGGAGGGAGTACTGGTCCTCATGCACTCCCCCAGGGTACTGTACAGGGCAGAAGGGGGGCGGTTGATGCGGCGCCGGGACTCACGACTCCTGGAATATGTACCATCGTTTATAGTTAACTAGCGTGCCGTGTGGTTTCACCCGCGCTGTGATCAAAAACGGTGATGATGAAGTATAATTGGTACCTCTCACTTTCATAATAACTGTAAATATGTATCTCGCTCATTTATTTTTGAGAGAAATTCGCTGACCTTACCTGTCTAAGAAATGAAACCTTCGAAAATTTTCAAAATTGATACTGGACTTTCGCCTTTGCTTATTGAAAAGCACTTTAGACATTTTCGTTCTTTACACCCGGTTAAAGTGAGCTTTGAAGTTAACATTCAATGCTAAATTTGTCTCAAATTAGGTCATATTCTGATTAATGCACATATTTTTTACGTTTTCCATATTATACGTAATAATGTAGGCAAATCTACTAAAAAAAAAAAACACTTTCATGAATACTTCATTATTGTGTAAATGTAGGGAAATATATTTTCTTATTTATATTAAAACTATAATTGTGATTTGCCTACATTATTCATAAATTATTATAACGCTAGTTAAAAACAATTTTGAAACTAAAGACATTTTGTTTGGGAAAACATTTATCGATAAAAACAGTTTCATAAAATGACCGACTTCCGTGTTACCTTTACGAATAGTCTATCTACACTGGGCCATGAAAATAATAAGTCAACCCTTCTGGAAAAAAGAACAGTTCTTTCACATTAACGACTAAGCCACGCTTAAAATAATTTTAGATTATCGCAAATATTATGATCACTTATAAATAGGTCATCCAATTTGAGCTAGCTACAAGGTCAAAAAACTGTTTGAAATTTGAATTTCCCGCTGCATGTCTGTTTTTCCGGTGCTGCGATGCATTTATACGCGGCTGAGTTGCCAAAGTGCTCTAAATTCTGATACTGATTAATTTCATTATGTTAATAGGTTTATAGAAAAGTAGGACGACGATGGGTTTTCATTTTATTACTATACTGGACAGGAGAGAATGTCAGGTTCAAGATTGAACCCTCTAACGCTGACTTTTCTCAACTCAAGACTTCGAGTAGATCTTTGTGTAACAATTTAGAATCAGTTTTCATCTTAGGACGCTTTTAACCACTCACACCTTGCTTGAGCAATTATGCCAAATGAGATTGCTGCAGGCTTATAAAAGTGGTGTTTCTGTTTCTACAAACGCTTACGCTCTAAAATGCTAAGAAACTGTGACGTGCCATCCCGTGATATTTCGTTAGCTAATGTCAATCACATTTTAATTTTTATTTTACTGGCGTTTACGAAATTACAATGGCACTTGTCTAAACCCCCCTGAACTGTCTACGATTTTGCTCAATCGCTTTTAAAATGTAGGGCTTATCAGGAGTGTGAGTGTGTGTGAGTGAGTGCACTCGCTCGCTCGCTCACTTTGCGATACAGTCGCGCGATTGAAAACCGCGCGGTTGTATCACTGGCAACGGTCGCAATGTGAAAGTGCTTTTACTATATTACTCACACAGGGGTATGGAAGTGCGTATGTAGGTATGAAGTATACTTACATATGCTTAGGCATGTTTATGAATAATAACAAACAAAGGTCTGGTCTGTGGTGATAAGTGTGATAAGCTTAGTACCGTTAGCGTATAAATGTATATATATTGAAATATATTTTTTTTTAGTTTTTTTTCCGGTTGCCTAAAAACGATGACATAAAACGGTGCTTGAATCGATTTTTAGGTTGTACCAAATTTTATTTATATACCCATGATTTTTTGTTTAATGATTGTTATTTTTTTTATAATTAGGTAGGAACGATCAAATGTAGGTATACATTGCGCGAGCGAGATGGATGAATCCTAATTAGTCCTTCCTAAGTTCCTAACTAATTTTACATAATTTTATTACAGGTTAAAAACTGAAACCACCAATTTCAAAATACGCAATTCCGTTTTCTTGGTTTACAGTTATTTTGTTTTGAAAACTTATCAGTACTATACTGAACCCATTTTCATTTTCATAAAAAATCTATATAAAATACCAAATTTGAAATAGCCTTTAAAAATCCAAATCGATTTATAAATTACGCAAATTTATATAATAAACATTTAAAAATTACAACCGAATCGACATCCTCCTCCTTTTTTGAAGTAGGTTGAAAAACAAAAGTAACTCTTGTTACTTTTTCACGACCAAACGGCCGAACCTATTGTTATGAAATTTTGGTACATTTATCATCACTACGCGGGTGAAACCGCGTGTTGAGAAACGAATGGCGATGATGATGATAAAAACTTTTTATATATATTATAGTATTTATTTATCAAGCATTTATTTATATATATCTTAGTATTTTCATATTTCACTTCTCTAAGTACATTTTTTAAGTAGAACGACTATTACCTGTTAACTTGTAAAGCCTACTTAGCCGTGACAGTTTTTCTTTTAATTTCATCATAAAAATACCTCCGTCTTTGCTTATTGAAAAGCACTTTAGACATTTTCGTTCTTTACACCCGGTTAAAATTGGCTTTGAAGTTAACATTCGATGCTAAATTTGTCTCAAATTAGGTCAAATTCTGACTTGCATATATTTTTAACGTTTTCCATATTATACGTAATTATGTATGCAAATCTACTAAAAAAAAATCACTTCCACGAATACCTCATTGAATTATTGTGTACATGTAGGGAAATATATTTTCTTAATTACACTAAAACTATAATTGTAAAAAATATATGCTACTAGGACGATTTTTTTCATATCTCCAAAGTCAACCGAGCACTTTTGACTCTAACAAAAAAATATTACTTCAAAGCTTTATAGTACTAACAGTCTTTACTAAACTTTACTTAAGTCAATAGTTGTGGTTATCGAAATACAATATTTTTTATTTTTCAGTCTTTGAGCAAAGCCGCGGACACACAGACAAACGGACTGACATGGCGAAATAATAAGCCCCTCCCAATACCCTAATACTTAGCCATATTAAGTTGTTTATACAAATTATACTAGATGGCGCTGATAGTCCATAAAACACGCAAACAACTGTCACACAACTGTACAGACGATACTTAGAACAGTTTACGGGATAAAACCTTGTGAAGGAATTTATCGACGAACGTTAATTCCCAAACGTTCATTGTTTATATGATTAGAAAATTTCGCGTGCACAAACGTTTACTTTTATTTATTAGGGTTCCGTAAGCAATATAGGGATCCTTACTATGAAGAAAACTCCTTGTCTGAACTTTATGACGCTTTATTATTACTTATAACACTGCACTTATTTCACTGCACTGAGCGGTCTGACGCTAAGACCGCCTTTTTACTACCGAGTTACGCGGCGACTACTTTTTCGAAGGGCCGCTCGCGCTCGTCCGCCCGCGATATATCCCCTCCCCGGAATTACAACATCACGCCATCATCCGGGGTAGCGTTCATTCTGTTCGATCACCGTTCTCCAGAGTATATAAATTAAGAAAATAGCAGTGCTGCCACTCCGCAACACTGAAAACACCGCACACCACATACAACAAATATTCAAATCATGACACTCGGCCATCCGCTTTTGTGCAACGTCCCGATGCACAACAACTCTCTAAAAGCAAGTCTGATTAATCATATCGAACCCTTTGGACTCCTTAAAGATTTGCTGCAAAATAAAATAGTTAAACAGTAATTATTATGCTAATTTTATAAAACTACTTATGGCACACTAAACTTTGTAGTATACGTTGTCGTAACTAGTTATTATTGTAGATACAAGTAATCATGACACTCGGATTCGTTTTTAAATATGACAATTATTTTATGTTTATTCTAGCTGGTCTGGGAACCGGAGGCTTCCTATTCGTGTGTAAATGTACACTATGCAGATAAATCATTGTTGTACAAATATGTTATACGGATCGAGTATATATTCTGGTATTTCCAGAGGTTTGGTATATAATTAAAAAAGTACATAAAAACTTATTCAATTCGCATTATTAATTTACTGTCGGTTACTCAATTACTTCCTCCTCTGGCTTAGTGATTGCGAACGGCAGCATCATTATATAAATGTCCCAATGTTGTTGTGGCCACTGAAGTATCATTCAAACCTTGTAGACTTGGACTTGTAGACTTTTTTTTATGAAAAACTCTATAAATACTCCTTTTTGTTCTTCGTCCAAACATTAAAATGACCAACGACAAAGCTTGAATAAAATGAAAGCAAATTTCGTCCAAAAATAATTACACATAAATTCAAATATTTAGATCCAACTCAAACCAGCTCCAGTAATAATTTGGTGACACGAGTACGTTAATTTTGTAAGTGCTCTCATAGGAATCAACATTTTAAACTGTATTTCTGTCATTGTCCTGCCATTACCAAATAGCATTTTAAAATTGTGTAACGTATACTCCCCAAATCCGAGTAATAGAGAGAATAAGAGAACGGAAATAATTTTCCAAACCCCTTTTTTTTCTTAGCAAGTCGCTACAACCGCATTAATTTCTGTCAAGCTTGTGGATGATCGGCAAAGCACATGAGCAAAATTTTGTCAGTTTAGAATGTCAGAAGTATTATTATTTTCTAATCACTAAATTTCATTATCATAGGGTCAAATTAGTCACGATAAACTACAGGTAGCTGATCCATTGTCAGTCCTTCACCAACCGTTATTTGACTGGTGTATACCTGTTGCTGTTTACCATTAAATTGATGTACTATCAAGTTGAATCACTTCACATCACAGATGCCCTGAGTTGACATCTGTCGGATTTTAATCTGTTGTTTGCCAAATTCTTCTTCTTAATCGTACACTCTAGTCAGAGTGGTCGTGGTTGCAATGGCGGTGGCTCCTCGCCGTGTCACCGTCACTCTCCAGGCCAGCTGCTCTTCTCGCGATGCTTCTCCATTTCTGCCGGTCGGTTGCATTGCGAGTACACTCTACTTCGGTGGACTGCGTAGCTTTTCTAATGAGGTCGGTCCAACGTGTTGGTGATCGTCCAGGACTTCGCTTGCCTTCTACACGGCCATGCATATGCTGCGATAGGCTCTCCGTCGAGTGCTCTTTTCTTGAGATCTGCGCAAAGAACTTCAGTATTTGCAATTGCCCAGTCGACGATAATCTATCTCGTATATGAATCTCTTTGAGGATAGAGTTGTTGGTTGTTTGTCAAATACGTCATCACTATTTTGATGACACGTTAGCTAGAAAAAATACTGTACACATTACATACTAACAGTACTCAAACCGAGAATGTGGACATATTTATTTTCCCATCCAATATTTATAGTACTGATGTAACAGTAGAGCAGAAATTACTTGACTAGGTTTTAATAAACTTAATTGTAGGTAAAGACTGAGAATGTTTATACACAGAAGCATACTTAATTCCTTTTAGTGCACACCTGAACTAATACTAAAGCATCAAAAGAGAAGAAGCAGGTAATCACTTCCATAAATAAAATTAGTCTCAATATTTGTCTTACTAATTTCTGTTGTTTTTTTTTTTTTAAAGGTCTATATGATGTCGACTAGTCATATCATAACTGCTCTTGCACTGAGTACAAGCCAGTGGTGATTTTGATAGTTGCCGTTTTATTTCAACTAACAATCATATTTCGGAAACGTTACCAGTCCTATCAAATATTGCTTATTTTTAATGAAGATATTTTTTTTATTTATCGATTAATTTTCGTATGCTGGATCCAATACTGTTATATGCTTACCAAAATTATACTAGATTTATCAAAATGTTCATATGCACGAACGATATTTAACGATATTGATCTAGAACCTAGAAATACTTGAACGCTTTGACAGCAAAAATAGAGGGCCAAATGTTATTACTATCATAAGACCACATGTTTGTATACCTATTTTGCAAGAAATAAATTAATTATGAATATTCGGTTTTTATATTTGACTAATTTTTGAACTCATAAACTGTACTTTTATAATAAAACCGCCACCGGTGCAATCTATTTTTGAGGCTACTTTGTTTGAAATATGAAACTGATCAATCAGTTCTCTCTTTGAATTATCTTTAGTTCGTGATAAGAAACTTCGGTCATCGCTTAAATTCAAAGTCAAATTATTTCTTGGGGTTGTAACAAAAGTGTTATATTAGAAAAGCCCTTTTCAAATTAGTATTTTTTGTTATGTTTGTACTCCAAGCTTTTTCTGTTATAAAATACGATTTAACGTAGTTTTTATTAATTTAGATATAATATATTCTATTTATTTATGTCATTTTTATATCCAATAACATAATAAATAATAAAAGGATGTCGTCAAACTTATGTCAATATTCATAATAATGTTCAAAAGGCCAAAATAGAATAATAAAAAATATGCTAATCCACTTATGGAAGAAAGTAGAAAATATGATCCGCTGTTCCATTAGAACGAGAATTCAGCAAGATCTATTCTCATCAACTCATTCAAGGCATAAAATGGGTTTCTCTCAAAGAAACGTTTACTACGTACGTTTACTTTCGACTAATAGTTTTGTAATATTATCGAGTGGTTCATTTAACATACAGATTTGTTAATATATATTTTACGATAATTGTCAACGTTCATCACTGCTTACGTCACTGTCCAGCGGACAATTCAACAAAGTGTAGACACTGCTCTGCAGTTGCGAAAAATAACGTGGGTGTTCAAAACATGACATCTAATTACGTTGGCACATACAGATCGCTGACATCTATATATTTTTATAATAATCCTTAACCGAATAGTATTTTTCGGAAAATGTCTTAGGCTTACTCATTTATCAATTCATGAATCTTATTGATGGAGTAATTTCCATTCTCTCTATAATCTAATAATAATAACCATAATAATTGAGAATCTAATAATTGCAAACAGATTACTCATAAATTTATTCGCTCTAACGCACTATACGCGTTTTATCAAAAGTAAGTGACTTAGTCGATTCTAATTAGTACGTTTCGGAAATTTCAAGCATAATGGCATTTGTCAAAACTCCTCGACACTTCGAGTTGCTATGCTCGTCAAGGTTACTTGCTGCGTGTCCGATCGGTTGATCTCTCATATATGATTTAAATTTTCTCTATGAAACTCGAAACTACATCAAAACTGGAATTATAACGTTATATCATCATTAAAAGTCAGGTGCTCAGGTTCTGGGAAAGTCCGATCAATGATTCTGCTATTCAACGCTTAACATAATCACATTAAAATGATCATTAATCGACTGGATTAATCAAATCCACTAAAATACAAGATTTGTGCACACTCTTGCACACCATATACATATTATACAAAATTTAGTTAATCAAGTTATTTTGGATTACATACAGTTTGGAGCTTCTACTTTCCTTTGAATAGGCTTGACCTGCTGCAGTTTAAAACGTTCATGGCTGGAAGCTAAGTGTTCCGTGACCGGTTAAAATTATCATCCTGAAACCAAACCTTCATGGTTACAGCTAAAACATCATTGAATAATTGAACTTCAATCTTACAGCTCACTTACATGGTTGCAGCGAGAACATCATCAAATCTTCAAACTTCAAACATCATCAAAACTTCAAACTTCAAATATCGTCAAATCTTCACACTTCAAACATCGTCAAATCTTCAAACTTTCCTTACGGCACACCTACATGGCCATACTTCTTTAGAATATTACCCTGCAGCTCACCTACACGGTTGCAGCGATAACATCATCAAATCTACGAACTTCAACTTTACGGCACACATACATGGCACTCTTTGGAACATTTTCCCTGCAGTTCACCTACATGACTGCAGCTAACAAACTCGTAAACACTAAAAATCCTTGAATTTCAAACTTGCAGTAACACTAAGTGTAGTTGTTAACACTAAGAAATGCACTTTAATTTTCAGCACTGTCGATACTCTGATATCTTAGCGCGGCTTTAAATTCCGCCTCCATGATTACAAGGCGTCAACGGATAAATATTCGCGACAAGTTACCGGTACACAATGGTACTATTTCTGAGGTTATTACATTACATGCCTTCGAAATTCAATTAAGATTTTAAGTCAATCGAACTATGTTATCTCTGTATAATTCAACTTCATAAACAGACTTCTGTATTAAATATTTACGCAGTGATACTCTGGTAAATCCATCAATATTGTAGCTCTACTCATATAAAATTTCGTTTGACACACTTATGTGGTTCAAGATCTTACAATAGTTACGTCACAAAGTAGTTATAGTGTTGCAGGTGGAGATACAATACCAAAATTTCGCTTCATGGTATAGCATACTTACACGACTAAAGACAGTGCTACTAGTTGTAATAGACTAGTTGTCGTACTAGAATATTTTACTTGCGGTACTTTATTAACCTTACAGAAAAACGAACACAGTACAACTCGCCCTAAATGGCCGTAACCGTAAATACAGGATTCCACCAGTGTGCGGCTCTGTACCGCACAGAGTGCAGCATAAATGTATTTCTTGGTGAACTCTTACGGGCAGCACCAGCAAACTGTGCGCGCACTCTATTGGACAAACCGTGAACTTTTGTCGCGCACTCCTTGGTCTCGCGGTGTACCCGCGACGACGCACTCGCACACATGTTTACACACTAAACTGAAAGTAAAGCACATTTCCGAGGTATAAATGTTCGTGTACAAATGTACCGTACAGCACGCATACTAAAGTTACGCACAACTGAGGTGGTGGACACAGGCAATCTACTATTGTGATCAAGTTCGCGCACTGCAAAAGGTCTGCACCAAATTTTTATCAACAAGTGTTCTGAATCTGAACACAATTTTAGTGGAGCCCAACCTTAACAGCTAGATAATAAGCTGTTAAGTTTACCATAATATTTTATTTGCATTACTGTTAGCAATATTCTAGAAAAACTACATTTAGAAGCTCGCTTAATTGGCTGTATTGATGTAGCCCAGTTACCGAATTAAAATATTTTATTCGCAGCACTTTACTAGTCTTCTAGAAAAATAACACACTGCTGATCGCTGACACGGCCACAGACCGATATGCCATAGCCATTGTACTATTAAAAACACTACTCTCACCATCACACCAAAAAAATATTACCTCGCTATGGTTCCTCTGAATGGCTGCAGCATAATCAAATACAAAAAGTAAAAATGGTTCTCAAACAAGAAAAACATATTTTCGTATACTTGTCTCTCGGGATGTTAACGAAATAATTTACTAATGACTTACTTACAACAGACTTCATTTCGTTTAAATTACGATAAAATTATCGGGGAGTAGCCCCAACCACACTATCAAAATTTCATTAGGTTATAATAAAATCGTCGGATTATAATCTTTAATCGCTGTGCTACAATAAAATAATCTGGGAGTAACCCAGATCACATCTCATTGCAGTATCTTAACAGATTCTGTCTACCCGTATTAAGAATATCCCGTTATAATTATTTTAACAACCTGTTTCAACACTTTTAAGAACCATTTTCTCCAATTCGATATGCGTGACAAATTTTTAACATCAATATTCAATAATCGGAGGGTAAAATATAATCTCGTAGGTGACTCACGATTTTACCGGGCTCGGCTCGCAGGTTGAATCCCACTTCTGATATATGAAGAAAACTCCTTGTCTGAACTTTATGACGCTTTATTATTACTTATAACACTGCACTTATTTCACTGCACTGAGCGGTCTGACGCTAAGACCGCCTTTTTACTACCGAGTTACGCGGCGACTACTTTTTCGAAGGGCCGCTCGCGCTCGTCCGCCCGCGATATATCCCCTCCCCGGAATTACAACATCACGCCATCATCCGGGGTAGCGTTCATTCTGTTCGATCACCGTTCTCCAGAGTATATAAATTAAGAAAATAGCAGTGCTGCCACTCCGCAACACTGAAAACACCGCACACCACATACAACAAATATTCAAATCATGACATTACAGTTTCGCTATTTCCGTCTGTCTGCCCGTCGCGGCTTTGATCAGACTTTTAGTATTAGAAAGCAGTAATCTGGTATGTGTATACATATTAATCACGTCGATAAAGTGGTAAAATAAATATTCTGAGAGAGTTAAATGGCTGCACATTAAATAAAGGTGATATTTTTTCTCGTCCGCCTCATGTGTGGGGCTGTGGCATCTTTGAATATGTAGCATCTAGTAACGGAAAAAAACGATTACGGTTAATAAGTTGTACAAATTAACGAGTAGAGTAAGTGCGCCAATTATGGACTGGTTCTGTAATATGGACTACCGGTGTTTCTTAAAGAACATCCTTCGTACCGAGCCGTCGGTCAGCACACGGTAAGCTTTACCCTCCCGCGGCCCCTTAGTCGATTGCAAGCCAACAGGGTGCGCGAATGTGTTCAAGGGAGCCATTTTTCGTTTTTGTCAACGCGTGATATAATTTCTTAGCTAATTTCTTAAGTTCATAATTTCAACAAATAATACTCTTTGTGAAAGTGTATTAAACCAGGGGAAAGGTGAGTTATTTTGCAATTATTCATATTAAGTTACAATATCTAATAGTTTTTATGATTTTTTGAACAACAATATTAACCTATAAATGTATGTGTATTATAATATGGACCACCGGCATGTTTTGAATATAGACTAGTGGTCCATATTACAAACAATCACTAATATTTAGTTTTATTGTTTTAGGATGGCATCTAAAACCAAAGAAAAGACCAGACAAACATGGGATTCCAGAGGTAGAAGAACCTTTTGATGATCCAGCGCGCGATTTAATGACACCATTCAATGATGATTCCGATAACTGCTTGCCTGAGCCAAGAGCTGTTGTAACTCCGAGATCTCAATCTGTGAATGAACCCCCATCACCCCAGAGCGTTGATGGACATCACCAAGCTAACCCGCAACCGAATTGCCGACGACGACCATCGATGATTCTATAGCTGGTCCCTTTACATCATCTAGAACATTTTTGTCGCCAAAGGTGTTGCAGCCTATACCGCATTTAAAGAAGTCTGTCAGCAATAGAGGAAGAAAAACCACCAGGCTCACGATTTTGACATCTTCGCCCTATAAACAAGATTTAGAAACGTCGTTACAAAAGAGCACAAAAAAGGAACAACAGAAAATGCCAAAGAAAACGCCAAAGAAAACAGCACAAAAGAAAAGAAAAATCTCAAAAGTTAAAAAATCATCGTCTGAAAGTTCTGATAAGAGTGATTTTTCAGTCAATGATAGTACCGATGAAAGTCCAGATCGTTCCCAAAATCAAAATGATAGATGTTTGTATTGTAAAGGGCTTTTTTCTGAAGATGGTCATGTGGTCCATATTTTGTACACTTTTTGCAAATTTATAATAATGACATATTTTAGAAAATGTTGATTATTTCTAAGATGTCGATGTTTCTTCAGAATTTTATTAATCGTTTTTGATACCAAATAATTATTGAACTGTTCAAAATATATAGTGCTGATTAAACTTTAAAATTCTGAGTTTTATTTGACAAAATCCTTATGGTGGTCCATAATTGGCGCGCTTACTCTAATAATCAGTCAATAAAAAATGAACTTTTTAAACAAGATTTTATTTTAAAAAATGTAACGTGATCTAAAAAGGAAAAAAATATTCAATACCTAAAGTTAAGGTACTTATTTATTTCCCCTTTTATTTCACGTCATAGTACCAAGCAAGAAATCCGGTCCTGTCCACGTATTATGATGTGCAACTACGGACCACCCACTGCATGTAGCCTGATACGCACTTGGCTGGAATTTTGATAATGAATTTTGGTTAACAAAGCTGATTATTTTTCCAAAGGTATAAAAGTTACTTAAAGATATTTTTTTTCTATCACTCTTTGTATTCGAAGTACGAATAAAGTTTTAGTGGGCAAGAGCGAGTCAACAATAAAACAGATGACAGGCGCGATTAGACGAGTAGGCGCATACTGCGCCATATCATCTTGGTACTTGATATTATTATGAATTATAAAAAATTCTTCGACATAAAAACACATGAACTGTATTTTATTAAAATCGGTCAAACCGTTTAGGCTGTAGGCGATCATATAGAAACATACATACCCACATATTTACATACATATACACATATATCCACAAGCCACAAGGTCGACAGAGGATATCTTAAAAGTAGCAGGAAGACGCTGGATGCAGGCCGCTTCCAACCGGTCTTTCTGGAAATCCATGGCCTATGTTCAGCTGTGGACTTCTTATGGCTGAGATGATGATGATGATGACACATATATATTTTATCACAAAATACAATCTTAATAAGAATTTTGGTCAAAATAAGTAGGGCACGGATTTTACACCACAGCGTTCCACACCACGAAACTTTCAAAAAGTTTCTTTAAAACAGTTCAACCAAACACAGTAAGAAAAACCAAATACCTGTCTGCAAAATGTGGCCACATTCAACACTAACCGTTTTTTTTTTGCGGATGTTATGTTAGTCACAATTATAGTAATGTAATATTGCTAGTACTAAACAACTAAACAAATGACGGTGCGTTCTGGCCCAACGCATAAACATTGCCATTCAACGTAGCAATGCAGTCAGCATGCTGGATATTCTGCCAGCTGGTATTGGGTATTGGATTGTCTTTACTCCTTTATCGGTCATGTAGGTTAGTTAGCTATGTATGTGTATAATTAATTATAGTTTATATATTGTTTTATTGTAGTTATATAACAAACGAACAAAATATATATTTCTTTGTGATCAAGTATTTTCAATCCTAGTACTCCCCATAAAATGTGGATATAATTGGATAACACGCATGGTGGTGGCTACCTAAAGCTTAAAAAATGTTTGACAGCTGAAATTATGTTATCAAATCCGCCATATTGTTTTTTTTGACGATATAATAACATAATATAAAATTTTAATTTGTTTGAGACATGAACCTTCTTTGACCTAATTCTTGAAAAGTAACTTTATCGTAAGATAAATTTTATATTTTTGAGAGACATTATTATACCTCTTTATTTAACTAAAATCTCGGGTCGCAGCCCCGTCCTTTGATGGGCATCAGTGGAGCCGAAGCCGACACCGAAGGCCATTACATAAAATAAAGTAAAAAATACAGAGTTTTGGTATGTGGATAGATGATGAAACTATTGTATGGAATTTGATAAATCGGGGCTATTGAGATGAAATGGTTATGGTTTATAAAACTAGTTTATTGGCTGATGTTCACACACAGTGAGTAACATGCGGTACTTCTGTGTGGGAGCATCAGAATGAGAGCACTTATTATTATTATTATTACAAATATATCCCCTGCGACACTCAGATAGTGAAGACGAACCTAACAACATACTTACAATCCACATAAAATTAGTAAAGCCTTTTAGGCTATAGGTGTTAACATAGAAACTTACATACATAAATACTTATATACACCCGAACAGCATTACCCTCCTCCTTTAACAGTTGGGTAAAATCATTGCCATTTTATCCAATACGATTGACAGTTCTGTGGAAAGGCTGGCGTGCTACAAGGTTCTGTCCTTGGCCCCACAATGCTCAAAACATACAATCTCCATCCCTCATTGTCATTAGGTTTCAGTTGGTTAATCGCACACATCATTCATGGTCGTTTACGTTGACTTGCTACATACCTAGCAATGTTACATACATTGCTAATGTACGTAACATTGTTAGGAAAAAATATTAAGGGGCCTCACAGTGCACGGCTATCTCTCTCGCACATAGCATCATTTTTAGAGTTCCGTAGTAAACAAAGAACCCTTATAGTTTCGACATGTCTGTCTGGCTGTACGTGACTAGGCCCAAATACTATTAGTACTAGAAACCTGTAATTTGGCATGAATATACCTTTGTTTAAGCATGAGCATTAAAAGTCTTGGAATAAAATCTTTAAAAAAAAATGTTTCGTGGGTACTTACATGTAAAGTGGGTATGATTTCTTTTTTCATCTACCCTATCGTGTGGTGTATTGTTGAGTAGACAATCAAAAATATTTTTAACTCCCGATCCAAAAAAAGGGGTGTTCTATTTTTCACGTGTGTATCTGTGTCTCTATTATGTATGTCGTGTACCCATCTTTGGCATCATAGCTCTCAAACGGGTGGACCGATTTGGATCTAGTTTTTTTATTTGACAGAAGATTTCATAGACAATGTTCTTAATTAGTTTCATCAAAATCAGTTGAGCCGGTTCTATTTGTCGGGGGTATGTATTTGAGTTTACTAAGCTTATACTTGTAGGTATGTGAAAAATATTATTCAATTTAAGTTTCCTAAATATAAAGCTTTAAAGAGATAATTTTTGTTAAAGTGTCCCCATCACCCACTGCCGGCTAAACGGTTGACTTTGGAGATGTGAAAAAATTCACGCTGGTAGCATATATAATATATACAATTATAGTTTAAAAAACTGAAGCAACCGACTTCTGATGGATGCCGTTACCAGAACTGGACCAAATTGAAATGGGACCACACGAGAAGCACCAGCTTTCAAATAAAAATAATCATCAAAATCGGTTCACCCAGTCGAAAGTTGGTACCTATATATTTATGAATTTGAATTTTAAAATATATATATATATATATACAGTCGAATTGAGAAACTCCTCCTTTTTTGAAGACTGTTGAAAATTTTAAGGGAAACTCTCACGACTAAGTAGGGTTTACAAGTTAACGAGTAATCAACTTAAAAAAAGTATTAAGAGAAGTAAGAATTGAAAATTTCATTTATACTAACATAGTTAACTCGTATGATCATAGTGTCAAACAAGAGACTGCTTTAAGTTTACGTAAATTATAATGTGCTACTATGGAACCCTACATTGCGCGTGGCATTACACGCACTTGGCCGTTATTAAAGATATATGAGTAGGTAATATTATAAAAATGTAAGTTTATTTTGTTTGGTTAGATACAAGTAATCGCTTAAAAACTAAATAGCCTCCTTTTTTTGAAGTCGGTTTTTTAACCGACTTCATACTTACATGTTGTACATAAAGAAATATGCAGATGAACAATTAAATTTGTCTGTTGATCATAGAGACACACACACATCACACATATTGAATTTTCTATTAGTCTATGTGGATTGGTAGACGTCTGAGCTAACGCGCCACCTAGTAAACACAAATTGAACTATTTGCACATGCCGTATACCTGTGGTGCCCATTGATGTGCTCGCGTGGTTTACTGCTCTCAAAACCACTTGTTAAATCACATAAGCTCGCTCTTTGTTAAATTCCTCGCCTATTTTTAGAAATGGCTAAGTTCGTAGTTCATAACGAATATAGTTGCCATACCTAAAATCTTGAATTATATTAACTCAATGCCTAAAATAGGGTCTTAATAGCACCCTCCAAAAATAGACACAGAAATATCGCCCCTATTCACATCCTTCACAAAGTTATTTATAACACATGAGGGTAGTTTATGGTCGGCAGTAAGAAATGTCACACCATAGTCTCAAGTTAACTTGCATAGCGCATAAAACCGACCGACAGAAGGAAGGTTATGTTTTTCGGTTATACGTGTAGTTTCAGTCCGGTACACATTATGATAGTAATTTTTAGTAGTCAATAATCCTTCTTTTGTACGTACGCTTTTTCAATGTATAACCGTTGAAATAAAATATAGAATAATTACTTCTATACTAATAGAATACGGTCTTTTTGGAAATCCATGGAAGCCTACGTCCAGCAGTGGACGTAGCGCGTCTTGTGGCTGAGATGATGAGCAACTTTTAGTAAGTCTTTTTAGGCTGGGCACGTTACTTTCGTCGCTACACACGACAGGTAAGGTCATTTTGGCACAATTTCACTTACTAACTTTGTGACAAAAATATTTAAAGCCTGTGGGATAGACAACTAATGTGGCATTGATGGTGCTGCTGTCCTGATTTCATTATTTTTAACCGATTTTTATGTGCAAGATAGACCTACGATTGCCCACGTCTGATGTTAAGTGACGGTGTGGCCGAGGATGGAGCTCGTCAATCTAGACACTCACCTACTCTCGTCACTCTAGCCTTGAAAATTCCAAGATTGTAGGTCTCAGGAAACATGGAAAAGAAGGATGTTCTCAAATCGACTTTGATTTAAGTTTTTTTGTATGAAAGAAGATTTGATCGAGAGTCTTTTTAGGTATGTTTTATCAAAATCGGTTCAGCCGTTTTTTATGTCAGGGGTTTTTTCTTTAAACACAACGGTTCCGGTATTTTATTTATTTTTCAATAAAGATACTTTTAAGATTATTTTAATCATCCCAAGCAGTTTGGGTCAACAAACTTTGACAAGTTCAGAAGGTGTAAGAATACCGCGTAAATCCCCAGCCCGCGTCGACAGCCGTACATCGTTAACCTACTTCGTAGAAGGAGTGCGTGCGTGGAGCCTGTTATTATGTTTTGTACAGCTGCAGGACAGGAGGCACGCGATGTCTGACGGAAAGGTCGCCGCGCGGATTCAATTATACGACATATATGATTTGTTCAGTTGTCTTATGTCGACGTATGACCATAAATTAATTGGCCAAATACGTTTTTTTTAAGCAATATACATGCACGATTGACCACCAACTCTGATGTTAAGCGACGGTGTGGCCGAGGATGGAGCTCGTCGATCTAGAAGACGAAATCTGTAACGAAATCGTAAGTTAGATTGCAAAAACCGATTTTCCGCAGTCGGGTATTTTAAAGATAGCTCTTCTTTTTTTTTGTAATGAACTTACGCGATTAGCGATTTTCCAATGTAAAGTATTGAGATATCTTCAAGTTTCTTGAAAAATACAAGGTATATATATCGGCAAGTTAAGTATTATAACTTGTGGGTTGGGAAAGACTATTTTGTTGGCGTCATAAATATGTTCATCTATACTAAATAACCCTCCTTCTTACGCAGTTAGGCATTTATACAACTTTCTAGTACTTTATTTTTTTAGCTACTGCTTCTGGATGCAGCTTTCAATGATTTATGTCTTTATGAAAAAACGTCACTGTTTCATGGTGAATATTCCAAAAGCCCGAACGAAACGCTTTAATTCCAATTTCATCGTGCGGACTGCTAGATTGTTGAATACACTTCCCGGGTGGGTCTTTCCCGATAGATAAAATCTGGGTGTCTTATAATCACGAGTGTATTAGTTTCTTCAAGGTAAGTGCGCTCCATCGTAGACCGCAACGTCGCTTAACATCAGGCGAGTTGGCGGTCAAGGGCAAACCTATTACTAAATAAAAAAGTCTCCAAAAATGACAGTTTGCACCAGCTAGACAGAGGTAAATAAATAAATAAATATTTGTGGACATTTCACACAACATCATCTGGCCCAAACTAAGCAAAGCTTGTGCAATGGAACTAGATGGCTGATAGAATACATATACTTTTTTGTAAATATATACATATGATACATAGAAACACCCAGACACATAACAAACATCCATGCTCATCACACAAATTTGCCAGTTTGCCCTGGGTGGGGATCGAACCCACGACCTACAGCTCGGCAAGCAAACATACTGCCAACTGAGCCACAAGGCCAGTGTACTACTACTTATGGCGCCGTTACTTTCCATCAGATGAGTTGTGGTCAAACGTCGACCGATTTACTCGTAAGAAGCTGTCTCCAGCAATTATTATGAAAATACTTCTCGTGCAAGTTATCGCTGGATCTGACCATTACCACCCATTAAGGTACATTACACTGGAATATTCGATTCAATAAGCAAAAGCAAGCTCGCTGGGCGTTCATAAGCGCGAATGTGAAGTTGGACTTTTAAGGTTGTTTTTTTTGTATTGTATTTTTTTTTTGGTACTTTATGTTGCAGTCAAAACTCTTAACCAATCAAAAGTACTTTTGACTGATAAGATAGATGAAAAGATAGAAAACAAATATCTATGTTATAATAATTATAGTTTAAAAAACTGAAGCAACCGACTTCTCATGGATGCCATTGTCAGAACTGGACCAAATGAAATGAAATGGGACCACACGGGAAGCACCAGCTTTCAAATAAAAAAATTATCATCAAAATCGGTTCACCCAGTCGAAAGTTATGAAAAAGAAACAGTCGAATTGAGAACCTCCTCCTTTCTTGAAGTCGGTTGAAAAGAAAAACAAAATACCCGACCACAGAAAAGCAGTTATTGCAGTGTAACTTACGATTTCGTTACGCTTGATATGCTGTTGAGTGTACGTTTTTGTGAGAAAGTATGCGTAAAGTCGCTGTAAAAACAATCCAAAACACGCAAATATCGATTTGACGATATATTTTTTTTTTATTACGGAAATATTATTATAAAACGTTCAGATACTAGAAAAATGGCTAAATGTGTGTCAAGCCACGCGCAGGGTAGGGTTCCGTAGTTCCACTTCACTATATACGGCCATGCGGCAATGTAAATCCTTCTTAGTCATGAAAGATTTCCTCTTAACTTCGTTATACATGCTAATACCATAAAACTTTCTCATACTTGACTCCGCGCTACGCGACGGGTAACCGAAAAGTTCTCCTCTTTCTAGTCAGTCGGGTAGTTAGAAAGTCACATTCGCGTTCTAATCGCGTCCTAGTAGTGCTAAGCATGCCTAGGTTGTCGTGTCAAAGCGCGGAGTGAGTTCACTCAATCATTTCCGTCGTCGGAGTAGGCATTGAGTCACGGCATGCCTGCAGTTATGTGCCTTGGAAGGCCGCTGCTACCGTGTATAGGCAATAATACATTGTAACTAAGTTACAGTGTATTATTGGCAATAGGAATGGTATAGGCAATAATACATTGTAACTTAAGTTACAGTGTCTTATTGCCTATAAATCTAATAAAATATATGTGTTTCCTTTGAAGCTATTTATTAAGATTTTAACGCCAAAACTTGTAATTTGTTAATAAATCAGGTAGCCGTTATGAAAGGGTTAAAGCAATATCAAGCAATGTTCTTGAAATTCAACAAGAAAAAAATAATCAAATTAAACCCAAAAAACTTTAATCGGCCATTTTCTCAAAACACGTTTTTTCGACTTACCGTGTATTGCCTTCACACGGTAGCTTCACCTTAACAAAGCAGGTAAAGCAGGGAGGCATAATATTTCAACAACATCGTCCCGCTCTAGTTTACTGCTAGAAATCAAGTAACTTCTCGGGATATGTAAGCAACGAGATGCATTATTGATATTTATATGCACGTAATAATATATTAATGTATTTATTATTTATTAAAATGTTATTGTATTGCATTTTTCATTTTATTTTATGTAAAGGGCGAGAGGCCCTTTACATAGAGAGTGTTGGCTTCGGCTCCACTGATGCCCATCAAAGGACCGGACTGCGACCCGAGATTTAAGTTAAATAATAATGTTCGATTGTTGAACATTGGGATCACTTACAATAATTACGAATAGTGCGTTATTTTTTTTTAACGGGCAAATGCCTTTATTAACTACAACAAAACAATATACAATCAACATACTACACAAAAAGCAAATCTATTACCCCAAACCGATAAAGGTATAAAGACAATTCAATTTCTCAAACTATGTAGTTGGCAGCGTACCCAGCATGCTAGTTGCATTGCCACGTGGAATAGGCCAGACATTATCTTTTATTTTCAACAAAACAAAAGGGAGGATGATGGAAAATGGTTCAAGATGTTTGCCGTTAACTGTACATACCTGGTGCTGCCATTTGCTGCATGCTGCGGAGCCACGCGCCGTCGTCGCAGGCGCGGCCACGCCCTAGGCCAGCGCAGGCGCGACCACAGCGGGCACACAGTCTCGGTGACGTCACCGTTCATAACGAACACTCATTTATATATCGAATATTACTTTTTCCCGGCACCGTTGACTTTTAGACAACAGTCATTTTTTACAGACTTCAAACAAAAGGAGGTTATAAATTAGGCTGTATTTTTTTTCTTTTATTTTTGTTACGGCATAATTCCGCAATTTGTAATCCGATTTCAAGAATTATTTTGTTTGTTTGAAAGAATATATATACTTTAAGATTAGTCTCATGGAAAATATTATCAAAATCGATTAAGCAACTTGGCTTAAAACAAAATTGTGCATTTAGAAGTTTTTTCAGTATTGCTAAAAAACATTAGATGATTAATGGACGACCCCTAGGTAACAATGTACCTATCTGTTGCTAAAGAATCAATCATATAATTTCACGGCAGCGAATTTTCCAGCTTGAAATAGTAAATATAAATCGATTTCATTGTCGACTTCCCGATAAATTTCTACTGGCTGTATTTTAAACAACTTCCAAAAAGAAGGAGGTTGTCAATTCGATTGTATGTTTTTTTTGTATGTTTGTTCACCGGTTGCTTCGCCAATTAATTAATTAATTTTGATGATTATTTTTTGTTTGGTGGGAATAGTTCAGAGATCCATAGAAATTTTATCAAAGTCGGTTCAGTTATTTTTTGTGGTTTTCAAAAAAGACGAATCATCAAAATTAATACATAATTGACGCTTTTTTTGATATTATTTTTTTTATTTAATTTTTATCTCCACAGACACCAGGGTCGTAGGTACACGTAGGTACAGCAGGTAGTTTGTAATTATGACAAAGGTGACCTTTGTCATAATTACAAACTATTGTTTACTACTGTTATAATTATCGTTACGGGAAAATTATTTTGTTTTAACGCTTTTATTACTTCGCCAACTATGAATTAATTTTGAGGCCGATTGCAACAGTTTTTTTAATGATAATTATTGAAGCAAGCAATTCTGATGATTATTCTGTCACATATTTAAATTTCTAGATTTTTGGCACTTGACAAACTAAATATTACAGTTTCACCCGTAATAGAGTAATTATTTACTTGTGGATACCTAAATATTACAAGGAATTGAGGCAGACTTTGAATTGTCTCTTTAGCTAGTTCAAAGTCTTTTCAACCGACTTCAAAAAAGGAGAAGGTTCTCAATTAGACTGTATTTTTTTATCTTTTTTTATGACCTCATAACTTTCGACTGGGTGAACCGATTTTGATGATTCTTTTTTTATTTGAAAGCTGGTGTTCCCGTGTAGTTCCATTTCAATTTGGTCCAGTTCTGACAATGGCATCCATGATCAGTCGGTTGCTTCAGTTTTTTAAACTATAATTATATAGGTAAACATTAGTCGTAGAGTTTTATGACGTGAAGACTCGTTGCGTAAAGAATTTTCACTTTTGGTCTACACTGATATCCATAAATTTAGTTTCCTTTTGCATAGTTATAAAAAAAATTGAGTAGTTAAAAATACATATGTTAGTTTATAAAAGGCACGGACCCCGGAGTCCATGGAGATTAATTTTGTCAAATATAAAATTAGTTCTTTAGTTTTATAGTTGACAGACTACGTTATTTTACTACAATTCACCAGAAACGTGGCGACGGTGTGGTTCAAGATATACTTATCGTCACTTCACATCAGATGATATTTTTCAGATGAAGCACATGCAGCCGTTCTTCAGAAATACCGAGGCTCGAAGTGTACCCGGCAGTTCCCGATGGAACACGCTGTCAGTTGGATATTGGATTGTTAACTGGATTGTAGCTAGCCCTAAGGCACTAAGAAATACCCTACCGCCTTGTTATATTTTCATTGCGATATTTTCTTTTTCCGAAACCTTGATCTCAATGTTGGGATTCGAGTCCGAGCCGTCTAACACACAGAAATCCATAAGCCGTTTAAAATTTACGTAAAAAAAACCCTGCTCTACAACGCCGTAGCTCGTAGAGGTCTACGAGCTACGCTGTTGTAGAATAGAGTCGTCGCTACGAAAATGGAATCTGAATGAGCTACCTACGCTATGGAGAGTACTACGCAGAAGGAATTCTACGCTCAACAGATTGGATGGAGGTAGCATTTAGCCCGACTGTCCATGAAGGATGATATTGTTTTTCGGGAGAACGTATATTACTCTATGTAAACTCCTGTAGAACAAAGGGCTTGATCGTCTTCGATTTGTTAGTTGTTATTAGATTTTTTTTTGTGAGTGGATTTTTTATGACTTATTGTTTTTTTTTATCGTAAAATGGAAATTTATTTATTTTACTTAGTGCCGTAATCAGTACTATCGAGAGAGTACGAACAAACTTTGTAATCTAGAAATTTGCAAAATAACATGTATTTGGCCAAACATGGCACATTTGGTCTTGGAATTTCCAAAGTTAGACTGAATAAATATCTTATATCGACGAGCTCCATCTTCGACCATATCGTCGCTATCCCAAATCTACTTATTTCATGTCAAAATAATTATAGTTTAAGAAACTGTAACAACCGACTCCAAAACTCGCAATTTCGTTTATTTGACATATTTTTCCCCGTTATTTTGTTTTAAAAACCAAATTACAGAACTGCTGCTGATAATACTTATATGGGACCACCTCTGAAGTATGTCTCATCATGAAATAATCATCAAATCAATCATAATTGCCAAAGTATACGCGTAACATAACATACATACAAACTTACAGTCGAATTAAGAACCTCCTCCTTTTAGAACTCGGTTAAAAGTACAAGTAATTCACATCAAAGGTACTAAAAATATCAAAACTAAAAAAATGTCTAAATATGTAAAAAACGACATAATATTATCTCAATTCAAACAATCCATCTGCCAACCCGCACTTGGCCAGCGTGGCAGACTATGGCCTAACCCTTCTCACAATGAGAAGATGGCCCGCGCCCAACAGTGGGACAGTTGGTATAAACAGGGTTGATAAAAAAACAACATTCCATCTACGATACGACGGAGAGAAGGCAAATCTAACGATACTTTGTACAACAAAATCGGTCAAGCAGTTTAGGCTGCAGGAGGTAATATAGAAACAAAATATATCCACATTCTTATATATATATACACACAAATACATACATACACACGAAAAACATAACTCTTCTTGCGTAATCAGATAAATATTGTCTACACGTATATAAATATAATCTACCTGCTGAACTAAAAGGTCGTGGGTTCAATCCCCACCCAGGGCAAACATTTGTGTGATGAGCATGGATGTTTGTTCTGTGTCTGGGTGTTGCTATGTATCAAATGTATATATTTACAAAAAAAAAAAAACTATATATGTATTCTATCAGCCATCTAGTTCCATAGTACAAGCTTTGCTTAGTTTGGGCTAGATGGTGTTGTGTGAAATGTCCACATATATATATATATTTATTATTATTATTTATTATTAATCTACGTAGCTCGTAGATTCTTCTTTGAAGTTTTCGTTATAGAGGGTGCTACGGCGTATATGAACCCTAAAGTTAACGCAAAGAAAAAATAAATATTAATTTCTTAAGTTATTATATTCATACTTTACATGTTAAACCAAAGAAGTGTAGGCAGGTGCAATTTTTGAAAAATATATAATTTTAACTCATGATACTTATTTTCAGCAACAAATAAAAATTCTCTAATCAATTTCTCTGGCTCTCTCTCAAACCTTTATCTAACCGTAACTATCTAATACCTTTAAACGAGCAATTCTTGTATATATCTATATATATATATACATATATATAATCTGAATCTCGGAAACGGCTCCAACGATTTTAATGAAATTTTGTTTGTAGGTAGATCACGAGACGATAAATCGATCTTGCTAGGTTTCATTTTGTGTGAACCCGTTTTTGCTCGTATTTTCAGTCATAAAAAATCCGAGTGCAGCTCGATCGCCCAGGTACTCCATCATAATATGTAATAAAAATAACTCGTGAATACTTTAACTACAGCAACACGAGAGAAAAAAAAAGATAATCAAGACACAAACCGTTTCAAAATAGGAACGAATTCAAATTACATATCTTAATTTCACACGCTTTTACAAAAAACATCTGTTCCAAATATTATCAAAGTTTATAAAAAAAAAAAAAACTGTTCACAATCCAATTTGAAATACGAACTACTTAATACTCATTTCTCTGGATTTTCCACGCGCGTTAACGAATAAACAAAAAATAAGTTTGAAGCTTAATTTGAACTGAGAACGTGTTGCTTTTTTTTTCAGACGCGCTGAGGCTCGGCAGTGATCGAGGCGAACAGCCGAGCCCACACTGAGGAATAATATCGACTACACGGACTGGGATCCGAAAGGGTAGCGACAGCAACCGCATTATATATTCGCGTAACTATTTGCTCAACCTCCTTGGTGTTTTCTTTTGTACTGGCTAGAAGTAGGTCGTGTTTTTTTTTTGCTTTTTGTTGGTTATTTGGATGTTTACATGTCTGCCTAGTCTAAGAAGGTAGAAATATCTAGGTCTAAGTATAAAGTAATAGTCTAGGTATAAAGGTATATCGTCGTATGCAATAACGGATATTTTACAATTTTGATTTTTATTTTATTTCTTGTAACAAATTTTCAAAAAACAATAATACTAATAAAAGTAATTTAAAACATGAAATCGACTTCAAAACTATTCTGAAAAAGGAACTGAAAAGGGAGAAAACAGCAGCTGTTACAGAATATTGAAAAATTTCATCAAAAGTGCGTCTACCGAAGTAGATCTGTACGTACCTCAACTATTTTTTAAGATCGGTGCCAGGTCTACCATCAACTGTAAGTCTTAGACAGGTACCGACCTCAAAAAATAGTTGGGGTACGTGCAGACCTAATTTGGTGGATGCAGTATTGATTTAATTTTTATTTTTATACGCTGGGGCCGAGGACGGCTATTCTTTTTTAAAATATTTGAGACCTACAATCTTGGAATTTTCAAGGCTCGAGTGAATAGATATCTTCTATATCGACGAGCTCCATCCTCGGCCACACCGTCGCTTAACATCAGGCGAGTTGGTGGTCAATCTTAGATCTATAATGTATAAAAAAAATATGAGAAATGACGCCAGATTTTGTCTCCGAATTACTAATAACAAATTCTCTAACGCTGCCAAGAGTCAATACAAAAACATACAGATGTTAAAACACAATTGTTTTAACATCTTTTCCACTCCTACTTCTCGCTGTATAGTTCCCGTCACGTAAAAAGAACGCTGGTTTGTTCGCGCTTACGAACAAACCAGCGTTCTTATTACGTGACGGGAACTATAACCTTAGTTTTAATGCTCCACTAGAGAGAATGGTGCGCACATATAACACTGTATCTAAGACAACAGATATAGACATATTTGGGGAGAGTTAAAATATTTTCGTGTAGTAGTTTAATGTAAAGTGTAATTAGTTTGTGGTGGTAAGTTGACAAATGCAACGAAACCACATCATCGCTTTCCAACAGGCGAGTTGGTGGTCAAACGCGGACTTATTCGTGTTAAAAAATAAATAGAATTTGTTATTACAATAATTTGTCCTTTTCGTTATTATTTAACAACCAATTGATTTGTATCTGTGTCTATATCTCAATGGCTTTCTGTATCTGTGTAAGTGTCTGTGGCATCGTAGCTCTCAAACGGATGGACCGATTTCGATATAGTTTTTTGTTTGAAAGAAAATTGGATTGAGAGCGTTCTTAGCTATGTTTCATTAAAATCGGTTCAGCCGTTATTATGTCGGGAGCTAAGGTCGGGAGTTTTTTAGTTTTTTAAACTTGTTTAAATACAATTATTCCAGAATGACTGACAAGCTGACAACGAATAGGCGTTCCTTTTTACTTTTCATGTACGCTACATTAACAAAAATGAAACATAAATAAATAATATCAGAAAAAGTAATAAAATAATAATAATAAAATACCATAAAAAGTAATTTGTATTTAGTAAGAATTAAAAAAAAAGAAAAAAAAAGGATAGATTATCCACAGCTAAAAAGATGAAGTCTATGAAAGCTTTTGTGTTGAAACCTAAAAAAAATAAACCATTTTACAAACACATACAAAGCGAAATATACACAGCCATAGAGCAAATATATGACGATACTTTTGTTATTTACTGGCCTGAAAAGTTGCAATTTACCGCAAGTGAAGAATTTGTAAAATTATTTTTACTAGAATTTGTATTTTCAATTAACGGAGGCATATTAAAAAATTGCAAATTTATATGAAGTGGTACAAGCTTGCATGATTTTTACTAAGCAATTTAAACATACAAGAGAAGTTTATAGAAAAAAATTACATCTGCTTGGAGACAATTGTCCCAAAATTTTGTTAAAATTACAAACTCCAGGTATTCAGCCATATTATATGTACCAATTTCGAAACAATCGATTCAGCCGTTTAGTGGTGAAAGATAACAAACAGACAGAGCTACTTTGGCTTTTTAACCGACTTCCAAAAACCTCCTTCGGTTATCAATTCAGCCTGTGTTTTTTTTTGTATGTTGGTTCACCGATGACTCATCCAATTGTGCATTGATTTTGATGATTATTTTTGTATTTGGTAGATCATAGTTCAAAAGTGGTCCCGTATAATTTTTAGCAAAATCGATGGATTATTTTGGTTTTTATATCAAAATAACTAGTAAAATATCAACATCATCCAAGTTCCTGTATAAAAGTGAACAGCAAGTCCTGTAAGTATTGAATTGCGTATTTTGAAGTAATTTTTTTAGTTTTTTAAACTATAATAATGTTATATTTGTAAAGATACATATTAAAAAAATAGAATATTTAAAATAAAATATAACAGTGGATGGAGAGTGGAGAACAGAGACTCGCACAGGACCGGAAATGATGGCGTGAACGGAAGGAGGTCTATACCCAGCAGTGGGTTGATACAAGCTGAATAGATACATCACAAAGCATTAACTTTTTTTTAAACTAACCCATTTGTGAATTTATGTCCCAATTTAACACAATAACTATATACATATTATGATACATAGAAACACCCAATCACAGAACAAACATCCATGCTCATCACACAAATGTTTGCCCTGGGTGGGGATCGAACCCACGACCTACAGCTTAGCAGGTTACCAACTGAGCCACAAGGCCAGTCAAAAAAAATCAGGCCTGTTTTCCCAGGGGTAGGCAGAGTATCAAAGGTAATAAGACCGTTTGACACCATATTTGACCGTGATTAGAGGGTGAGCTATAGGAGGTTATTAGAGGGTTAGAGGGGATAAGAAGGCAGGATGTAATGTTGGCTTGCAGAGACAGGGGTTCAGCCGATCGCCTACTTTAACGCTAATTTCCTTTAAGAACCTGAACTGACGTTTCCAGTGTACCGGGGAAAAGAAGCAGCCGGTACATTATATGTTTTTCTTTCTTAATAAAATAAAAAACAAAATAACACATATTTAATTTTTAGTTTTTTAATTAAAATTTTAGTTTTCTTTAGTTTATTTAAGTTGCATAGGTTATTTGTGTATTATTTAATATATATGTTTTATTTCCAAAACCAACATTTACCAACCGTCACTGGTAAAACCTAGCATGTACTAAATTCTAATGGTAAAAGCCCGATAAAATCGTTTCTTTTTTATATATTCTTACATTTACCGACTCGTGTTGGTAAACCCTAAGATTTACTGGTAAAACCTAAGATTTACCAATATTCGGGCTTTTACAGTAACATATATATATTTATATTTGTGTATTATTTAAGTCATTTAGGTTTTTTTTTAATTCAACGATAGGCTTGCGTTTGACCATCAACTCACCTGGTGTTAAGCGACAGTTACGGTCTACGATGGAGCGCGCTTGCCTAGAAGAAACCTATTCACTCGCGATTTGAAGACACTTAGATTATATCTATTCGGAAAGACCCATTCAGGAAGCGCATTCCACAGGATTTTTTTACTTTAGTTTTATTTATGTAATTGTAGTAAAGAATTGAAATAGAAAGCAAAATAAATAAATATAAATGTTTTGCGTATTTCGACTGTTTATTTCAAATGACATATAATTGTACATTACCAATCTTATATCAAGATATACCAAGATACTTACTTACTACAAGATACTTCAAAATACCAAGATTTAGATCAAAATTTTGGTTCGTGTGTCTGTCTTATTAGGTCATGGGGCGAAAATTTGGAGTAATGGCCATCTGCAGCTCACTGGCAGCGTAGTTTCCCAGTGGAAGGATCTGGCTTGCAAACTTGGTAAGGCATACACTTCACTCCGTCACAGTATACGCCTGCTCCAACTGAAAAAAGTGCAAAAAAAGTTTTAAAAACACTTTTTTTCACTTCTGTCATGCAGTCTTAAGACCAAATGTGAAAACTTTATCCGAAAAAGCGTTTCCTACATAGCTGAGCATGACGGGTCAGTCTTATTCTGTATTCACAAAAAAGTTTTCAAAGTTTTTTTTAAAGCGCGCCCAATTTTTTTTCCCTTCTTAAAAACATAGGAATGCTGATCGTCCTGATAGATACAATCTGGGTGTCTTTAAATCGCTTCTAAATCGGTCTGTTCTAGGTAAGCGCTCTCTGTCGTAGACCACAACATCGCTTAACATCAGGCGAGTTGGCGGTCTTTTAAGTATCTATATTAAAAAAAATAAAAAATATCCGACTGCAGAAAAGCAGTTTTTACAGTTTTACTAACGATTTTGTTACGCTTGATACGCTGTTGAGTGTACGTTTTTTGTTAGAAAGTATGCGTCAAATTGCTGTAAATGATTATAAAGATTTAATTGCTCAATCTTTAGAATAATTCTAGTAAAATCACTGGTTTATTACGAAAAAGTCCGTTGGAGGTTACGATAAAACATATTATTTATTTTTGGAGAGATTTATTATTATTATTACAAAAAAAATATAGCTGACACTCAGAAAATTAAGGCAGAATCTAACGACATCTTGTCAAAATCGGTCAAGCCGCTTAGGCTGTAGGCGATCATATAGAAACATATATGTACCTACATTACATACGAGTACATATATACATACAAACATACGTAAACTTGAAAAACATAACCCTCCTTCTTACGCAGTCAGGTAAAAAAAATTTTACTTGTTAATTACAAATAGTGACAATTTGTTTTATCTAACTATTACAAAACGACAAACTTTTGCACATTATATTCGCTAATATGAAGACGAATCAGAAAATAAGGCATAAAAAAAGGTTCGGTTAAAACCAAGGTTACCCACATGTCTGTCTTCCAACGCTTGATTTTTCGCGTCCGTCCACAATGTTCTTCGGTTTGAACGGAACAGTGGTGACACAGCTCTTCTTGCCGAGCCAGTTGGGGCAACAAGGTCCCTTGCGGCAGTCGTAGTCTTCCCGACATTCTGGACCGCGGACTTGGTTTGCAGGGGGGCAGCGGGCGTACACGTTTATCACTGGAATTCAACCATGTATTAGTAGATAGGTATTCCCCAGCTCTGCGTGGCAAGTATCGAGTAAGGTAATCTCCCGACTCGTCTTCATTCGCGACAAGTGGCGCGCTATAGTCATGTATCGTGACTTGTGAATAATGACAATGGCATCCTGTTTGATTAGAAAGTGCAAGACTAAGATTATAAATAATAAATATTAAATATTTGTGGACATTTCACACAACACCATCTAGCCCAATCTAAGCAAAGCTTGTACTATAAAACTAGATGGCTGATAGAATACATATATACTTTTTTTTGTAAATATATACATATGATACATAGAAACATCCAGACACAGAACAAACATCCATGCTCATCACACAAATGTTTGCCCTGGGTGGGGATCGAACCCACGACCTTTCAGTTCAGCAGGTAGACGTAAACACACTACCTACCAACTGAGCCACAAGGCCAATCATTATATTGCCAAGATACTGAAAGGCCTTAAGGAAGTGTCTTATCCTCAAAAGTGCTGATAACTGAGATTTGCCATACTTTTACTCCATATTCAATGAATATAAACCTTACAATAGATAAAATCACATTGCTGGAATTGGAATGTGTAGTAAGTATGTATAGACTGAGTGGCCAGCTCTAGTGTCAGAGTTATTAAGCCGCCAAAAGCCCTCTGACCTGGCTTGACGATTGACAAACAACCGGGACCTACAATTTAACGTGTCATCAGACCCACGGTAGCGCTCAGAAATAATTGCCACTCACGGTCTATACAAACTTACTTATCTACTTTAACAGAATAAACGTAGTCACAAAGGACAAACTAGCAAGCAACCGAGGACTCACCATTAATAAACATGAATTTATGTATATAGAGCGGATGGTTAGTATTGGCCTTATCTAAATAGGGCCTCAAATTCTGTGATATCAATATTTAAAAAAACTCATCTCCCTTTCTGAAATTATCAATTAATTTTACTATGGAAACAAACGGGGTTTTCACACATTTTAAATAAAAACTACGGGTCACTCACGTCTGTTTTGAGTAAAAAAATACTACTATAGTTTCAATCGCATTCGGCGGTCTTTTTCAAGGGAGCAGCGGAAACGTCACTCTGGGTCGATGATGTGCCTCGAGTGACCCGTAGTTTTTATTTAATTTTAATTTATCACTTAAAAAAGTCTTACCTAGAGCTAATAACACAAAGGTTACGAAAACTCTTGCTGTTGCAACTGAAAAAGAAAAACTTCAGTAAGTAAATCGAAATTACGTAAGTACACATATGAACAAAAACCTCTAATTTATGTATTATAGTAATATTATTTTCATATTAAGTCCAACCTTCATGGCTAGATATCATCTAGATCGACGAGCTTCATCCTCGGCCACACCGTCGCTTATCATCAGGCGAATTGGTGGTCAATCCTAGATCTCTCTAACATAAAAAACAATAATATTTTTATAAATATTCTCATCTCATTAGATTGGAAGGAATGCTTTTACTTCCTCACTTACAACTCTACGTGAAAATCCAGTTTTTGTTGGGAAGAAATACTTATACTTTAAAATCGAAAACAATTGAAAAATTGAATTCAAAATGCGCAATTTGAATTGAAGAACTAAAGTACTGAAACGATATTGATGATTTTTTTTTGATTTTTCTTTATTTAACAAAATCTGAAACAACAACAATACAATATTTTACAATACATTTTTTTTTACAATATTTTTTTTTAAACAATCTGAAAGAGTATCCTTCCAAACAAGAAAACATGTTTTTTAAAACGGTATAAACGGGTTTTTACGGTTGACGATGAAGGATTTATGCGGTAACAAATATAAAAGAAAATAATATAATAGTTATAGTTAAAAAATCTGAAAAACCTCGACTTTAAAATACGCAATACAATACATATATACGAGATTGCTGTTCAGTTTTCTACAGGCACTTGGGTGATATTTTACCAGTTATTTTGTTATAAAAACTAAAGTACTGTATCGATTTTGATAAAATTTATATGGAACTACCTCTGAAGTATCACCTACCAAATACATAAAGAATCATCAAAATCAATGCACAATTGGCATAGTAATCGGTGAACAAACATACAAAAAAAACATACAGACCGAATTGATAACCTCCTTCTTTTTGGAAGTCGGTTAAAAATCTGCTAAATTGTTAACCTTCTTCATTTTAACGTCGGTAAAAAAAAAGATACACTATGCTAAAACGTTATTATGGTTCGTTTCCTTTTTGAATCCACCGTTTTACACCAGAATCATTCGCTACCTTTGAATTTTGATGTATACATGCTTTGGATTATAGTCTGGTTCTGATCGATTGTCACATGTTATCTTATATTATGTTAGGCTATATTCTGTTTTGTATACTTAAATAAATAAAATAAATTAAAATTCAACGCACTCGCGACAATATAATTATAACGCAGGTTATTTAAAATAACAGCTGCGCAAACTAACCCATTTTCGTATCGTATGTATCCGAATTCAACACGACACAATTCTTAACTGACATAACCGAACGGATGTGTCAGAATATAAACTTTGTTATGAGGAAAATACATGAGACAATGTTTTTATGTATCATAATTATAAAGTAGGTTTTACCGTATGGTACCTATCTTGTAAACACAGTTAAGCAATAAATATGTTCTTATTCTTATTCTGTATGTTTGTAAATTTCTTACCTCGTATTTTCCAAACGGCTTATTTAGTAATATTTCAAGAAAAAAATATATAAATCATGTTTACATTTAATTAGGAATAATAAATTGGCAATCAATGCATTCAAAATCCGTACGATCAGTGATATCGAACCACGTTCTTCAGTACTGCACAGGAATAGAATTCATTGGCGCCATCTCTGTTTCCTGAGACCTACAATCTTGGAATTTTCAAGGCTCAATTTTCAAGACGAGTTCCATTCTCGGCCACACCGTTTTCAAGTTGGTAGTCAATCGTAGATCTAATGCATAAAAAAATGGTTTTATTTATAGTTTTTGACGGTGTGGCAAGTTGAAGTGGCAGTGGGCAGGGCACATAGCACGTAGAACTGATGACCGATGGGGCCGAAAGGTCCTCGAGTGGAGACCACGTACCGGCAAGCGCAGCGTAGGAAGACCAGCCACGAGATGGACGGACGACCTCATACAAGTGGCGGGAAGACACTGGATGCAAGCCGCTTCCAATCGGTCTTTTTGGAAATCCATGGGGGAGGCCTATGTCCAACAGTGGACTTCTTATGGCTGAGATGATGATGATTATGATAGTTTTTAGTAAAGACAGTCCCCTATGCAGTCTGGTGTTTTGTGTTTCTTTTAACTCGGATACTTATTGTATACCTTTGTTTATGGTAAGGAATACGAGTAATTATGTAATCCAAAAAAAACCCATGTTCGTTACAGTATTTTCTAGCCCTGATATAATGCTTAACGTCAAGCGAGTTGGTGGTCAATCGTAGATCTATTTAACATAAAAAAAAAATTAATAAAGATAATATCGTTGATTATTTACATATAATTATACCATACTTACTGAGGTACTTCTCTGTAACCCTTTGTGGCCCTTAGGAGGCCAAGGTCCAAAAAGGGTTATAGTGGCAAAGATTCATATCCATCTCCCTTTATCTCATGCCTCCCTTCTATAAGATGTTTACTTTCACATACTCCTTGATTATCTTCCTCAACACAGTCCATATAAATTTATACTATATCAATTTTACATAAAACTTAAATCTAACTTATATAATTATCTTGTGTGTTCCGCTTCGATGTCTTCAAGCTGGTACTCTTGCCTACTTCGAAGTCTTCAAGCTGGTACTCTTCTGCTTCAGTGTCTTCTAGCTGGTACTTTTGACGGCTTCGATTTCTTCAAGCTGGTACTCTTGCCTATTTCAAAGTCTTCAAGCTGGTACTCTTCTGCTTCGGTGTCTTGTAGCTGGTACTCTTGACAGCTTCGATGTCTTCAAGCTGGTACTCTTGTCAAATTTAAATAACTAGGTATTTAAGCAGTTGATATGGAAAGAGGGTTTTTTAACCGACTTCAAAAAAGGAGGTTATCAATTCGACCTGTATGTTTGTAATATTCTCAGAATTGCAATATTTTTGTATATGTCAGTCTATATACCAGCTTCTAAACATGTGTGCCAAATTTAATGAGTGTATGTATGTTTGTATGTTTGTCCCCGCATTACGCAGAAACTAGAAGTCGTATTTCAAAAATTCTTATTTTTTTTTATTGAACAAAGTATCTTTCAACTCAGAAGTCACTGTAAGTTTTATCAAAATGGGTTCAGTAGTTTCAAGATATGGGCTTTGAACACTTACTTCTTTCATCGCAACTTCAGAGCAGTGTCTACACTTTATATTTCAATTGTTTGATAGACAGTGACATGAGCGGTGATGAGCTTTGACGACCGTTTTTAACCGACTTCGAAAAAGGAGGATATCAATTCGACCTGTATTGTGAATACAATTTTTAATTTCAAACAAAACGAGTAAATACTATTAAAAATGAATAAATAAAAGTAATTAAAAAAAATTACCGACTTCAAACTGAAAAGAGAGAAATAACACGAAGAAAATCAATACTGGGCGTCTACCTAACTAGTTGTACGTACACCAACTACTTTTGAGGTCGGTATTTGTATTATAGGACTTACTCGTAGTTGATGACTTAACTTAGGTCCTGAGACCGACCTCAAAAGTAGTTGGTTTACGTACCTACTTAGGCAGACGCCCAGTATTGATTTTCTTCGTGTTATTTCTCTCTTTTCAGTTAGAAGTCGGTTTAATTTTTTAAATTACTTTTACTAGCTAGAGCTTTTCCTTCTTGTAACTTTTTCAAACACAAACTCGATCCGAGGGATCCAACTGGATGGTGGACACATATTGATATCATTGATACTTTTTTCTAAATCACTGTTAAGCATATGCTTGACCTTCAACCTGCCTGATGTTGAGAGCCGTTGCGGTCGACGAGAGCGCTTGCCTGGAAGAAACCTGTTCACAAAGTCGTGTTTGGAATGCATATTTCAAAACTGGACTAAATAAAGGTTAAAGTTATAGATATTAAAACAGGCCTCATGGCTCAGTGGTGGCACGTTTGCCTTCTGAACTGTAGGTCGTGGGTTCGAACTCCACCCAGGGCAAACATTTCTGCTGAGCATAGATGTATTTTCTGTGTCTGGGTGTTTATATGTATCATATTATGAAATTATTTAAAAGTGTATATGTATTCTATCAGCCATCTGGTTCCCATAGCTTTGCTTAATATTATTAGTTTGGACTAGAGAGTTTTGTACATAATACGATAAAGGACATATTTATTTATTTTTATTCTCTTTTTCCGATATTTTATTTTGAAGTTTCCGGCAGCCTAGTCGGGAGACCACAGAATTCGCCCTATTACAGCGGGAGACCATGCGACTTGCGATCCGCAGGTCCTGGGCTTAAATCCCGCGGCAACCACCTCTGTCTTTTCGAAGTTATGTGCGTATTGTTTATTGCCACCAACTTCAAACGGTGAAGGAAAACATCGTGAGGAAACCTACATGTCTGAGAGTTCTCAATGATCTTGAAAGATGTGTGAAGTCTGCCAACCCGCACTTGGCCAGCGTGGCCAAGTACGTGGCGTAGACTATGGCCTTACCCTTCTCACAATGAGAAGATGGCCGTGCTCAACAGTGGGACAGATTGTATATACAGGGCTGATAAAAAAAACTCTATTTCCTAATAATGACGATTCTTTCTAGATCGGCGAGCTCCATCCTCGGCCACATCGTCGCTTAACAACAGGGGAGTTGGTGGTCAATCGTGGATCTAACAAATAAAAAAAAAAAAAATGAGATAATCCGGCCAAGTCTCAGATTCTGATCACTGACTGAATTGTAAACAGCTTGTCAATACTCTAAACTAAATTCTTAGTTCCCTCACTATCATAGTGGGTATTTCTATAGGGCGTTGTTTTATAGTTACACATAGGGTAAAACCTATCTGTAACTTTAAAAGGATAGTTGTCATACTCTTTGAAATCACTTTATACCTCTCAGTACAAAAAGCAAAATATTTTATTTGTGAACCAGCAAGGTAAGTACTTTGGTTGTTTATATACAAATTTATGTAAAATAAACAACATTATCTGTGATATTTCCAGAGTATTAGCGAATTTTGCGGACCTTTTACATTTTGGGACATCTAACCCGTATAAGGAATGAGTCACCAAAAAAAGGAAAACCGGAAGGAGGGTCCAAATTTTAAAGTGCTTTAATCGTATCATGCAAATACAAATACAAATACAAATAATTTATTCATAACGCCCAAGTTACAAGTCAAGTTATAAATCATGTGAAGGGGTGGTTGACAAAACTATTTTGATATTAATAATCAATTTATTAATTGGCTAAAAATAATAATAATATACCAAAAAATATCATAATAGTCAAAAATAATAAATATAGAATAATAATCATAGTAGTAAAAAATAATAATAATCAATAATCTCTTAATTTTAAATAATCGCTAATGTCATAAAACATGTGTTCTTGCAACCAAATTCTCAGGTTGGTCTTGAAGCATGTGGGGTATCACATGAAAGAACTTTATTAGCACAAGCTAAAGCAGATTTTTAAATATTTTTACGATGTATACTTTTCGGTTTATGAAGGATAATATAAAAAAATATATATAATATCCCCCTTTTATCTAATAGATTGTACGGAACCCTCGGTGGGCGAGTCTGACTCGCACTTGTCCGGTTTTTGCTTTATGTAGTAATAAGTTTGCGCTTCTCCGCCAACTCGTCTGATATTAAGCGACGTTATTACCTAGAAGAAAACAATTCACTCGCGATTTAAAGACACCCAGATTATATAATACAAAGAATTGCATTTCACAATATTTTACAAATGCGTTGTAAAATATTGTGCAATGTGGTTACAGCAGGAAAATATTTTGTTTATGACTTAGGTACTTAAAGATATCTATGGGTTACTCACCGTGCTTACTTACATACATACAAATCATACACACATTCACAATATTTTCCTTTGAGGTGGTTTCCATACAATAGAGTGTTTTTACCAATTATGGTGGACAAGAGTTAGGAAAGTTTAGTTTTACAATTAAGTAATTATGGCTAGCTGACTGATGGCTGGTAGACCGTAAATGTCGCTTAACACCAGGTGAGTTGAAGGTTAAGCGCAAGCCTATCGACGAATAAAAAAAAAGCTTTAATATTGGTCTTTATTTAGCGGTAAATCATATTTGTTGAAGATAATTGTACTTTAAATAATTACAGTTTAAAAAACTTAAAAATACGCTACAAATTTTTGTGGTCAAAGTTCATTACAAGACTTTTCTAACAAATCCAAACACAGCTATGATACGATGTTCCATCATGAAGTTCTAGTTCATATCTTCCGGCTCCATCATCAGATCAGTTCGACAGTACCATATTATTGTATTGTCATCAGAACTTCATATAGCTGCCAATTTTCATGACGCTACGATCCTTGGAAGATGGTTAAATTAGTTAACTTAGATTTCATTACATATTTAGTTACATACAGGTCGACCTAATAAAAGCGTGTAAAAAACTGAAACTACCGAGTATTTTTACCGACAGTTTCTTAAATTATTTTTTCTAATTTGTTTTGTTTTAAAACCTAAAGTACTGAACTGATTTTGATAAAATTTATATGGGACTATCTCTGTAGTAGGTACCTACCAAACATAAAAAGAATCTTCAAATTCGGTTCATAATTGGCAAAGTAGGTAATCGCTTAACAAACATACAAAAAATACTATCGAATTGAGAAACTCCACCGTTTTATAAGTCGGTTAAAAACAGGAGATTAATAGCAAATGTTATTACAATCAAGCGATTTTTTATTACATTTTCAACCGACTTCAATAACGGAGGAGGTTCTCAATTCGGTTGTATTTCTTTTTAAGCTATTGCATAGCTTCTATCGCAGGCCTTGAGCGTGGAGACCGAATCCAGAAATTCCGTAACGAAAATAAGCTAACGCAGTAACGCCGATACAACCAATGCCACCTAGAGGCGATTTGCAGAACTAAAGAGACAAGCGTGATATTTCAAAAAGTCATTAAAAGTTCTGCTAATCATCGATAGATGGCAAAACTAAAAACTAAAAAGTATCACCGCTCTGCCGGTCGGAGTGGGGGGTGTTAGGAATACTGCATAAATAAAATAAATAAATAATTATAATTACATAAGTTGATAAAAAATGCTATGCAATAGCTTTACCGCGGCATTCTCCGAGTGCCACACGTCTTTTTATTAATATTTGTTTCCTCCCCCGTTATTTATGAACCGATTTGGAAAATTCGTATTGTTATTTGAAAGGACATACTCTCAAATTGGTTCCATAAAAATGCAATCAAAATCGGTTTTAAGTAGTTTGGTTTAAAACAAAATAACTGGATAAAATGTCATCAAAGTAAACGAAAATGCTTGCTTTGAAATCGATTGTTTCAGTTTTCAGGCTTCCGTATTAAGGGTGCGGGAGCCTATTCGTGTCTGTCCTATACTTAAGAGGCTGTATCTTTCGACTGGTAATAGATATAATAATTATAGATAAAAAAAAAACCGACTTCATAAAAGTAATTAAAAAAAGTTAAACCGACTTCAAACTGAAAATAAAGTAATAACTCGAAGAAAAGTACAAAAAAAAAACTAAACTACTACTACTAGTACTAGTACTAGTACTTTACTAGTAAAGTACTTTTGAGGTCGGTGTCTGTATAGGACTTAGTTGATGATAGCTTAGGGCCTGACACTGACCTCAAAAATAGTTGGTTTTCTTCGAGTTATTTCTTTCTTTTCAGTTTGAAGTCGGTTAATTTTTTTAAATTACTTTTATTTATTCATTTTTATTATAAAATTTACTCGTTTTGTTTGAAATTAAAAATCATAATTGTGATTATACAGGTCGAATTGATAACCTCCTCTTTTTGAAGTCGGTTAAAAGTTAATTAAAACGGTCGTCAAAGCTCATCACCGCTCATGTCACTGTCTATCAAACAATTGAAATATAAGGTGTAGACACTGCTCTGCAGTTGCGATGAACGAAGTGAGTGTTCAAAAGCCCATATCTTGAATCTACTGAACCGATTTTGATAAAACTTACAGTGACTCCTAAGTTGAAAGATACTTTATTCAATAAAAAAATAAATGTTGAAATACGACTTCTAGTTTCTGCGTAATGCGTGGACAAACATACAAACATACATACACTTATGAAATTTGGCACACATGTTTAGAAGCTGGTATAGACTAACATATACATATATACAAAAATTGTGCAATTCTGACAATATTACAAACATACAGGTCGAATTGATAACCTCCTTTTTTTGGAAATCGGTTAGAATACGCAGTATAATACCTAGATACATATGTACGCGACTTGCTGTTCACTTTTCTACAGGCACTTGGGTGATAATTTACCAGTTATTTTGCTATAAAAACCAAAGTACTGCATCGATTTTGATAAAATTTATATGGGACCACCTCTGAAGTATGATCTACTAAATACAAAAATAATCATCAAAATTAATACACAATTTGCTGAGTACTCGGTGAACAAATATAAAAATGAGAAGAAGAAAGAAATAAACAAAAGAACTGTATGTAGTACAATGTGCAATGTACAAATAAATAAATAAATAAAACATATACAGACCGAATTGATAAACTCTTTCTTTTTGGAAGTCGGTTAAAAAGTTTCAAAACTAGCAAGATTATAGGGTTCACTTTAATTTAATCAACAAATAATAATTTTGTCATTTTAAAAATTATATAAATTGATTCACGTTGTCGTAAGACGTAAACGAGGACGCTAGATGGCGCTTACGCACCGTCGCTTAACATCAGGCGAGTTGGTGGTCAATCGTAGATCTATCTTCAATAAAAAAAAAAAGTTTATATATTTACTTTAAGTAGATATGGAATAATGGCACATGCTGCACTGCACAATCATCTTGTTTTATCAAATTCACGCTAGATGGCGCTTTTATCAATAATTTCTTTTGATATTCATCCATTTCAAAATATTTCTGCTGTATAGGAAATTTATGTGGAAATATGAGGAAATATTTATTTATTCATAGATTTATAGCACATTTTGCTAATTAGTCGTGTTTTCTAAGTTTATATGTTGCATGGGAGTATGGAATTCTTACTTTATTTTATTTTATTTATTTTAAATTTTTAGGAAAACTTACAGCCTAAATACTTAAACTATACATTTATATAAATTACGAGGCTAATTACAAGTTTTTGTCTATAGTTTGGAAAAATATGAAATAAAGCTTGACGCTGTACGCACCTATCTATATACCAATAATAACAATATTTGCAGGTGAAAAGATACTGAGCGGAAAAAAGACCAATTTCAAGTAATTTGTAAATTAATTAAGTGAATCAAAGAATTCAGAAGTTAATTGTGAACGTAGTAAATTAACACTATATTGAAAAATATATCAATATCATATTTTGATAAGTATTTGTTCATCGACGATGTGGTTCTGTGAAGAAAAGTACCCTTGATATATTTTCTCTTAGCAAAAGATGATGTAAAAAGTGTCGTGTGTCTGGATCTGAACGAAGGTGTATGAAATAAAACTAAATAAATAGGTACTTTGCTAGATTTATTTAAACGAACATTGATAATACAGTTTTTTATGTTTATATTAAGAATGCATTAAGGATAGGTACATATGTATGTGGAGAAAGAGTAACGAATCTTTTGTCGTCGTGAAAAAAAAACTTACTAGAAGAAACATTTTTTTTTTCACGTCGACAAAAGATTCGTTACTCTTGCATGTGGAGAAAGAGTAACGAATCTTTTGTCGTCGTGAAAAAAATTAATTATATTTACTTACTAGAAATATTTACCAATTTTTTTTACACATGTTTACTCTTTCCGGTCGCTAAGTATAAATCCGATAAGTGAAACTTTAAAAAATATGATAATTTATTATTATTATTTATTTTGAATAAACTTTTATTTTATTTCTTTTTTGTATATATATATATATATATATCTATTATATATATATATATATATATATAATGTTATATAGGTTATATAAATTGTTATATAGGTAGTCTTAAAGTGGATATAGTATAGGTATAGTTATAGTTCTTAGTATAGTTTTTTTTCTTACATGTCGTTTCTGTAAATAAACTCGATTTAAAATGTGATAATTTATTTATTTAAACTTTCATCGTCTATTACTCTATTATATATTTATAAAATAACAAAATACACATGTTTTTTTTTTATATAGAAATAGGTTTGCGCTTGACCGCCAACTCGCCTGATGTTAAGCGACGCTTAAATATCTACTATCGAGAAACACATTAAGATTATAATTATGACACAATGAACATTTGCGTATCAAAACTGCAAAATGGACGTTTTTTTTTTTTTTTTTTATTTGAAAAAATTCGAGCACCACAGGCTCCATGCCTTTTATAAACTAATACATTTTTTTTTACCTAACTTTACATTATTTTAATGTACAACTAGAGTACAAAATGGACGTTAGGTACCTACACTAAAAATAATACATATATATGTAAGTTTGTAACATAAAAGGGAATGTTTGTTCGAAAGCTCAATTTTTTTTTTTTTTGGAAAAGAATTTTGGGAGGGTGGTGGAAGAGGAATGTTCTTGACAGCAGAGGTTCAGCGCTAACGGGATACACATTCCCTATCCTGTCAATAGGAAGTGGGGTGAGATAGCTTATGTTATTGTATTTTGGACATATTATGTACTTAGTATATTTAATGTGATGTATATTTAATGTACATTTAAAAGGTTTAAATAATTCTCTGACTCTTAAGAGCCATAATACTAATTAAATAACTGATTCGAATCGAATTCGGATCGGATTCTTTTTTCGGACTTAGTGCGAAAAAACTCTAAGCGCTCGGCGCTTGTAGAAATGCGTTTGTCATTTGCCTAAGCCTGCAATTTTCTAACCGAACAGACTAATTCTACACCTGACACTGGCAAATGCTTTAATGCGGGTCCAATACAAAAAAAAAGAATTCTACAGCTAATATTCTTTTTTATTCTTTATTTTTGGAACTGTAACATAATGTTATAAGAACAATAAAGGCACGATGCTACCCGCAGTAGCTTGGAAATAACTGTGTCGCGGGTAACATCGGCCACATCCAAAGTAAAATTACATTATAAGTACACAAGAAGACATTTACGAGCACATACATAATTATGCTTGTTATTATCTTCCATACAATCAGAATATGGAACAAACATTTCAAAATTAGAATTTATAAGAGTTAAAGATTTACATAAAATATAGGTATTTCTATGATGCAGTGTGAGGAGGTGTGAGTTAAAGTGTATATGTGGGGAGTGAATGAGATATTAGTATCTATGCATCCTAAGCTCGGCCGCACTTGTTTCTCTTGGTCTGCGGGTCCATCTTGCACACCTCATGGGGCTGGCACTTTACGTTGTCGCAGTATACACCGACTCCTCCACCTGGAAGCAATACCAAGCTGTAAATATACCAAGATCCAGATTATTCCAGATATAAGTGTTTCTCCGAGCAAGTACATCTTGCTCGCTTGTTGCCAAAAAATTGCGGTAGAGAATATCTTGAAAAAGAGTTTTGGCGGGAACGTCTTAGTAACGTGTTGTTGATTTGTTTTATTTTCATAAACTTGTGTTATTTTGAACATTAATGCTATAAAAATGGTGGTGTTTTATTCATTAAGTGTTCGATAAAGTGCGTGAGTGTGAGCAAGTGAAATAAAGCAGTAAAACGTGTGATTTTACGTTGTCGGCAAAACTCCATAGAAGCTTCTAGTAAAGTCGCCACCACTTTACTGAAGCAGGACTCGACTTATAAATTGACTGTATACGTGACTTAGATTGTGACTAGAACATTTACAACTTGTTTTATTCAAGAAACTTGAAAAAATCCTAATACTTGACACTGGCAAATGCTTTAATGCGGGTCCAATACAAAATAGAAGAAGAAGAATCTTGAAAAAAAATTTTTTAGAGAAAAGTTTTTTATTTTTATTTAATTCAAAAAATAATTCATCTCTAGGAAAAAAGTTCAAAAATAAAACAATGCAGTCGTGAATCCAACCCTCAAAACGAACACTTGGCAATTGGAATACTTATTACCTAGAAAAGTTACTTCGTGCTCACTTATGTTAGTTTGAATGAAATTTGCACAAAATTTTCGATTTTTCGGTGTGGCCGAGGATGGAGCTCGTCGATCTAAAAGATATCTATTCACTCTAGCCTTGAAAATTCCAAGATTGTAGGTCTCAGGAAACAGAGATGGCGGCAACGAATTCCATTACTGTGCAGTACGCAACAGGAATGTGGATCGATATCGCTGAGTACGGGTTCCGTACCTCAAAAGAAAAAACGGAACCTTTTAATATACATACTCGTACTTGTTAACTGTAATACTTAGACATGGACAGAAATTTATCACAGAGAATCATAAACAGAAAATAAAAATCATACACAAAATAATGTTTTTGTCTCAATCCGGCCCCAACTCAGCATAATGCTAGCTGTAAACAACCAGCGCTGGTCTTCCGCTGGGACCGGTAGGTACTTGTTCTGTGTCTGATAAGTTGTTAGATGCGTCATCCAAATCAAATGTGTCTGCAAAAATAAGTTGTTAGATGCGTCATCCAAATCAAATGTGTCTGCAAAAATTTTGCCGGACCAGTTGTAAGACTTGACTCATAAAAATAAAGCAAGTTATTTATTTATTTAAGTCCATCAACATTGTGTACATTAACAATAGTTTATGAGTCTAACATAATAAATAATAAATTCAAATGTCACAATAATTATAGATGGAGACGCCATGCATTACAAGAGCGAAACATTATATAAAATTATACATTACACCAAAGATATTTAATATATTACATTTAAAGTTAAGCAATTTTAGTTAAGTGTAAATTAAAATTTTGTCTTCCTCTTGCATAACTTAAAAAAAAAATGTAAGTACTTATAAATGCATATATTAGTTCATAAAAGGCACGGACCCTGGAGCCTGTGGAGAATAAATTTGTTAATAAAAAAAAAATAAAAAAAAAAAAAAAAAAGTTAAGCAATCAAAATAATATAAAAGTAAATGTCAAATGATATAAAATTTAGCTACATTAAAATAGATTTAGTGTCAAAGACTTCAAAGACTTTCTGAAGATATTGTAACTGTCGCCAGATATGTCTATGTCTAACTAAGTTACTACTATAAATCTTCTAATAGCACGGTCATGGTATGAATTATAAATGTAACACTTAGTGGCAATAAAAATATGAATATTAATATAACACGTTGTGGTGGATATAGACCTTTGTGTCTCTGTCATTGCTTACCTCCATATTTGTTGGAGCCGCCCGTGCCGACGCCGCTGGCAGGCACAGTGCACGACTTGGCGTTGCAGCCGTTCTGGCAACACACCTTCCCGTTGCCGCACTCGTAGTCACTGACGCACTTCGGGCTGCAGCTGTACACTTTGGACGGGAGGGGGCAGTTCCCGGCTGGAACGGGCAATACAATAATTATAGTTTAAAAAGTTAAAGTTTACGTGAAGTTTAAAAAGCGACCGAGGTGCGTGTCGCGGCATGCGTAAAGTAGGGTTCCGCAGTTGCATTATAATGTATGTGTAATTAAAATAGTGATACTTTGAGCATACGAGTTATGTTAGTTCAAATAAAATTTGCACAAAATTTCAGTTTATACTTACTTAAGTACATTTTTAAGGTTCCGTACCTCAAAAGGAAAAAAACGGAACTGTTATAAGATAACTTTGTTGTTTTTTAAGTTGATCTACTATGACGACTATTACTCAATAACTTGTAAAGGCTACTTAGCTGTGATAGTTTCCTTTTTAATTTCATCATTTATGCTACTAGCCTGAATTTTTTTCATCATTCAAATAAATAATTCATCCCCACTTTTCGTGTAGGCATTATTAATATGCATATCTATACCAAATTACAGCTTTCTAGTACATATAGCAAAGCCGCGGACGGACAGACAGACAGACAGACGGACATGGCGAAACTTTATTAATATCAGTTTAGTATCTACTTTGGTTTTCATAACAAAATAACTGAAAAAATATGTCATCCAAGTATATTAATTGCGTATTTTGAAGTTGTTTTCAGTTAAGGGTTCCTTGTTTACTACGGAACCTTAAAACATACACGTATTACTACGAGTATTTATTAAACTCCTTCCGTATAGCCCCTTAACATATTTAGGTATTGTTGTAGGTGCTTACCAGCTTCTGCGTACGAGATTACGCACACCACCACAAAGACAGCAACAATTACTAATGTTGTTGAACCTGCAAAAAGAGAAAAATGGATTATTTATTTTTCGTGATACTGACAAACAAGAAAACTGACGAGAGAGAAACTGGATAAATAGGGAAAATACGAAAATGGGTAATTAATGTAACTGACAGGGTAACGGAACTGTAGGGAAACTGACGAGTTAACGAAACTAAGTAAGTAACTAGGGGGATACTGAGTAATAACCCGACCCCAAGTAGGCTAGTAAGGGAACTGGTTCTTCGACTGTGGCTAGTGTTAGGTGCAGAGTGGTAATAACCCGACCCCAAGTAGGCTAGTACGGGAACTGGTTCTTCGACTGTGGCTAGTGTTAGGTGCAGAGTGGTAATAACCCGACCCCAAGTAGGCTAGTACAGGAACTGGTTCTTCGACTGTGGCTAGTGTTAGGTGCAGAGTGGTAATAACCCGACCCCAAGTAGGCTAGTACGGGAACTGGTTCTTCGACTGTGGCTAGTGTTAGGTCCAGAGTGGTAATAAGTAGCCGCACCTATAGCTCTAGTAGGTAGCTATAGGTGCGGCTACTTATTACCACTCTTTGTTGTATCTGTATTGTATCTACTACCATAAAACATAGTCTTAGAACTGCTGCTGAGACACAATATTTTGAAGTGAAAACTTCTTTAAGCGCATTGAACTCTTTATTTTTAACCGACTTCTAAAAGGATGGAGGTTCTCATTTCGACTGTATTGTTTTTTTGTATGTTTGTTCAGCGATTACTTCGCCAATTATGAATTGTTTTTGATGTTTTTTGGTGGGTAATATTCAGAGATGATCCTATATAATTTTTATCAAAATCGGTCCAGTACTTTGGTTTTATAACAAAATAACTAAACAAATATCTTCCATTTGAAGTCGGATTTTTTTCAGTTCTTTAAATTATCACTATGTTGGTATTGATTTGAATAAAACTGAGTCGTCACCATAGACTTCCATAGATATCCTAAGTGTATGTACCTAGCGTGTCAAGTATGATAAAAATCGCAGTTGACGACCAAGATTTATTTAATTTCAGGTGATGTAGACTTCCCATTTTTTGTCAACTAATTATCTACTAGCGTACAAGCGCGCGGATGCATTGGGTTGAATAGATTTCGCGCGGATGGAACATTCCATCACAAAATCGTTTATGTGATGTCACAGTCGGTACTAAAAATGTGGCACGCAAGGTTTTCATATAAATTAAGTCGCATGCTCCATCTACTATGTCTGTGGTTGTCACGCTCGTCTATGTAACGCTCGCTCGGGTAAATTCTACTCGAGTAGTTAGTAGTTTAGTCATAATAATATGATATTTTTAAAGAACGGGTCAAGTTGTTTTATATGTCTAAAGTCTAGTCGATAAATAATTTACGGGTTGTCAAAGTGATGCTTATTTACTTATTCTCAGTATGTTTTTTTTTTGTTGTAATGTATAACGTATGTTGTATTTATTATTATTTTAAATTATAATATTTATTAGTATATTATTCCTCTCTATATAAGTATTAGTATGTAATTACTATCAGCATGTATGTCTATGTATATAAATAATTACATTTATAGTTTATAATGTTACTTGTTAAATATCTCGTTGCACGCCCCGTCTGATTTATATTTTATATTTTTATCCATCCCATGGTTGCCTGGAAGAGATCGCTTTTAGCGATAAGGCCGCCTTTTGTTGCACTAGTCTATTTAAGTTCTTTGTTATTACTTTTAAGGTGTGTACAATAAAGAGTTCATCTATCTATCTATCCACAGAAGTTCTGTAGGTACTGGTGATTCGGTTAGTAATTCCCTTGAAGCCAATTTAACTGATATTCGACGCTAAAGAGGATATAGATAATCTAATCTTGAGGAAGATCAGGTATGTACTGTACGTTACAGCAATATAAATCTTGTTAGATAAATGTGTTAGGTGTTGTATAGGTTAGTATTAGCCAGATCTAAGCAGTAGCGCTGATTGGTCTGAAATAGATGACGCTGGGCTGGGATTCCGTATGACCATCGCCGCGTTACGTGAAATTTACGTTTGTGCGTTGACAATGAAAATTAGACTTTAAATTTAAAGTTCTCAAGTCTAATTTTCATTGTCACACAGCCACGTCAATTTCACGTAACGCGGTCGATGGTTATACGGAATAAGGGCCCAGTGTTGGGGCAAAACGTTCGTTTCTTAAGGTACGAGTATATTCCGCGAGGATCTGCAAAGACGGATTTTATAAAATAAAATAATTATATATAGTTCAAAAAACTTAAAAAATTTACATCAAAATACGCAATTCGTTTACTTGGATCATATTTTTTCCAGTTATTTTGTTATAAAAACCAAAGTACTGAATCGATTTTGAAGTATGTACCTACCAAATAAAAAACTAATTGAGAATTTCCTCATTTTCGGAAGTTAAAAAGGGTCAAGTATGAATATGTTTTGTACACGGCACACGTTCAGACGTAGCGATTGAGCCTTTAGTACATTGGCTTAACGTGGACTTTTGCAGGCCTTTTTTTTTTCTTTTTTTTACATTAAATGGGTTTGCATTTAAAATATTTGATTTATATTGTATTTACATAAGATTTTGCATTTTTAAATGAAATTTTCATTTTGATTTCCCTAGGTTACATTACCCTAGGTTACTAGGTTACATTTTGTTTACAGAATTAATTGCTTTGAAGCTAAATATTTCTCAAACGGAACCCTAAATTGGAAAATTGTTTTCGCATACCCCTAATACTTTTTAATTAGCTATTAAACGATACCCCACACGATACGGTAGATGAGAAAAATCCATCTTCACTTTACATGTAGGGGAGGTATCCCAAAAAATGTTTTCCAAGATTTTAGTCTACTTCTTAAAAAAAAATACCAAATTATACCTTTCTAATATTAAGAATAAGAATATTTATTAACCTTGAATAACATACATGTTACAGGTAAGTCAGAATTACACATATTATGATAAATTAACTAAATTTTATGATAATAATAAATAAAATAAACATAAATAAATTATAAATAAATAAATTATATTAAATAAATTATAAAAAATTATATTAGAGTTATAAATAAAGCTTGGTTTTTAGACAGCTGCAAACCACTTTTTAAGGCATGCAACGTACTTCCTTTACCATGTATGTACATTAAGGCTATTTGCATTTTTACAAAAGAACACCCAGAGTATTATAATAAACGTAGTGATATGTATTTTATATTGTCCAGGCCAAACAAACGATTTATATAGATTGACTAGATGGCCCGGCGTACTTCGTATCACCTATCAATGAGTGGACCCGATATTTTCTCAGCGTTTAAACCTTCCCTGGACTATGACAAACATTTTAAAACCAAAATCAGCTAAATCGGCCCAGCCGTTCTCGAGTTTTAGCGAGACAAATGAAAAACAATTATTTTTTTTATATTTAAAGAGATTTAGATTGATATAGATAAAACGATGCTAGCATACTAATCGCCTTTATGGCTTATTATTATCTTGATAGCTGTCTACTAAAAAAAATTAGATATTTGGCCAACAGACTGCAAGCAAGTGTAATTTTTGCTTGTTATACAAGTTATAAAGTAATTTTGCAAACAGGTTTTGCCGAAGATTGTTGCATCAGTGCCAAGTCCGCCTCCGTTCGATCCTTGACTTGGTTATGCAATAATATTTAAGTATTCTAAGTACTTATGTTGATTTTCGACATGCAGAGCCCGACTGAATGATAAATTAACTATAATCAATCTAACGCATCTGTCTCGCTCGCGCAACGCATCAATCAATCAAACAATAACACTTTATAAACCCACACATAACATAATAAGACATTAAACACATATGAAAATGGCACAAAATGGCGCAAAGGTACAATAATATTACATAAATTACATGTAGTTTAAAATTGAAACAACAGACTCTAAAATGCAAAATTTTGTTTTAAATCTAAACTATATACTGAACCGCTTTTGATGAAATTTCTGTCTTCAATCTGAAAGTATATCCTTTCAAACAAAAAAAAAATCAAATCCGTTTATACATGATAGAGTTATGCGGTAAAAACATATTAAAAAAAATACAAATAAAAAAACCATATAAAAAAACAAACAAAAAATATACAGCCGGATTGTGAACTTCCTTCTCTCCTTGGTTAGTCTGATAACAATAATATACTGCTGCATAATAATTATTATATACATTATATTATAGTTTAAAAAACTGAAACAACCAACATCGAACTGAGCAATTTTGTGATAAAACCAAACTACTGAACTAATTTTAATGGAATTTCCTATGAGACCATTTATGACCAACCAAACAAAAAGAACCATCAAAATCAATTCATAATCGATGAAAACATAATCTTGTAAAAAATATACAAAAAAAAAAGTTTAAAAAACTGAAGCAACCGACTTCTCATGGATGCCATTGTCAGAACTGGACCAAATTGAAATGGGACCAACGGGAAGTACCAGCTTTCAAATAAAAAAAGAATCATCAAAATCGGTTCACCCAGTCGAAAGTTCTGAGGTAACAAACATAAAAAATACTAAAAAAATAACAGTCGAATTGAGTACCTCCTCCTTTTTGAAGTCGGTTAAAAACAAAGCTAGACTGTGCGATTCACGCTGCCTATACTCTAATCGCGTGTTGGAATTTTCCTACACAAGGTAGATTTACATAGGTTTAATTAAGTTATTGCAAACAACATACCCATTATCGATTGTAAACAGAGGTTTGTTAAAACAGCACCGTCCGGTTTGTGTGGAGGAGACTCACTCACTGCACTGAGTCGATGCTGTCTACCTAGATCGTTAAACTCGTTAAAGTAGGGTTGTCACATTTGTCACTAAAAGTATTAAATAAAATAATTTAAATTAAAAAAAAAAGTTGTCTGTAAAGTCGGTTTACGGGCGATAATAAAATTTTACGTGTTAACGATGCGTCACAACGTCACAAGCCGAACGCTTAGGCCGATCGTGCCTCTCTATCGCTTGTTCCGCGCTCTCGCTTGCGCGCTCGGCTCAGGGGGAACGTGACAATGACTCACGTGAGCTTTTTCGTGCGTGCAGCCGGCGTTCATCGATTTATTAGACGTTATCACGTCAATAATTATGTAAAACACTATTTGAAACTATCACGGTTATTCACTACATCGTAATCAGTATTAACTAGATATTTATTGTGGTTTGTAAAGTAGAAAACACAAACCACGTAACCGGCTCCATCCTCGGTCACACCGTCTCTTACATCAGGCGAGTGGATGGTCAATCGTAGATATATCTTGCATACAAAAAATCTATTTAAGTTTCCTATATTTCGGCGCAGAGACTTCCAGCCTAGCTTGGAAAGAAATCATGTGAACGCGTGTCCTAATTATAAAATATCTGGATCTTATTTAATTATCTTTTTCCAAAATAAATAATAACTCTTGACAACCCTGAGCATTCGTAACGGGGTAAATATGTAGTTAAGAGATGTTGTGGCTTACCGTAACTGCGGAATAATATTATTGTACCCAGGGAAGAATCTAGCGGCTAGGTATAAGTAAGTACAAATATGGGATGGAACCTATGGTCAGCCAATAATTTCAACAAGGTAATAATTTCAACAAAATACCAGACTACAAAAAAGCAGTTTTTGCAGTCTAACTTACGATTTCGTTACGCGATACGCTGAGTGTACGTTATTTGTGAGAAAGTATGCGTAAAATGGCTGTAATAGATTATAAATCCGCATTCTGTAGAAAAATTCTAGTCTTCCGCTTCCAACCTGTTTTATTGGGAACTCATGGTGGGATATCTATGTCGAGCAGTGGAATTCTTGTGGCAGAGATGATGATGATGATAATGAATAACATTTTCACAAAATGCCTAAATAAAATCGCTCGTAATGTTTTGTTCATAGGTAACCGAGAACTACTTACAGACGGACATTATTCTACTTTTCATAATCATCATTGCCACATTATTTCGTGAGTACACAGATGAAACTGCGAGGCACAGCTAGTCGATATACTTGTATGACAGAAAAAACTCGAAAGCCAGCTTATTCTTTTTAATGGCATTGATTGAACTTCTTCTTAGTATTCAATGGCATGTGCTTAACTCGATAATGTGCGAAGCCGTACGTCTGTCACGTTTGTCGTTTGTTACAATTTTTGTTTGTTTTTATCCTTCTATCTTGAAGCGCTGACAGATTAATCTTTTGATGCTTTCAGTGTTGCCAACTTGCCAGATATATTTATTTGATATGTTGGTCTAAGGTCCCGCTATAGGACGACCTTCACCGAGCTGGTAAATGGATGAAAAGTATTTTATATTCAATTAAATATGTCAATAAATATATTGCAAATGGGTTGTCTAAAAAAATTCAGTCTTTAATGATTAAATTATTTTTTTTAAGTTTTCACTGGTTTTTTTAGTAGACAAATTCCATACCAATCGAAAGTAGGTACTAGTATGAAGCCCATAAAATATGCAAACGTTAGGTTGACTATTTTTTTCCCGTCACAACTCTTGGGTAGGCAGGTATAAACAGGTAAATCGATATTAGTAACTTGCACCAGTCTGGTAAATGAATTAACTCTATTAGTCTAGTAAAAATAAGATTTTTGACAACATAAAATACAACTAAGTATATTATTATTTAAATGAATGTACTGGTGTTTTGAAATACATTTGACACAATTTCATAATCATATTATAAAAGCTAATTTTGTTACCTTTACACGCTCAAACGGCTGAACCGATCGTTATGAAAATTAGTATAGAGATAGCTTTGGACCTGGAGACGGACATACGCTACTTATCATCATCATAATCATCACCGTTTTTCATAACTACGCAAGTGAAACTGCGGAACGCAGCTTGTCTATAAATCGGGGATTATTGTTGATCTATGATTTTTAGCTATTTTCCTATCATAATTTCAAAGAATCCCCTCAGTTGCAAATACTGTGATCTGCTCCATACAAACGGATTTATTTTTACTAGACTATATCTGGACGTTTTTAAATCACGAGTAAAATATGGTTATTCTAGGTAACCGCTCTCCATCATAATATTGTTCATAAAATAAGTTCAAAAATAAAAACTCGTAGACTGAAAAATCACGCTAATTATTTATTTATTAGCGTTCCACAATGTTACATAGGTGTTAAATAAAAAATAAAATATCAGTTACAATTGTGGACCCCGTCGGGCACAGCTAAATAATGAAAGAGAGGCATTACAATCTAATTTAATTTATACATTTATAGCTTATATAATTTTATCTGCTAGGAAATCATTAACGCTATAATATGCTTTCTTTAGTAAAAAAAACTTTTAACAATTTCGAAAAAAAAAAACTCTAGTTTAAGCTTTTATTGAGTTTGGTAGATGATTGTATATTTTAATGGCCATTACGAAGGGACTAGTCGAGTGGAGTATAAGGCGCGATGTCAGTAAAATTAATCTATTTTCATATCTTAGGTTTATCAGCCCCCGTATTCTGAACCCATTCGGTTTCGGAATCGATTCGATTTGTGTGTATCTCCGTCTCTTTCATTCTGAGAATGACATCGAATCGATTCCGTTTTGGGAAAAAAATTGGATGACTTCGTACAAATTTGCATAGGTATTTCTAGTATAAAAATACAGGGTAAAGTAAGGATGTTATACTTCTGAAAGAAAGATTTAAATATTTTATTGTTTCGTACGTATTCATAATGGTGTTAAGAGGATAACCGCGCTCGTATGCCAGCTCCCGTAACAAAACAATATTATGTAGGTACATTCTGCAAAGTAGCAAACGACCACGGTAACCACGATTATCCTCTGAATATGTATGAAACACAGTAACATATTTATTATATGTAAGTTTTTTATCGAATAGTTTATACAATAACAATTTCAGAAAATCTATTTCATAATCTTGAAAGATGGAATTGAATTTATTCAGTACCTATATTGAATCAGATGAGAATATTTTTTTGTTTTATACTTTTTAGTGCGTAGTCGGGTCTTAGTTTTGTATTTATTTTTTATTTAAAGTACCTATTTTGGAATTTCATTTCATATACTTACATATATGTGTTTGTATATTTGTCCACTGCCTCAAAGAAAACGACTGTTTACGTTTTGTAGGTAGGTATGTATGTACCTACATAGTTTAAAAACTGAAACTATTGACCTTAAGCAATTAAGCAAAATTACCAAATTGTTTACTTGGAGGATATTACAGTTATTTTAATTTTAAAATAAAATTACTGAACCGATTGCTATGTTTTTTTGTTTTTACGCAATCAATCAATCAAAAATATTATTTTTCTATGACGAAGTATAGAGGTACAGGCGCCATCTATCGATTAATTTAAGTACTAAGCATTTAATTACATGGTTTATTTTAGTGTCCTCTATTGACATTTTTAATAACTAAAACACTCAACTACTCGACACTAGATGACTCTATATATTTTTTAAAGCGTATAGACTATTCGACCATAGATTTTTATTTTTTCTTTGCTTTACATTCCAACCATTTTTGAACGAAATGTTCTGCAAAAGCGACGCCTAGCGGTTTCGTGCCGTAAAAATTCGAAAATTTCGGTTTTGTTTGTGAATGTCAAACAAATCAAATTCAACGGCTGAAATTTTGCTTATTTCTTGCTACAATAACTAATTCAACTGAAAAAGTGTGCAGTGGATAATGCTACTTGTGTGAAAAGCGAAGTTAAAGTTCTATAAATTAAAAATGGATCCTTTCACTCAAGTAAGTTTAATTTATTCTGACCGTTTCATTTTCTGAGTCTATCAAAATCATAATTGTTTCTATCATCTTGCAGCGTATGTTAGAACGGGCCAGAGCCAGGCAAGAGAAAATAAACCAGAAATTGACCGATTCTGGGCAAACACCGAAAAGGAAGCCCCTCACTGAAAACATGATCAAATCCGCTGGATCTCCGGTCAAATCACCGAGTAAACCTACAAGGAACTCCATATCATCGCCTAGAAAATCCACAAACGAACATATAAGGCCTAATACCACAGTGAAATCGCCAAACAGGCTATCGAATGGCACTAAATCCGCAAAAATACCTATTAAAAGGTCAAGCTTACAGAAGACGGATCAGCTTGCGGTAGCATCCCCACAGAGAGGTCGTAACGACGTTATTGTGACGAAAAAGGAGTTCAAAAGTCCTAAAAGCAGTCTAACAAGGAGAAATTCGGATGTGTCGGTGGAAATCAACATTTCCCATAGAAATGACATACAAATTGAGGTACAAGTAGAAGAGAGGGATGCTCCTATAAGTGTAGTGTATGACTCGCAAGCGTGCAGTGGAAGTAATGTGATTATCCAAGAAATTGAAGGTATTAAGTGCTCATATTTTGTGTTCAACTGTTTTGTTTCATAGCTTTTGTAATAAACAGCTGTGACATGGAGATTTAGGTGTCACAGATACTTAGTTGCCACTTTTATTGCTGTATAAAATAAAAGTGGTTTCCAGTATAAATATTACTAGTAGCAGCAAATGTACAGACCTAACAAGCACACCAATAATTCAAAAGGAATATTATGTTCAAAAAGTTCAATGTTAAGTTAAAATTAAAGTTATACTTATTAGGTAGTGTGAGAAGTTCAAATGTCTATCAACCCACAAACAACAAATTCATTATCTTGTCAGTTTCCTATATCATCACTCATTAGCTCATTTCACTCTGTCAGTAAGTTTTGGTCATTATATGAAATTTTAAAGTCATATCAGCATAGCAGAGTTATTTCCAGTGTAGCAAAGCATTATCTTCATGTAGAAAGCAGAAAAAGATAGAAAATGTTACATGAAATATGTCAGAGCTTTGACACAGAGTCAGTATTAAATATAACTTTTTATAAACTTACTTGATATTCGGTAACGGTGTGTCTATGATTATATGATTGAGATTTCATACCTTGTACAATAACTTATATTTTTTTTTTATCTGTACTGGCTTAAATAAAAGATATTTCACATTTTCTCAGCTGGAAGCCAACTCCTCGAGCGAAATTGTACTGTATTGTACAATTTACTATTTAATTTAAATATTGTGTTGTACAAATCTAGCTAAAAACTCAAATGATAATAAGTAAGTGATTTGTATTAAATTGATTGAAATCAATTTACTTACAAATCGTATATAGAAGTTGCATGCATGCCTCAGAAGGGAAACTCTAAAAAATATAAACATTAAAAAAAGTACAAACTAAAAACCACTTAATTACCGTAATCTATGTTATAATTTAAAAGCCATTATTTTCCTCAAACAAAGCATTACTCATCTATAGAGATAATACTTCTCTAAACCAATTAGTTAATGTTACCGGGAAATGACTTCTAAAGTAAATAAACAGTACAAAGTTTATCTGAGCTTTTAAATGGTCATTTTGTTGCTGTTCTCAGAGCTTTAGTGTTATGAATTTTGTTTATATAGTGATTTTATAGAAGTAATTGTGCAGTTAGTTTCAATAACATGATAAAATAAAGTCTAATGTGTAAAATTTAACTTACTACAGGTAAGTTTAAGAGGAATGTTGATTATGAATTTCTCTCTATTACATAGTTGATCAAACCATAATCAATTGCTTCCTGATGTTTTTTTATGTGGTTGGGTATAGGACTAACTACACTATTTTGAGTGTGTGTGTGTTTTTTTTTTCTCAAAGGACAAATCATTTCGAATGCTAGTTTTCCCAACATGCAAATGTATGTTACATGCATCAGAGAATTGTTGAGACTACAATTTTTACCACTACATTTTACAATTCACCATACTACAAAAATACTTGTATAAAAAAATAAAATAAAAACTATTAGCTGTTTTTATACCTCTGAATATTATATAATTTCAATTATCCTTGCTTTATGGTTGGCACCATTATTCACTTTGCTTGTCCATTTTTTTCCCACATTTCATACTTTTAACTGAAGTTCAAAGTTATAACGAAATTTGAAAAAGCAAAATGTACAAGCTTAGCAATTTATGATCCCATTCAGATAAAGATAAGAACTAATATAAACATACAAGAATATTACAAGAACTAATAGAAATAGAAATTACTCAAGTAGAAATGTTAACTTGCGTATATGTAATAGTATCAGTTTACTGCAGCTTATTTCCTGTGTGTATATCCTGTGATTGTCATTGAGGAAAATTATAATTGGATATTCATTTAATTATGAACAGTAATAACAAAACACTATTACAAATTACAGACGACAAAGCAAACGCCAAAGACGCATTCAACATGGATAAGGTGACAGAAATCACGGAGTACAGGAGTGAGCGAGGTGGTCTACGTAATGATACCAAATCAAGACTTAACAGGCTGGGGAACTTATACTCAGGTAAAAAACGACATTGTTTCATGGTGGACAATCCAACAATCCAAAAACTAGAACGAAATGCTTTAGCTCTTTTTTACTTTTACTGTGCATACTGCCAAAATATGAAATGTGGGTCCTGAATGTGTCTTTCCAGATAGAAATAATATAGGTCTTTAAACCTCGAGTAAATAAGTTCCTTTTAAGCAAGCGCGCTCCCTTATAGACTAAATGTTGCGACCGGGCGAGTTAACGGTCAAGCGAATAAAAAAATATTCAAGACGTTTTGTAAAAATTTGCTTTTATGTAGCTTTGACAGTAGCATAGCCTAATAAGATAGTTGAAAATGTTGGGAATACAAACTGATATCTGAATGTTCATGGTATAGAAGTCTTGTACAAATCAAAAGAAGTCTTTTATATGTTAAATCTATAAGCTAATTATATCAAAGTGCTTAGAGCACTAGACTTTTATGTTTTGACTTGACTGTTTACTAACTACTGTTGTACAAATTACAGACAACCCACACCTCTCATCCCCCATCCACCGGACTGAGCAGGAGTTCTCCTCGGACACCCCACCATCAGCACCACCCGAGCCCAGGGTCCTGGAGCAGGGCAAGAAGAAGTTCGGCAGGCTGGCTGCACTTGCTGATCAGATCAATAACTGGGAGGATGACTTGACACATCATAACTTTGTATGATATATTTATCTTAACACGCTTACCCTGTAAGCCCTGTGTGTGTGTGTTTTTTTTTTGCTTCACCTGTATGCATGAATGTTTGTTTGTTTGTTTGTAACCGACTCCTTTGGACTTGATTTTGACCTACTTCTGACGGTCAGATTTCATTCAAACTTTGTAGACTTATCGAGTACCGATGACAATACAATAGTTTGAAGCGTGTTTTTTTAGTTTTTTAAACTGTAATTATTCTTTTTTAATCATCAACTTTTTGATGTTATTCTTATTCATAGTGGGGGTGATAAGTCCTGCATTAATGTCCCGCTTGAGGTGTTTGGTACATTTCCCTCTACCAGCTTTTACCTGAGCCAGCCCAGCTTAGCTTTGTTGGCGTTATATATTATATTGTGACTTACAATGAGAAGTTTGCTTTGAAGAAACTAATTACAAGCAGTTTAACTAGTCATCCCAGTAGGATATTAGACTTTAAGACTCCCATAACTTCAAAATTGCTGAACCAATTTGTCTGGAATTCGAAATTTACAATTTTGTTGTAAGAAACGTTTACATATCCAGGATCAGAAATAACAAATATTTAGTATCATCTTTTCTAAAATGAATACTAAAAAAGGTTCGTCAAATCTAAATTAGTTGAAAAATACTACCTTTATACGAGTACCAACAAATATCCGAACGGAAAAAAGAAAGTTTTTCCAGTTACAGAAATCTTTACGCTTCGCTCAGTCGGTTAATAATGTGTATAATTATCGTTTCAGCACCCTGAACCTGCCACCAAGAAATCTGCCCCTGCCAAGAACCAAATGAGAAAAGAGGAGTCCACATTAGACGTGTCCATACACTCTATCAATGACATCAACAAGCTGTTACAAACGACGACAAACTCTAAACAGGTACGAAACTTATTTTTTAGGTTTCCATATTCAACTACAGGCATCTATTACTGGAACTTTATTGTCAATTTGTTTGTCGGTCTGTCCTATATTTATATACATATATGTATGTACCTTTTCAAGCATATCATAGGATGTTGAAATTTTAATAATAATATATATATATATACATATATGGTAGACTAAGTTGCATAATTGAAAGAAGCCACTGGCGTCCGGAATACAGTTTATAACTAGTTCGGAGCCAGTGGAACTAATATTTCCTATATCTTATACACTATTAAAGTAATTGTATTTTCACATTCACAGAATAGAATATAACTTTATTGTACAACCATACAGAAAAACTTAAAAAAATAAAAAATAAATTTAATCATAACAATGGCGGTCTTATCGCATTGAGCGATTTCTTCCAGGCAACCTTATTCAATTCAATTTATTTCGGACCATAGATTATTTAAATAATACTTGGTAACGTCAATTACAATATAGTTTTTTACAATAATAATAATTACAATTCAATAACATAGCGGCTGTAAAAAATGGCCTTGTCAATTACCTAGGTGCAGCTGTAAAGGGGCTTTGTCAAAAAGTCAATAAATAATTATTTATACAGTCATAGGGTAGGTCACCTTAGGGTAGATAGAGGTAATATAATTTATAATAAGGATGTTTGTGGTAATATGTGATATTTAGAAAACTATTATGGATTTAAGGTTCCTGCTGTCCTTATTTGTATGAGGTCATCTGTCCATCTCGTGTTATTTCATCAATTGAGACGTAATGGTAGGGATAAACTAGATCTCACAAAATATTGAAATCAGCCGATAGAGAATTATTTCTCTGCACACTCAAAACATTACATCCTCCTTGAGTAGTTGAGTAAAAAGATGTATTATGTATTTCAGACGAGTAAACCTGCAAACTCTCGTACGTTTACGAAGCCAGGCAACGATTGCCAGCGGCTGAACAAGCAAATAGTAGCAGAGCTGGTGAGTAGCTAGCTTGTAAGCATGCAGGGAAGCAGTGCTAGTACATAGTGATACTCAAGAAGTACTGTTGTTACTATGCCCTGTATTCAAATTTCGTCTAAAACAGTGGTTTTAAACCTTTTTGCGATGAGAGACCGTTTGCATAAAAAAAACCAATGTAGATTATATTAGTTCTGTTGAATTGGTAAAGTTTCAATTAATTGCTTTAGTAAAAATGGAAAAAAAAATAATGCAATGAAAATATGTAATTCACTATTGTGAGAGCGCAGCAAGCATAAACGTTTTGTGTATATTTTAAAGTAAAAATGCATCTGTTTTATTCTTAATTAATTTAAATTGGTTCTTTTACTAAAGTATTTCAATTATATGCTATATTTAGATATGCATGATATTTATCAATGGTTAAGAACTACTGTTCGAAAGTGTTAAGTTAAATTATTATTTATTTATTTGCAAAAAATAAATTTTAAATTCCAATTTTATTTGTTCGCAAAAAAAAATGTTTTTTTACCATCCGCGTGATATTTTTATTTGGTACAAGATCGGAAACAAGTTTTCAAGGACGAAATATTAATGGCTAATTACGATAAAAGGCAAAGGTGAGTATGCCTGTTTGATTAAATTTTTTATAAATAATTTTTATTATGGATACATTTTGGAAATCATATGTTAATGCGCATTTAGCGCGAAATTGCAGCCAGTATATTGCGGATTTGGCCATACAACCGGATTATAATAGTTTTTAATTCTAAAACTATTATATTTCTTTGATTTTTTTTAATTCTAAATCCAATCAGGCTGATAGTATCCTGTGTTTTTTATTTATTCCATAATTTTAAATATTTATCTCAATCAATGAAGCAATGACAAAAATATATAATTATGAGATCATATCGTGTATTTAGAACAAAAACTTGAACAGTCCTAATTTAAAAAAAACAACATCGAAATCAAATACGTTTTTAGGGTACTTATCAGTTTCCTTATGGTTTATTGTAAAACATCTCTATACAGTCCTCTAGCCCAAAGGTAATATATAATTAAATGTTAAATTTAATTAATATAAAATTACAAAATGTATCCATCTTTCATGCATTAAATTCAATGTAACTAATCAGAAAATATTTTAGTTTCCGAACGCAACTAACCAGCCCTGGCTTGTTACGATTGGTCAATGGTGACGGTATGTTCAAAATAATCGATTTTAGATACAAGAATCGATATCTGTATGTTCGTAATTGGAAAAAGGTGACGGTTTTTGACGGCGAAGTTGCATCGTACGGTTTTAAATATGGCATTTAAAAAAAAAAAACTATATTTCTATTGATAACTGACTAAATTAATATACTAAATTACTAAATACTAAATTACAATAAACTAAATTCTATTGACTCTTACTAAAAAGTTCTCATAGCGCCGTTAGATTTGTAGCGGCTGTATAGTAGAGGTCATTGAGGTTTTTTGATGTTTTGACATTATGCTTTTAAGTCTTTTTCATTTTAAGACCTTATGATTTTAAGACATAATACGGCCTAGGCAATTTGCAAGTTAGATTTTGTTTTTAGGTATTTTGCTTTAAAGGCTTTGTAGGCAATCGCTGAACAAACATACAAAAAAAACAATAAAAAAATATAAATAAATATTTGTGGACATTTCACACAACACCATCTAGCCCAAACTAAGCAAAGCTTGTACTATGGAACTAGATGGCTGATAGAATACATATATACTTTTTTTTTGTAAATATATACTTAAGATACATAGAAACACCCAGACACAGAACAAACATCCATGCTCATCACACAAATGTTTGCCCTGGGTGGGGATTGAACCCACGACCTTTCAGTTCAGCAGGTAGACGTAAACACACTACCAACTGAGCCACAAGGCCAGTCAATAGAATTGAGAACATCTTTCTTTTTGGAAGTGGGTTAAAAAACAAGTCTCAAAATAGGTATGATTATAGCGTTATCTCTGATATAAATTAACGAATACTAATAAACCGGTAAAGTGCGAGTCAAGCTCACGCTTAGGATATTTTATTAGTTTATATTTTTGAACGCCTAGATTTCTTAGCAATCAAGTTACTATTACCATGACATGAACGTTACTTGCTAACAGATTCGGTAAAGGCGTTGCTTCATCTTCAGCGCCACAGCCGCGTCGATATAAATCGCGGATCTGTCTAAATGTATCCATAATAAAAGAAAAATAAAATACCCGACTGCAGAAAAGAGATATTTGCAGTCTACCTTATGATTTCGTTACGCTTGGTACGCTGTTGAGTGTACGTTTTTTGTGAGAAAGTATGCATAAAATAGATGTAAAAGATTATAAATGCCTATTTTGTAATGTAATTCTAATAAAATAATTGTTAATTACGAAAAATTTCGTTGGAGGTTACGAAAAAACGCATTTTCTTATTTTTGCGAGACAAGTATTTTTGTTACAAAAAATATAGCTTATGACTCTGGGAGTGAAGACGAATCTAACGATACATCAAAATCGGTAAAGCTGTTTAGTCTGTAAGCGATCGTATAGAAACATACATACATACATACACTTGAAAAACATAACCCTCCTTCTTATGCAGGCGAGTAAAAATTTATGTCGTCTGCACCCTGCAGTTTTCTTGTATATTTGATTTCTTTCTTTTGTCCACTATCTTGACTAAAGAAAGAAAATAAAATACTTGAAAAGAAAAACAAAATAACCGACTGCATAAAAACGATTTTCGTAGTGAAACTTAAATGTTCGTTAGGTTTGATATGACGTTGAATGATTACAAAATATGATTACAACTTTTCGAGATAAGTATTAAGTGATAAATATATAAAACACTTAAGTCATTATAATACTCCATTGACCATTTTGCAAAGTAATCTAAAGAAAAAAATACTCGCCAAGTAGTTTTCTTTTAAATTATAGCATTAGCTACGGAAACCTACTATACGCGTTGTGACACGCATATTTTTAAATTGCGTAGCTAATCGCGGATCTCTTGTCTAAAACAAGTATCTATAATAAAAGAAAAACAAAATACCCGACTGCAGAAAAGAGGTGTTTGCAGTCTAACTTACGATTTCGGTACGCTTGATATACGTGTCTCGACACGGTCTTGGCCACATATTTAATTATTTAAATAGTTCGGTTTTATATTCCAGAGAGTGGTTGTCGTATCTCCAACGCTAGTAATGGCACAAGCGCCGCCAATGTCCTCGACCGCCCGTATGGAATACTAATAGGAAACGATTTACTAATCTACTATACACATCTAAACATTATGTCTCGGTGCTCTAGTCTACCTCGTTGTCTGGTGAATACACAATATTTAGCTATTCTAAAAATAAGCTAAATAAATTATATGCATCTTCATCATCAGCCTACTTTAGTCCACTGCTGGACACAGACCTCTCCCATTCAAGGCCGTAGCCAGGACTGGGGTATAGTCATAGGAGGAGGAGGAGGGGGGGGGGGGGTTGAGTGTATGTATGTATGTTTCTTTAAGACAGCTTATAGTCTAAACGATTTGACCGATTCTGATGTGCGAAGTGTTCCTCTTCACTTCCTGATTGATTTCACCGTGATCCACATTTGACCGTGGTTAGAGGGTAATGAGGGGGAATCAGATGGAATTAAATATAAATAAATAAATATTTGTGGACATTTCACACAACACCATCTAGCCCAAACTAAGCAAAGCTTGTACTATGGAACTAGATGGCTGACAGAATACATATGTACTTTTTATTCGTAAATATACCTATATACATGTGATACATAGAAACACCCAGACATAGAACAAACATTCATGCTCATCGCATAAAATGTTTGCTCTGGTGAGGATCGAACCCACGACCTACGACACAGCAGGCAGACATACTACCAACAGAGCCACAAGGCCGGTCTTAATTGGAGGGTAAAATATATTCAGACTTAATAGATACCTTCTGGATCGACGTGCTCCATCCTCGGCCACACCGTCGCTTAGCATCTGGCGAGTGTGTACCTGTTGTACAATATTTCGTCTTTTGAACAAAATCCGGCAACATAATAGACTTTGTAGACCTACATATAAACGTAATATTACTATTATTCGGAGGTAGGGTGGGACGCTATGACCCTCCCTGTCACTGCGACCCTCGCGGATCTATTGTAACTTCCCTCCTAAGGGTTACAGCACCTCTCCCAGTCCCAGATGTGACATAAATCTCACTAGGGACTTTGGGGCGGAGGCCTTCACATCCTCAGGGTAGAGGATAGGTCCTCCCAGGAGCTGGCTCCTCTGGTGGATAAACGTAATATAGTAGATTGTTAAACGTGCGGACCGAAACTTCACGCTAGTGACGCGAGTAAATCGGTCGTTTTGTAGACAAGAAGCGATTCTAACGACCGCAGCGAAAAAAAATTCGACACAGATCACGCGTTTGACCAGAAAACTATTCAATATTGCTATTTCATTTACAATTTTCATTTTTTTTTTTCAATGGGTGTTTCTATGTATCATAAGTATAATATTTACAAAAAAAGTATGTATGTATTCTATCAAGCATCTAGTCCCATTGTACAAGCTTTGCTTAGTTTGGCGCTAGATGGTGTTGTGTGAAATGTCCACAAATATTTATTTATTTAATGATTAGTGTCTATTCGGAAAGGGAATGGACGGCGCTGATGTCTCAATTTCATTATTTTGTTCGACTAGCAACACACACGCGACGTCAGGCCCCGTAGTCTAGTAAAAATAAGATTTGTGACAACATAAAAGACAACTAAGTATATTGTTATTTAAATGAATGTACCTACTGGTGTTTTGAAATACATTTGACACAATTTCATAATGATATTATAAAAGCTAAATTTGTTACCTTTACATGCTCATAAAGCTGAACCGATCGTTATGAAAATTAGTATAGAGATAGCTTTGGACCTGGAGACGGACATAAGCTACTTATCATCATCATAATCATCACCGTTTTTCATAACTACGCGAGTGGAACCGCGGAACGCAGCTAGTCTATAAATCGGCGATTATTGTTGATCTATTGTTTTCAGCTATTTTCCTATGATAATTTCAAAGAATCCCCCCAGTTGCAAATACTGTGATGTGTTCCATACAAACGGATTCATTTTTACTAGACTACCGTTTTTGACACGTTCTCTTTCTAAACATAGGTTTTGATTCCCCTACGAGTGTAGAAATGTGCGTTTTTTGCGACATATTCGGCTGTAACTTTTTTTTAAATGAAAACTGAGAAGTTTGATTTTTCTCTCTGCAGCAAGAGACTGTGGATCTGCGTATGTATATTGTTTTAATTTCAAAACGATACCTTCACGCGTTCCCGAGATACAAGGTCTTGACACCCGGACGAACGGACAGACGGTCAACAAAGTGATCCTATAAGGGTTCCGGTTTTTTTCTTTTGAGGTACGGAACCCTAAAAAAGTCTCCTTTTCTAGGTTTGTTTTTACAGTGAATAAATACCTTATAGGTCTATGTGCTCATTTTCGGCCACGGCTATGTCGTGGTCAGACGTAGAACTATTCTGTATTAAAAAAAAAAACACTATAAAATAGCGAGTTTGGTTTGATGACTGATATAAAGTTACACCATGTAGATAACAATCAAGTGTCCTTTCAGGTAGGTTAAGGACCATAGCCCATAAAATGCGTAAGGTTGGATATACTCGTAAAACTGATTTTATTACAACTTGTCGGGCGCATATTAAATGATGACATGCAATGGTCAGTGTAAGATTGAAGATCTGTAGGTTGCAAATTGTCCGTCTTGCTTGTACGAACCAACAATATTGCACAGACAAGAGAGAGAAGAGATTTACAAAATGAGTGAAATGTGCGAGGCCACCAACCGAGAATGACGTTTGCGCTGCTCCTTCGAAAAAGACCGCCGAATGCGGTTGAAACTATAGTCGGATTTTTCGACTCAAAATAGACGTGAGTGACCCGTAGTTTTTATTTAAAATGTTTGAAAACCACGCTAGAGTCCATAGTAAAATTTATACAAAATTACTGAATAGATTTACGAAAAATGTGTAATGTCTTACACCTAGAAACATCACAAATGTGCGACGAAAAATTATTTTTTGCTCATTTGCTCAATTTATTTATTACTCTTGCCAGCTTAGATGTCTTCAAGCTGGTACTCTGGATGACACATGTTTCTATATTTATGTGTTCATTGTTTAGTACCTGTGGGACCGAGCTCTGCTCGGATTTTATAACCGAAAATACAGGAAAACCCGGTTTCACCCTGGTTCGAAGTTAAAACTATATCGGTTTTTTTTTTTTGCCCGACTGCGTAAGAAGGAGGGTAATTTTTTTTTTGGTAGTAATAGGTTTGCCGCCAACTCGCCTGATGTTAATACCAGCTTGAAGACATCCAAGCGGAAATACTCTAGAAATTTAAGTTAGATTGCGTTTTAAAAATATTTTTTTGAGATTAACGCGTAAATTTTCTAATCAAGTGAATAAAATAATTAATGATAATGTTAAACGACGTAAATAAATTATTAATCGCGTTTCATTCCCACGGCAATTACCCAAAAACTCGTATAATTTCGCTTGTCCTTGACCGCCACGCTCCTCCGGTTGGAAAGTGAAAGCGCGCACTATTTTGCTAATTCTCATACGTTATTCAATGCACGATGTAACGACGTGTCGATTGACAACGCTACATGCGATTCATGATAATATTGGAAGGTATTTATCGGTTTATTAAGTTTCGAATACTGCTCACTGAAGTTAATATTGGAAGGTATTTATCGGTTTATTAAGTTTCGAATACTGCTCACTGAAGTTAATATTAGAAGGTATTTATCGCTTTATTAAGTTTTGAATACTGCTCACTGAAGTTAATATTGGAAGGTATTTATCGGTTTATTAAGTTTCTAATACTGCTCACTGAAGTTAGACAAACTCGTTATTTCTGTTATGTGCCCCGAGGATGACGAGTGATGTGTCCGCGTAGTGACGAAAAACGATGGTGATGGTGAATGATTATAATAAAATGTAGCCTATGTCCGTCTTCAGCTCATGTGAAATGTGAATAAAAACTTTACCGTTTTCATTTTCAACTATACATATCATACATTATTGTATGCTAGTTAAAAAAAAAACTTAGTTAAAAAAAAAAAAAAAAAAAAAAAAATTGTGGACATTTCACACAACACCATCTAGCCCAAACTAAGCAAAGCTTGTACTATGGAACTAGATGGCTGATAGAATACATATATACTTTTTTTTTTGTAAATATATACATATGATACATAGAAACACCCAGACACAGAACAAACATCCATGCTCATAGCACAAATGTTTGCCCTGGGTGGGGATTGAACCCACGACATTTCAGTTCAGCAGGTAGACGTAAACACACTACCAACAGAGCCACAAGGCCAGTCAATGAAATGCACATGTAGCTTATAAAAGGCACGGACCCTGGAGTCTGTGGAGATCAAATTTTTTCAAACATAAAAAACTACATGCCATGATTTCGTCGTAGTATTTTTCCGCGTTCTTTTAATTTTCGACGAAACCGGCCTTTTAAAACACTATAAACTGAAACAAAAGACCTCATAAAATCGACCGCAATGGAAATAAAAACAGCTTCCTTCATTCACAGCAGTAAAACCTCACGGCTCCGCAGTAACAGAACAATAAAATCCATAAAAATCCTTTCAACAATTTCGGTAAACGGAACACAAAAGCGGCCACTCGTGCGCATAAGAAATACCATTATTTCTTTCAAAATTTGTTAGCGTGAACTCTGGGTGTGCGGATTTTACGATCGAATCTTGTGCGAAAATGGGACTGGCGGCGATGGAAAGACGCAATAAAAAATATTCTTAGGGTTCCGTATTAGCTACTATGAACCTTATAATTTCGATATGTTATGTCTGTCCGTATGCCACAGGCATTTTCATCAGCCCTGCATAAACTAAATATGGCAGGTAGATGTGTTCAGTGAACCAATACAAAACACCTTATTAAAATTTTCAAAAAAGTGTAAAATAGGGGTGGCTCCCCAAACGTACAAAGGGATGATTTTTTAAACTAAAAAATAATACAGAGGTCATTGATATTTTTGCAAAGTGGTCTAAGCAACCAATACTCGGGCGTGTGGCTTGTTTTTATTTGAAACCAGCATTAGCTTGGGAACCCTTTGCGTGATATGCGTGTCTCGACACGGTCTTTGCCACTTTCTTAAAACATATTTCTTGTTTTCTATTAATATATGTCACTTTTTTAAATCTTTATTAATCCATGAAGCCTTTTCATTGATGAAACAATTCATGGAAAACAATAACGTTATTATCACATAAAATAAATATAGGTAAATATGTTTATTAGCATACAAATGGCCATATAGATAGAAATATTAGATTATCTAGTGACAACAGACAAGACACGGACACTACTACATGGAAGTAGGTGTAAAAAGCCTGATGATTCATTGGACTTTGACGATAACCTTTGAGTTTATTGACTTGGTACTCTGAGTACTTACCCGAACGGTATATTTTACTTTGTATGACATAATTATTTTTTTGTAATGACATGCTAGGCGTATTGCCCATTTGACATTTTTGTATTGACATTTTAAATGATATTGTATTTATATAATGAATATTTTGTAATCCTCAGACATTTGTTTAAGAATAATTTTTGAATATTGTGAGATAATTGTAATTGGTCTTTTTCCGTTTTTATCTCAATAAACGAATTTATCAATTTATCATTTATCATGGACACAAGTCTAAAACAAAATTCACGAACTAACTGTCCCAAGTTGATCTATAGTCCTATACTAACACTGACGGACTTAGGGTTTTGATGTAAACTCTGTCGAAAGCCCAATTTAGATTGAGAAATTTCGATAAATCTAGTCTGCATCTTTGAATTATTTTAAAAAACAAAGTTATTTGTACGTGTAAGTGGTCTAATAGAATAGAATAACTTTATTGTACATCCATACAGAGTAACTTAAATATAGATTTTATTATTTATTATTATTTTGAGCCTGCGTTCCGTCCCACTGCTGGGCAAACAAAGGCATCCCATATCCTCCTTCTATTCTTCTCGGTTCAATGATTTTTGAGTCCAATTCTTACAATAGGAGTCCAGTTCATCCCGCCATCTCCTTCTGGGTCTACCAAGTGGTCTGACGACTTGTGGAGCCCACTGTGTAGTGAGCTTAGCCCATAAATCGTCCGACATACGGCAAACATGACCTGCCCAGTTCCACTTCAGTTCGGCGGCTCTATAACCAACGTCAACGATCTGTGTTTTGGAGCGCAGTGTACTGTTTCTAATACGGTCTGAAAGTCTGACTCCCAAGACACTGCGCTCCATAGCTCGCTGGCATACCCCGAGAGCATGCTTCTGATCTTTTGTCAAAGACCAAGTTTGGGCACCGTAGGTAAGGATGGGGAGGATGCACATGTGCATGAGTTTTTTCTTGAGGGCTAGTGGGAAATCGCCCTTCATAAATATAGATAATAAACTTAATTGAAAGTACAAAGGCGACCTAATCGCATAGAGCGATTTCTTCCAAACAACCTTAGGGTGTATAGGAAATCTGGCATTTTGAAAAGGCGGTTGTGATGTACAGTACATCTAAGTCTAAGTCGCCGCTTTAGACCTCATTGAGCTCGGACGTTTTTGAGCGGTGACGTGAAATCCTTATTGATATAATATCACTGACGGAGAATGTAATAATGAGTTAGACAGAGGAATAGCCAATGTCAACCGTAAGCCGCCGCCCCCCGAGACGTTCCAAGCTATTTCGAGAAACATAAACATAAACCGTGGTATAGAGGGGATCCTTGCTAATATCGATACGAATGTCCGTCCGTTTGCTCTTTCACCACACGTTGGACACTCCATACAATGGCGCGCAATCAATCACACACACGCAAGCTGACGTTTGTATATAACACACACATGTATAAAGTTACGGTCGTCGTCTGATTGCCGCTATATCAAATATACATAACAATACATCCGGAAAACATAACCCTCTTGCGCACTCGGTTAAGAAGACTAGAGACATTTACTTGGCGCTTCCATAATATTGGATTACGAGTGAGCCCGCAGGATGCAACTAGTTAAATAGTCGGCGGGTCGTCGTTTCACGGTTATTTCGATCCCCATGGCTAAATTTAAATAAGAGTCTGGGTGGCCACAATGGTATACTACTCGTGGGACGCGCGATTCATAAGTTCAACTTTATTGAAATAATTTTTATGAAGTTCAAACTTACGAATCGTGCTACTCGGTACATAATATATTCCTAACATACGTACATAATGCACATATATCAAGCTGTAGAAATTACATTTCTGTATTACTAAGTATAAGTATAAGGAACCATTATATATAACTATTAGCATTGCATATTAGAAATGGCATAGGAACCGCTGTAAAGTATTGTTCGAAATAATGAACTAAAAATTAGGCAGTGGCGCGCACGACGATTACATTTTCAGATAATACATACATAGATAACACTATTAAAAGACCACTATATATAGAAACATTAAATACATAGAGAATAATATGACAGCTAGGTGTTATAATTGGTGGCCTTATCGCTTTTTTTTTTTTATCAGCCCTGTTTGTACAAACTGTCCCACTGCTGGGAACGGGCCATCTTCTCAGTGTGAGAAGGGTTAGGCCATAGTCTGCCACGCTGGCCAAGTGCGGATTGGCAGACTTCACACATCTTCAAGATCATTGAGAACTCTCAGACATGTAGGTTTCCTCACGATGTTTTCCTTCACCGTTTGAAGTTGGCGGCAATCAACAATACGCACATAACTTCGAAAAGACAGAGGTGCGTGCCGTGGGATTCGAACCCAGGACCTGCGGATCGCAAGTCAGACGGTCTCACCACTAGGCTGCCGGAAACTCGCTTATAATATGATGTATTATAAGCGATTGTTTTGTATTATGATGTTGTGTATGTGCGAAACATAAACAAGGGTGCAGGCGGCAGTGGGGTAAGGCTCAAACTGTCGACGGTAAGAGCTGAATACTGAGGTATCCCCTGACAATGCGCGCCGTGCTGGGGTGTTGGCTCTTCGCTATGAAACTGTTCGCCAACATGGCTATCTATATCGTAGCAATGATTGTCGAGTCAACATCCCGCATGGCGGTTATCTCGTGAACCAAGTGAAGGTACTTGTCGAGTTTGTCCTTCTCGGCTTTGACGAGATTTTTGTTAGAAAATTTATTGAATTAGGCGTTACTTTGCGGAAATTCAAATTCAAAAACTTAAATCTAACTTATATATTTACTTACATATTCTGTTTCCGCTTCGAGGTCTTCAAGCTGGTGCTCTTGCCTACTTCGAAGTCTTCAAGCTGGTACCAGCTCGAAGACCTTGAAGCGGAAACAACTAGATATATAAGTTAGATTTAAGTTTTTGAGATTATTATTATTATTTTTATTTATAATAACGGCCATAGAGCCTATCGACACTTATATATAGTGTGAAGATGTGTCGATGGACAATCCATTTAACAAATTCGGACAATCAATTTGAATATTAGAGACACGGAGTAGGGCTGGCGCTGCGGCTAATTCGGCGGAGCAGCACAAGCGGCGTAAATATGTTAATCTCGGTAGAGGTTCCATGTTTGAGCCGTTTGGTGTCGAAACTTTGGGTCCGTGGGGACCGGGAGCACATCTCATTTTCAAAAATTTATCTGAGCGCCTGATCGATGCGACGCGTGACCAAAATGCTGGCGCGTATTTGGCCCAACGCATAAGCATTGCCATTCAACGTGGCAATGCGGCCAGCATGCTGGGTACGCTGCCAACTGGTAGTGGGTTTGAGCATTTGGATTATCTTTAGACCTTTATCGGTCTGGGGTGATCGATGTGCTTTTTGTGTAGTAGTTTAGTTAGTTGAGTCTGTATATTGTTGTATTGTAGTTAATAAAGGCGCTTGCCATAAAAAAAAATTTGAATATTAATCATGCAATTTTGAAACTTATAAATATATAAAAAAAAACTATCTTCTCAACTAAAACAACAGCCATTCTCCATAGATAAAAGCTTGATATCAAAGAGATCGTATGCTCCTAGCTTGCCTCTTAAAATGTCGTCAGATTTGTAACCGATAACTACAGTAATATATATTACATGTAGTACATAGACTTGAAATAATAAAATAAGTTTTATGTAGTCAGATAATTGAAGCAATCATGCCGTTTTGAAACCAGACTAAACTAAAATAATGAGCCGTTCCCCATAGCGAAATGCGTGAAATCATTTTGCATTAAACACGTACCGATCGATTGAAGCTCGCCTCTGAATCTCGCAATAGTTTGTAATTCTGACAAAGGTCACGCTGTGGAATTAAAAAACATTTAAAAAAAAGCTCGCCTCTGAAAATTTCTTCAGGTACGTACCCGACATATTACGGTAGTACGGTACCTGTTAAAATTATAATTCACCTCTTCATGCCTCGGATAAAACAGGATACCAACGAAAACGTTAGTTAAATATTTTATTAATCATTCGCCGTGTAAAAACAAAAGAAATAATAAATATTTGTAGACATTTCACACAACACCATCTAGCCCAGACAAAGCAAAGCTTGAACTAGATGCCAGATAGAATACATATATATTTGTAAATATATACATATGATACATAGAAACACCCAGATACAGAACAAACATCCATGCTCATCACATAAATGTTTGCCCTGGGTGGGAATCGAACCCACGACCTACAGCACAGCAAGCAGACATACTACCAACTGAGCCACAAGGCAGTCATTATTTGCCTATTTAATTGTTCTATCAACATACTTCTCCTCCATAAAAATACACCATATAAAACCATCTAGAATCAGTGTCACCCATCTAAAAACAGGACACTAACCTATCAAAATCAAATCGTTCAAAAATGTATCAGATTTCATCTTCTACGAAATGTATTGTTTTGGTACGGCCCGTGCCTTATCTCGCCTTTAGTTTGCATCACATCGTGGCTAAGGGTTATAAAAGGTAGACGTGTTCGTAATCTTTATAGGGGTATGTTTTTTATACAAGCGTGATAGACAGACAGGCGACATATTGAGACTACACTGGGAGGCTGCCATACAAAAGCGACGCATGGTCGAAGCATTTTTAACGTGTCTTATTACTAAATATGCTAAGCTGAGGTCAGGCAACCCTATTTTTATAAGATATAGATTATTTAAAGTATCTCATGGTGTAGTTTTCATTTTGGTAGGTGGTCATTTAAGGGCAGCTAACAAATCTTATGTGGTAAGTCCATCCATCACGGAATGACCAGATAGATAAGTGTCTCATAGTGGTATCCGACTTTGCAGTGCATTACCGTTCTAACTACTTACCTCCCACGTAGTACTATTACTAATTGGTAATGTACTATTACTATTCAAATTACCTACATCTATCTTGTTTTTTTTTTTTTTTTTAAATCGGACTAAAAAATCGTTTGTGCACGATATATTATGTATGTTATAGAGTTCAAACTATTACTAATTGGTAATGTACTATTACTATTCAAATTACCTACATCTATCTTGTATAAAAAAAACTTTAAAAAAAATAAGACAAAAAAATCGTTTGTGCACGATATATTATGTATGTTATAGAGTTCAAACTATTACTAATTGGTAATGTACTATTACTATTCAAATTACCTACATCTATCTTGTATAAAAAAAACTTTAAAAAAAATAAGACAAAAAAATCGTTTGTGCACGATATATTATGTATGTTATAGAGTTCAAACTATTACTAATTGGTAATGTACTATTACTATTCAAATTACCTACATCTATCTTGTATAAAAAAAACTTTAAAAAAAATAAGACAAAAAAATCGTTTGTGCACGATATATTATGTATGTTATAGAGTTCAAACTATTACTAATTGGTAATGTACTATTACTATTCAAATTACCTACATCTATCTTGTATAAAAAAAACTTTAAAAAAAATAAGACAAAAAAATCGTTTGTGCACGATATATTATGTATGTTATAGAGTTTATCACCATTACAGTCTGCAATCTTGCTAATGTTTAGTTCTCGGTATAACGGTTAGTAGATGATAATTGTCTTAACCTGTTATTCTGCATTCGATATTATTCAACGTTGTGAGAATCGTTCTTGTCATAGATCATTGGGTTGAGATAATTGGGTTGTGCGCTCGCGCATTTTTCTATACCATTTGATTACATTTTTACACGGTTTTGATTAGAAAAAACAGGCCAAGTGCGAGTCAGACTCGCGCACGAAGGGTTCCGTACCATTATCTATAACAAAACAGCAAAAAAATCATGTCTGTTGTTGTATATGTTGTCCCTTAAATATTAATTTTATTTTAATTTCATTATTTATTTTTAAAGTGAATAATATAACACAATATTCTGTGAATATTTCAAGCGTCTACCTGTTGCCGTTATCAATATCGAGCAAAACGAGCAAAAAAATCACGTTTGTTGTATGGGAGCCCCCTTAAATATTATTTTATTCTGATTTTTAGCATTTGTTGTTATAGCGGCAAAGAAATACATCATCTGTGAAAATTTCAACTGTCTAACTATCACGGTTCATGACATACAGCCTGGTGACATACGGACGGACGGACAGACAGCTAAGTCTCAGTAATAGGGTCCCGTTTTACCATTTGGGTACGGAACCCTAAAAATGGTTACAACTAAACTCAACAAGGGATTGATATGGCAAAAATCGAAAATCTAAAAAATAATTTACATACTATTTTAGATGATTCACACACAATGTAACTGCACATATTGGAAGCGACGATGGTGAGGACCAAAACTTCCAAAAAAATATGTCTGTTTTCAAAATATTATACCTCCATGGCTAAACATGAAAGTAAGAACCTTATCCTCGATCTTGCGCAGCCGGGTAAAAAGGCAATGGTATTTGGTTCGTGACTTTGCGGCCAAGTGTAAAATGTGCGGTTTAGTGCCGTCGAGCCGCTGACCTCACTACGAACGGATAGGTATTTTGTTCTCAGACTTGTGAACGTCCTAGCTTACCCACCAGTTTTGCGTAGTCTAGACCCTCGCTTTTGCTAGTTAACCAATAGGAACTATATTACGCTGGCATGCTTACATTTCTGCTTTTTTTCCCGACTGCGCAAGAAGGAGGGTTGTTTTGAGTGTTTAGGTGTGTGTATGTATAATATGTTTCTATATTCCCTCTTAGAGCCTAAACGGATTTACCGATTTTAATGTGCGAGGTGTCGATATATTTGTCCTCACTCCCTGAGTGTCATAGTTTGTTTTGTTTGTATTAAAACTCTCGCAAAAATAAAAATAAACACTTTTTCGTAACGTCCAACGAACTTTTACGCAGTCAACAGGTGATTTTCTAAGTATTATTAACCTTTTGCAGACATGGACAGACAGTTTTACTTTTTGCACATACTTTCTCGAAAAAAACGTACACTCAACAGCGTATCACGCGTAACGAAATCGTAAGTTAGACTGCAAAATTCGCTCTTCTGCAGTCGGGTATTTTCTTTTTCTTTTAATATAATAGATACTTGTTTTTAATTTATCTGTACTTATTCAACGTTGTCCTGAATGTGAGTGTGTGCGCGCAGACCATTTGTAATTTTGCGATCCGGTTGCGAAATGTTTAGCTTTAAAAAAAAGTGATAATTTTGGCCAGTTTATTTAGTATTACGATTCATCATCATCATCATCATCTCAGCCATAAGAAGTCCACTGCTGGACATAGGCCGTGGATTTCCAAAATGATCGATTGGAAGCGGCTTGCATCCAGCGTCTTCCCGCCACTTGTATGAGGTCATCTGTCCATCTCGTGGCTGGTCTTCCTACGCTGCGCTTGCCGGTACGTGGTCTCCACTCGAGAACCTTTCGGCCCCATCGGCCATCAGTTCTACGTGCTATGTACCCTGCCACTTCAACTTGCTAATCCTCTGTGCTATATCGGTGACTTTTGTACGTCTACGTATCTCTTCATTTCTGATTCGATCTCGTAGAGTGACTCCGAGCATAGCCCTCTCCATAGCTCGTTGCTTGACCTTGAGCTTCCTTATAAGGCCCATAGTATTACGATTATAACTGTCAAAAGCTAGGGAATGGGAAGCGCAGGCAGACACAACATGCTCTCGCTACCGCGTAGACAGCACACTAAAATAACGCAAGCTACCAGTTAGCAATCGAGTGCACAACGCCATATCCGATTTTATAGAAGTTCGATTCAATTCAATTCTTTATTTGTCCGTGAAACTAGGTATATGTACATAGATCTTACATAAGACAGAAGGCTCTAGTTTCTACCTGGGAAGTTTTACAGAGAATAAGTTTGTTCTTTTTTTTTTTTTTTTTTATTTATTTATTAAGGAACAACAAACAACTACATCTTATACAGTAATATGAAACTTAGTTGCGATAACTTAATAAAAATGCAGTCAACTACGTTATCCACAGATTAAGTTTATACATGTTTATACGCTTAAGCTAGACGGGCAATTAAACAATATTTAATGTTAAAGCAATACAAAAGATAATGTTATTTAAATTTAGATTTAATTAGTGCCTGAATTGGTGTTTTCCTGGAGAAGTAATTGAATTATATTGTTTTTGAATTTATAATATGTTAATTGAAATATATCAATATCCCCAAAAGTTTTGTTAAATGACTCAACCATGCGACGAATCGGTGAACGAAGACCAGAGTTAGTACGACATACGTTTAAGGAAAAGATAGAGCGAACACGCACATCTCGTACAACAGTCTTTCTCGGAACAACATAACAAAGTTTACGAACCAATTCCGTACAATCATAACAATTGTTAACAATGTTACGTAGGATAACTGCTTCTAGATACCGGCGTCTAGACTCCAGAGATAAAAGCTTATATTTCTGAAGTAAGTCAGAATACAGTTCTAGACACTTTAACATAATTAAAAAATTGAGGCTATTACAGACACAACACATAGTAACGAACGTTTACGTTTCAAAGGGAGTCCCCCGCGAATTAGGTGTTGAAGTGATCTGATAAATAATTTAACAAAATTATGTAGTAGATGTTAGTCATATGTACATATGTATGTACGACTATGTATATACGGAAGGCGCGGGAGCTGCGATCGCCGCGCCGGACCACTAGTGGAATACACGTCTTACAAGTGAAAGGAAGTGTTATTATTTATTTTACCTCCCGCACATACGTAGCAACAGTATTAAAGTCTTCTATGACAAAACACAACCTGCTCTAAAGATCATAAAATTGACCTGTTTATTAAATGACAGTCTCTGACACGAGGAACATTTACACGCTCAATCTCGGCTTGATCGGCTGCGTTGAGGTTCGACGCACTCGCACAAAGGCTTGGGCGCACTGAGGGCAAGTCGTGACCGACGCGGCAACATTTGTAGCATGATGTATTTATAAACAAAGCAATAAGCAATCACAGCTATTTCGTTAACGAACTAACGTTTAACGCCTGGTTACCGTCAGGTTTTATACCAAAAACAATATTAGTTATTGACGCTGTAATCATAATTTGCATTGGTTCTTCACCGGTTCACATCTGTCATAATTGTCACTTGTTTAAAAAAAAAACGGTTCAGTACTTTGGTTTTTAACACAAATTAATTGGAAAAAATATGTCATCTAAGTTAACAAAATTGCGTAATTTGAAGTCGTTTGTTTCAGTTTTTAAAGTGTAATTACCTATTGGAAATTGGAAATCCATGCGGACGGCATACGTCTAGCAATAGACTTCTTGTAGTTGAAATGATGATGATATATTATTTATGTTCACTTCCGCGGTCCCGTTCTTAATCCGCGTTCTTGCTCTCGGTGCGTCCAGGGCCTAAACGCCACAAAGCGCTCACGGAATAAAAACTTCAGATAGACAGTCGACAACAACCGGTAAATGGTGCGCAAAAACTTGGTTCAACAAACTGGTCCCGCGGTAGCAGTAAGGGATTGAAGGTAATTTGCGAACCGACCATTTTCGGCGGTAACACGTCCTTGTGTGTTTCCAGAAAACAAGTATCTATCTTGAAATAATATTTTCACCACGCGTAATAACATTCCATTCTGGACTGGGAGAAAAGATCTATCCAGAAAACAAGTATCTTTTTTTGTTTTCACTGCTGGGCGCGGGCCATCTTCTCATTGTGAGAAGGGTTAGGCCATAGTCTGCCACGCTGGCCAAGTGCGGGTTGGCAGACTTCACACATCTTCAAGATCATTGAGAACTCTCAGACATGTAGGTTTCCTCACGCTGTATTCCTTCACCGTTTGAAGTTGGCGGCAATTAATAATGTCCCATACTGTTAATGAAATCTGGCAACATCCACCGCACTATCGAGTGCGGTGGATAAGCACCAGGAAGCTGTCGTCGCAACAATACTCTCCGTTGTAGAGCCTACGAATTGCAATACTCTTAACGGGTTATACTCGTAAAGAGGCACTCGCTTTGCAATGCTGATTGGTTTCAATTTAAGGTCGACCCTTCAAACTAATTTGTACATTGACAGGCTTGCGCTTGACCGCTAACAAAAAAAAAACTTCCCATTTATAGTTCATAGTAGTTTATTTATATCTAAGAAGATACATGTCAAAATACAGTAATTCAGTTAAACACAAGATAATATAACATCAAAAACAAATACTGCTTTACCGAAAAACGTTACTTAACTTTAAGCAATGCTTAACATATTTTGTCAACTTCTGGCTGACACTTAATGACACTTGCGGAAAGAAGACAGAGAACTTAAGACGTTGGTTAAAGTTAAGTAACGTTTTTCGGTAAGGCCCAATATAGCTAAGTTAACATACAAAAGAATAATAAAATCTAGGCAAAATAATAATCAAAATAAAAATACAAAATAATAACAATGTCAGATGAAATAATGGTTCGATTATTTACAAAATAATCACAATGTCAAAATAAAAAATGTTATAAAAATAAAATAGTAATGAATGTTCATTACAATCTATCTATAACAGTACATGTCATCTTGTTTGGTTTATTTTATTCATCTCATCAAATGTATAAAAAGCCTGCTCGATAAGCCACTGCTTCAATTTTATTTTAAACGACCCAATAGAGGGCGCACACTTCAATAGGAAGCCTATTTGTGACTAGCGGGGCACTTACATGCACCTGCTTACTAGCTTTAGCCAGTCGACCATTTAATTTATGAAATAAAAATACTTTTTTTTAATGTAGAAATAGGTTTGCGTTTGACCGCCAACTCTGTCGTACGAGGTTTTTAAACTTTAGGTATTTGATTTAGGTATTCCTGTCTCCATGCACCCGAAACACCCGGAATACCTACACAAACGTAGCGCACGCACACGAGCGCGCGTCGCTATACCCCTCTTTTTGGGTCGGAGGTTTAACTATAATTCTATTCGACAATCTTTGGTAAAAATACTTTTGTATGGAAAGCGATATCGATCCACATTCTTGGTGCGTACTGCACAGGAATGGAATTCTTTGCCGCCATCTCTGTTTCCCGAGATGGACGAGCTTCATCCTCGGCCACACCGTCGCTTAACATCAGGCGGGCTGGTGGTTAGTCGTAGATCTATCTTGTTAAAAAAAAAAATTAACCACCTTAAATATTGTGTGCTTTTACTGCAACACGTAGTCACGTGACGTTACAGCTTCAAAGGGAACTTTTATTTTTGGACTTGGTCTGCTGTAGAGTTTTATAGCGTGAAAATGTTGTTATACTGTTTATGGCTGTACATAAACATGGACACCCATCTCCGATTGCGCTAGATGAAAGGTATTGTTCTTCGGGTGTATGTATTTATGTCTCTATATTCAGAATGTGAGGATTTTTTTTTCAAAAAAAAAATTTAACTACCCACTTCAAAATATCGAATTTCGTTTACTTGGATGACGTATTTGTTCAGTTATATTGTCCAGTTGTATACATAACTGAACTGATTTTGATGAAATTTATTTAAAAGTATATTCTTTTAAATATTTTATCTCATCTGTGTATAAATGACAGAGTTATGAGGGGACAAACATTAAAAAGATACAGACGACATGACAACCTTCTTTTTTGAAGTCTGTCAATCAACACATTTATTTAAATGTCCACTTTTGCTACTACGTAATAAAGCGCAAGTAAGGCGTGCACAGGTGCTGAATGCCTACTCTTTTATTAGCTTGCACGTACGTACAGAGTGCATCCTATAGTTATTTGTTATATTTTGTATTATCTCTTGTAGAGAGTAACAAAGTACTGAAATAATGTTTTCTAAAGTTTTAGCCATTGTTACTCATAGAAATGAAATAAAATTTAACGGATTTATAGTGTATATTTTACATAATTAACTTAACTTTTAACTTTGTTAAAATTGTATTTACATAACTGCTAACCATGCTGTGTGCACATGTTTAGAGATACTTTCCAGTTCTAAACTTTTGTTAGTATTTTATTATTTGTTATTAAGAGTGTTTTGTTTTGTGTACCTAATGTGTAAATAAATAAATAAAGAAATAATTTCATGACCTGACGTTTCGAACACTTTGCAGCGTTCGTGGTCACAGGGAAGACTAGGAGTTGTCTGTTTTATTAAAAAAAAAAAAAAAAAACTTAGACAAAAAAAATTTATAAATCAGTTAAAATTTATTTAATTTCATAAAGTACTGAAATGTCCTGTCTAGCCGGCAGGCTGTGTTTACTTGTAACACCTAAACTGGTCTTACTACTTTTAATATTAGGTAACTACTTCTTGAAAAGGATTAACGAAAAAAACTTCATTTCTAAATACTTCAGCTTAGGGACTTTTACAACCTACCCTATTAATAGATTTCTATTTAAATCCACACTAAACTAAAAAAAATCAAACAATGCATCTTCGATATTGCTTCTAGTTAAACAAGGGTTACCAGATGACAGGTATTTTTCCCACATGTCTGGGGTTTTTTCTCTGGCAGGGAAATGGGGGAAATTTTAAATTATCAAAAATTTTGAAACAGAAATAATAAAATACGAAAAACAATAAAAATATCTCAAGCTACTTTGCTATTTCGCATAGTTTTTAGAAATTTAAAATATACCTACGTGTAGTAGGTAATTGTTTATACATTTGTACTATAGCTTAAATAATCGGCCAAGTGCGAGTCGGACTCGCGCATGAAGGGTTCCGTACTATCATCTATAATACTACAAAGTTTAGTTCTGTTTATAAAATAACGAGAAATCAACGAAATTCCAAGTAGTAAATTGCAAACTTATAGGTAGGTTTTCGATACACATCCGGGCAGCATGACGACGTTCGCGCGAATACGCGCGGCTATGGCTCGCTCCGTGATGTTACCTCCCCCGCTACCCGCGCGGCCGTTGCTTAGCAACCGCCTCGCGCTCGCGCCACCACCACACCGCGGCGCGACGCTCGCACCGCGTTTAGATGCACGGATTATTTTCATTTTGTGAGTTTTTATGTATTAGATTAGGTATTTATTTTTATAGTTAATATATTTCTAAATATTTACTTACAAATATTCAAGTTTCTACCTGATAATTAAGATCGAGTAAAAATTGCTTAAAAATTACGTTTGTTGTATGGGAGCCCCCTTTAATATTTACTTTATTGTTATTTAATTATTTATTTTGAAAGGTAATATACAAGTAAATATTCTGTGAAAATTTGAAGCGTCTACCTGTTACCGTTTTTAATATTGAGCAAAAAAATACGAAAAAAAACACGTTTATTGTATGGGGACCCCCCTTAATATTTTTTTTAAAATTTTTAGTATTTGTTGTTATAGCGGCAACGGAAATACATCATTTGTGAAAATTTAAGCTTTCTAGCTATCACGGTATATGAGATACAGCATGGAGACAGACAGACAGACAGCGAAGTCTTAGTAATAGGGTCCCGTTTTTACCCTTTGGGTACGGAACCCTAAAAATGGATGCGAAATTGCTTAAAAAATATGGGATTACCTGGAAGTTATGTAGAATCCAACGCATTTTTTATAAGTCTACAATAAATTATTGATGATAAAGATATATAGATTGTAGTGTAAGGTGTATAAAAATAAAATATATTCATAAGACAAATACAGTTGAAAGTAAAGATCATAAAAAGGCGATTGAAATCTCAGAAAATGTATTTGAAAAGTCAAGGGATTCCGCCAGGAAAACGCATTTCACGTCTGACAACCCTAAGGTCTGGTAAACCAAGTCAATGACATCCCAAACTGGGGAGCATCGCTCGGAAGTGTATCCGAAACTTTAAGTAGAGAGAATTGGTTAATAGGCTTAATTCCTCTATTCCTCTTTTTGATGTTTGTCCTGTATAAATAGCGTATACACGCCAACGAAAATTTTCCTATGCGTTTTAATTGTTTCTGTTTGTACGACGATTAATTTAACTCGTCCGTCACTGTTTGCTTCTGGAGTTTAAACTTTGTGACGTGTGGAATTAGTTTGAAAATTCATTATACAGGTACAGTCTAATGACAGTTTTAAGTTGGGGAAGACGAGCGACGCAGTTTCAAACTTAGATCTAACGTAATGAGTCGGATGGACACAGAACTCAGAAACAGAAACAGAACTCACCGGTGAGTGCGTCTTTGGGTTTAGTCGCATTTCGAATATTAACGATAAAGGTCGTTACAACTATCAATGTAATCTATAAATATTTAAATAATAACAAAATATCCGACTGCATTATTAAAAAAAAAACGGCCAAGTGCGAGTCGGACTCGCGCACGAAGGGTTCCGTACCATTATCTATAAAAACGGTAAAAAAATCGTGTCTGTTGTATGTCGTGAGCCCCCCTTAAATATTAATTTTATTTTAATTTAATTATTTATTTTTAAAGTGAATACTATAACTCAATATTCTGTGAATATTTCAAGCGTCTGCCTGTTGCCGTTATCAATATCGAGCAAAAAAAAACACGTTTGTTGTATGGAAGCTCCCTTACATATATTTTTTATTCTGTTTTTTAGTATTTGTTGTTATAGCGGTAACAGAAATACATCATCTGTGAAAATTTCAACTGTCTAACTATCACGAGATACAGAGATATTCATGAGATACAGCCTGATGATGATGAGACGGACAGACAGCGGAGTCTAAGTAATAGGGTCCCGTTTTACCCTCTGGGTATGGAACCCTAAATAATGAGTCATACTACTTTCGTATTATAATTTAGGTGAACCGTTCGCATTTCACCACAGAAATCTTACCTCACTAATGGTGAGCTCTTCTTCGGTAGAGAGACCTTCTTCGGGAAACCTGGTGCGAATGAATAAAGAAAGGGGCAAGCACAAAAAGACCTAATGGCTCGAAGTGCATCCGTGAATCGGACCCCATTTATAAAAAAAGCATACTTTTCTTTCCGTAACTCACCTCAAAACAATTTTCGAAAGTAAGCAAGTAGTGAGTTAAAGAAACTATTTTTTTTTTGTATATCGGTTGTAAAAAAAAACAAGCTCCAAGTCATCGCATATAGGCAAACGCTAGAAAACGTATTTTAATAATAAATAAGTGATTTTACTATAATTATTCTAAGGGCTCATCATTTATAACTTTTTACAGCGATTTTACGCATACTTTCTCAAAAAAACGTGCACTCAAAGCGCGACAAAGAGTTCCATTCCTGTGCAGTATGCATCAAGAACGTGGATCGATATCGCTGAGTACGGATTTTTGGCATTTCAACGAGAAATGGGTGGTAATTCGCCGGCTTTCTGCTAGTCATGTAGTAAAAACTCTTGCGCACATGCCCCGAAATGAATCCTTTAGAATATAGACAGACATGCTACTTTACGGCGGTGCTCGAGATTAACTCTAAAACCGAACCTTAATAACAGAAATTGCTATATGCTTTTACCTTACGTATTATCGTATACCTAGGTTCCGTTTTTTTTTTCTTTTTGTTGTACGTAACCCTAAAAACTGATAACATTATGTCACAAACACACACAAAATCACAGCATTGTGACAGAACCAATGATAAAATATGATAAGTGTGATGAGTCAGTTCCCATTATTTTTCCATCACCGCGAGGTAACTCTAAAACCGAATCTTCTATCCGCAATGATTGCTATTGTGAGTCCCTTCTACGGTTCGTGTTATCGTTTAGTTGGCCTTGTGTTACGGAGATACTAGGCTGTTTTAATTAGTGTCTTTAGTGTTTCTTGTAGTAGCGCTCGTGGCGCAGCTACACTAGGTGTTCTGTTCTAAAAAAAAACATCTGCTGCAATAACTTGCAATATGCATCGCCAATGTCTACCAAAACATATACCCTATCCTTGAAACGCCATCGCGCATCGCCAGTACAACTGTATGTATCTGTAGATTTACATAGCGTCCTACGGTTTGCATACAAATACGCGGTGAAATATTAACGCGTACTTCCTCTAATTTGGGATAATGATGTGTAATACGGCAGTCAGCTGGTCCGGTCACACGTGCTGTCCAACGGGCGCTCCGGCAAACAATGTTTAGCCTTTAGTTGTATGACGGACGCCAATGACGCCTCACGCGTTCACGTGTACACGCGAACCGCGGACCAACGTTCAAATCTTGAATGAATGCCTTTGTTTCTAAGCTAATTAGTGTTTCGTCATACGTGATGCAACTTCGCCGCGAGCCCTTCTGCTAACCCAGTTCGGTGTATCGATACGCGAGCACGTGCTCACCCTGCGCAACTCCTAGCCATTGTCCAATCGTAGGAGAGCGAGGGCTACCGGCGCGTCTCCGCGACCCAATCGCGTCTCGTGTACGACTTCAACGCGAAACGTGCCGATCCCGCCCGACAGGAGCCGAAGCGCGACGCAACCCCCAGTGCAGCGGCAGCCCCCAAGATGGCGACTATGGTGGCCGCGAAACCGGCAATACCGGTCACGAAGAAACCCTCATTGAAAAAGTACAAAGCGCCGACGCCGCCGGCTAGGTCGTCATCCGAGGACGGTTCCGAGTGTGATAGTGATGATAAGGACAAAGAAAATGAGCAAACGTCCGACCGTGAGACGCGCGACGAATGTAAACAAACAAACGCGGACGTGAAACCGGTGCCGGACAAGGGATCGCCTCTTCCCAAAAGAATCTTTCACAAGTTGAACGGAAATGTCGATCGGAACTCCGTGTTGTCCAAAGCTGCGATGTTCGAAGCGGGCAGTCCAAAAGCTAAGGACCCTGCGGAGATGTCTTTACGGGAAAGGAAGGCATTGTTCGAGAAGAATAAGGGCGCTGCTATTATCCCTAAAGCACCCTTTGGACAGGCGCCCTCCACAAAGGCGCTTCTTGGAGACAATAAAGGTGAGTGTTTATTGATTTTTATTCTTAAATTGTAGTAAAATCTTGCAGAATCCGTACCCTTGTTACTAATTATTCACTTCCAAACAATACGTAATGTATTTAGGATTGCAGGGCAAAGTTTCCAGTCATTAATAATTGTGGGGCATAATAGTAATTATTACGCAAGGGTTGAAAGTAACCTATCTAGACATGAGATAGGAGGTATCTATCTAGCCACGAGCGTAGCGAGGGCGCCAATAGTTCGAGTGCCTAAATAGGTCTTTCACCCCAGGAAAACGCTCTGCTTTTTATTTCGAATATAAAAAAAACAAGGCTTCAAAACTTAAAACGCAAAACTCCAGACTCATGAAAACACAGACCAGAAAATAGAAGGAAAAAGTTTTCGACATGGTTCAATAGATATGTCAAAAATATAACGTAATTTTCAATAATTTGAGAGCACGGAAAAACGATTTTGCCTAGGGACGAAAAGTAGTTTTCAACTTTAAGCATACTACACATACTGCTACCATCAGGCACGCGAATCGCTCGTCTCGTCTTTCAATTGATATAAAGTTATTTATTTATTTTCTATAGATTGTCATGAGTTTATGCCAACAGTGAGGAGTAGGTATAACGATAATACACCGGCACGCAACAGCGCTGACACTAGAATAATTGATGTAGTTATAATCTGTGATCAATTACGTTGTGGCGTTTATAATAATATGTTTTGAAGCTTCCTCTATTCAGATAATATTTATCATTCACTCATCATCATCTTTTCTGTCCATTACCGCTAACTGAGCGTGAATATGGACCAGGCTTTGCACGCCACTCGTTCATGTGCTAATCTTGTCCATAAGTAAGTTCGTACACCAAACAAACACCTGCCTTTGCACGCGAGGTATCAGCAATACTAGATATGCAGTGATACATACTATGGACCACTGCATACCTATCTATAGGCGTCAGTTACCAAACTATCGGTCATCCGGTCATCGGTCAGACGAAAAAGTGCCATGCTTTCTCTAAATGCATTCATCAACATCTTAGCCATCAGAAGTCCACTGCTGAACATAGGCCTCCCCCATATATTAAAAAAATAATACCGATTGGAATCGACTTACATTACATTTAGTAAAAAATCCGCTGGAATGAAAGTGGAACTGGCCCGAACATGTCTAACGCATGCCAGATGATCTGTGGGCCAAAATCACCACGCAGTGGGCGTCGCAGGTCGTCAGACCACTCGGCAGGCCCGGGCGGAGATGGCGGGACGAACTGGGGGGTTACACTTGTTTTCAACAAGATAGAAAAGTAAATGTATGGAATTGACATTAGTTAACGAAATTTCACGTGACGCCACGTCACAGTTTCTTAGCATTCAGATAAGCATATCGTTTATAAAAATAGAAACGTTTGCCATTCATCTAAGCGTGCTGGACTTCTTTTGCCTGGACACAAAAAGCTTTAGACCGTGAAGAGTGTAAGGATGAGAGGGAGACCTTTGCCCAGTAGTGGGAGTGGGACGGATCAGGTAACAAAATTATAATAGTATATAAAATTAAACCAATTCAGTTTAACAGTTACTGGGCTTATGCTAAAGTTCTAGTTTGAGGCCTCTGTTGAAGGTTTTGTCGGCGATTAACCCACTTGTGTTACGAACGCATGATACAGCTGATTGTAAGAAATAATTAAACGAAGGTAAAGCGTGATATATTGTTTTTGATAATTAGGTTTATTGTAAACGGGGCAATAAAGTGCAAGAGACAATATTAACGCCAAATATGAATTAAGAATAATGTGGATTTTATATTATTAACACAAATTTCGAGGTTAGGTTATCTAGAATTATTAACATAAATGGTTATTGCGTTGACCTGTACTAAATCGAAAGAGCGAGTCGGAGATTGTACTCTTATAAACTTTTACTATGGACATAACACGAAATTTGCGAAAGAAATAAACGTTTCATGGAAATCATCGCTTAAGATCAGACGAGTCGGTGGTCCATCGTCAATCTATAAAAAAATATGTAAAATAAATTTATTGGAGTTAAAAAAAAAAGGCTCTGATCACAATCAGCAAAGATATCCATTTTCACCAAAAACACTTTGTTTTGTTTTTAGGGTTCCGTATCTCAAAAGAAAAAACGGGACCCTTATAGGATCACTTTGTTGTCCGTCTGGCAAGATCTTTTATCTCGGGAACGCGTTGAGATATCGAGTTGAAATTAAAACTATATACGCAGATATGTTGTCATTTTCAGCTGCCAAAAAAAACTTCTCAGTTATCGCAAAAAAAGTTACAGCCGTGTCACAAAAAATCGCATATTTCGACACTCACTAGTGAATCAGAACCTATAGGGTACTTCTCGTTAACCAAGAACTGTGAAATTTGGCAAGAAGCATTGTCATATAGTACACATAAAGGAAAAAATCTATAACTGTACATTTTTTATTTAATCACAAAAAATTGGGTCTTTACGCAAGGAATAAGGATCCAAATTTAAATTTTAAAGTGAATTAATCGTAGCATGTGGGGTATCATATGAAAAAGCTATCAGCTAAAATAGGTTTTCAATTATTTTTTAATGAGTAATTTTTGGTTTATAACGAAAAATGTAAAAAAATATAATTTCCCCCATTTATCATACTATTTACTAGCTTCGGTAGTTATTTTATTTAGTTTGTACGGAACCCTCGGTGAGCTAGTTTGACTCGCACTTGTCCAGTTTTATTAGGGTTACGTTTGGCTTCTAATCAGCTTGTTGTTAAGTGACCTTTGCGGTTTTACGATTAAGCGTGCTTAACTAGAAGAAACCTATTCACTTGTGATTGAATTGAATTGAGATACCCTTATGTAAGGTATGAATTCGACTTTACCGTCATTTAACATGACGAAACTGTAGTCAACCGCTTAATCTGTCCACTTAAAAAAAAAGAAAACCAAAAATTATATTTGAATATATTAGCATTTTATAAAACTTTGAAAAATTTGCAATATTCGTTAAAGACCTTATAGGTCAAAAGAACTTGATTTAACATGGTCTAAAGGTCAATCACACGAGGAGACCAAATATCTGTTAATCGATTTTGTCTATTACCATCTCAGCAATAAAGTCTTGTCAAAATAGCTATAGACATTCTCTGTCTGAGAATCTAGTTTGACCAGACAGCACTTTTTTCATTAATTGCATAGTAGTAAATAATTTATTCATGAGGTATCTATCAGTCCAATATTATCTGATGGACTGTCCAATTTTTTGCATCAATTGCTAATCGATAAGTCTTAAAATTTTACAGTTAGAAGTTGTTATAGCATTTTTCTTTTTTCATTATAATCATTTTGTATATCTTTATAGATAATGATAGTATAATATATGAAGTGCTTATTAGTGTTAAAAAATAAATGTCAAAATATTATTTTTTCGGTTAATACCAGGTGAGTTGACGGTCAAGCGCAAGCCTATTGTCGAATAAAAAAAAATAACAATTAGTCCAGGCTGAATAGACTTTTGGAGCAATAGCTAAGAACACTCAATCAAATCTTTAAAAAAAAAACTAGGCTAAAATACATGTACTCAGTGTCTGTCGGGAGCTACGATGCCACAGACACTGCGTACACACGTCAAAGTTCATAAAGTACACCTCCCGTTTGCGTCGACTACTATAGTACTTAGTTTTGTTTAGTTTAGGCTAGATGGTGTTGTGTGAAATGTCCACCAATATTTATTTATTTTGTTACCTCTTCACGACCAAACTGCGGAACCGATTGTTATGAAATTTGGTTGATAGGTAAAGATATAGCTGAGAAGCCTGGAGTCGGACAAAGGCTACTTTTTATCATCACCATCGTTTTTCGTCACTACGCGAGCGAATCCGCGGGACACAGCTAGCAAATCAATATTCTCCGAACGCTGGCATCGGATTACTTTAGTAATTGTTCGACTACGTATTATTTATTTCATTAGTCATATTTCTCATTAATCCAATATAACCAAGTCATTTTCCGCAAACGTTTTACCATTCCGCGAAATGCTTATTTATGCTAAAGTAATAGGGGAAAGGTACTTACCTGACAGTTTACATTTTCCTGCCTGATTTGACCCTTGCAATATTATTGCATCACTTTATACAGGATTGCACGTTGAAAGTCTGTGGGGCGCAATGATTCATTTTTTAGGGTTCCGTAGTAACTACGAGGAGCCCTTGTAAGTCGGTATGTCCGGCTGTCTGTCTGTTTGTCGGAGCCATTTTACTCAGTGACTTAATATTACATAATCGATATTTGGATAAAACAATGTTTGCAAGAAAGTATGACTTTGCATGATCTCATTACCCCATGCCCATTTTTCTATCTGACAGCAAGAAGCACGAAAAAGTGACATCGTTACATGGTTGATAATTCGAAAACACGTACGAAACGCTTTGGCTCCACTTTCATTGTGCGTACCGCCAAAATGTGGAATGCGCTTCCTGAATGGGTCTTTCCGAATAGATATAATCTAGGTGTCTTCAAAACGCGAGTGAATAAGTTTCTTCTAGGCGCTCCATCGTAGACCGTAATCTGTCTGATTACCGAACCTTTATAAAAAAATAAGGTTTCTGTATATAATGAAAACTAAATCTAACATTCCTAACCTTACTGTTCGGGCAAATGAAACTGATGGCTAACATTACGGAATCGGAAAAACTCGTGTCAGTAAAACAAGCTTTTATTAATGTAAAGAAAATTACTCGCATTGACTAAAAATATGAGCACAAACTTAGTTCAAACAACAAAGTTCTTGTTCCTACATCAGTTACATGTCCTAATAATTATGACGTGCAATATAAATATTATATTGTAATTGAATCGGATGATTATCATCCAATTATCATTCGTAAAGTGAAGGAAAATGAAGTGGGTCAAATTTAACGTTCAAGATTTGATTACGGAACGACATAGTTGGCAACGACTAAGTTCCATAGTAAAAGATTTAAAAAAAAAGATTTGATTACAGAACAGATGGGCGAGACTAAATAAAAGTTTGTAAAAATATGGAATTTGACATAAACATAACTTAACATAAATATTTTTTTTAAACAACAAAACTGTAGGTACTGTTTGTTGACATTGCGACTTACTAACATAGATCTAAAAAAATATCGTCCATTCAATATTGACTCGCCATTTCGCACATCCTTACCGCTTTGTGCCATAATTTGCTCCATAACGGGAGCACGAACGGAAGCTGTGGACGACTAGACAACCACTTAACACCTCATAACTATGTCACCGTGTGATATTTTAACACTTCCGACCACTGACATAGTAGATGGAGCATGCGACTTCATTTATATGAAAACCTCGCGTGCCACATTTTTGGTACCGACTGTGGCGTCACACAAACGATTTTGTGATGGAATGTTCCATCCGCGCGAAATCTATTCAACCCAATGCATCCGCGCGCTTGTACGCTAGTAACTAGTTGACAAAATATCGAATCGGAAGTATACATCATCTGAAATTAAAGAAATCTTGGTCGTCAACTGCGATTTTTTATCGTACTTGACACGCTCGTTTTGACACGCTAGGTACATACACTTGGGGTATCTATAGAAGTCTATGCTTCCGACACTAAACACACATATACTGTTCAGAAGTTTCCTACGTGCCAAATTGGTAAAACCGCCCAGGTACAGATCGAGACTGTGGTCGTGGGTTCGATCCCCACCCAGGATAAGCGATTGTGTGATGAGCATGGATGTTTGTTCTTTATCTGGGTGTTGCTATGTATCATAAGTATGTATTTACAAAAAAAGTATATACATATATATATATCAGCCATCTAGTTTCCATAGTACAAGCTTTGCTCGGCTTGGACTAAACGGTGTTGTCTGAAATGTCCACCAATATTTATTTATTTGGATGATGTTAAATGGGACCACCTCGAAGCTGTAATGAATCTATCACTATTTTTAAGCTATTGCATAGCTTCTATCGCGGGCCTTGAGCGTGGAGACCGAATCCAGAAATTCCGTAACGAAAATAACCTAACGCAGTAACGCCAATACAACCAATGCCACCTAGAGGCGATTTGCAGAACTAAAGAGACAAGCGTGATATTTCAAAAAGTCATTAAAAGTTATGCTATTCATCGATAGATGGTAAAACTAAAAACTAAAAAGTATCACCGCTGTGCCGGTCGGAGTGGGGGGTGTTAGGAATACTGCATAAATAAAATAAATAAATAATTATAATTACATAAGTTGATAAAAAATGCTATGCAATAGCTTTACCGCGGCAGTCTCCGAGTGCCACACGTCTTTTTTTTTTTTTTTTTATTAACAAACATTTGTGTGATGAGCATGGATGTTTGTTATGTGTCTCTGGATGTTTCTCTGTATATATATTTACAACAAGAAAAAGTATATATGTATTCATCTAGCTCCATAGTACAAGCTTTGCTTAGTTTGGATTAGATTGTGTTGTGTGAAATGTAAACAAATATTTTATTTATTTATTTTAAAGTCAGTCAATAAGAATAATTTTTACGGGGTGGGAAGTATGTACATTTTTTTTTTCGAAACCAGTTATTATAAGTCCAGTTCAGTTTATTTAAAACTCAACGTATTGAAGTCCAAAGTTAACGTAAACATTATGTAAGCAATAATATGTATCTGTATGTATTTCTTATACATTATTTTCTATATTATCAAGATGTTTAAAAGTGCGTATATTTAATTTTTATTCCGGTTATGGGTAGGTCAATTCCTTATGTCGAAAGTAAATGAACTCTAATTAAACTACCGTTTGCTGTGATTGCATAAAAACATACAGCCGACTGAAATGACGTGGCCCGTGATACAACGACGAAAATTAAATCTAGTCATTGTGAGCATTAAATACTGATAACTATATTAGTACTCCAATAGAAGAGTACTAGATTTTACCTGGGGAATATTCCAAACTGCAGGAAATATCAAGTGAATAAAGGAAATATCAACCTGATATTTCTTGCAGTTTGGAAAATTTCCACAGCTTTGATAGCCTGCGCACGGTACCCTAATAAACGAATAGCAAGTACATATATAGCAGTGTACATTAGAACTTGCAAGTTTTTTTTTTTTTTTGTGGAATATAAATAAATAATTGTGGACATTTCACACAACACCATCTAGCCCAAACTAAGCAAAGCTTGTACTATTGGAACTAGATGGCTGATAGAATACATATATACTTTTTTTTTGTAAATATATACATATGATACATAGAAACACCCAGACACAGAACAAACATCCATGCTCATCACACAAATGTTTGCCCTGGGTGGGGATTGAACCCACGACCTTTCAGTTCAGCAGGTAGACGTAAACACACTACCAACTGAGCCACAAGGCCAGTCATTCCATATATGTCCGTACACTCGCTGAAATGGATCCAATAGAACAAACAACCTATTTTGCGACTATGCTCTAGTCTAGGCTAAATGAGAAAGAAAGAAAATGTTTTTATAGACCATACACTACAATGGGAGCAACAATTAAATGTTACGAGACAAGAAAAAATAACTGTACTAAAAAGTGAGTGAGTGAGTTTTTTTCGGTTAATCCAATAATTAAAGAAAAAAGTACACAAAAAAATTTTTAATAATAGAAACAAACATTAAATAAAATAAAAAATATTTTGCCTAAATAATTATACAGTTGTCGCTGTAGTAACTTCGATCATCCCTATCCCACTCAACCAACTCCAAAAGTATGAGCTGATACTTGGCTGCTCCATGCTTGCTTGCTTTTTGGCTGCTTTGGCTGATTTTTGGCGTACTGTTGCCAAAAAGATGGCAACAGTACGTACTCTACATAGACGATTGGATTTGTTAAAAATATTACTTTCCTATTTCAGAAGTAAAACAGTAGTACGTACTCTACATAGACGATTTGTTAAAAATATTACTTTTCTAATTCAGAAATAAAATCAAGCCCGCACCTTAAAAACAAAATTATAATTTCTATGCAAGCGAAGCTTTCGCATTTTATTGCCGACAATATTACCAACAGCTACATACCCTGTTCGACCCCATCACGAGTTGGTTCTTCGTGACATCTGCCAATACCTTGGCAGATGTCATGTTAATAACCTCCACCTCTAAGCAGGTATTATTCACAATGAGTATCGATTACGGGCGAACGTGTTTTTTTCTAGAAAGTGTTTTTTTTCATAAGTATTGAATCTCTAATATTTAAGGCAGTTATAGTTTATTATGAATGTTTTTTGAGTTTGTATTAAGCGCAATCTTAAGTTTAAAAAAAATAAAACAATAATTATTAATTTTGTGTTTCTGAAAAAAAAAACGAAATTTAGAAGAAAAAAATAAGGGCCCCAAGTTTTTTTTCATGTTTTTTTTTCACATTTTTGAAAAAAAAAAAAAAACAATTTGCAACACTAGTAATTACTATACAATACTATACTACTGTAAAACTTTTGTCTGCGAAATGTTACTAATGGCGACTCCTATTCTTGGACTTCCGTCTTGGAGGTAGTGTTAGTGAAAGTGTTCTCTTTTCAAATAGCATTTTCTCAAGTAAAACTATTAGATAGATTTAGCGAACAATTGATTGATATTTTTATTTATTGATTGATTGTTTTTTTTTTTATAATATGCTATTAATGTCAATATTAATTGATCTTTTCGAATAGATACAATCTGGGCTTTTTCAAATAGCGAATGAATAGGTAAAGTAAAGTTTATTTCCTCATAACGATATTACACAATCATTTTGCAGCAGGTTCCAAACTCGGCTAAGCCGGTATCTTGGGAACCCTGTGGCAGAAATACCTAATGGCTAATACTTACGCGCTGGTGATATTAAATACCTGTCTATGCATTACAATTATGATGAAATTAAATTTAAGGACTTGGCAAATTAATCATAAAACTAAACAATATTAATACGAAATTAATAATTAGGTACATATGTATTAAAATTAAGTAAAAAATTGCTCCTTTGAAACAAATAAACTATAAGATAATAAGTCATATTTATGTCAAAAGTATAACAATAAGAATCTGACCAAGTATTCTCTTATTATAAGTATTGTCGGCCTTGTGGCTCAGTTGGTAGTGTGTTTACGTCTACCTGCTGAACTGAAAGGTCGTGGGTTCGATCCCCACCCAGGGCAAACATTTGTGTGATGAGCATGGATGTGTGTTCTGTGTCTGGGTGTTTCTATGTATCATATGTATATATTTACAAAAAAAAGTATATATGTATTCTATCAGCCATCTAGTTCCATAATACAAGCTTTGCTTAGTTTGGGCTAGATGGTGTTGTGTGAAATGTCCACAAATATTTATTTTATTTATTTATTATATTATAAAGTTCTCTCATTATCAGGTGAGTTGGCAAACAAGTGCCCGTTTACGAGAAAAAAATGTTTATACGATTAGTCTAACCTCTCTATGACACATACACAATGGCACAACAATAGAGTAAATGATCAAATGCGTCACCTCAAAAAATAATGATAGTCATCTCAGTTCATCGCCCAGAAAACAGAAGAAGTAGTCACGGAGGCGTCTGTTTCATTCATTCATATTTCATTAGAACCCCATTAAGAGATCAAAAGCTTTAAAAATCACAATTTATACGATTAGTCTAACCTTTCTATGACACATACACAATGGCACAACAATAGAGTAAATGATCAAATGCGTCACCTCAAAAAATAATGATAGTCATCTCAGTTCATCGCCCAGAAAACAGAAGAAGTAGTCACGGAGGCGTCTGTTTCATTCATTCATATTTCATTAGAACCCCATTAAGAGATCAAAAGCTTTAAAAATCACAATTTATACGATTAGTCTAACCTTTCTATGACACATACACAATGGCACAACAATAGAGTAAATGATCAAATGCGTCACCTCAAAAAATAATGATAGTCATCTCAGTTCATCGCCCAGAAAACAGAAGAAGTAGTCACGGAGGCGTCTGTTTCATTCATTCATATTTCATTAGAACCCCATTAAGAGATCAAAAGCTTTAAAAATCACAATTTATACGATTAGTCTAACCTTTCTATGACACATACACAATGGCACAACAATAGAGTAAATGATCAAATGCGTCACCTCAAAAAATAATGATAGTCATCTCAGTTCATCGCCCAGAAAACAGAAGAAGTAGTCACGGAGGAGTCTGTTTCATTTATATTTCATTAGAACCCCATTAATAGATCAAAAGCTTTAAAAATAACGATTTATACGATTAGTCTAACCTCTCTATGACTATGCTCTAGTCTAGGCTAAATGAGAAAGAAAGAAAATGTTTTTATAGACCATACACTACAATGGGAGCAACAATTAAATGTTACGAGACAAGAAAAAATAACTGTACTAAAAAGTGAGTGAGTGAGTTTTTTTCGGTTAATCCAATAATTAAAGAAAAAAGTACACAAAAAAATTTTTAATAATAGAAACAAACATTAAATAAAATAAAAAATATTTTGCCTAAATAATTATACAGTTGTCGCTGTAGTAACTTCGATCATCCCTATCCCACTCAACCAACTCCAAAAGTATGAGCTGATACTTGGCTGCTCCATGCTTGCTTGCTTTTTGGCTGCTTTGGCTGATTTTTGGCGTACTGTTGCCAAAAAGATGGCAACAGTACGTACTCTACATAGACGATTGGATTTGTTAAAAATATTACTTTCCTATTTCAGAAGTAAAACAGTAGTACGTACTCTACATAGACGATTTGTTAAAAATATTACTTTTCTAATTCAGAAATAAAATCAAGCCCGCACCTTAAAAACAAAATTATAATTTCTATGCAAGCGAAGCTTTCGCATTTTATTGCCGACAATATTACCAACAGCTACATACCCTGTTCGACCCCATCACGAGTTGGTTCTTCGTGACATCTGCCAATACCTTGGCAGATGTCATGTTAATAACCTCCACCTCTAAGCAGGTATTATTCACAATGAGTATCGATTACGGGCGAACGTGTTTTTTTCTAGAAAGTGTTTTTTTTCATAAGTATTGAATCTCTAATATTTAAGGCAGTTATAGTTTATTATGAATGTTTTTTGAGTTTGTATTAAGCGCAATCTTAAGTTTAAAAAAAATAAAACAATAATTATTAATTTTGTGTTTCTGAAAAAAAAAACGAAATTTAGAAGAAAAAAATAAGGGCCCCAAGTTTTTTTTCATGTTTTTTTTTCACATTTTTGAAAAAAAAAAAAAAACAATTTGCAACACTAGTAATTACTATACAATACTATACTACTGTAAAACTTTTGTCTGCGAAATGTTACTAATGGCGACTCCTATTCTTGGACTTCCGTCTTGGAGGTAGTGTTAGTGAAAGTGTTCTCTTTTCAAATAGCATTTTCTCAAGTAAAACTATTAGATAGATTTAGCGAACAATTGATTGATATTTTTATTTATTGATTGATTGTTTTTTTTTTTATAATATGCTATTAATGTCAATATTAATTGATCTTTTCGAATAGATACAATCTGGGCTTTTTCAAATAGCGAATGAATAGGTAAAGTAAAGTTTATTTCCTCATAACGATATTACACAATCATTTTGCAGCAGGTTCCAAACTCGGCTAAGCCGGTATCTTGGGAACCCTGTGGCAGAAATACCTAATGGCTAATACTTACGCGCTGGTGATATTAAATACCTGTCTATGCATTACAATTATGATGAAATTAAATTTAAGGACTTGGCAAATTAATCATAAAACTAAACAATATTAATACGAAATTAATAATTAGGTACATATGTATTAAAATTAAGTAAAAAATTGCTCCTTTGAAACAAATAAACTATAAGATAATAAGTCATATTTATGTCAAAAGTATAACAATAAGAATCTGACCAAGTATTCTCTTATTATAAGTATTGTCGGCCTTGTGGCTCAGTTGGTAGTGTGTTTACGTCTACCTGCTGAACTGAAAGGTCGTGGGTTCGATCCCCACCCAGGGCAAACATTTGTGTGATGAGCATGGATGTGTGTTCTGTGTCTGGGTGTTTCTATGTATCATATGTATATATTTACAAAAAAAAGTATATATGTATTCTATCAGCCATCTAGTTCCATAATACAAGCTTTGCTTAGTTTGGGCTAGATGGTGTTGTGTGAAATGTCCACAAATATTTATTTTATTTATTTATTATATTATAAAGTTCTCTCATTATCAGGTGAGTTGGCAAACAAGTGCCCGTTTACGAGAAAAAAATGTTTATACGATTAGTCTAACCTCTCTATGACACATACACAATGGCACAACAATAGAGTAAATGATCAAATGCGTCACCTCAAAAAATAATGATAGTCATCTCAGTTCATCGCCCAGAAAACAGAAGAAGTAGTCACGGAGGCGTCTGTTTCATTCATTCATATTTCATTAGAACCCCATTAAGAGATCAAAAGCTTTAAAAATCACAATTTATACGATTAGTCTAACCTTTCTATGACACATACACAATGGCACAACAATAGAGTAAATGATCAAATGCGTCACCTCAAAAAATAATGATAGTCATCTCAGTTCATCGCCCAGAAAACAGAAGAAGTAGTCACGGAGGCGTCTGTTTCATTCATTCATATTTCATTAGAACCCCATTAAGAGATCAAAAGCTTTAAAAATCACAATTTATACGATTAGTCTAACCTTTCTATGACACATACACAATGGCACAACAATAGAGTAAATGATCAAATGCGTCACCTCAAAAAATAATGATAGTCATCTCAGTTCATCGCCCAGAAAACAGAAGAAGTAGTCACGGAGGCGTCTGTTTCATTCATTCATATTTCATTAGAACCCCATTAAGAGATCAAAAGCTTTAAAAATCACAATTTATACGATTAGTCTAACCTTTCTATGACACATACACAATGGCACAACAATAGAGTAAATGATCAAATGCGTCACCTCAAAAAATAATGATAGTCATCTCAGTTCATCGCCCAGAAAACAGAAGAAGTAGTCACGGAGGAGTCTGTTTCATTTATATTTCATTAGAACCCCATTAATAGATCAAAAGCTTTAAAAATAACGATTTATACGATTAGTCTAACCTCTCTATGACACATACACAATGGCACAACAATAGAGTAAATGATCAAATGCGTCACCTCAAAAAATAATGATAGTCATCTCAGTTCATCGCCCAAAAAACAGAAGAAGTAGTCACGGAGGCGTCTGTTTCATTCATATTTCATTAGAACCCCATTAAGAGATCAAAAGCTTTAAAAATAACGTCCAAATCATCCAACTGACGTATTCAACGTCGCCAAAATCAAAGAGATCCCTAGACATAATGATTAAATATATAATTAACGAAACGGCATTCGGGTCTTTGTGAATTAGACAATGGTTTGAGTGAATAGAACTGGTAACTTATCTATTATCCGAAATACGTTTGTTAGAATCTTACTTGCTCGAATCCGTTTGATAGAACTGTCTGATTCTAGATGTTTGAGTGACTTGAGTCTTGAGTGTTTCGGATTCCATGAGTTTGTTAGCCGCACGTTTCATTTGTTCGAACGATTATTTGGTTAGGTTTCCGTTTTATTATATCCAGAAACTTTATTATTTACAAAGATTTAATTATTATATATGTATGTACATATATCAATTCTTAGATTATGTTTCTGTTCATTATACATAGAAATCTTCGTATTACAAAGATTCGTTATCAGACGAGTTGTCAAATGAGCGTTCGGAATTTTCGATAGTGTATTTCAAGACAAATATATTTCGTTTTCGGTGAAATGGTATTCGATATTTCGTAATTCGGATTATAGATAGGTAACTATAGAACTAGTCCGGTCGGACATAACGGAACGAATCTTTGTAACGGTGACACTCATCGATCCGGAATTCCGGAAAGTGACAGGGCGGAGAGAAAGTCAAAGTAACACGGTGTGTGCAAATTCTTATATCTTGGCATGATTCTTATCTGTTATGTTGCAAGAAGTGGTAAGGTTGGGCAATCTTTTTGCTGAGTGAATTCAAGTGAAGCTTGTGCCTTGTGCATGACAAGCATAAGTTTAGAAAACTCAAAAACCCCGACAAAAAATACGATGAACCGATATTGATGAAACACAACTAAAAATAATCTCAACGAAACCCTATTTCAAATAATAAAAATAAAAAAAAAACAAAATCGATCCATCCGTGTGAGAGCTACGATGCCACAGACAGACATAGATATACACGTTAAACTTATAATACGTCACACCTCTCTTTTTGGGTCGGGGCTTAAAAATAATCTTTGATTCTCGCTTGGATTATCGAAGAGTTGAACTTACACCCTTCTTTACTTTTTGCAGTGCATCAGGGCTCCGCAGCACATACTTTGGGAACCCGTGCGCTAGTGCATACAAAAACAGCAAAGGTTTTTTTTTTGCTTAATTTTACTGGTTAATATTACCGACATCTTCGCAAATTGTAGTGTAGAGAAAATCAATAATAATTATAGTTTAATAACTTATCAATAATAAAAGTAATTTTGTTGGTTCCGGCCCCACTGATGCCTTTCAAAGGTCCGGGCTAGACCCGTGTATAAATTTAAATGAAGTACAGTGGAATCCGTTTATAATGACATCGAAGGGAAATGACAAACACGTCATACTAAGCCGATGTCATACAAAGCATTTTGAGAAAATAAACAACCTCCTGTATTTTAGGTAACTATTATTTATTTTAATTGATTTTTGATTCTCCATTTTCTAATCTGCATATTATTGTACCTTTCTCTTCAATCGTAATTGCTTTACGACGTTGAGACGATTTTTTTTCCCATATCACTAAGAAACGATGGGTGACCTTTAACTATCAATTACTCACTGAGATTCAAAAGAAAAACATCCCACGCGCCGAAGGTCGTAGGGCGTCAAATGCCCTCCCGAAAGTCCCGAACATTACCGAAGGTGTAAAGAATCATGTCGCTCATTATAACCGGACATGATTTATTAAAAATGGGTCATAATAAGCGAAATGTCACTGTAAGCGAAGTCATTATATCCGACTTTGTTATAAAGAATTTTATATGAAAACCAAACTTCGTTGTGTAATTACGTCATATTAGGCGGTCGGTCAATATAGGCGAAGTCACAATAAACGGATTCTACTGTAATTAAAAAAAAAAACGACTTCAAAACAATCTAATTAACTGAAAAGGGAGAAATAACACGAAAACAATCAAAACCTGGGCGTCTACCTAGTAGGTACGTACACCAATTATTTTTTGAAGTCCTCCTTCATTTTGAATTCTGTAAAATTGCAGTGTTCAACTCTAATTCTTATCACAATTTACCTAGCCTCCTTTATGATTTGTACGTCCGAAATGTGAAGTAGGCCACTATACTTCACCATAATCCTATACTATTGCTGTATAATTTTCAAGTCTCGAAACACCATTAGGGCCTTTTCGCTTTCATACAGATACCATTATTTCAAATTGACTGTCTCTCAAGTGAAGCATCCACAGTAATGCGGCTGAAATTAACCGTTGCGGCTGTGGCATTATATGTAGTTGAAAATTGCAGTTTAAAAATAGTCATTTGCTACTTATTCTGTCTCATAAGTCGGTTTGTTAACAAGTATCAATGTTAAAAGAAAAACAAAATACCCGACTACAGAAAAGAGGTTTTTGCAGCCTAACTTATGATTTTTTTAAATTTTGATGTACCCAGTGTCACTCTCACTAACTAAGACAAATCTATTGACACCACTCACATCAAAATCGGTCAAGCCGTTTAGGCTCTAGGGCGTGTCAAAGAAATATACATACATACACTCGAAAAACATAACCCTCCTTCTTACGGGTAAAAACAGCCTCGTTTCACAGTAAAAGTAATAGTTGGCAATCCTGAATAAGGTTTTGGATCCATTGTGGACCCAACTGTCAGGTGAGTTGGTGGCTTAGAGCAAGGATAGCTATGTATAATAATTATATATTCTCGGTCAGTCCGCCAACTTTGTCTGAAAACAAAAGATATGCGAAAATGTATACATACTCGACTGCGTAAGAGCGATATTCGTAGTGTAACTGTTAGGGTGCTTTTCCACCAGAGATATGCTATGCAGGGATGCGAAAGCTAAGCTCGGAAACTATGTGACCGTTTCCACTAATGCTAAGCTGTGTAGCTCGGCGAGTAAGATGTGCAAGTAAGATGCGTAGCTCAATTGAGTTATACGATGCAGCGATGTATCGACAGTCGAGAAGGCACGGGAGTGGCTGCGGCGCGTCGCATCCCATCCAGAGCTCCTATCATAGCACACACACATAGTAACATCCATAGCACATAATCCGGGGCTATAGTAGCGGCGCCTCCCACTTGGATCCGAGCGAGCGAACGATTGAGGCAGCCCTCATTCCTAGCATAGAGACACTATTTTTTTGTGATTAAATAACAAAAGTCCAGTTTTCGGATTTTTTCCTATATGTGTACACAATGCTTCTTGCCAAATTTCAGAGTTCTAGGTCAACGGGAAGTACCCCATAGGTTTTGATTCCTCTGTGAGTGTCGAAATGTGCGTTTTTTACGACATATTCGGCTGTAACTTTTTTTTACGAAAACTGAGAAATTTTATTTTTCTTTCTGCAGCAATATGGATCTGCGTATATGGTTTTAATTTCAACTCGATACCTTCACGCGTTCCCGAGATAAAGGTCTTGACACCCGGACAGACGGACAACAAAGTGATCCTATAAGGGTTCCGTTTTTTCCTATTGAGGTACGGAACCCTAAAAATACGTTCATTGCACAGTCGTCGGTAAAAAAACCGTAATAACGCAGATTACCGCTACTTAGTTCGCCAATAATTTCTCAATAATTAAAAAACTAATTACAATCCAGTTTTCAAGCACGACCAAATTACAAACCAATTAATAAATATAAATAGCAATTTGTGAATTTGAAACTAGCGCAAAGAATACCTCTCGTCACCAATGAGATGTTATCTATAGAGAGGTTATACTCATTGAATATGAAGAAAAAACATGGCAAATCTCAGTTCTTAGTCATTTCGAGGATAAGACCACATTCAATTCAATTCAATTCAATTTATTTGACAACAATAAAAAGTACAAGGTAGTAAGTGTGAACCCATTGGCTCCGAACTAGTTAATAAATAAATACATTGTTTATTACTTGAATAACCTTATTACTAATATTTTACTTAACTAATGTTTCCTTATCTAATCATCCTTAAGGCTTTTTAGTATTTTGGCCTTATATATCTTGGCGTTGCAATTTCTAAACGCACAACAATAGCTTTGTCATTGTTCACAAGTCACGACACAGCGTCTAACAACGTTGCCCTACGTGTCGCGACTGAAGACGAGTCGGGCGATTACCTTACTAGAAGTTTGCCACGCAGAGTCGGGGATAACCTATCTACGTATAATACATCATTGCTCGTCACTGTCCATTGGTATTGTAATAGACGGGTAGATAGAAGAATAAAACGGACTGTTGGTGCGTGAAACTATAACAAAAGATATTGCTAACTGGCTGGTACTTAATTTGTAACTGTATTATTGGCATAAAGGTGTGGATAGTATAGACTACAGGTAGAAAAAATTATAACTCTGCAGATATTTATGTATATATATGTATATATTTTAAAAATTAAGACCTTGTTGATATCTATCACTTTTGTGAAGTATCTCAGCGATATCGATCCACATTCCTGTTATGTACTGCACAAGAATGGAATTCTTTGCCGCCATCTCTGTTTCCTGAGACCTACAATCTTGGAATTTTCAAGGCTAGAGCGAATAGATATCTTCTAGATCGACGAGCTCCATCCTCGGCCACAGCCCACACCGTCGCTTAACATCAGGCGAGTTGGTGGTCAATTGTAGATCTATAATGTATAAAAAAAAGAAATAAGTACCCACTTGTCTAGGATCAATAGTTTCTGAAGTATGAGAAAGTCAAGTTGATATCTGTCACTTTGACAAGTGGTCAAAGTGGCAGATGTCAACTTGTTTTACACACAATATAGAGTATTGAATGTCATGAAGTTAGACAAAATATGTAGGTCAATGATACGGTGGAGTAGGTAGGGTAGTGGAAGATATAGAAGAGTAAAGGAGATAGGAAATGCAAATGGAAAGGAAAAATTATAAATGGATTAATGGAATGGAATGGATGGAGGTGTGAACAATAAAGAGTTTATCTATCTATCTATCTATCTATGGACAAAACGGAACAATGGATGAAGTAGGAAGATGGCGAAAAAGAAACTGAGCACCTTAAAAAACTGGCCAAATGCGAGTCGGACTCGCCCACGAAGGGTTCCGTACCATTATATATGAAAACAAGCAAAAAAAAAACACGTTTGTTGTATGGCAGCCCCCGTAAGTTTTTATTTTATTCTGTTTTTTAGTATTTGTTGTTATAGCGGCAACAGAAATACATCATCTGTGAAAATTTCAACTGTCTAACTATCACGGTTCATGAGATACAGCCTGGTGACAGACAGACAGCGGAGTCTTAGTAATAGGGCCCCGTTTTACCCTTTGGGTACGGAACCCTAAAAACGACATACGAATGGTGTAACTAATATAACAGCATTCGCTTACCATTGGTATTTAACTAAGATTGAAGATTTAAGTTCTATTAAATTATCTATAATATTCATCATCATCATCATCCAAAAATCAATCAATCAACCATGGATTTCCAAAAAGACCGATTGGGAGTGGCTTGCATCCAGCGTCTTCCCGCCACTTGTATGAGGATACTTGATAACATTATGATTATATAATAATGACATGTATATTCTGTTCACCTTACCATTATATATAAAATCAATGGTAACTTTAACGACTACTTTGCAATGGCAGTAGTACGCAATCAGCCTCCGGATCGGCACTTCCGAAATCCCACGGTCGATATCCGACAATAGTTGAAACTCTGTACCATTGTCAGAGAGTAGTAGCCAATGGGCATTAGAATATAATAGGGCTATTGAGAGGGCAAGGACTAAACATGAACCGTATTTAATAGGAATAGGGCTTAGTAAATGTAAGTATGTGTTATCCATAATTGAAATAATTATAGTTTAAAAAACTGAAAGATCGACTTCAAAATACGAAAATCCTGTACTAGGCTGTCATTTTTGACAAACCGATTTTGATAAAATTTATATGGGACCACCTCTGAGGTATTACCTACCAATCAAGAAAATAATCATCAAAAATAATTCATTATTGACGATGTAATCGCTGAACAAACATACAAAACAAAAATATACAGTCGAATAGAGAACCTCCTTCTTTTTTTTAAGTCGGTTAAAAATGTCATTCAAGTAAACGAATTGCGTATTTTGAAGTCGGTTGTTTCAGTTTTTTAAACTATAGTTATTGAATTACCTACCTATACAACGACACCCTATAACATGAGATAGACAAGAAAATAAAATGATTCCCGCTTTATGTGTAAAGGAGCACCCTATCTATATTTTTTTTTTTTATATTAAAACACTTATTTGACCGGATTATAATATATATGTTATGTACCAAATTACAGCTTTCTAGTATTAATAGTCTTTGAGCAAATTCACGGACGTACATGGAGAAACTATAAGGGTTCCTTGACCTACGGAACCCTAAAAATTCATCATTTCACATGGCATGTATCCAAACGCCACAATCACGAGGTCCATTGACACTGATGATTGTTGGATCAACCCAAATGCAGATTGCATCATGAGAGAAAGTGTTATCGAAGAGGCTGGGTACTTATCGTATTAATGTCACATTTCGAACCTACACTCTGTCCGTCCTACGTTAAACTTATAAATCAATATATTTCAAAATCTACCATTCTACAAGAATCTCCGAGACAAGGTCTATTAGAAGAACGTATTAAATTAACATTAGCGCAAAGAGTGTAAAAAAAAAAAAATTTACTTTAAAAAAAAAAAAAAATTTAGTTCCACAGCAACGTTATTAACTGTTTATAACATAGTCATGAAAATTATATATGATTGTCACAAATAAAAATATGTTTGAATTATAATCATAAATATATATACGTTTTATTTTAATGTTTTTTTTATTTTATTTAATTTAGCCTAAGTAGCCTTTGTCGCTTTTAAACAGACGAGTCCGTAATAGAAGCATTTCTAATATAATTATATAGAACGAAATTGTTTTATGGCAATAAAGAATATTCTATTATATTTTTATTTGTAAGAAAATCAACTACAACAATACAAATACACGTAGAACTGATGTCCGATGGAGCCGAAAATTTCTCGAGTGGAGACCACGCATCGGCAAGCGTAGCGTAGGAAGAGAGAAAACGCTGGATACAAGCCGCTTCGAATCGGTATTTTTGGAAATCCATGGAGTAGGCTTATGTCCAGCAGTGGACTTCTTATGGCTGATAAAAAGAAAAAGAAGAATAATACAAAATACAATTAACAAAAACGACAAATATGTATACAATGATATATAATAATCTAACATGTATAGTTTGCATCTGCTCAATTCCTATGAGTATTTTTCAGATTTTCGGAGCTTTCTTATTCCTACGGTTATTAAACTTCACAGAATATTGCGGAATTATTTCCAGATAATTCACAATAAGAAATTTACTAGCATATGGCATGCTAATCTGAGACAGATATTGTTTTTTTCGCAATATACTTCAAGAAAAACATAATACCACAAATGACCACAATGTAACAGACTAATTTTCGTAATAGTACGCTTGGTATGATTTGGAATTTTTAGGTATTTTATGCGATAATTATACCAACTTAAAAAAAAAATTAAGACGTTCAGGTGATATAGAAACAAACATACATACATATACCCGAAAAAACATTACTTACCCTCTTGCTCGCGTGTCGGGTAAAAGAGAATAATCGATAATGTTCAGGGGTAGAAAACAGTAGGCTTTATACCATAAAAGCACCACCACCGTTTTTTTGTTTTTTTTTTTGTAGGGAGTAGACCACTAAATTGACATTGACATGACACCTTAGTATTTTATCAGTCAAATGTCACATAACGACCCACGATAGTGACGTTAATGTCGACAACATCGATCTCGAGATATCGATCGATATTTTGTCGTTTTTACGTAATCGCCTTACGGTATCGTTAGAGTAGAGGTGGACCCGCGTTTGTCGATTTGTGCAATCGGCACAGCCATTCTGCGGTAACCAGCGCGCGCGTCTGTCGCCGTTCCAAATTTAAATAATTTTATATTTTATCCACGAAAAAAAGGTTGTTTTGTGGTCGATATCGATAGTTGCCAGTATCATTTTTTAGAGGTGTAATTATCGATGTGGAAATTTCAAGTGAATAAAATTTAAATTTTATTTGTGTACACACTTCGTTGTATTTTTGTGTTAAAAATCAATTGACAGTGGACTATTGGATTGAAAGTGGATCATATTTTGGATTTATTTCTTAAATTGTAAGTAGTTGTCGATATGATTGAATTACCTAAGCTTATTTTTTTTATTTTTTTATTTGATAGTACGTCAGAAGAGCTTAGTGTTTATTAGTTTACGAGTAAAATACGTTGGTTTGAACGTGCTGTAGGTTAGATAAATCGCAATGTCGGCCAAGTCACGACTCTGTCGGCATAAAAAGAACACCGACTTACAAATAGATCTGGTTATACTGTTTTACTTATAATTAGGTAGACGTCTCTTAAGGGATGCTTTTGTCTGCCTTACATATGACCTTTTGTTTGTATTTTGTATTTGTATTTGTTTTACAACTTTGGAATACTGCTAACTCAATTACAGCGTCTTCATATATTTTATTTTTTATGTAAAAAAGTTTTTAATATAAAAAAAATAAAAACGTTTTTATAATATAAAAAAAAACTTTAGTTTTAATAATATTAGAATTACTGACGCATTTATCACTACGAGTGTTAAGACAATGCAGTTTTCCGTTACAAATCTATTGCTTAGACTCCGATGCAATTTTCCAAAGCGAGATTTACTCATAATTGCGGAAACTGTGCAATCAGTTAACATTGTTGTAGGGACCGCGGCGCTTCGACAACAACGTGTCGCAACAATGTCTCAGCCCGCGACTTGTACCGGCGGAAACCATGTTTTATGTGCTTTGGAATTGACGTCTTGTCCTTTATTTTGGATGGCGTAGTTAAACACATATTAGGTTGCCTGGAAAAGATCGCTATTAGCGATAAGGCCGCCTGTTGTTTCACTAGCATTTAAGCCTTTTCGCCATGTAATTTGTGTTTTAGCTGTAAACAATGTCTGTGCATTGTCTTAACACTCGTAGTGATAAATGCGTCAGTAATTCTAATATAAAAACAAAAAAAAAAACGAAACGATAGACGAAAAAGATGTAAACGAAAGTTTTTTTTTTAAATATTATAAAAACGTTAGTAATACTTTTTTTTTTGTAACTTGTCTTCTGTCAAAGATAGCTGTGAACATGGAGACGGTATAGGCTATATTAGTGGTTCCCAAAGTTGGCTGGACCGCGACCCACCTAACTAAAACTTCCAAGTTTGGGACTATTCTTGGTTTTTATGAAGAAAAAAGTTGCTTTACTTTATGACTAAATCTATTTAGTTATTAAGTTCACCTACACTGTGTACATCTGTACATTGACAATAAAAATCTTATAAAGAAAATATAGTTTAATGTCACAATAATTACAGGTGAAGTCAGCATGCATTAATATTGAGCGAAAAATAAATAGTCATTTGAATTTTTTAAATGTGCTATACAAATTTTATTTATTTTGAACGAGAAAAAAGAAACATTCGGTTCCAATCGAAAACTTCTAAATACTATTAAATTAAAAGTAGAAAAGTACTGGTTCACAACTGATTGCGTGTTCAGAAAAAAAACATCCATCTAGTTGCCAATAAAGAAGAAAAAGCCCTGGGTGAATCTGATTGCGAAAGTCAATTGTCTAGTCCGTCGACAGCAAGCAGCCTCTTATGATTCCTATCAGATAAATAATAAACACCGAAATCTAATAATATCGTTTTTTAGGGTTCCGTACCTCAAAAGGAAAAAACGGAACCCTTATAGGATCATTTTGTTGTCCGTCTGTCCGGGTGTCAAGACCTTTATCTCGGGAACGCGTGAAGGTATCGAGTTGAAATTAAAACCATATACGCAGATCCATAGTCTTGCTGCAGAAAGAAAAACCAAATTTCTGTTTTCGTAAAAAAAAGTTACAGCCGAATATGTCGTAAAAAACGCACATTTCGACAATCACAAAGGAATCAAAACCTATGGGGTACTTCCTGTTGACCTAGAACTATAAAATTTGGCAAGAATCATTGTGATATAGTACACATATAGGAAAAAATCCGAAAAAATTGACATTTTGTATTTGTTTTTTTTTAATGATTTGAGCAAAGAAGGAGGGTCCAAATTTTAAAGTGCTTTAACCGTGTCATGTTATATCATATGAAAGAACTTAATTAGCACAAGCTAAAAAAGGTTTTTAAATACTTTTACGATGTATATTTTTCGATTTATGAAGGAAAATATTAAAAAAAATATAATGTTCCCCTTTTATCTACTAGTTTGTACGGAACCCTCGGTGGGCGAGTCTGACACGCACTTGGCCGGTTTTTTTTATCTTGTATATACAAGTGTACGATGTTTCTCTTACCGACCGCCGCCCGCCGTAATTTTGTCCCCAACCTTAATTTACAAAGCAATCAATTCAATACCTCGAATCAACCCATGTTAAGTGTGTCACCACCATAAAATGTAATTTTTATATTCCTAGCATGGTAACCAATCTATTATCCGAAACACATTTTCTTGAAAATTACTTGCCTGAATCTATATTATAGAACTGTTAATTGACGCGAGTTTCTGATTCCATAAGTTTCATTTACCCGAAAAAATGTTAGACTGGTCAGTTTTCTGTTTTCTTTTTTAATCTAGAACCTTTTACAAATGTTCGATTTTCACGTACGCTTATTATTAAATTGGGTTCGCTTACTTTACATGCACAGAGATTTTCTTATTACAAAGATTCAATTATCAGACGAGATGTGAAATGAGCTTTTGGGTTTTTTTTTTGAAGTAAAAATTCGTTTTCGACGAATTGAATTGATAGTCGATATTTCATAATTCGGATCATAGATAGGTAACCCCCCAGCGTGTTATCTCAACCCATAGGTATGTTACGCGTAATACATGTTTCCCCGGTTCACCTTGCTCGTTTATTAAGACCGTAGGTCGCAAATTGTCTGTCTCACTCGCACAATCCAACGTTTTTGAAGATTAAGGACTGATTGAATTTACAAAATAACGTGACACCTCACACATAAATCACAAATAATTGACAACAATTTATTATAGTTAAAAAAAAACTGAAACAACCTACTACTCTGTGGTGAAATGTAAACGACCGTACGAAATCAATTGAATGTCATTTTTTCCAGTTATTTTGTTGTAAAAATCAAACTGCTAAACCGATTTTGTTAAAATTTGTATGGGCCCAATCTGAAAGTAACCTTTCAAATAAATGATGATACCTTCACGCGTTCCCGAGATAGTAAGGCCTTGACAGACGGACAACGAAGATCCTATAATGGTTCCGTTTTTTCCTTTGTAGGTACGGAACCCTAAAAAATATCTACCATAGATATGAACACGACTTTATTGCTTGTTGGAACAAGTAATGTCAATACACACTTCGAGAAGAAAAAAAAATCAAATCCTATTAAAATCACATAAGCGCAGTTCACACATAGGCGAAAGGTTGTCGAGACTCGAGACCAGTCTATGGTGGTTCTCAAATATTTGACGTCCGGGTAAACGAGTAGCGCAAGCGGGATGTATTAGGGCTCTTACAGGGATTCGGTAGCTTTTATAAAGTCATCGTGAAGCAGCATTATAGTTTATTTTTACTCAAATTAGAATTAATTTAAAGTTTTTTTTATTCATTAAATCTATGTACGCTTGTCCACCAACTCGCCTGATGATAAGCGAAGGTGTGGCCGAGGATCGAGCTCGTCGATCTAGAAGATATCTATTCGCTCTAGCCTTGAAAATTCCAAAATTGTAGCTTTCAAGAACATAGAAGGCGGCAAAGAATTCCATTCCTGTGCAGTACGCATCAAGGATGTGGACCGAAATCTTTGAGTACGGATTTTTGACATTTCAATGATAAATAGGTGGTAGTGTGCCAACTTTCTGCTAGTTGTGTAGTAAAATGGGGAGGATGGAATAAATTCGTGAAGCTCTTGCACACACTCGCCGAAAATAATACTATATAATATACCTAGACAGACATGCTACTTTACGTCGGTGCTCGAGACTAAGCAGCTTCTTGGCAACCATTTAATTAATTTGATTAATTGTTTAGTTTTTAGGGTTCCGTACCCAAAGGGTAAAAACGGGACCCTATTACTGAGACTCCGCTGTCTGTCCGTCCGTCTGTCCATCTGTCTTGTCACCAGGCTGTATCTCATGAACCGTGATAGTTAGACAGTTGAAATTTTCCCAGATGATGTATTTCTGTTGCCGCTATAACAACAAATACTAAAAAAACAGAATAAAATAAATATTTAAGGGTGCTCCCATTCACCAAACGTGATTTTTTTGCCGTTTTTATAGATAATGGGTACCCTTCGTGCGCGAGTCCGACTCGCACTTGGCCGTTTTTATTATTATTAATTAAATAGCGAATATCCTAAACACTTATTCAGATAGAACATCCTCGTAGCATATTTCTTATCAATACTAACTCTAATCACCGCTTGCCTTTTCTAATATGTCAGATTTAATAGCCTCATCTCAAAATATAATCCGTGCCTAATTCAATTCATTACACATACCAATAGATACGTAGATTGAGCGTTAAGAACAAATTACAAAATATACGCAACACTTTAGTACCTTACCGCAATAAGAAATCTATCGATGATGTTGTGTTAGCGCGCCAAACAAAAACTTATAAAAAATTGCGTTACACGATCTTACCGTAAAGTACCGAAGGTCGATGCTCAAAATATTATTTCGACTTCTCACTGGTACGTAATGACTGTTGCGGAAATAAGACAAGATAATTTGAGACGTTGATCAAAATGAAGCACAAACGCACACGTTAAAATTTCCAAACAGCTCATCAAAATATTTACTGCGACAAAGTATTTTAACCTAAAACTAAACATGTCAAATCAGTCATTATATTTTTTTGCATTGTCGTCATACCTCATCAATATCAACAATATCTCATGCTTTATACGGCTGTTTTAATTTAAATTCTATCCCAATCAGATAAGGTTCATATTAGGTAGATAGTTTATAGCAAAATTATTGCTCAATACATGAAAAAATTTCGAGAGATCGACAAAAAACTCCCCATTGTTAACGTTAAACGAAGTCTTAAAGTCGGATTCTAACATCAGAGGCGTTGACCTCGACCTCCTTGCGACATAGTTTTTAATTTGCTATACTCGTAATAACTTGTTTATTCAGTAACTTTATGACATAAACATAAGATAATGGCAAAGACTTACTGTAAATAAGGCGAATTCTGTTGATAATGGTATATAATGTTGATTTTGCAGGCTTTAGTCAATACGGACTAAAGCAACAGATTACTCAAAATTTACAACATTTCAGACATCAAAGCGGATGAAGAGATTTTTAATTGTACTTTTTTTTGGTTTTTTAATTGTTGTCGCTTAAAAGTCCGTAGTCCGGCCATCGGCCGTCTCGCTCGCACATACCCACATTTTTGAAGATATAAAATGACTGCATGAACTTATAAAAAAATCGTCGCTTATAAAATTAGTAAACATCATAAATATTCGACAAAAAAATTCAATTTGATCCAAGTTAATTTTCATACATAAAAATTATTTTTAGATATAAAAATGATTTTATGATGACAATGGTCGGATTCTTAAGTACATCTCTTCTAACAGATTTAATTGTATATCGTTATAAATACCGATAACTTGAAAACTTTACGTTCAATTAGATTTCTTTATTTTCAGCTGACAAACACGCGGCAAAACCTCTCATCCAGCCAAAACCCCTATTGAAATCTACCAACACCACCCCAACTCACTCACGGACGACTTCCAAAGAAGAAATACCTAGATCTCGCACGGCTTCCAAAGAAGAAGTACAAAAACGAACGCCTTCTAAAGAAGATATACAAAGATCTAGGACTGCTTCCAAAGAAGAAATACAAGAAGATACTATAAGTCAAAGCTCTCTAGGTGGTGGCATAAAGGGAAAGTTGGCAGCTCTGTTCAGTAAGGAACAGACGATTAGTGAATCTACGATTACTAATAAATTCAAGCTGGAACGAGAAAAAGAAATGGAAATGCTCAACAACAGGTTTCAATATAAGGTGAGACTTTTATCTTTTAACTTCTTTTTACCTCACTGCACAAGAATGTCGATTATGTTTCTCGAATGTTTTTTTTTTTTTTTTTAATTATACAATAATTTATTACTTATAATTACATATTAGGTATACTAAAAATTATTTAATAAAGCCAAAATTACAATTATTACGTGAAACAATGTCAAAAAAAATACAATACAAATAAATTTAAAGTAAAGTCACTTAAACCTAAAACATTAACTCCACGAGGTATCTCTCCGCCCAAACGTGCCCATTAGGCTGCCGGCATTACCGCGCTGAATGGCAAGGGATATGTTTTGGACGTGTTTGTTTGAATGTATGAAAATATGTATACTACCTTCTACAGCCTACAAGGCTACTACATTCGTCTTTATTTGCCAAGTGTTCAGTTCTGTAGTAATAAGAATAAAAGAACTCACAAAAAATGAAAATTACACATTTTCATAACCTCCAACTAACGTTTTAGTAACAAATAAGTGGTTATACAAGATAAAAATTAATAAAATAAAAATTAATTAATTATTAATTTAATTAATTAATATAATACATTAATTAATTAATTAAAATTAATTAATATAATATATTAATTAATAAATTAATTTAATTAATAATTAATTATTGTAAAGAATGCTCGGTAGAATATTTTTTACAATGTATCATACTTTCTCACGAAGCCGTAAACTCAACATCATATCAAGCATAAGTTACACTGAGTAAATCGCTCTTATGCAGTAGGGTATTTTTTCTTTCTTTTAATAGATACATATTTATGATCTATAGACCACAAATAACTGGATAATAAATGTAGCGTAACTTCGGATGGGTGACCGTGAGAGTGGTAATTTCTGTCTTTTTTTTTTTCTCGGTCGTATGACGCGTTAAATTGTAGGTTTTTCGGCGTAATAACTCTGACTCTGGCTGGCCACTCAGTCTATACGAACTTACTTTACTGGATAATTTCGGCGTTATAACATGCAACATGTCCAGTTAGGAATACTTGTATACTATACACGTGTATTTGATTATATTATGTATTCCTGACAGTACACGTCCGATCTAAACCAGTTCGCATTTTATCTCCGATCTCGTCTGCGAATCACGACTTTTTGTTGGACTCACGGGGATTTCTTTAATCCGTTTCAATAAGGCCACGGGGCAGCTTTTAAGATTATTGACTTCCTATAGCATGTAGTACTTGCATTTCTCGAGTATATGATGATTTATTAATTAAGCTCGAAGTCCATGTTAGAAATTACATATAGGCATGTTTTTGTTAGTCGGGTTGCTTTTTTTTATTATTCGAAAATAGGCATGCGCTTGACCGTCAACTCACCTGGTGTTAAGCGATAGTTACGGTCTACGATGGAGCGCGCTTGCCTAGAAGAAAAGGAAGGAACCTATTCAGAACCTATTCATTCAGGAACCTATACATATATTATATAGAGATTTGAAGACACCTAGATTATATCTAGTCGGAGAGACCCATTCAGGAAGCGCATTCCACAGTTTGGCGGTACGCACAATGAAAGTGGAGCCAAAGCGTTTCGTACGTGTATTCGGAATATCAACCATGTAACGATGTCGCTTGTTCGTGCTTCTTGCTGTCAGATAGAAAAAAGGGCATGTGGGAATGAGATCATGCAAAGCAGACGCACACTCGCCGAAATGTATACGATAAAAAACCCATAAAGTTGCGCCTTAATTAAAGTGAAGTGTCGATACAAACCGCAAATATTTCTATATTAACATCTGTATCCTAAACTGCTTGAAAACTATGGGATTGGGTGAACTCAAGGCTTGCAGATTCTGTCACACAGGAGATGAAACACCCATACATATCCTGTGTGGGTGCTAACCGTTGCACCATAGCAGAAGCCGGCACCTTGGAGGCCACATAATCTCACCCGACGAGATTAAAACCTCCTCCCCCAAGGCCATCACTGACTACATGATCGGTATAGGACTTGGGGAGGTGCTGTGATCCAAAGGGGTTGTCACAATAGATCTGCAAAGGTCGCAGTGACGTGCCGGGGCTGATATAGCCTGTTTGGCCTCCTAGGTTTTAAATAAAATAAAACTGCTTGACCGATGCTGACGTACGAGGTGTCGAGGGAGTCTATACTTCCCAAGCTTTATCAGCTTTAACCCCCGACCCAAAAAGAGGTGTGTTATATATGTTTGACGTGTGTATCTGTATATCTGTGTCTGTCTGTGGAATCGTAGCTCTCAAACGGATAGACCGATTTTGATCTAGTTTATTTTTTAAAGAGCAATTCATCGAGTGTTCTTTGCTATGTTTCATCAAAATCGGTTCAGCCTTTATTTGTTGGGGGTTTTTGAGTTTTCTAAATTTACACTTGTTATTAAAAGACTTCAAATAATTATAATAGTTAAAAAACGGAAACAACCGACTTCAAAATAAGCAATTTTGTTTACTTGGATGAAATAAAATAAAAAATCAAACAGGTATATAAATGACGGGATCTACGATGCCACAGACAGACACACACACAGACACGTCAAACTTATAACACCCCGTCCTTTTTGCTTCGAGGGTTAAAAATACAATCGAATTGACAAACAACTCCTTTTTCAACCGACTTCAAAAAAGGAGGAGGTACTCAATTCGACTGTTTTTTTAGTGTTTGTTAGGTACCTCATAACTTTCAACTGGGTGAACCGATTTTGATGATTCTTTTTTTTATTTGAAAGCCGGCGCGTCCCTTGTGGTCCCATTTCAATTTGGTCCAGTTCTGACAATGGCATCCATGAGAAGTCGGTTGCTTCATTTTTTTTAAAACTATAAATAATTGAAGTCGGTTAAAAAGTTAAGTTCTATATTTATCCAATGTCGATATGTATAATTCGACCCATAACAACCAACTTGTGTTTGTTCACATAGATTTTAGACCACTTTCCCTTTGGAAAACACATCAATAACAAATGGTAACCGAAACCGCTTTAATTATTCTCTGTCCATTTGGTTATGTTATATGAATCATCTATTCATATTGAAAACATGTGGAACTACAACTGTACTTCCACAGTACAGTACAGGCAAAACTGTGCGCCTGTACGGGTCGGAAACATGCGTATTGTTACGTAACATTCGACATTCGAACATTAAGGAAAGTGTTTTTCTCGTTTTGGCGGGAACGTGGGAAAGGGATGACGCCGCTATGTTTTTTTAATAATTTTTTTAACACGCTTTTATTAGTTTCACCTGTATACATGTTTGTTTGTTTGTAACCGACTCCTTTGGACTTGATTTTGACCCACTTCAAAGGGTCAGATTTCAACTTTGACTAGACTTATCTGAGACCGATGACAATACAATAATTTGAAGCGTGTTTTTTTTTTAATTTTTTAAACTGTTATTATTAATTTATTCGTTCGTTACAATAGTAACTCAATTGCTTTTCAACGAATGTAATTTGCCACCAATAAAGATCGCTATCAAAGCTTTAGTAATAATTATAGTTTAAAAAACTGAAGCAACCGACTTCTCATGGATGCCATTGTCAGATCTGGATCAAATTGTAATGGGAGCACACGGGAAGCACCAGCATACAAATATAAAAATAATCATCAAAATCGGTTCACCCAGTCGAAAGTTATGAGGTAACAAAAAAAAAAATACCGTCGAATTGAGAACCTCCTCCTTTTTTTTAAGTCGCTTAAAATACATCTTTCGTATGACAATTATACCACCATAATACTGTTTCGACCATTTCCTCATATTTATCACGTCCAAAATACTGTGAGAAAATATGGTAGCCTCAAGGTATCCAAATATTGCACGTAGTACATAACGCCCATATAGCTGTATGAAGTAACTTGTGTAAATTTTTACGCACCATTTGGTTACATGTTCTCCTTATTTGAAAACTGCGTCTTTGTAAACGTTTCGCAACGTTTACTTTTGGTTATTGGCGGGAACGCGATAGAAACATGTTGTTGCTTTGTTTTATTTTCCTGAACATGTCTTATTTTAAATATTGATGCGATAAAAATGGTGGTGTTTCATTAAGTTAATTCATTAAGTTTTCGATCAAGTGCGTGAGTGTGGGAAAGTGAAATAAAGCAGTGAAATGTGTCATATTACGTTGTCTGCAAAACTTTATAGAAGCTTCTTGTAAAGTCGCCGTGACTTTACTGAGGCTAGACTCAAAGTTGAAAATGTCTGTTTACGTGAATTCATAACCTTCCTTTTTTTATGAAGGCAGGTAATAAAAGTAATAAAGAACTTCCCATTAGTCTAGTAACACAAATTTGGCACAAAGCAAGGTCACAGTACATAATTATAAAGGAAGAATTACGATTGTTTTAATTTGTAATAACTTCTAACATCACAATACCTAAAAAAAAAAAATTACAAACTTACGCCGTAGTTGGACAGTATGGCCGAACATTGTTTTCAACTACAAAGCTAAGCACGTTTTTTTTTTGTACGGAAGCCTCGGTGTAAAAAGTTTCAATTTAAAATTCGAACTTATATGAGTTTTTTAACAGATTTCAAAAAGTAGGAGGTATTTTGTTGCCGCTTAACTCCGTCATTTATAAACCGTTTTTTTTTTTTTTGTTGTGACTTACTTTCAAATTGGTCCCATAGAAATTTCATCAAAATCGACTTAGTTGTTTGGTTTTAGGAAAAAAACTACACAATTCGAAGTTTGGTATTTAGTAAATTTTTTAAACTATAATTATTTTCTTTTGATTTCTTGTTGTCTAAATCCAGTAAATGTACGTAATTGATACCGTCTGATCATGATTTGCAAGTACATTTTATAATTTGAGTATCGTTTTTCGGTAAGATCCTTAGTTATTAATGTGAATCATGGTTCCATCCATGTACTGACCGGTCTTTTTAACCGACTTCGAAAATTATATAGTATATATATTTTTTTATGTATGACCACGAATTACTCCGTCATTCGTGAACCAATTTTTAAGTTTCTTAAATTGATGTATAGAGAAAGCTCCCAAGTTAGTCCCATAATTATTTTAGAAACATTGCTTTATTACTTTTTGAATAATCTCTAAAAGTAAAAATATTTTCATTGTATTCCTGAGTAAGTGCGTCAGATTATAGAATCGCAGAGTTCCACTGACGCGTTTTTCTTTGCAAAAGTGTCAAATGTTGAGGTTTTTCGTATAAACATCTGCACATTTTCTAATCTGCGACGATGAAGCATTTGACATTCAGTGACAAATGTCATTCTTGAAGAAAAAAAAAACGAGCGGGTGAATAGAGGTCTTTTAAAAAGTTTACAATCGTGAGAGATTTATGGAGCTTGAAAAGTAAAACCTACTTACTCCTCATCCAATGTGTATAAGGAGAAAATAGAGTTACTTCAACGCTTGAGCGCCTTGTTTAATTATTATCCTTACATATATGTATTACAAGTAAACGAAATAACGTACTTTGAAGTCGGTTGTTTCAGTTTTTTAAACTTTAAAATTATTGTTATTGTTGCTTAACTTCAGTGATAGTTTCCAACTATCTAGTCTAGACCAGCAAATACAGACTGTTTATAGTATTTTGAACTTAACAGTTACATACCTACTAAAATCAGCTCCCATACATGTTTTTGTCAAAGTAACTACTCACTACTAAGTTACTACTGATTTGCGTGGGAATATAACGGATTCACAAAAACTGACATGTTTTGTTTATGATATTTTTTTCATAAAAATATTATAATTACACGACAATTCTGTCCGACCTTGACATTAAACAAAAAACAACAAAAACCCACGAGCACAGCAATCGTGCCATCTATATTATTCACAATAAAATCATAACAATATTTCATTCATTCCAGCCTCAACCAAAGCCGACGGAAACGCACAACGAGTCGGATGACGAGAGCGATACGGAACCCTCTGACGAGGCGCCTCTGATGAGGAGTACGGTCAGCCTCGCGAACGCTAACAAGAAGCCTGAGATCGTCGCTAATCTGCCTAAAGTGACCTTCGAGAAGACCAAATCTGAGACCGCTTTGAATAAGGAAGAGGAGGATAGGGTTATTGGAGCGCAGCCTGTTAAACGGAGAAGTAAGTTATCAATACCATGAAGTACAATTTCACTAACTTTACAGCTTCGTTGGTCTTGTTGGTAGAATTTCACTAACTTTACACCTTCTAAGTTATAAGTTGTGGGTTCGATCCCTACGCAGGAAGTCAGGACAATCATTTGTGTGATGGGCATGTTTGTTCTGTGTATGAATATCTATAGTAAATTTTTTGAAAAAAATTGACTCGCGAGTCAAAGGTCACAAAACGGGTTTTTCGCGTTTTTCAGCAAAACGGTAAGTTTTATCATAAAACTAGGCTAGATAAAAATGATAATTATCTAAGAAAAAAATGTCAAAATACTTTTTTTCCTGAGAGCCACCGTTATTTGATATATAATGATTCAAAAAGTTGAAAGAGTTAAAAATGATAACCTTTGACCCCGGGTAAATGTTTTGCCAGGTGTCGGATCGATGAGGACTTTTTAGTTTTGATTTATAATGGTGTTTTGAACAATCCCACCAATTTTCAGCTGGCTGCGAATTTGTGACCTTTGTTACTCTTGTCTATCCCTTATGGTGGGCATCGGTATAGATTTAGATATTTATTGGTATAAAATCTAAAAATAACTTTTTGATGCGTTATAATTATGTACCAATCGCATAACAAACCCGCACTGCAAAATTTTCTCTCTTATATCTACAATGCTATCGAAAGTAAGATTTCCCTACCAAACCATATAAAGAGCGCGCAGTAAAAGAAAAAGTTGCAAAAACAAATAGTTATCACTTAGCGCGTACAACAAAGCAGTCTTTGTGTCGCCGCGGCCGCGTCTCCGTTACCTTTTTCCGTTTTATTTTAGTCATCGGATATTTACCCTGAGTCATGTTTTTTAGCGTATTCGCGCGTATGTCGTGATGTACGTGTTTGCTATTTTTTATACTTGGTTGGGTACTTTGTGGCTTATGAGGAGTGTGACATGTATTTAAAATTAGCACAAAAGTAGTGCTAAATGAGATTTTTACAGCGAATCCGTTATTACAAGGGTTATTAGCTTATGGTTTTTTTTTTAATTCGAAAATAGGCTTGCGCTTGACCGTCAACTCACCTGGTGTTAAGCGACTGTTACGGTCTAGTTATGGTATAACTAGCTGTGTCTCGTGATTTTGCCCGCGGCCCTCTAGATTTTTTTTTAATGCAATATAGATCTATGATTGACGATCCACTAACTCGCCTGATGTTAAACGACAGTGTGGCCGAAGATGGAGCTCGTCGATCTAGAAGATACAAGATCTCTAGAAAATTGATAGATAATTCAAACCCTACGATAATTCAAGCCCCAGGATTTTAATTATCTTAGGATTATATAAATAAACTAGGTACTCGATCCGTTCAACCGTTTAATTGTAAAAAAATATTAGGAATTTATTGGCAGTTTTGACCCGACTGCGTCAAATCGGCCAATAAATAGGAGGGCTATGTTTTTCAAGTGTATGTATGAGGGTATGTATGTTTTTATATGACCACCTACAGCCGTACGGCTTGACCGATTTTGATGTGCGAGGTGTCGTTAGATTTATCTTCGTTCGTTCGTCTGCACTCTCTGAGTGTCATAGGCTATATTTTTAACACGCTTTTATTAGGTGGACCTGTATGTAATGAAATCTAAGGTAACTAATTTAACCATCTTCCAAGGATCGTAGCGTCATGAAAATTGGCAGCTGTATGTAGTTCTGATGACAATACAATAATATGGTACTGTCGAACTGATCTGATGATGGAGCCGGAAGATATGAACTAGAACTTCATGTTGGAACATCGTATCATAGCTGTGTTTGGATTTGTTAGAAAAGTCTTGTAATGAACTTTGACCACAATAATTTTAGCGTGTTTTTTTTTAAGTTTATTAAACTGTAATATTATTTGTAAAAATAATAATAATACAACTCTCGCAAAAATTAAAAATGCGTTTTTTCGTATGATGATGATGATGAAAGTAAAATTTCGTTTACACGGTGATAGATGATAATTAAATGTTTTCTCCTCTCTCGAGCCTTCAATTATATCTATACTAAGTTTCATATTTATCCGTTCAGCCGTATAATCGTGAAAATATAACAATGTAACTTCTGCTTTTTAACCGACTTCCAAAATGAGGTTATCAATTCGGTATGTATGTTTTTTTATATGTTTGTTCACATATTACTCAGCCTATTGTGCATTGATTTCGATAATTATTTTTTTATTAGGTAGGTCATACTTCAGAAGTGGCAGTACTTTGGTTTTTATAACAAAATAACAACAAGCAAGTCGCATATATGTATTGTATTGCGTATTTTGAAGTAGGTTTTTTCATATTTTTTAACTATAATTATATAATATTAGTTACATGAAAACACACTTCCGCAAGTTAAAATTTAATTCTTAGGAAAGCAATTGTCGCGTTTAACTTGAGCTACTCAGACCTCGCAATAATCTGACGCAAATACTTCGGAGACCGATTTCTACATCTTCGGGGAACCTCGACGGTCTAGCTTTCTAAATTGTAACTCAATCATGGAATATTATCACACCGATATTACACTGAAATTGTTACGGTGATACCGACTTAGTAACTGATATGAAGTTGGCTCAAACATGTAAAAATATTAGTTGTCCCCGCGGCTTCACCCGCACAGTGATGAAAAACGATGATGACGGTGATGAAAAGTAGCCTATGTCCGTCTCCAGGTTCACAGCTGTCTCTGTATCAATTTTCATGACGATCGGTTTAGCCGTTTGATCTTTAAACGGTAACAAACACAGACCGAAAGAGTTACGAGTACATTTCGCTTTTATAATGTAAGTTTGGATTATGTTTTTTTTTTTTTTTTTTTTTATTATGATAGGCGGCTTAAATGTCACTGCGACCTATTGAGATCTATTGTGACTGCTGCTGTATTACAGTTCTCTTCCTAGCCCTGCGCTCATTAAGAAGCTCAGTACTTTCTTGGGAGAGATACTTTTGACCTCGTCTGGCTGCAATGTATGCCTTGGATTATGATATGAAATGCATGAATATTTTTAAGTCAAAATAGCATGTGATTAAAAAGCTAAACGTATGTAGGTAGATCCGGTCAATATAAATATATTCAAAATGTTCTTAAAAATCAGAAATAGAAAGAGATGGCAGCACCGTGAGACGTTTTGCGGGAAAGAAATAGAACAAACCCCACCTAAAACTTTAATATAATAAAATAATACTTATGATCATGCGTTTATCCACAGTGTAGATAACGCATGATCATATAACGCATGATCAACGCATGATAAACGCATGATCAAGAATATGAAGTCTACTGCTAGACATAGGTCATGGATTAAAAAAAACGGTTGGAAGTGGCTTGCTAGAAACAAGCGTCTTCCTGCCACATGAATCAGCTCGTTGTCTATCTCGTGGTTGGCTTCCTACACCGAGCTTGCCGGTGCTCCACTCGAGTCAGTCCTAGCACCCATCATTTCTACATGCCAACTGCCACTATAACGTTCTATTAGATCAAAAATGCACGTTCTCTTAGATTTAACATTGACATGTTAGTACAGGGTGGCGAAAAGACCCAAGCCGCCTGGCAGGGCACATAATACGTAGAACTGATGGTCGGTGGGGCCGAAAAGTTCAAGAATGGAGACCACGCACCGGCAACCGTAGCATAGAAAGACCAGTCCAGGTGTCCACCTGACTGTATGCGTTCTACTGGCAGAAAGTCGCTGGATGCAAGCCGCTTTTCTTTTGTGAAAGTCTTTTGGGAAATCTATGGGGGAGGTCTATGTCCAGCAGTGGACTTCTTGATGAGATATGCTCAAAATTATTTATCATATTATGATTATTTTTTCTTGTTCCAGGTTCCCAAGACTCGCCAGTGGTGCTAGCCGTTGTAGACGACGTCAAAAGGCTAAAAGTGAATAACAAAGGACAGAACGGCACAAGTCTCTACCCCCACTTATCAGACATAGAGACGGACCACACAAACTCACAAGAAGAGTACTCTGACTGCGGCGGATCAAGGTGTGGATACTACACCTTAGAGTGTATATTCTTCTTTTTGTGCATATGAATTTTGCAGGGTAGTTGTGAAGAGGATTTTTTCAAGATGGCGCTCGGCGAGGTATATCCCCCGACTGTTTTGGTGCATTGGATTTTGAACTGTGTGACTGAGGAAAATGACTGATTTTGCTCCCGGCGGAGTTTGATCGTGAAGATTGACATCGGCGTGGGATTTTGAAGATTTTTTAAGATTTTTTTAAGCGCGAGTAATGGTTGTTGTGATGAAATAAATTTGTCCATACTTTTTTGTACCTTTGACGTACAAAATGTTATATATAATAATATATTTTTTATTTTAATGTTAATTTGCATCTACTTAATAAGACCAGTGAAGTAGCGAGTTTGAAATTAGAAAGTACATTATTGTGATGTATTTTAAGTACATATGTTTTAAAATATTTTTTCTACTTTAAAATATTTAATCTACTTGTCCTATATGGTCAAATCATAATGTTACATGACTTTTTGGGATTAATGGCAGTCATTATTACTGACATCCAAAAGAGTGTATGTCATTTATTCTTACATTTACATAGTACTTTGTCAATTTATCACTGATATGAAAAAAGTGCTTAAATGGGACAAAACAACTATGTATTCGCTATTTCATCTCTATTGGATGTTCTGAATAGGGTTTAATTTAGAATTGAATGGTAAAACGAAAAACAGGTCAAAGCAATAAGATTTTGCTTCAAAAAGTGTTAATATAAGTTACTGTTTTCCTTTTTCGGGAATATTGGAATAGCGCGATTGACGCATTTGCGTGTATTATGTTATAATTATTTATTTGACCTAAGTTATGACAGATTGCTACTCGAAGCAATGTCACCACAGCCATAAATATAATGTTTTCTAAGAAACATTCGACGTTAACGACAATTTTATTTATCGACGGCCGTATCTAGGCGTAACTTATTATAAATACTAGTTTATGTACTACTTCGTTACTGGGTTAGGTAGTAGTTGGCATTGGACATGGCTTTTGACACGATTGCGTTTAGAAAATGCAGGTTTTACTGTAGATACAATCTTATATATAGGAGTAAAAAGAGTGTCTACAGTTTATGAGACTGATCAGTTCGACATTTTAACAATTTGACATTTTGACAATTCGACATATTGACAATTTGACATTTTGAGTATTCTTGGGACTTTGTGGCAATGAAAGGTTACAGTCTTTATAAGTATACTTGAGATACATGTGGGTACATGTATCACAAGTATACTTGAAAAGAAGACTGGCCGCATAAGATCAATAAATAGATGCAACATGCATTTGTCATGTTTAAATACATACTTCAATATATGCTCGCTAGATGGCAAGTGGCATCTTATTGACAATCTCTCACAACGCTCGCTTTAAAGTCTTGAAGTTAATGCATTAATATGTCTTACAATAACGTGTGACTTTACCTTGTCTTAAATAAATTGTATTAGCAGCATTTAAAAACAATAGGGGCCTTACCGAAAAACGTTACTTAACTTTAACCAACGTCTTAAATTCTCTCATTTTTCCGCAACTGTCATTACGTGTCAGCGAGAAGTTCCCAAAATATGTTAAGCGTTGTTTAAAGTTAAGTAACGTTTTTCGGTGAGTATGAAAGTTCGTATAGACTGAATGGCCAGCTCTATTGTCAGAGTTATTAAGCCACCGAAAGGCCTCTGACTTGGCTTGATGATTGCTGTTTTTAAGAACAAACAACCGGGACCTACAATTTAACGTCTCATACGACCCACGGTAGCGCTAAAAAAGAAATGCTACTCACGGTCAACCATCCGAAGACTGTCCGGTCCGTCTGTTGCTGACATTGGTGATCGTTCGAAAACACCTAGTCAAGCTACGCCACGAGCGTTACGTTTTTCGGTGAGGCCGTAGATCTTCGGGTGACGTTTTAGAATCGGTTTTGGACATTGCTAGAAATCTCTGGAGAGTCGTGTCGTGGAACTTTTAAGTGAATACAAGGCTTTACGCAGGACATGTTCTAACTTGACATTCAACATTTTATAACTTGTCAGCGAGACGCCAATCAAATGTAAACAATCTACATAATGCAATCGTCGAGTCCTTACAACATGTAAATTAAGGTAAACAAAGCGTCTACGCATAAGGGATATTATTACGCGTGAAAACCGGTCCCAGTTTTACTGTATAACCAGTAATACCTCTGCCAAGGTCCAAGGTCTCTTTTGATATCATAAACAAGTACATACATCAATGTTTTTAAATTAACTTTTTGGCATTGAACAATTGTGTTTATTGATATTCTTCCTTTTTTGGTGAAATGCAATGTAAAATTACTAATTATATGGATATGTAAAGCACGTCTGTAATGTTGCCTTTTCGGCATTCTTCGTCAAATCTATCGATTAATTATTTCTATTTTCAACAGACTTCAAAAAAGGTTCATTTCGACTGTATTTTTTATTTTTTATGTTTGTGTTTCCCTCATAACTTTCGACTGACTGAACCGATTTTGATGATTCTTTTTTTATTTGAAAGATGGTGCTTCCCACAAGTTATCACCATGTTGAATTTCCTATGACGCCATAATAGCTCGGGGAGTGCGATGACGCGTCAATTGACCATTTGTTCAAATCTGTCCACTAGTTTAATGGATTAGAGGTAACTGATTGCAAAACTCACACACATAGACTGCAAAAATCACAACCCTCCTTTCTACGTAGTCGTGTAAAAAGACATATTCGTCGAGTTTGTACAGTTATTATGTCGGTGACAATATGCATGTGCGAAGTGATAATGGATATGAATATGCAATACAGGTATGCAAATTATTGCGGCCCAATAACACACTAGATGTGTTGAATGTGTAATGTGAAAGACTGGCCGATGGACGAAGGTAGACGGTCCATGATAGAATATAATATTTTATTGTAAAGTACTTTGTGATTATTATTTTTAATCATACGGATTTGGAATGTGACAAAAAAATAGAAATTAATATATATCTATAAATTTTTGAAATCCCGTGTTGTATGGAAAATTACTATAAATTAATCAATTCCATGCTTTCACACTGTACATGATTCTCGATTTTTTTTGTATGTTGATGTCAACAAAATAAAATAAGTATTTTCTCAAATGAATAAAATTTATGTAGACGCTAATTCATTCTTAGATTTCACTGATACGAAGCCAATGTTTACCTAGATATAAGAAATAAGTATCACTTTCCATACCATTATTTTGTACTATTTTCTTAAAACAAACTAGTTTTGACAGTTTGACTTTGCCTTTTTGACTTTCGATCAAACTCTCGTTCAAACGAAAATAAACTATTTAGATCGTAAATCAGATAAAAAAAAACAATGGCACACCCTTCGTTTTGCGTCGGGGGCTTAGAAGCACAATTATTCACTTCTCCTAATATAAAGCATTGCTTAATAAATTATCCACTTGATGGAATATCAATTAAATTACTTATATAAGACTGTATTGTTGCCTATTTTACAATTTACTCGTATATTGTAGAATGTAGATTTTAGAACGTATGCAAATATTTATATTTCCTATCAAGCCGTTCGCAATACTCTGTGAAATACAATTTTTCCCTATCTGAGACATGTCAATATTACTGCAAGCGAAGTTTAGTAAAAAATCTAAGGTATGGGAAAATTGGCTTTACAAATTGTTAGAATCCGAATGAGCGTGTACGACTAGTAAATAAATTGTAATTTGATACTAGAGTAGTTTTTATGAATACGCTCAACGCGCGCAGCTATCTCTCTCGCGCATCACAACATTTTTAAACATATAAATTGTATAAACAAATGTATTAAGGATGCGCTCAACGCGCGCAGCTATCTCTCTCGCGTATTACAACATTTTTAAACATATAAATTGTATTAAGAATGCGCTCAACGCGCGCAGCTATCTCTCTCGCGCATTACAACATTTTTAAACACATAAAATCATTGAGTAGAGATATTAGAAAAGTGAGAAATGAATTTGTTTATTTGCATAGGAGAAATATTTAAAGAAAGTTTTTCTTTGATATCTTTGAAATTGGTTGAGGAATAGGAAAATATATGTACGTTTTTTCACTACTCCGTCGCCAGTATACGTGATATTTGAATAAAACTTTTATTTTATTAGGCATTTGTAGATGAATAAATATTATTGCAATTACATATGTACTTAAATAAAACTAAACTAAAATAACCTAAACAACATAAAAAAACCAAAGAAAACTGAAATTTTGAATAAAAAATCTAATGTGTTGATCCACGTTTAGTTAAGTTCCTAGAACGCTGGCTGCATTCCCACGCTGAATCGCTAATGAAATTCTTTGTGCGAGGAATGAAATAAAACTTTTATTTAAATATTTTTCCTATCTTAATAAACAAATTCATTTCTCACTTTTTTTCTAGTATCCCTAACCAATAATTTTATATGTTTAAAAAATTTGTGATGCGCGAGAGAGATAGCTGCGCGCGTTAATCTCCACCTTAAGTATAATTCTGTGGCTGCTACTTGTACTTCCTGTTTATACATATTTTCGATGATTTCAAGATTTTAGACGTTAATAATATAGACTTGAAATTAAGAAAATATCTTAAAAAATGATATACTCGTATGATTGATAAATAGAATATTATCATATCACTATCAGTAATTAGTTTATTACCTAAACTTGTTTTTGAAATTAGTGTTAATTTTATTAAGTCCATTGAAAGGAGAAAGTGGGGCTTATACTCGAAAACATTTTGCGATTTTAATCATGTCATGAAAGCCTAGGCTTTTTTAATCGATGTTAAATAATGACGACTCATATTATAAAATATAATTTGAATAAGTAGAAAACCATTACCTCCCATTGTATGGATAAATGCGCTATCTACAGAAATGTTCGCACTGAACGATCCTCTTAACTTAACGACCCTCTTAACTTAATATGTGCATATTTTATTTTAAATACGTAATAAATAATTTATAGTTAGAATAATATGTGAAAAAATAAAATATCCTTGCCTTTGACTATCGTTTGAGATTAATGCTATGCAAATAAGAAATGCCAATGTACATATGTTCTGAAAATAATAGGTTCGGAGGAAAGAGAGAAGAAAAATAAACCCTTTTCGTGTAGCGTTGTCTTAGTCTATTCTTATTATAAAAGAACGACTATCTGCCAATATTGTACAGCTTTAGAAGAGAACGTGACTATGTAGTGTTATCTCTCTCACTCTTTATAGTTCTATCAACCGAAATGTTTTTCTAAAGCTCGATGTGTATACACTTTCCTGAGATACTGACTATTTCAACTTGATATCGGAATGATAGTGCATTGTGTGACCAAGAAAATGCTCTACAATACGTCTCTTCTCTTTTTACTGACGCTCGTATTTAATGCCGGGTACAGACCAAGCGAGCAAACTAATGAGCGGTATCATACAAACAAGCACGGACGTCATTCTGTAATGCTCCGCCAAACGTTTATAAGAACCACATTGCTCCGGTCAGGAAAACTTTTATGTCCGTGAAATATGAGCGTTTGAGCGTTCGTGCGGTATAAACCGGGTACTGACTGAGCGAGCAGTCTTGCGAGGCAGTCGCGCGAGGCAAATCCTCGGTCGGTCAGGACGTGCCTCGCCCGAGGCAAATGACATTAGACATGTCCTGACTGACCGAGGATTTGCCTCGCGAGACTGCTCGCTCAGTCAGTACGCGGCTATTGAGTCGCGTATTATTAACAAATTAACATCATTTTCGATCTTATTACATGGACGTAAAGGTTTCTCAGACCGTATCAAGCCGATGTCGCGTAGAAATTTCATAACTACTTTTAGGCCTCGCTCTTTCGCGACTTGTTTTAACTTCAATTCAAAATTATTCATTATATTTATGATAAATATGTAAGACTGATCGAAACGATAATACAAAATATACAGAATAGTTCATACTTTAATAACTATGGTAGATTTTAAAAATAAACTTGGAACCGCGTAACTTCAATTTTGGGCTTTTATTTCACTTATTGTTAAAAATAAAAAAATATTCTGATTGCATTAATATTTGTCGTGGGGCACATTCGCATATACATCAAAAATGCATTCTTTAATTTTGTGTTGTTGTTCTATAAATTACGTGTTGCGTGCGAGCGAGACAGATTACCAACGAATACGCGCGAGCTTGTCCTTTCAATCAACGAATCCTTCAGCTTAGCATTTACTCGTTTAGTCTGTACCCGGCATTAAATCACGTACTAAGTGTAACACAAACTTTATTGATGAGTTTATTTGAAGTTGTATGTTATTTTAAGTTAATTTATTACGATTAAATACTAATATTTTTTATTTTCAGGTTAATTTTAATATTAATTACGTATATTATGTTGTCTGTGATAATTATAATAATATGGACGTTTTTCTAAATATTTTTTTGGAATTAAAAATATGTACATTGAATATTATGTATTTTTATTCTCCTTTATTCCTGTGAAAATGACTAAGCACATGAAAATAGTTTCTACGTCTCTAAATAATTTTCATGCTCATTAAATGTACGCCTACCGCTTACTAGTGAATCTACACGCAAGTTAACCTCGGCTAGTTTAATTCATGTGTGCTAGATGGCGCTGGGACAAAATACATACGATTATATTATTAGGATTATTATTAGCGAGTATAATATGTAATTATACTCGCTCACTCACGCAGACAATTTTTTTTTCTCGTAGATATCCCAAAAATCCGAACGAAGCGCTCTGTTTCCACTATTGTATGAACTCCTAAACTGTGCAACAAGTTGCCTTAGTGAATTTTCCTGTGTACATCCTGGGTATATTCAAATCTTAAGCAAATAAGGAAGGAATATATACGCGTCGTAGTTTCAATCCCAAACAATATTATAAAAGCGAGTTACTCTGTCTATTTGTTATCTTTGATCGAAAGGCTAAACGGTTATATAACTTGGTACAGAGAGAACTGAAAACCAGGAGACGTAAACATAGGTTATTTTTCATCATAATCAGTATCGTTTTTCAAATTTGAAATATTTATATTCATTTATTGATATCTTTTGATACGCGTCACATTTAAATACATAAGCTACTTACTAGTACATGGAATACAAATACAAAATATTTTATTTTCAAAAAGATTACAATGTTTACCAATGACTTAAAATTTAGAGATATGTACAATATTGTTATGGTAAAATATCCAGGTGCTTGTAAACCCCTGCACTAGGAGAACCTGTATCGCAGGGATTACATTATAAGCGATTCCTTGTACTTGAGGTAGTGCGGTAAAAGTGAAATAATTTCCAGATTAAAACAAGTAGATTGAGAATGAATACAATGTCAATTTAGCTACCTAATTAATTAATAATGGATAATATCAGTAGAAAAATAAAAAACAATAATAACAAAATAATAATAATAAAATTCAATAAAAATTGTATAACAAAATAATTAGGACTGATTACAATTATATTAATTATAATGCATTCATTTAATTGATTAGGTCTCCTTGATCTTAGTCATTTCGCCAAATGAGATAATAGATAAAGATAATAAGGGATCGACGCAAATGGCCAAGAACGCAAGAGGCCAATTTGATAATAAAATATATTTAAAATGAATATATCAGTGCTAAAATTTATTGAGATCGGTTTATCGGAACAAAATAAAGTGATTGAATAAAAAAATGTGTGAGTTTATAAATACCACACACCAGAAGTGAAATGTTAATCAAGGTGATGAAATAGCAATATTTACATACATATTGGTGGACATTTCATAAAACACCATCTAGCCCAAACTAAACAAAGCTTGCACTATCGAAACTAGATGGCTGTTGCAATACATATAATACTTTTTTGTAAATACATACACTCTTATCATACATAGGAACATCCAGACACAGCACAAACATCCATCCTTATCTCACAAATGTTTGTCCTGGGTGGGGATCGAACCTGGGCCAATAGGTACCTATAGGAGTGATACGTTCACTATACCTCTCGCTCCCTTAGCCGACTCGAGCCGACTTTACCCGAACGAACGTTACATAGCCGAGCGTGACAGCTCAATCTCATTCAATGCCCACAAAATAAAGTACGCCTGAAGGTTTCATTTCAAAAATGGCTCTAAATCAATTGAAACGACAATTGGAGGTCAATAATTGAACCGCTCGTAAGTTATCGCATACGGAAACTCTGTTTCGAGAATTCGACCATAATCATTCATCACTCGCTAACTCTAATTCTATCAAAAATTTGTTAATATTGTTTGGAAGTAAGGTAAATTCACATTACGCATGATTCGAAAATTGAGCGCCTGATCGCTGCCGTGGTTTAGATTATGAGTAAATAACTTAAAATTTTAACAACCCAACTGTTTAAAAGATTACCCAACCCAACTGTTTAAGAGAGGATTAGCAAGTTGAAGTGGCAGTGGGCAGGCCACATAGCACGTAGAACTGATGGCCGATGGGGCCGAAAGGTTCTCGAGTGGAGACCACGCACCGGCAAGCGCAGCGTAGGAAGACCAGCCACGAGATGGGCAGATGACCTCATACAAGTGGCAGGAAGACGCTGGACGCAAGCCGCTTCCAATCGGTCTTTTTGGAAATCCATAGGGGAGGCCTATGTCCAGCAGTGGACTTTTTATGGCTGAGATGATGATGATGATGATGAACTGTTTAAAAAAACTATTTTTTAAATAGTAGCTAACAACATTCATACAATACACCCTACAATCAAAATCGGTTCATCCGTTAGGGTCCCCTACGCTGGTACCGTATATAGGCGTAGGACAGACAGAAACGCACACAAATATAAAGACATAGGCCTCGATTTGCAAATCGTGCGATCCGAATTTCTGGATTTCTAGATTTCGTGATTTTTTCGCGTGGCGCAAGCCTTAGGTACTTGGTTAATGGACCATCCCCATAGAAATAAGGGACTATTTACACCGTAGACGGAAAACACATAAATATAAAGACATAGGCCTCGATTTACAAATCGTGCGATCCGTATTTCTGGATTTCTTAGATTTCGTAGATTTCGTGAATTTTTCCACGTGACGCAAGCCATAGGTACTTGGTTAATGGACCATCCTCATAGAAATAAGGGACTATATACACTGACGAGCGGGAGCGCAGCGCAGCGGTGTTATAGATTTGTTTTTGACGTGACAACGTCTAATAAATCGATGAACGCCGGCTGCACGCACGATATAGTATGACTCATTGTCCCGTTAGGCTCCTTGTAACGTTTACATTTCATCAATGTTTTGTTATGACGTTGTCACGTTAAACTATCGTCCGTAAACCGACTTTACAGACAACCATTTTTTTTATTAATATGTACTGTCCCCATGCTGGGCAAAGGAAAAATAAATAGAAAACTAAAGCGTTTTAAATCGACATCGATATAATTCGTCCCCAATAAACGTAGAATGTGAGTCGCCTCTAGCTTATTGAAGCAACTTTTAGTAATCACTGTCTCAGAGAAGCAAAATTTGGCACAATTACATTTCCCATAATTTGTCACATCTTCGAATGCTTATGTGCAGCAAAAAAGCAGAAAAGAGGTATTGCATAAATTTTTGTTAGTTTTCGGCAAAAACAAATATTAACAAAATATGTTAAGCATTGCTCAAATTTGAGTAACATTTTTCGGTAAGAACCTTATTGTACATGCGAAATTATGTGTGAGTAAAAGCATATATGTTCTTCATGCTGAAACGGTTAGACGAATTTATGAAAATTTGAAATATAGATAAAAAAGTATTAAATATCATATAATATTTTGAAACATTAGAGAAGCTAATGGAACCCGAAACACAGTTTCCCAACTAGTTCGGAGCCATTGGAATCGATATCTTGTTTTCAAAACCAAGTAAAGTATTTGTATTTTATTTTTTTATCAGTGCTTCCAAGTCATTTTCACGGAAAGGAGAATTAAATACATTATATTCCAATTAAATATGCGCTAGTGAAGTCATTTTTACCAAACTCATTTTCAACTGTTTATTGCTTTTTTCAGTGGAGACGAAGAAGCCCCTACGAGTAAAAACGATAAATTGAATAAGTCGGACAACTGGGCAGAGACGTCTTTCGGTCGAGAGGTCATGAACGTAAGTACAATTGGATACAAGTAATAAAAGATCTTGCATACTTTGACAATAATGTTTTAAGTCAATAGATGTGCCACCGCCGGATAAATGAAGTCGCCCGTCAGCTAAATCACCAAGGCCCAATTGGCAGCAGTGCCTAGCACTGATCTTAGGGTATTTTTAGTTATATAAAGTTTTTATGACCAAAAAACCTAGGAAATTAACAATGAATATTCATATTGATACCATTTCTTGCAATGTTAAGGTAAACCTAACAACCAGACAACAAAGCACACACCGAGAAAGCCTCACAATGTCTAGACTCACGTTTAGGCAACAATGTTTTAGGGAACGTAGTGCCTAATAGTTTTATTTCAGCAAACTTACACAACACGGTTTCTCTACGACAAATGTCATATTCGACAGGTCGTGAAGAAGAACAACTCCAGCTACCGCAAGGCGGTGCGAGAGAGTGACTCTGACAGCTCGGCGTGCGACAGCGAGCTGGACGACATGCTCGACGAGGCGTTGGCAGATGACAGCGAAGGGCCCACGCCGCCTAAAATCAATAAGGTATGGTACTACACAGCGTAGAACATACGTCTCTATACAGATTGACACTTACAGAAACTTTTTTTTTACACAACAGCATCTTACCCAAAACTGAGCAAAGCTTGTACTATGGAAAGTAGAAGACTGATAGAATACATACGGGTGTCCTATTTTTTCAACCACAACTCAAAGAAAATACGATAATTTTAACAAACCTAGCAACTCTTTTTGTTTGATTTGTGATTGCAATTGATAGCATGTTTATTAAAGACCACGTTAGTAAAAAATAACACTGTAAAATAGTTAACTTTGAGGTCAGAATAACTAAAGATATGAATAAAGGTGTCGAATTTCCTCTTTTTCATATATTTGCCAATTATAACTTGACCAACTGTTATGGAATTATTATTTTATTTTTCCTGGAACTGTAATGACCCCCCTCTTGCCCCATGCCCGCTTGACGTTGAGTTCTGGGACACCTGTTCTGACACCTGTTCTGTATATACTTTTTTTGTAAATTCATACTTATGATATATAAAAACACCCAAACACAGAACAAACACCCATGCTCGTCTGTCTTATCACAAAAATGATTGTCATGGGTGGGGATCGAACCCACGACTTACAGCTTAGCAGGCAGACATATTACAAACAGAGCTGGGAGGCCAGTTAACAAGCTATGTCGATGTATCTAATACAGTGATTCCCAAACTGTGTCCTACACCCCTATTGGCAACTTGTCGGATTCGGAATCTAATCAGAAACTATATCTCCATCTCTGTCATTTCCATACAGAACGACAGAATGAGATATATAGTTTTCGACCCGATCTCGGATCCGGCAAGGAGAGTAAAGAGAGGCGCTGTGAGGTGTTCCTGTTTACTTCTCTCCGGGAACTGTATTCAAATCGTGGCTGCAAACTGCTTTCCAGGCACAAATTTGCCCTAAACTAATTTTTTTTTATCAGCCCTGTTTATACGAACTGTCCCACTGCTGGGCGCGGGCCATCTTCTCATTGTGAGAAGGGTTAGGCCATAGTCTGCCACGATGTCCAAGTGCGTGTTGGCAGACTTCACACATCTTCAAGATCATTGAGAACTCTCAGACATGTAGGTTTCCTCACGATGTTTTCCTTCACCGTTTGAAGTTGGCGGCAATCAACAATACGCACATAACTTCGAAAAGACAGAGGTGCGTAAGTGTGATTCGAACCCAGGACCTGCGGATTGCAAGTCGGACTGGGTACGCTGCCAACTGGTAGTGGGTCTAGGGTAGTCGATTTGCTTTTTGTATAGTACCTAAGTTAGTTAAGTGTGTGTAGTTTGTATATTATTTTGTTGTAATTAATAAAGGCACTAAGTAAGTAAGTTCGTATAGACTGATTGGCCAGCCCTATTGTCAGAATTATTAAGTTGCCGAAAGGCCTCTGACTTGGCTTGACGATTGCTGAGCAACCGGGACCTACAATTTAACGTGTCATCCGACCCACGGTAGCGCTCAGAAAGAAATGCCACTCACGGTCACCCATCCGAAGACTAACCGGTCCGTCCGTTGCTTAACTTTGGTGATCGTTCGGGAACACCTAGTTAAGCTACGCCACGAGCGCTACTAAAGCGCTAAAGCGCTAATAAAGGCACTTGCCCCTTTATACATGTATAATTATAATCACTTAATATTTTTCATATTAAGGTAGGCAGTTAGACGTTATACCTTTCCACTTGCTTCGATCCTGACACATGTCTATGGCTTCTTCTATATTCATAGTGTTTTTTCTGACATCTTGTGTCTGATCTTAACACGTCTTTGACAGTTACGTACATGCCCATTCAGATCCGTTATTTCTTCAATATTCTTTCCTTAACTACAACGGCTTGGTGACATGACTTTGTCCGGTGGGTGGTGACTAGCCACGACCGAAGGAAGCCTACCACCAGTGAGTTCTCGTCTGTAATTAATAAATGCCAATTTGTTCATATAAAGATGTCAATTTCACATACAGATATCAATTTGTTCACACTAAAATGTCACTTTCCAGAACGGGCTGTCATCAGCAAGCTTCGTGTACCAAGAGAAGAACATCAAGTCACCGGACAAGTTTAAGACGCCGGAGCATTTCAAGTCGCCTCTGAAGGCGCACGCGACGACGCCGGCCAGCCATAGAGACAAAGGCAGCGAGCTGGTGCATAGTGTCAGCTTTTATAGGAGGATGCAGAACGCTGTGAGTACAGTTAAGCTAATGCTATGTGCCCTGCCCACTGCCACTTCAACTTGGTAATCCGTTGTGCTATCGATGACTTCCATACGTCTATGCATCTCTTAATTTAACTTAACTTCAATTATCGATATCAAATACAACAGTTCTTTCTCTTGTTCTACAGCCTTAGTAGGTTCTGAGACTTTGCTCTGTCAAATAAAGTAAATAAGTGAATTAATTCCACAGTCATCGACCCCGTCGACGCCTCTCCGAGTGGTGAGGCACTCCTCTCCGGAGCGCGACACCCCTGGCGCGGCGGACGAGCACACGGCGCCGGTCACCACAGTGCGGCAGCGGATCAAAGAGCTGCAAGCGGAGATCGCCAAGCAGCAGACTGTTATATCGCAGGTACACGCCATCGCCTTCTGTATTTCCTCTAGGTGTGTCGGCTTGCAACATTAGATGTTACATTTGTCTAATACCGCATTAGAAACTCATACTTCACTTTTTTACCCGACCCGAATAAGTAAGGGTTATTTTTTTGAGTGTATATGTTTGTTTCTATATGACCGCTTACAGCCTAAACGGCTTCACCGATATTGATGTGCGAGATTTCGTTAGATTCGTCTTTACTTCCTGGGTGTCATAGGCTATTTTTTTTTTAATAATAATAATAAATCTCTCGCAAAAATAATAATCCGTTTTTTCTTTTTTGTAATAATGCATCTCTTGCATAAATATGCGTTTTTTTCGTAATGTATCCAACGAAGTTTTTCGTAATAAACAAGTGATAGTAACGTAGAATTATTGTAAAGGATGCGCATTTGTAAACTTTTACAGAGGATTTTACACATACTTTCCCACAAAAAACGTACATTTAACAGCGTATCAAACGTAACGAAATCATAGTTAGACTGCAAAAATTGCTTTTCTGCAGTCGGGTATTCTTTTTTTCTTTAAATATTTATACTTGTTTAACGAATTCACGTGTATTTTGCAGGCAAGCCAAGCTCTGAATCTGTGCGCGGCCACCATCGAGTTCAGCGGATCCACCGAACAGGCAGAAGGAGAACGCTTGTTGCTGCTAGCGAGTGAGTACCTAAAATACACTAATCTTGGCATTTTTTTAATTTTTTTTATTCGACGATAGGCTTGCGCTTGACCGTCAACTCACCCGGTGTTAAGCGACAGTTACGGTCTATGATGGAGCGCGCTTGCCTAGAAGAAACCTATTCACTCGCGATTTGAAGACACTTAGATTATATCTATTCGGAAAGACCCATTCAGGAAGCGCATTCCACATTTGGCGGTACGCACAATGAAAGTAGAGCCAAAGCGTTTCGTACGTGTTTTCGGAATATCAACCATGTAACGATGTCGCTTTTTCGTGCTTCTTACTGTCCGATAGAAAAATGGGCATGGGGGAATGAGATCATTTTGAGACTTACATATATATATAATAGGTTTTACCGTTCAAAAGATACAGCCGTTTGAGTGTAGGACAGACAAACAGACGCAGACACCGTAGTCTCACGAATAATAAAAAAAAAATACAAGTACTTACTTTAAAAAACTTTTTAAGTTAAACGGTTTTATTGAAAAGAAAGATAATGATGTAGGTAATGTATTTACAATTTTACTAGAAAAGCCCTTTCATTTGATACCCATATTGTGGGGGTTGTGTTAAAATACTAAATCCGCCATTTTGTGGCAACGGCCATCTTAGATTTACAATAATGCTAACTAATACTAAATTGTATTGTCATCGGGACTAAAGGTGTATATTAAATTTCAGATCGATCCGTCAACTGCAAGGGGGTAAAATTTCAATTACTAAATTTGACCCAAACAAATAAACAAACAGGTCAAGCTAAATAAAACCGTTTAAAAAAGGGTATTCTATCTCATGTCCCAATGATTCAAACCAAAATATACCATCCTAAGTGCCTATTACCTGGGCGTTAGTCCCTTACTAGTTTGGTTCACAATCTTGGTTAATCAATTTTGGTTAATATCCCAGGTCACCGTCGCGCCGCGAGCGTGCAAGAAATGCAGCGGCTGCAGGTGGAAGGAGCGGGCTGCGCTGCAGCGGCTGGAATGGCGTCTCTACACATCAACAGCCTCGCCGTGCCCCTGCGCAGGGACTACGTAAGACAACTCAACGCAGGTACGATACGTTGATAATTTAGGTTTATACCTTGGGTGCGTTTATTGAATCCCTCGCAATGAAATTCCAAATATTCCACAATTTTAATTTAAAGTTCTCAGGATTTTTCAAAAACATGTATTTTATGAGGTAACGATCAGCACACCATCTTGTGATTTCGTGACTATTTAGAAAATTGGTGAAAGAGCAACGGGTTCTGGCGCTGTCTATTTATTTTGCAGATTTTTTTCCAATCATTACTTTGCATGAAACAACAAACTTTTAAACCACGCCTGCATTGTACTTCGGTGCATCGGGAAACGTCGCGTTGAGTCGTGCTTTTTTTTTCTTTTAATTTGGACCTGTATCTCGAGAACGCGTGAAGGTATCGAGTTGAATTTAAAACTATATACGCAGATCCATAGTCTCTTGTTGCAGAGAGAAAAATTAAAAATCTCTGTTTCATAAAAAAAATTACAGCCGAATATGTCGCAAAAACCGCATATTTCGACACTCGCAAGGGAATCAAAACCTATGACTATGATAACTATGAAATGTGCTGTAACTGTGAAATGCTTCCCGTTGACTGATAACTATGAAATTAAGCAAGAAGCATTATCTTATACTACACATAAAGGAAAAAATCTGGAAACTGTACATTTTTAAATAAACTCAAAAAATTGGGTTTTTATGCAAGGAATGAAGGTTCAAATTTTAAAGTGACAACCGTATCAATTATCGTAAAAAAAACCCACTCATCATTTTAAGAGGCCGAAGTAAATAAATATGGTTTATAGACAACCATATTTATTTACTTCGGCCTCTTGGTTTTAGAATCAGCATATGTTACATTTTTCTTTACATACCCCATTGGGTCTTCTTAAGTATTAATAGTGTTGTTTGTGCAGACGGCGCGGTGGGTCACCACGCCGTGTGCCTGGTGAAGTGTCGGGACCGCGTGCTGGCGACCAGCATGCCGCTCACGCAGCCCACCGGGAACGTGCTGCACTTCCCAGACGAGATACACATGGAGGGACTCACCAGCGACTTCAAGGTGATCTACAAACAACATTTACATATGGTTTAGATTGCAACCTAACTCTAATAGTCCAGTAAAAAATATAGTTTATAAAACTGAAAAAAAACCGACTTGCAAACACGCAAGTCGTTTACTTGGATGACTATTTTTTCAGTTACTTTATTATAAAAACCAAATTAACTGTAAACTGTACCGATTTTGGCAAAATTTATATGGGACCATCTCTGACATACGAAAGAAAAAAAATATCGTCATCATTCATAATTATAATCACTGAATAAACATACAAAAAAACACAGTCGAATAGAGAACCTCCTCCTTTTTTGAAGTCTGTTAAAAATAAGATTTGTGACAATATAAAATAACTAAAGAAATTGTTATTTAAATGAAAGTAACTGTTTAGGAACAACGGTGTTTTGAAACATATTTGTCACAATTTCAGAACAATTCTAACTAATATTACAAAAGCGAAGTTTGTTATCGTATCACGATCAAACTGCTGAACCGATCGTCATGAAATTTAGTATAGAGATAGCACAACTATTAACCTAATACAATATCTATATGAACTAATGAATGTGTGTGTGTGTGTGTATGTGTGGCTGTGTAATGATTGACTTTGCAGCTCTGAGCCCTTAGTACAAGTTTTTATGAAAAAACGCGGCGATGAAAGTTTTCGTACGCTTCCATACATTTATACGTTTCTCTTCGTAATCCATAGAGGGCGTTTTCAAAAAATGTATGGAGGCGTACGAAAACTTTCATCGTTGCGTTTCTTCATAAAAAGGGTGCTGTTGGTAGGACGTCTACGTACTAAGCCGTAGGTCGTGGGTTCGATCCCCATCCAGGACAAACATTTGTGTGATGAGTATGGTTGTTTCAATTTATCATAAGTATATATTTACAAAAACAAAGTTGACATGTATTCAATCAGCTATCTAGTTCCCATAGTACAAGTTTTGCAAAAAAAAATGTACTAATGAAAATGCATTCAGGGTCACAAGGTCCAGTGGGCCAAAAGGTCTAGTAACCCAAAAGGTCCAGTGATTAATGAACTACATGTCATATTGTTTTTTTTTTTTCAGGTGACAGTAGAAGTGTACTTGCTGCAAGCTACAAAAGAAGTCCTACCGCACGATGTCAAATACCACATCTTCAGTAAAAAGGTACCTTGTTTTGTCTTAAACTTTTTGTTTGGAAATGTTTCAACGTTAATAAAAATTCAAATTTAAACTCTATTGCCTTACAGACAAGCTCCAAACTAACACCAAAATCGAAGTCGTCGACGCTCAAGACGCCCGCGGTCCAGAGTCCCGCGGGACCGCACGCGGTCAGAACTCCTCAGTTCCAACTCCACGGATATTGTATATTCGCGTTACCGCAGGCAACTAGAAAGAATTTCACTCTCAACAAGGTAAGTACACCAGTAAATCCGTACTCAGCTATGTCGATCCACATTCTTGTTTCGTACTGCACAGGAATGGAATTCTTTGCCGCCATCTCTGTTTCCCGAGACCTACAATCTTGGAATTTTCAAGGCTAGAGTGAACAGATATCTTCTAGATCGACGAGCTCCATCCTCGGCCACACCGTCGCTTAACATCAGGCGAGTTGGTGGTCAATCGTAGATCTATCTTGTATAAAAAAAAAAAAACATTCCACTACAGCAGAAAGTCGGGATATTACCATCTATTTCTCATTTAACTGCTCAAAATTCGTACACAACGATTTTGGTTCATGCACACTACACAGGAGTGGAACTCCTTGCCATTTTCGGCCACACTGTCGCTTACCATCAGGCGAATTGGTAGTCAAGGTTCCACTCCTGTGTAGTAATATGGCAGCTTCCGTTTCACTTAGTAAAAGAACACACAAAAAATGTGAAAACTTTAAACATTTATTTTGTCATTTTATGAACAATTATTATTAGTTTCAACTAATATTTTCCGGCAGCTCTAACTATCGTATATTATTTTATATTTTTTTTCTTATATAGAGTAAAATACCCTATTCTTTATTTTTATTTTTTTCTTATATATAGTAAAATACCCTAATCTGTGGCAATACAGGTGCCGGCCGGCAGCCCCCTGGAAGGTTCGATGAACATCGACATCCGCGCGCGGGTGCTGGTGGCTCCCCCCGCGCCGCACTCCGCCTTCCTCACCGCCTTCGACGACGTGTCGGGTCTGGGCGCGTGGCACCGCCGCTGGTTCCGCCTGCAGCCCCCCCGGCTAGCCTACTGGAAGTACCCTGACGATGTCCAGAAGAAGGTTTGTGGACTACCCCTACAATTAGATCCAAGTTAATTTTCATACATAAAAATCATTTTTGCATTAATAATTACAAGAAATCTAATACCTTTAAACGAGCGATTCTTGTTTATATGTATGTATATATATAATCAGAATCTTGGAAACTGCTCCAACGATTTTAATGAAATTTGGTTTGTAGGTAGATTAGGGGACTATAAATCGATCTTGCTAAGTTTCATTTTTAGTGAACCCGAGTTTGCTCGTATTTTCAGTCATAAAATATCCGAGTGGAGCTCACTCGCCCAGGTACTGAGTTTTATGTATGAAAATTAAATTGGATCAAATTGAAATTTTTTACGAATATTTGTGGTGTTGTTTTCTAGTTTTACAAATGACGAATTTTTTGTAAGTTCATGCAGTCATTTTGTATCTTCTGAAATGTGGGTATGTGCGAGCGAGACGGACGATGATCGAACTACGGGCTCTTAACTCGAATACCTATAATAAGGTTGTCTGGAAGAGATCGCTATTAGCTATAAGGCCGCCTTTGTACCTTTCTAACGCCTTAATTATGTACCTTAGGTTATTTTATTATGGTGTCAATAAAGTGCTTTTGTATTGTATTGTATACCGGTCTCGTTTCCAGATGCCGATCGGTGACATCGACCTGTCAACCGTGATATCGGACAGGGCAGTGAAGGCCCCCCGCGACCTGTGCGCGCGTCCCCACACCATCCTCCTGGAGACGTCGGTCCCCGCCGGGCTGATCGTGCCCGACGGCGGGTCACTCGTGTACGTCAAACGAGGTAACAACGTCGTAAGGCGACACCTGCTGGCGGCGGACACAGCTACTGATAGGGATCTGTGGTTGGACAGGTTGAATAGCGCTTTGGAGTATGTTAGGTGTTCCGCTACTGATGAATAACACTTATAATGTACCTAATGGATGATTTTTTGATTTTGTGGCGTTTGAGAGTCGCTAATGTTTATTGTAATGTATTAAGAGGATCGTTGAGTGCGCACATTGAGTATTTTTTTAATAAAATAGCAGTCAAGGTCTCGTAACTTTGCGACTATTCCCATTCAGCTCTGATGCCATAATTATTTCCTGTAATAAACTACCCTTTCATGCATGGTTTCTATATAAAATGAAGTTTCTCATCTGCAAGACGTACCGCGACCGCAATTTTTCTTTAATTGATAACATTTTAAGTTTGAAGTTATTAAATAAAACTATACAATACAAGTATAGCTTATTTATGATTCATTCATTATTTAAGAACATGGCTCTTGTATGTTAGAGAAACTTGCGTACTGCTCTATCTTCCTCTAGTGTTTTTACCTCCATGTACGACATGCCATTTAGAAAATATAGCCATCTTCTTCTGTAAATCAGCTTTTCACCTACTGTGTGGACAAATGTGCGCTCAACGGACCTCCTAATGAGCCATGTTGTAATTTATATAATAATCACCTCACTCCTCACTCACCACCTCCTCACTCCTTAGTAAGTTGCTACATATAGGTTGGTAAAAATATTAACTGCAGCAAAATTTAGTTTAAAAAATGAATCAAATTATGACCCGGTCCCGTCTTAGACGTCGACACCGTCATACAGCGCCTTGTAAAATTGGGTATGTTTAGTAATTTTTAAGTATATATACATTTATTTAAAATTGGTATTGTGGTCAAAAGGACCAGCCGTCGTGACGTCGCAGCATTCCCCACCACATTTTTTTTTTATTAATAAAAAAAATATAAAAACTACATCAATAGCAAAAATATGAGAAGTAATTTCTTGAAATATTTCAAAGTTTTGAGTACCATCACTTAACAATTACTTGACATATCTACCTCATACTCTATAGCAGAGGCTCCCAAACTTTTTTCTCATAGACCACTTTCAAAATTTTGCTGGTTCCGGTGGACCCCCTGCACCTACATTTCTACCATATTTGACAAAAAATGTGAAGATTAGATCTAACAATGGAAAGCGTCGCCAACGTAGACCCTCGTCGAGTCTCCCGTGGACCCCTGGGGGTCCACCTGGACCACTTTGAGAATCAATACTCTATAGCAAAGTATCTTATAGGTACATGTGACGCGTTTGATTTACTTAATAGCAGAAACGCAGTGCGTTCTTAATTGGCAAATTAGCATTACCCGGCATTCGTTGAAATAAATAATCTATAGTTATGATATTTATGATAATATTTCTTTATCGCTTTTGACTTTGCGTTTATAATACGCTGTACAAATACTCGTACTCATTTTGGCGTTAATACTAGATATTTCGCTAGTTATTAGTACTTACGTTTGTTATTTTGTATTTTCATATAAAAATAAAAGACAATATAGTTTTTCAAGAATTATCCTTTATAGAATACTGATTAGTACTCTAGATTTTAATGTTCTAATTATTTTTTAGCTTTAATTGTATTAATAATTATGCCATTTTAGTTTTTAAAAAACTAACGACTATGTACCCTCCGACTAACAGTTTAGTAGGTAATATTAATATTAACTATTACTTATATTGTCATTAATCTTTTTTTCAAGATATCAATTTATTATTTCAACATTAGATTATATCGTGTGACAGAATGTTCTGTGATACGCCACTATGTATTATTGACTTTTTAAATAAAGATTCTTCTTTTCAGTGAATTTAGATGAAGGATGACATGTATTGTGTATACTGTTACATTAAATAGCCATATTCAAATATTGACTTATATCAGGGGTGGTCTTATCGCCTAGAGCGGTCTCTTTTAGACAACAATACCTTTGTAATTGTGAGTTAACACATGATTATTATCAGGCATATCTAATCAATCAAATGTTGACGTTATTTTTTGGACGATTTTGCTCTGTGGCCATTTATTACGATTACCTCATTATAGGTTTGATTTGCCATATTTCATCTACATTCACTGATTAGACTAAATGCACGGAATTTAAAGAGAAAGATATTAATAGTCTAAAAGTACACTTTTACTTGTTCCACCACACACTTCTTGATTTTTTTGTATTTTCAAAACTATGTAAAAAATAATGTTTCCTACATATGTCCAATAATATACACAACAATGGCTGACCACCAATCTCACCTCGTATTTTTAAAATAAGAGTTGCTTGAGCGCTAGAGAACTAATGTTACAGGGAGGGCGCTGCTGTCCTTATTTCATTATTTTATTTAATCGTGACATTAGTTTTCATTTATTGCCACGATAGTTAACTATCCAACTAGACTAGTCGTTGTTTCGTTTATTGGGCATATGTATCAAAACAGTGTTTCAATTCTGATTAAAAATTGTATATTATTTTATGACATCTGGCATGATTTAGCAAAATTTCCATCAAAACATTATGTTTACTCTATAAGCAGCTGTGAATCATGGACAGTACTTTTCCTTTGAACGTACGCCCTGATAATGTGTTTATTGATTGCAATACTGTATTTTATTAGATATAAACGATATTTTGTCCGATTTGTAAATAAAATCAATTTATTCAACATTACGATGACAATACAATTATTTTGTAAGCAGCAACGTTTTTTATTTAATAAATTTATATCGGTATTAGGAAAGCAAAAGTAACTCTGTCCGTTTGTTACCTTTTCACGAGCTGACGTACATATGACCGGTTGAACAGATTTTTATAAAATTTGGTGCATAGGCAGATGGCAGAGAACCTTGAAGATAGACATAAGACATAAGCTACTTTTCATCATAATTTTCATCACTATTACTTAATATTAATTTATAATCTCGAATCACCGCGAGCGAACCTGGTTTTTAGGCATCAATGGAGTCAAAGCCAACTCTGACCTTTTACATCAAATAAAATATACAGTTTTTTTTTGTGTAGATGGATGATGGAAAACGGTGTGAAATTATTTAATAGGGAATTTGACAATTTGGACCTATTGAGATGAAATGATTATGATTTAGAAAACTAAGTTTATTGGCTGATGCTCCCACACAGTAAGATGAGGTACTTCTGTGCGGGAGCATCAGGATGAGATAACGGCAGCTGTGTCATTTCGTCTCATACAAAAATGTTGAGGCAAGTGATGACTCGCACCAACAAAATGGGCAACATTGGCGTGAGTGGCTAAGGGTGTCGAGAGGTGTGCTACATATTCACTGAGAGCTACTAGCGGCGTTATGCCCTCCTGAAGCTTAGGTTCTTAGCTCTTGCTGTTTCCACTACCCAGCCGGCCAGTTAAGACAAGCTGGAGGTCAGGGGTCTCATTTAGCAACAGGGAAACATCAGGATATGCGGTGTCGCCACTCATTGACGAGGGCTCGCCACAAAGCCGCCCCTGCGATATATTATTGAATGGCACCGTTTAAAAAAGGTTTAGCTGTTAGTTGAAGCTAGTTGGCCTTAACAAATATTAAAACCTCAGCAGCTTGGCATTAAAAAAATGAGATTAGCTTATATTATATTTGGTTTCAGGTGGTCTTTAGGATGTAACGAAAAATACATACTTCTATTTTGGAATTCATACATGCTATTCTGACATGTAAAAGTAAAATTTAATCAAAATCTGCTGAGCAAAGTTAAGTGAAGGAAAATATGAGATCTTTAACAAGACCATCAGGTTAATAATTAAAAAAAATGGATTTCCATCTGCTTTATTATTATAATAAATATATGTACAACAATTACTAAATCTAAGTTTTGTCAGTATCCATTGTTCAAAGTGTTAGAGCTAGGGGCATAAGTTTGTCGCGCATTTAATTCACAGTTATTCTAGCGTTATATACTTAATTATACATTTTAATAAAACGTTACATACTTATCCCTAGAAATATTTATATGGTGATATACAAGTTAATATTAATATAGATAATCATAAATATAATTGACTATATTAGGATAACTTCAAATGGTACTTAACCAAGTTTGAAGATTTCATACAAATGTGAAGTGTTTTATGTGAAATCTTATAAGTATAGGAAATTTCGCATGCAAATGCGACGAAAAATGGTGAGAAATGTAGAGATCTGTACCCTTATCTCCATTCTGTATGAAAATGACAAAGATAGAAGTTCCGACCTGATTACGAATCCGAATGATTGTAAATAAGGGTACTGGGGCCGTACCACAAACGTTTCAGCAGTCACTTCAATAGTACTTTTGGCTCGTTCTTTCTACACTTGAGTGAACAAGACAAAGGTCAAAGTAATATTGAAATAAAATTGCTATTAAAATTGTGGTAACTCCCCAGGCGTCGTACTGGTATTAGGTAGTTCCAGTGTACAATGGCGGGCCTGTCAAATTTAGTTCCAAAATTTCGCCATCGGATTCAACGAATAAGGTGGTGCGATCTCTAGAATATGTACAGCAACCGTTAGATCTTGAGGCTCTAGAGGATCTTGAGGATCTTGAGGCTTGTTGTAGATCTGACAACGTTTCTCAACGGAAGAACGAACTTTCCGAGGGAAAAACGATGCAACATGGTCTATATCGTTGTAGAAAAAAGAGTATTGTGGGTGAGTTTCCTCCAGCAAAGAGTTAAGATCACCGGAATCTCCTAAGGACCTGTCACTTTGAGATCCCGGTATTTTCCATCAATACAGAGATTGGCCTCCTAAGGGGTTTTAATAGTTCCCACTCTCAACCCAACTGCACTTTGACGTGCAGCCGTATTATGAAATCTTCGAAAGATATCCAGCTTGGTAAATTTCAAGTGCCAATGCAGCCGCATTTTGAAATCTTTAAAAGAGGGTGTCTTTCAAAGATTTAAAATGCAGCAGTGCATATTTCGAATATTTCAGCGAAAATAAAAAGATAAAATATATCTTCTTCATGGTTGTACTATTCGTCGTCGTAGAGCGGCGGTTTGTCCAGTTCCTCGCGTTGCCGCTTGCTCCCGAGCTCTACTGACATCGTCTGCTTCAGCTCGTGCTGCCAACAGAAGAGGATCCATTTTAACCCGACTACCAAAGGAGGATCAGGTTAACGTATTCTAAGGTCCGTAAATCCGAACTTTAATAGAGAAGATAGTTGGCAAATGTATAACTGGCATAAAATGGCAAACGATAAACCACTTAAACAATATGTGGTTTATTTATCGTAGTGTACCAAAACAATGGTAAACGATTCATTCAAATGGTTTTCCTCTACCTATATCATCTACTAGTAGTTGACTGCATATATACTCAAGGGCGTCGCCAAGGGGGGGCTGCTGCCCCCCCCCCCCCCTAGAGATTTAAAAAATGTAGCCAACTGCAAAGCAACCAAAGTCCTAAGGCCATGCAATTGTACCTGTACCTACAATTCATATTTTTCTCATCCTCCATAATAATAACTTGCCCCCCTCTGGGCCATGGGCTGGTGACGCCCTTGTTGACACCTTGAGTGACTTCAGCATGCATAGGGAACGTGTAGTATAAAAAATAATAGACGGTAGTAATTAATACTTTCATAACAATAAATACAACTGTCATCTAGTCTCACCTGTGACCATGGACGCTGCAAAGTGTTCGAAACGTCAGGTACGTCGCGTTAGTTTGAACGTCTATAGTTCAGGGGGGCAATTCAGTTATTCAAAACCGATCCGTAGCTGAACCTTGTGCGAAGCATTTCCTGTCGGCTGCTATGTTTTTTTGATTTAGTAACGAGCGAAGGACGTGTTACGTTTCATCAAATGTGTCAATTGCATGACATAAAAGTTACTGAAACAAAAAAAAAATGGCGGCCGACGGGAAATGCTCCACATATGGTTCGGCTATGAAACGGTATTGAATAACTGAATTGGGCCCCAGCTGCGGTTCAGCTGCGCTTGTAGTCGAGTTATGGTTCAACTTTGGTTTTGGTATTGCGCTAAAGCTCAAACGCCAACCGAAGGTGGGTTAGTGTTTGGAGGCAATTTATAAGGCGAAAATTCCACACAAGAATTTTCATTACAAAGCACAATGACCCAGTGCAACGGCTGACATTTTGTAACTTTTCTCAAACGTTTTTTTGACAGCGGTAAGAGTAAGCGGTAAGCGGTAAGTTTCCAGCTGCGCTCCAGTTGCGTTTCAACTTATGGTTAAAACGTTAACGCGATACGAAACACGCGAAAAGTTGCGGTGCGTTCAGCGTCCAATTGCGTTTCAGCTGAAGTATTTTAGTGCGATCGCCCCCCTGGGGCCCAATTCAGTTATTCAAGACCGCTCCATAGCCGAACCATATGTGGATCGTTTCCCGTCGGCCACCATAGTTTTTTTGATACAGTCACTTTTATGTCATACAATTGACACATTTAATGAAACATAACACGTCCTTCGCTCGTTACTAAATCAAAAAATGATAGCAGCCTACAGGAAATGCTTCGCAAAAGGTTCAGTTACGGATCGGTTTTGAATAACTGAATTGCACCCCTGGTCATAAAATTATGTAAAATATACGCGATAGCCTCAGTTCAACTTCAGTTATTACAATCCGTACACAGTTATTTTGTCTCTGACATTTCTGATGTTATTTTTGTAAAACTTAAAGTTGTCCTTGCAGCAAATCAAACTCAGGTTCGACCAAGACTAAAAGTTTATTATGTACCCACATACAGAAATAAGTAATACACGACATCTTCCCCTTTTTATAATAAAAAGTAGATAATGGGGAGAATAGATATTGCAACAATTATCAAAAGATTATAGACTAAGTACATAAATAAAATGTTATATATCTTATAAGATTATACAATAAATGCAAGAGCTATTTTTTAAATACATCGGCTACTTTTTTGCGAGCTTTGTCTGCCGCCTGTCTGCGGGTGCGTTGGATAGTATTGGGATCGTGAGTAACGGGTACGAGGGAGGTGCCAGGCGCTACGGCTCCCGGGTCGGACTGCTCATCGTAGCTTGGAACTTTCGGACTCGACCATACTTCATCGTCATCACCACTGTCCTGCGCATTTAGCGGGGTACTAGATGTTTCCGGGCTTGTATTTTCAGACTTTATTAGGTGGCGTCTATTTCTCCTATAGCGCCTGCCAGAGGTGTCGGCCACGAAGTAAGAGCGCGGATGAGGGGCGCGCGCCACAACTCGCGCGTGCTTCCTGCGTTCTTCGTCCACCATGATGACAGGCTGCCCCGGCTCGAGCTCGGGCAGCGCTCTCGACTTCTTGTCGTAATGAGCTTTGTACGCTTGCCGCTTGCTCATCATGTTGGCGTAGTCCACATCGTTGTCTCGACTCGGCTTTAGTTTGTCTGCGTGAGCCGGAAGCCTAGTGTTGAGTCTGCGGCCCATCAGTAGCTCGGCCGGTGAGCTGACTCCATCCCGAGGAGTCGCTCGATGGTTCAGTAGGCCTAGATAAAAATCGCCTCCTGAGGATATCGATTTTATTAACATATTTTTTACGGTTTGTACGCTTCTCTCGCTTAAACCATTCGATTGGGCGTAATTGGGAGAAGTCGTAGTGTGCCGAAATTCCCATTGTCTGCTGAACTCCGCGAAGATCTTGGAGGAGTATGCTGGCCCATTATCTGTTACCAGCTCCTGCGGGATGCCGTGTCTCGCGAATTGATCTTTCATTGCGGCGATCACCGCCTTAGACCCTATGTTGGTTAACGGGTTGACTTCTATAAAATTAGAAAAGTAGTCTACCAGAATTAGGAAATATTTTCCGGCGTATTGAAAGATGTCCGAACCTAACTTGGTCCACGGCATCGCAGGTACCGCGTGAGGCATGAGCGGCTCCCTGGTGGGGCGCGGCGCGCGCTCGGCGCACACCACGCATCGGCGCACCATCGCTTCGATGTCGCGCGACATGCCCGCCCAGAACATTACCTCGCGCGCGTGCCGTTTGCATCTGTCTATGCCCAAGTGCCCGTCATGTATCCGGTTTAACATATCCGAACGTAAAGCTACAGGAATGTAAACTAAGTTGTCTTTGAAAATAACACCATTAACGTACTCGAAACTATCTTTAAATGGCCATAAATGTCTCACACGCTCATCTAATTCGTATTTGTTCATCGGCCAGCCTACTCCTATATATCGTATTATCAATTGACATTCGGTATCATTAACTATACCATCTTTTATCAACGACATTTTCGCGTCGCTGAATCTCACATTCTCGATTAGAAAACAAGACTGCTCTTCTACTTCTTCCTCGACCTTTCCGGTGATTACATTCGGCGACGGCGCCCGCGAAAGTGCATCGGCTACGAATAGATATTTGCCGGGTTTGTAAACAACGTTGAAATCATATCGTTGAATGCGAAGCATCATGCGCTGCAACCGCGCCGGAATCGAGTCGAGCGATTTCTTGAAAAGCGCTTCAAGCGGCTTGTGGTCTGTTTCCACCGTGACGTCACACCGACCGTACACATATTGATGGAAGCGTTCCAATGCAAACACGATAGCTAGAAGTTCCTTTTCGATTTGAGCATATCTAGTCTGTGTTTCGGTGAGCGTAGCGGAGGCGAACTCGACCGGGCGGCCGGCCTGCAGCAGCACGCAGCCCACGGCACGCGAGCTCGCGTCCACGGAGACCAGAATGGGCTCGCGCGCCGAGTACAGCGCCAGCACGGGCGCGCTGCACACGGCCACCTTCAGCGCGCGCACTGCCCGCGCGTGCGTCTCCTCCCACACCCACGCGCTCTCCTTCTTCAGTAACCCTCGCAAGGGTGTAGCTATATCCGAATAGTTCGGAATAAATTTCGATAGATAATTGACCATTCCTAAAAAACGTTCTAAAGATGGCCTATTTTCGGGTTCGGGCATGTCCTCAATAGCTTTTATTTTGTTTTTATCGACTGACATACCGCGTTCGCTAAAAGTATGTCCTAAGTAATGAACTTGACTCACTTGAAATTCACATTTTTCCTTGTTGAATTTGATTCCAACTTCGCGCGCTCTGTCTAACAATTTTTTAAGACGCTCATCGTGTTGGACCTTATCCGACCCCCATACGATTACGTCATCGACGAACGAGTCGACTCCTTCTAGATCTTCGATCAATTGACGGATTTTTGCATGAAAGACTTCGGACGCACAATTAATTCCGTACGGCAATCGTAAAAACTGATATCTCCCGAATGGGGTGCCGAATGTACAAAGATCCGCACTGACGTCATCGAGCTGGATCATCCAGAACCCGGATCGAGCGTCAAGTTTGCTGAACACCGTGGCGCCTTCCAACTGAGTCGTCCAGCAAATCAAACTCAGGTTCGACCAAGACTAAAAGTTTATTATGTACCCACATACAGAAATAAGTAATACACGACAGTCCTCAGTCTTGGCCTTAAAGTCACGGGGTAGGTACGTAGAATATGTTCTCTAAAGGCCTCGCGACCCAAAGGCTGAGGTCTAGATTCAAGCGTAACGAAATCGTAAGTTAGACTGCAAAAACTGCTTTTCTACAGTCGGGTATTTTGTTTTTCTTTTAATATAGGTACATATGATGAACAAGTGGTTCTTTCATAAGATTCCAGACACTGCATGTTTGCTCCGGTTCAAAGCCAAATTAGACTTACCTAATATCAGTATTTACTTGTATAATACGGTAAATTACCTATCAGTTGCTCCGTTGACCCCCGTAAAATAACAGTTTTGATAGCGGCCGTAGGTCAACGTTTTTTTGTATACCTAATTACTTATAATTTATATTATCAAGGATAAAATTAGTTAAGTTTATCAGAAATATTAATTGCTTATTTAAAATTGATTTAACCGACTTAAAAAATTAAGTTCTTCACAACCCAGCTGTTTTTCTTTTTATGTTAGGCTCTTTGTCATTTTTAGGGTTCCATAATCAATTACGAACCCTTATAGTTACGTCATGTCTGTCCGTATGTCCGTGGCTTAGTTCAAATACTATAAATACTGGAAATGTGTACGTTTTTGTGAGAAAGTATGAGTACAGCTACTGTGTAATTTATTTATGTGATCATTCTTTAGTATAGTTATTGTAAAATCACTTATTTGTTACGAAAAAGTTAATTGGATGCTACGAAACCAGTTTTATTGTTATTGTTACAGAAAAAAAAATAGCCTATGAGGGAAGACAAATCTAACGACACCTCACACATCAAAATCGGTCAAGCAGTTTAGGCTATAGGAGATAATATAGAAACGTACATATATATTTATACATCCACATACATACACATATGTACAGATAGCATATTACACCATCAAGGAATATTTAGAAGATAAATGGTAGTAGTGGGGGAGGCCTATGTCCAGCTGTGGACTTCTTATGACTGAGATGAAAATGAAGTGGTAGTAAATTTAGATTTCACTGAATTTAATCTTACACCCTACATTTTACAATAGATACCTGCAATGAAGTATGTTACGTACGTTCTTTTGCGGCGCCCTAACAGGGTCTTGTACTTAGCTATGTATAAGATTAAATAAAACATTTCCTTCTTTTTAGACAGGTAAAATTATAATCGACATTATAAGGAGCCATGTGTCAGGAATGATGCCATAGGCAATATGTCAACAGAGACGTCTCTATGGAATTTACTGTGCCACGCTGAGTAGGTTTTTATTTGTTAACCGATACGTAAATTAATTAATGCTAAATTATCAACATATAGTAGGATAGTACTATACTATACTATACGTATATCAACATATGTAGTGTAGTAGTATAAAAATAGTATATCAACATATGTAGTATAAAAAATAGATTAAAATGGAGACGGGGATGGCGGGACAAACTTTACTCTTTCTGAGATAATTGGACCCAAATGTATTTAAATGTGAAGACTGGATGAAGGTTAGGTCTTTTGTCCAGCTGTGGGACGGAAAATAATAATTATTGGTTACACTCTTGGGTCTATTAGGCTCGATTTTTTGGTACGCATCAGTGAAGCTGAATTCAATACTGAAACACACTAAATTCTTTGGTCCTAAATATACTCTACAGCTAAAATTTACGTATTTTTACCCAACTGCGTAAAAAGGAGGGTATGTATGTTCGTATGTGGGTGGGTATGTACTCGTATGTATGTCTCTATATGATCTATGTGATGTCCTATATGATCGCCTACAGCCTAAACGGCTTGACCGATTTTGATGTGCTAGGTGTCATTAGATTCGTCTTCACTTCTAGAGTATCATAGGTTATATTCTTTTGTTATAATAATAATACATCTCTCGCAAAAAATAAAAATAAAATGCTATTTGGTAACCTCCAACGAACTTTTTCGTAATAAACAAGCGGTTTTACTAGAATTAGTCTAAAGAATACGCATTTATAATAACGTATCTACATATATATTAATAATTATATATTACATATATAAATTATATATGTAAATTATTATATATATATATATATATATATATATATATATATATATATATATATATATATATATATATATATATATAATAATTTACAGCGATTTTACGCATACTTTCTCACAAAAAACGTACACTCAAAAGCATATCAAGCGTAACGAAATCGTAAGTTAAGACTGCAAAAACTGCTTTTCTGCAGTCGGGTATTTTGTTTTTCTATTAACATAGATAGTTGTCAACATATGAGGTAGCATGAAATTCGTGATGGCGTCAGTTATGTGATCATAGGAGCGACGATGTATTATTTCAATATGGCGCCCACGATAAATATATACGGATTATTCTATATTTTGCAGTCGGGTGTTTTATTTTTCTTTTAATGAGTATTATTACTTGTTTGACATCATGCAAGTGGCAGGAAGATGCTGGCTGGATGCAGGTCGCTTCCAACCGGTCTTTTGGAAATCCATAGGGGAGACCTAACTAGCTGTGGACTTCTTCTGGCTGAGATGATGATGATTACTAGTTCAAAGACACCACGTACTGTGTAAAAAAAACCAGCCACATGAACGACTAACAAGTGGCGGGAAGACGCTGGTTGCAGGGGCGAGACAACCGGACTTTATAGAAATACTAACAAGTGGCGGGAAGACGCTGGTTGCAGGGGCGAGACAACCGGACTTTATAGAAATACTAACAAGTGGCGGGAAGACGCTGGCTGCAGGGGCGAGACAACCGGACTTTATAGAAATACTAACAAGTGGCGGGAAGACGCTGGCTGCAGGGGCGAGACAACCGGACTTTATAGAAATACTAACAAGTGGCGGGAAGACGCTGGCTGCAGGGGCGAGACAACCGGACTTTATAGAAATACTAACAAGTGGCGGGAAGACGCTGGCTGCAGGGGCGAGACAACCGGACTTTATAGAAATACTAACAAGTGGCGGGAAGACGCTGGCTGCAGGGGCGAGACAACCGGACTTTATAGAAATACTAACAAGTGGCGGGAAGACGCTGGCTGCAGGGGCGAGACAACCGGACTTTATAGAAATACTAACAAGTGGCGGGAAGACGCTGGCTGCAGGGGCGAGACAACCGGACTTTATAGAAATACTAACAAGTGGCGGGAAGACGCTGGCTGCAGGGGCGAGACAACCGGACTTTATAGAAATACTAACAAGTGGCGGGAAGACGCTGGCTGCAGGGGCGAGACAACCGGACTTTATAGAAATACTAACAAGTGGCGGGAAGACGCTGGCTGCAGGGGCGAGACAACCGGACTTTATAGAAATACTAACAAGTGGCGGGAAGACGCTGGCTGCAGGGGCGAGACAACCGGACTTTATAGAAATACTAACAAGTGGCGGGAAGACGCTGGCTGCAGGGGCGAGACAACCGGACTTTATAGAAATACTAACAAGTGGCGGGAAGACGCTGGCTGCAGGGGCGAGACAACCGGACTTTATAGAAATACTAACAAGTGGCGGGAAGACGCTGGCTGCAGGGGCGAGACAACCGGACTTTATAGAAATACTAATAAGTGGCGGGAAGACGCTGGCTGCAGGGGCGAGACAACCGGACTTTATAGAAATACTAACAAGTGGCGGGAAGACGCTGGCTGCAGGGGCGAGACAACCGGACTTTATAGAAATACTAACAAGTGGCGGGAAGACGCTGGCTGCAGGGGCGAGACAACCGGACTTTATAGAAAACACCGGTCTATGCCTGTTTTCTTGACCTTTCGAAAGCCTTCGATTTGGTGTCCTATGATGTGCTCTGGAAAAAGATGAAGATGGAAACCACTGTGCCAAGGGAGGTGGTTGACATTTTTAACTATTGGTACAATCATCAGACAAATGTAGTAAAGTGGGCGGAAGAAATTTCCGATTCGTATGGGCTGAGGTGCGGGGTGAGGCAGGGGGGCTTATCCTCGCCGCGCATTTTCAACTTCTATGTGAACGGACTTATTGAGGCACTGAGCGGCGCCAGTGTAGGTTGTTCTATAGACGGTACTTTCATTAACAACATCAGTTACGCCGACGATATGGTGCTGCTGGGTCCCTCAATAAGTGCCGTTAGAAAGCTTCTTGAAATCTGTGAGGAATATGCTAGAGCTCATGGCCTCCAGTACAATGTGAAAAAGAGCGAGGTCATGGTATTTCAATCGAAAGGCTTTAAAGTCCATACAGTACCTCCCCTCATGCTGGATGGAGCCCCCTTGGTTAGAGTGTCCCGATTTAAGTACCTTGGTCACTGGGTTTCGGAGGACCTTAAAGATGACGATGACATTGAGAGGGAACGCAGGGCGTTGGCTGTTAGAAGCAATATGTTGGCCCGGAGATTTGCTCGCAGTACTGTAGCTGTGAAAGTCGCTCTTTTTAAGGCTTTAAAGATAAAGATAAAGATAAAGATAATTTATTTGCATACAACACGAGAATTTTATACAACAAGTGCATAAAAGATGTTACACTAAATTTAGTCGCTTAAAATCATGTTGTGCCGATTAGGCGTACAAATGTCAGGTAGACAGCATCATGCACATGCGAAAAATTATAAAATAATAATTATTATTATTTGTTATTAGATTAATACACAAACCAAAAATATCTATAATATGACAAAGCAGAAGCAATAAAAGATACACATAATGTCAAATAAAATTAAAATTTGTCATTTAAAAAATCATTGATAGAATAATAACACTTCTGCAATAACAATGCCTTCAACTTTTTTCTAAATAAATTACTATTCTGGTCTCTTATTGACTTAGGAATCTTATTGTAGATTTTAGGACCCATACATACGATGCTATTTTGCATCAGTGCTGTCTTTCCTTCATGTACGCGCCGTTTGTCTTGGTCGCGCCTATTTCTTACAGTAGTATCAGATAGTGTGGGGAATCGCTCCCGGTTTGTTTTTACAAAAAGGGCCGTTTCTAAAATGTATAAACACGGAAGTGTAAGAATTTTATACTTTAAAAAATAGGGCTTACAACTATCTCTTTTTTTGAGTTTAAACATTGAACGAATACAGCGTTTCTGCCTTTTAAAAATAATAATTTTATTTGTTGAATTTCCCCAAAAAATAATCCCGTACCTCAAAATTTATTCAACTAACCCATAGTAGGCTTTAAGTAAAGATTCTATATTTAGAGTACGAGCTAGTACGAGCTAGCTTACTGCCAGTCTTTTTACACGTGTAGTCTGTGGGTCAATTATTCGAGTAAAACAGTCAACGCCTTGCGGGTGCAGTATAACAACGCATTTAGGATGCTATTGAGGCTACCTTGGCGTTGCAGTGCATCTGGTATGTTTTCCGATGCTCGTGTGGATGATTTTTATGCCATAATGCGTAAACGAGCCGCCTCAATGCTACGCCGTGTTCGGGACAGCAACAATAGCATTTTACGTGTGGTAGCAGGTCGGGTCGACTGTCCCATTATGTGCCGGGCTGCACGGCGACATGTTGACAGAAACTGACTCTAACTTATTACTATTTGATATTTTAATTGAAATCAATTATTATGATTTTTTGTGACATACCAAACATTATTATTATTTTTCCTGACATTTTTTTTTTTTTTTTTTTACATTTTTAATTGAACAATTTTATAAATTGAATTATCCAGCGCTATTATTTTATATTTATTTAGATTAACTGTTTGTATTTTATTTGACTTTTTTGCTTGTGCTTTTATTATATTCTATTCAAATTTTGATTATTACTATATTGTTGATTGATTATTATGAACTGATAAATATTTTTCCATGTGTGTTTATATGGACTGAATATGGTCTGAAATAAATGATTATTATTATTATTATTATTATTATTATAGAAATACTAACAAGTGGCGGGAAGACGCTGGCTGCAGGGGCGAGACAACCGGACTTTATAGAAATAGGGTACATAGGAAAGCCCTGTGTGTTAATTCTGAATGTACGTCAGATCTCTAATTAGATTTGGATTCAGATATTTTATTTCCATTCAAGTTGGTAAAACAAATAAGCACTAGAATGAATCTGAAAGCACTTTGTATTGCTGGTGAAGCCTGATGAACGGATTATTATGTAACATAAAAAGCTTGAAATATGCATGAAAAATGGGTAAAATATGCATGAAAATTGGTAAAATATGCAACATAAATGGTGAATTTTAGAAAAGTATACAAGGATAAAAGTGCTATATTTATTATTATTTTTTACTTCTAAATCAGCATAAAATCAGTAAAATAGGTATTCGTTCAAAATTATACAACCTTAAAGACCTTTATAGCCTATAAATATTAATACTTAATACAATTAAACGAATAAATATATAACTTTATTCAATTTTTTTTTTTTGTGTAGATATAAAAATATTTGTAATATTTGTAAGAGTTAATTTTACACTAACTTATGAATGGGGTAACCTACCAAAAAATTTAGTAAATATAGCGAATATATGCATGATCACAAAATTTCAGAGAAAATATGCAATGATCGATGCAAATGTGGTAAATATGCAAATTCATATACAAATGCATATAATCCGACCCATAATCATAATATATCGACCCTGTCGGGTGGATTAGGGTTGTATTAGCGGTCAAAGTGCAGTTGTGCTGACTTTTATCTCAATTTTTCATCGGTAAAAAGAATGAGGCAAAAATCCAAGCGATTACTAGAAACTCACAGCTGTCCAAACAAAACGATAATGAAATAAGTAAATAGTTGAAAGGTACTCACTACAAAGTGCTTACAGAGCCTGGTGAACTGGTTGCAGTCAAGCGCGAGATGCGGCGCGGCGCGTTTGCCGCCGGTCCAGTCGCGGCTGAAGGTGATCTGAGCTGACACCAGGGCTGCTGCCAGGGCCCACACCCATACCACGCACATGATTCTACATACAAAAACACGAGTCAGTAAATTTTTTTAAATTCATATTTATTATTTGTACTTTTATTATTTAAACATGACTGTCTATTCTAAATCTATTGTTCACTTGAGATGACTTACACAGTCAAACAGCTCTTTAGGATCCGCTAAAATCCTATTATATCGGCCCACGTCCAGCTTGTTCAACTTGTAAGTCACCTCAAGTGAACGTCTCTCATAGAGTCAGTCATATCATCAATGACTTTCCATCACGTGGACTTATAGTCTTAAAACAAAATTCACGAATATAGTGACCAACAATGACGTACTTAAAATATTTAGATTCAAGCCGATACGTCAATTAAAAAGTTATTAAATTAGTCTTGCATGGTTTACAAACTTACAAGTGAAGCTATTAATAGTTATATTTAAAAAAAAACTGAGAAACCGACTTCAAGATGAACAACTTTGTTTTAAAAATCAAACTACTGAACCGATTTTGATGATTTTTTTATGGGATCAACTGTGAAAAAAAATCCTAATCGGTTCTGGCATCATCCAGTTCTCGGAGAACACACATAAAAAAACCGACGAAATGATAATATCTTTCTTTTTGAAGTCGATTAAAAATATGTTAAAAATTCAACCAAATACGAACTTCGCAATAATAAATTAAACTTAATTAGTAAGTAATTATTCTAGTCAAAATAATGGCGTGAAAAGTAGCAACTAAAACAGTAATACTCAATTAAAAACTTGACATTACATTACAAAAAAAATCTTATTACCTATATATCATCATCTTTAACTCTGAGTCCACGGAGCACAATTTTATTTAAAAAAATTAATTAAAACATTTTTTAATGCGACACCATAAATAGGACATAATATAAACTGTTTTTTATTATGTATTATAATCATAGACAAAAGACTTTTTTCTTTAAATTGAAACATCTATGAATATCTAAAATTGTTATCATTAAAATAAAGTTCAATAAAACAATCTACGATTTTAATTAAAAAAAAACTGATCACAATCATCACTCACCTACACTTAATAAACCTCATTGCTTATGAACTCCTTGCCCCCTGAACAGGTGTCTCCCACTGTGTCCAGGAGCGCGCACCTGATGCCTTTATATACCGGGTGTTCTGCTCTTTGCGCATCTACCTCGCCTACTTATTTACACCTACGAGTACTGCCCCTTTGATAGGCTTAAACCATCGACAATGGTACAAGTACGCACGGTGTAGAGTAATCGATGCAGTAGACGATGTAAAAACGAAAAACAAAATACTGTCAACGTGGGTAACTTTGACTCCGTATCAATGTACATAGTTTTTTAAGAAGGTTAATCATTTTATCCAAAAGATTAGTAGTCAAATTACTTAATTATTTATAAATATTCTTTTCGTTTCCCTCCATCCTAAGGTAGGCAACCTTAGGATGGAAGAGATCGCTATTATAGGATAAGGCCGCCAATTGTTACACTAGTTTTATATCGCTCTCTTTTCATTGTTTTTTATGTTGTGTACAATAAAGAGTTTATCTATTTATCTAATTAATTATTAAGCAGTCGGTTTGACTACACATATTTTGGGGGGAAATTCCTTCCTAAAACCTTTTTAAAAGGATATGTACAATGTTTTACACGGAGTTTACACGTTGACACGTTGACAACAGCGTTGTCAACGTTGACTCAATTAAATTATTGACCGAGCGAGCGAAGCGTCTCTGCATCAACTGGCCAAATTTTCTTTCGTCTGTCAGTTTGTTTGTGAGTTTGTGATTTGTTTGTATATTCGTACTCGCGTACAGGGCGTAATTTTGAACCAATTTTGATGAAACTTGGTGTATAGGTTCTATGGATTATTTTTTTTTTTTGTCGTCGGCGATTTTTGATAGGAGGGGTGGTTCCAATTAAAAAGAGGGAAGTTTGCGGCGTTAATTACAAACCAATTTTAATGATATTTGGTAGGTAGATACAGTATATAATTATTACAACTTTTGATAAAAATGAACAGAATTGGTCAAGTAGTTGTCGAGATATGACAACCAACTTGAGACTGCGTGTAACAGTGAGGGCGCGTGGATGTGCTTGATGCATTTTAGCGTTGAATAATTTTCTTGATTTTACGTCTTCTCCATTTATAAAATTATTATTTGTTTTTATAAGAATATACATTGTTTTTTAATTAAGGGTATCTAAACATATCCTATTTTTTTTTTGTATAAATTATAAATTATATTAATCTTTCAAGGTGCTTAAAGTTAGGTATGGAAAAAATGTTTTTGACTGTGAAATAATGTCTGTAAAATCTCTTAAAATGGCGAAATCAGCGAAAAAAATTATGTACGGCCTCTTAAGCCAACTTTATGTAGGTATTATGTACCCAAGGTGAGCTGGAAATAAGCTCTTTCGCGAGGTCTACTGTTCGTAGAACTACTAGTCTAAGTTATTTTCGTAGTGTAACTTGATATGATTTGAGTGTACGTTTGCTCGAAAACTTGTGCGCAAAATAGCTGTCATTTATGAGCATTCTTTAGAGTAATACGTACAAGTACTTTTTTTATTTTACACTAATTCTGCTGTTATTATTCCAGAAAAGTACCTAGCTTAGGTAATCTTATGATAGTGTCAAACCCTCCTGGGTCCTTATTCCGTATGACCATCGGCCACGATACGCCGCGATCCACAGACCAACTAGCACTCGCAGCAAGTTATTTTATTTTTAAGGCCTGTTTTAGACTTAACTCAATGCTAAATGATATAATGTACGGTCTAAGATATCTCTTATCTCGAAGAAATCCATTCATGTTATAAAGATACCCTAATTTTATCAATTATTGGATAGGACAAACAATTATCAAATAATTGTCAACTTACATAGTTAAAAGATATCTGAATTCACATTCATTCACATCCCTTTAATGTTCTATTCTGGAAAGTTGTATTTTAAGTAATAAGTAAGAAGAATTCTAAGTTTGGCTCAGGATTTTGGAATGCATGAGAAAAAATTACTTAACAGCCGAGTGGAAAACCACGTTTTTCCATGAGCATTTTGCAGGCTAAGGACAATGCTCAAGTATTTCACTCATTTTCTTTGGTAGAAATGCTGTACATACTACTAAGATATTCTGTGGCCGAAAGTTCAGTTTAATTGGTTCACTATTGTGTTTAAGTTTTAATGTTTTTAAAAAAATATTTATAATATACAATAGAAAATAAAATCAAAATGTGGATGTAAAGTTATATTAAAACTTGTGGATGTTAAATTATATTAAAGTTACATTCCTGTTGCGTACTGCACAAGAATGGAATTCTTTGCCGCCATCTCTGTTTCCTGAGACCTACAATCTTGGAATTTTCAAGGCTAGAGTGAATAGATATCTTTTAGATCGACGAGCTTCATCCTCGGCCACACCGTCGCTTAACATCAGGCGAGTTGGTGGTCAATAGTAGATCTATCTTCTATAAAAAAAAAACTAAAAAAAAAAACGATAAAGTATTTTCTAGCTCATTTATGAACCCCGTGACGTCGAACTATTTTTTTTTTTCGTTTAATGAAAGAATACAAAGAGGTTGGAAAACTTTAGTATCGATTAGCTTCAACATGATCGAATTATGAAATCACTTTACACTTGGATTAAAAACGATCTTTCCACGCTGATTCTTCGGAGAGAAAATAAACTATTTTTACTTATACGGAGAAAAAACTTATTACTTTGTGGAACTTTTGAAGACAACATTATTTGTACTTAAAGATGTTGTGCTTAAATATTGTTTTTGTTTTTCTTCATAACGATTTTAAGTGACTTCTTCTTCTTTTTGTATTGGACCCGCATTAAAGCATTTGCCAGTGTCAAGTATTAGGATTTTTTCAAGTTTCTTAAATAAAACAAGTTGTGAAGTTCTAGTCACAATCTAAGTCACGTATACAGTCAATTTATAAGTCGAGTCCTGCTTCAGTAAAGTGGTGGCGACTTTACTAGAAGCTTCTATGGAGTTTTGTCGACAACGTAAAATGACACGTTTCACTGCTTCATTTCACTTGCCCACACCTACTTGATCGAACACTTAATGAATAAAACACCATCAATTTTATCGCATTAATATTCAAAATAGCACAAGTTTAGGAAAATAAAACAAAGCAACAACATGTTTCGATGACGTTCCCGCCAAAACTCAATTTTAAATGACATTGACTGCCTTCGGTCACTCGAAATTTTATATCTACCTTTTTAACGCTCTAACCTAACTTCTAAAAAAGCTAAGAATTTGAAAAGAGAACGCATCACAATAAAACCAGTGATGGCCTCTTTAGCACGGCTTTCTCTTTGGTCGTTTAGATTATAGAGCCCTAGACGCAGGTGATGTCATTTTAAAAAGTTACCTTCTACCGACGCCTCACAGGGTCAATGTCGTATTTCCCGGTTAAGCGTTAAATAGAACAATATTGCCTCGTGGGGTAACGTGCGAACTTTTCACTGTATACATTATCATATTACAAGCTTTTATTTGGTTGCACCTGTCCCAGTGTCTGCCTGTCTGTAATCTAATCTTGAAAATTATAATTGACTTATTATCTAGTTTTTTACCGACTGCAAACAAAAGGAAGTCAACAATTATTCTGGATTTAAATTAATTTGGAAATAAGTATATTTTTAAAACAGTAGTCAACTTTACTCCATGTTTTGAAAATATGTGTGTAGATCACCAAGCTCATTGACTAACTTTCCATTGTATGTAAAGCATTATTTTTTTAACACATTCCTTGCTCACCACTCGGATCCGAGTAGTGAGAGGGCTATAGTAGCGGCGCCTCCCACTCGGATCCGAGCAGCGTCCCGTTCATTTTGTAGTAGTCAGTAAACAGCGGGCGCTTGAAGCAGTCAACGTTGCTTTGCGCGGCCACTCTGTACTTAATCAAAATACGCCTAAAAAGTTTTGGTTCCCAGCTACCAGCAATCTATTTGGTAGATAGTGAATGTGTTAACCGACTTCTAAACGGAGGTTCTTAATTCGAGTGTGTGTGTTTATGTTTGTTCAGCGATTACTCTATTATGAATTATTTTCTTGTTTGGTAGGTAATAAATACCTCAGAGGTTATCGCATATAAATTTTGTCAAAATGGGTTCAGGACTTTAGTTAATATAACAAAATAACTGAAAAAAATGTCGTCCAAGTAAGAGTTGCGTATTTTGAAGTGTTTTAAACTATAGTTATATCGAAAATAATAATGTTGTTTTTTTTTTCCTATTTTGTTTTTTGCCTATCTACCTAATATCATTATTAGTAACCTATAAAATTTTGCCTAAGCACGGGCATGGCGACAAAGTTCTAAACCTGTAAATACGACGCGAACTGAAAAAGTTTGGGAACCCCTGACTTAGTACCTCATGAAAGAACTTGTTTATTAGGCATATAAGAGAGTACAAAAACAATATGGAAACAATATATAAAATACATACTAAATATATTAACATAATCTAATAAAATAAAGTTAAATTCTTAACTAATGTTAATGTAAGGCTGCAAGTCCCACGCATGCAGACCCTGATCTGAGAGTCCCCATCACGCTCGCAGCGTTACCGCGCTGAATAGCCAAGGAAATTTGTTGTACTAGGTACCACCCAGATCTCGGGTCGCGACCTCTTTCTCGCATTAGCCGTCCTAGATCTTGTACCTCATTAAAAAGAAAACAATACTGGTAATCACGAGCAAAGGCTGGAGTAGAACGAGTTTAATATTAAATTAATATTTATGTAATTCCCTAGATATTAGGAATTTTATACAAGATTATTATATATGAGACATTACAGTACATTCTCAAAATATTAAGTTTAATTTCTTTTTCCTCTTGAGAGAAATTCTCCACACGTGTTAAGTATATCATTTACCAGTGTCAAAATTAATATAAATTCAGTTTCAGTTTTTAAATAATATAAATTCAGTTTCAGTTTTTAAATTGTGAAAAAGCTAAAAACTTCAGAATTCACTAACGATGAATTTTGACTGCAACTGAATGTAACTTTTCAACCGACTTCAAAAAAGGAGGAGGTTCTCAATTCGACTGTATTTTTTTATTTTTTTTATGTTTGTTAACTCATAACTTTCGACTGGTTGAACCGATTTTGATGATTCTTTTTTATTTAAAAGCTGGTGCTTGGACTTTACGTCCGTTTCAGACGATGGGGTCATCTGTCAAGAAACCCACTTGGGTAATAATTATGGTTTAAAAAACTGAAGCAACCGACTTCTCTTGGATGCCATTGTCAGAACTGGACCAAATTAAAAAATCATACCAAATCAGACCAAAAAATCGAACCACACGGGAAGCACCAGCTTTCAAATAAAAAAAAACGAATCATCAAAATCGGTTCACCCAGTCGAAAGTTCTCAGGTAACAAAGATAAAAAAACAGTCTAAAAAGGAGCCTCCTCCTTTTTAGAAAGTCGGTTGAAAAAACACGAAAGAACCTAACACATGCACTGTGTCAGTTTCGATAATCCTAACGTTCTTTTCAATAGATCTATGTTCGATATCTTTAATCGGACGCCCAGACTACAAAGGGATGGGTGGCCGGTGGTAGCACCGGCCATCCATCCCTTTGTAGTCTGCAACCAAACGGGAACCAACAGCTGTCACAGAATATGCCGCCTTTGTATAGTTATTTATGGGTCCATTTGTATATTTCAACGTGGAATTTATAAAAGACGAATGTTTTCCTTTCTTCGATATATTTATGACAATTTCAAAAATAATCAAAAGAATGTGCATGCCATCCAAGTTGCCGAAATGAAAATGCTGAGGTGGATGTGTGGCGTAACCAGGCTCGACAAAATCCGCAACGAGTACGTGCGAGGTAGCCTGGGTGTGCGCGACATCGCCGATAAGATGCAGGAGAGTAGGCTGCGATGGCCACGTAAAGAGAAGACCACCCGAATACGTAGGAAATTTAGCACTACAACTTTCCAACCCCGGTCAAAGATCTAGAGGCAGGCCCAAAACTACTTGGAAAGCTGTAGTGCTAAAGGACATGAGATAATGCGGGTTGACCAACGACGATGGCGAAGATCGAGCGAAGTGGAGAAACAAAAGCAGGAAAGCTGACCCCACTACCATATGGGATGAGGAAGAGAGAGAATTTCAAAAATAATTATACTTAAATAAATTACAGTTTAAAAAAACTAAGTAAAACTTGTAATGACAAAGTTCATTACAAGACTTTTCTAACAAATCCAAACACAGCTATGATACGATGTTCCATCATGAAGTTCTAGTTCATATCTTCCGGCTCCATCATCAGATGGAAGATAAATTAGTTACCTTAGATTTCATTACATAGTTAGTTACATACAGGTCGACCTAATAAAAGCGTGTTAAAAACTGAAAAATAACGACTTCAAAATACGCAATACAATACACACGCGACTTGCTGTTCACTTTTGTACAGGCACTTGGATGATATTTTAGCAGTTATTTTGTTATAAAAACCAAAGTACAGCATTGATTTTGATAAAATTTATATGGGACCACTTCTGAAGTAACGATCTACCAAATACAAAAAGAAGCATCAAAATCAATGCTGCTGAGTAATCGGTGAACAAACATACAAAAAAAATACAGACTGAATTGATAACCTCCTTCTTTTTGGAAGTCACACAAGCTAAAACAGGTTTTTAAATATTTTTACGATGTATATTTTTCGGTTTATGAAGGAAAATATAAAAAAATATGTAATTTCCCCCTTTTATCTTCTAGTTTCTACGGAACCCTTGGTGGGCGAGTCTGACTCGCACTTGTCTGGTTTTTTTAATATGGGGTACTTCCCGTTGACCTATAACTGAAATTTGGCAAGAAGCATTGTCATATAGTACACATAAAGGAAAAAACCCGAAGACTGTACATTTTTAATTTAATCACAATAAAATAGGGCCTTTAAGCAAGGAAGGAGGGTCCAAATTTTTAAGTGCTTTAACCGTATCATGTGGGCTATCATATAAAAGAGCATCATTAGCACAAGCTAACACATGTTTTTAAATATTTTTACGATGTATATTTTTCGGTTTATGAAGGAAAATATAAAAAAAAATATAATTCCCCCTTTTATTTACTAGTTTGTACGGAACCCTCGGTGAGCGAGTCTGACTCGCACTTGTCCGGTTTTTTTATCTGTATGCGCTCGCTATTTTTTCGCCTGGCGACACACGGCACCAAAATACCTCGCCTCGGATTACATGATCAATCATAATATAAAAAAAAAATCATGTCGATATTTGCAATAAAGATAAGATATGGCGATCAAGATTTCACAAGTTCTATTGACTATTATCTTCCTTATTTACTGTTTACCCGACTGCCCAAAGAGATCATGTTCGGAGCACAGATTTCAGGAATAAAGGTCTAGTCTGTGGTCAGTTTTCCTCTGTTGTATGAAAAAAAAATGGTTGTCTGTTAATTATTATTAGTAAAGTTATTATTATTACTAGATTACTTAGACAAATTTAGAAAACTTTTAAAAAACCCGACATAAAAATTGGCTAGACCGATTTTGATGAAACATAGCTAATAACACTCTCGATCAATTCCTTTTTCATACAAAAAAACTAGATCAAAATCGGTCTATCCGTTTGACAGCTACGATACCACAGACAGATATATACGTCAAACTTATAACACCCCTCTTTTGGATCGGGGTTTAATAAATTATCAGCATCATCATCTCAGCCATAAGAGGTCCACTACTGGACATAGATAGGCCATGGATTTCCAAAAAGAACGATTGGAAGTGGCTTACATCCAGCGTCTTCCCGCCACTTGTATAAGGTCATCTGTCCATCTCGTGCCTGGTTTTCCTGCTTGCTTATAAATTATAGTAAAAATAAATAAGTACTCCTAAACTGTGGAAAATTACTACTTAAGCGAACGTGTGGATCAATAACGTCACGTTGATCGCTACAGTAAACAAAATCATAAAATTAATGACTTGTAGGTACATTAAAAGACAACGGTTCCCAATCTGTGGAAAAAATGTACCCTAAACTCTAATGTTTGTCCTAATACAGGATGTTAAAACTTAGAGGCCAAACCTATGCTATTTATTAATATCAGAGTATAAAGAAATTCTGTTTTTTTTACTAGTATTTGGTAGTTACTAGTATTTATCCATTTTCTTTTTACCCGACTGCGTAAGAAGGAGGATAATGTTAGGTAATGTATGGAGTTTAATAGGTAAGGAGGGTAATATCAGGGATATTGACTGATGTTTTTAATCTAATCTAATCTTGATAAAATGATTATTTATAATTTAAAAAACTGACACAACCGACTTCAAAATATGCAATTTTGTTTTTGTTTTTGATTAAGTTTGTAGTTCGAGCACCGTTCGTCTCGCTCGCGCATACCCATATTTTTAACCGACGAAAAAACGGAGAAGGTTCTCAAGTCGACACATATATATATATATATATAAATATTTTACATTTACATCATTTACATTTATAGATCTACGATTGACCACCAACTCGCCTGATGTTAAGCGACGGTGTGGCTGAGGATGGAGCTCGTCGATCTAGAAGATATCTATTCACTCTAGCCTTGAAAATTCCAAGATTGTAGATCTCAGGAAACAGAGATGGCGGCAACGAATTCCATTCTTGTGCAGTACGCAACAGGAATGTGGATCGATATCGCTGAGTACGGATTTTTGGCATTTCAACGAGAAATGGGTGGTAATTCACCGACTTTCTGCTAGTCCTGTAGTGAAATGGGGAGGGTGGAATTAGGTCGTGAAGCTCTTGCGCACATTCCCCGAAATGAATCCTGTAGAAAATAGACAGACATGCTACTTTACGTATCACGCTGGCGCCGACTCAAAATTACTTAGGTATACTTACATTCCTTTAAGGACTTAGTTATTAAAGTTAAATAAAGAAGGTTTATTATTTTATGCTTTTCAGTTTTTTCGGCGGTTTAATTTTTTTGTAAAAAGTATTTATTGGAGATATAAAAACCGACTTCAAAACAATCTAATTAACTGAAAAGGGAGAAATAACATGCGTAAACTCAAAACTGGGCGTCTGCCTAAGCATGGAGGTCGATGTCTCTAAAGGACTTAGTTGATAATAAGTTTAGGGCCTGACACCGGCCTCAAAAAATAGTTGGTGTACGTACCTACTTACGTATACGCCAAACTTTGATTTTTTTCGTGTTATTTCTCCCTTTTCAGTTAATTAGATTGTTATGAAGTCAATTTTTTTTTTTGATTACATTTATTAGGATATAAATAAACCTGGCTTCACTTTTAAATATGGTGCAACTTCTGTAGTCGAAATAAGTTTGCAATCAGCAAAAATATCTGGAAGTATCAGCGATCTATATGTCTTGGGAAATATACACAAAACCAAAATAAAGTCTAAATGAACTCTTTTTTAAGTCGGTGAAAATATATAAGGAATATATGATGCTTATTTAGAAACTATATCTAAACATAAATATTATTAGTCTAATTCGCGAAAAAGCGGTGCAAATTTAACTAAATAAATAAATAAATGATGGTACTAAACTTTGAGAAACAATTATTAGTCTAACTGATATGACAACAAATTAAGTTAAGAGTAGGAAACCGATTCTCGAGGAAATTAAAAATTTTGCAACTTCATCGTCATAACAATCATCTTAAATAAAAACTACGGGTCACTCACGTTTGTTTTGAGCCGAAAATTCCGACTATAGTTTCAACCGCATTCGGCGGTCTTTTGAAAGGAGCAGCGCAAACGTCACTCTCGGTCGGTGACTGGCAGTGCGAGGCGTGTCACCGACCGAGAGTGACGTTTGTGCAGCTATATTTGAAATGTGTGAAAACCACGTTAGTTTCCATAGTCAAACCATTATCACTTCGCACAATTTATTGATATTTGAATTATTATACTAGCCGCGCCCGCGATGTCACCGCGTAGTGATGCCAAACGGTGATCATTATGATGATAAAATATAGTCTATGTCCTTGTCCAGGTCCTAAAGAATCTCTGTGTCAAATTTCATAACACATGAAAAGGGAACAAACAGAGAGACAGACATACAGAGTTGTTTTATTGTTAATATTGTTTTTGAGAGATGAACGAGATTGAAACGTAAACGTCGTTATAAACTCGACAAATGGCAAATGTGGAAGCATGATGCCAACATAATTAGTTTATATAACTGTTTCAGTAATAATTGGGTAAATTAGGCTCGCATAATAACCAATGTAATGAGTTAATGTACCTAATTTGTTAAGTTAATCTAGGTGCTTATTTCTTTACTAGTCTGTTCAAAAGAATAATAATTTTCTGGGGTATCATAACGGAAAATTGGAACCATTATCCAATAGCATCTTGGCAATGTTATGTCTTGGCTAGTCTTGACTTGTTAGATTTGACCATCCTTTTCTTCGGCGTTGTGGCGATAGTCATGTCGGATTGCTAATGCCAAAGAGAAGTTACTGAACTAAATAGGCTAAGTTATGGTCATTTTTAATTTATATCCAATTTTTTCTTGTTTTTGGGGTTTCGTACCTAAAAAAAAACGGAATCCTTATAGGATCACTTTGTTGTCCGTCTGTCCGTCTGTCAGACCTGAATCTCGGGAACGCGTGAAGGTATCGAGTTGAAATTAAATTATCTAAATACATACACAGATCCATAGTCTCTTGCTGCAGAGAGAAAAATCAAACTTCTCAGTTTTCATAAAAAAAGATACAACAAAATATGTCGCAAAAAACACATATTTCGACACTCACAAGGGAATCAAAACCTATGCGGTACTTCCCGTTGACCTAGAACTATGCAATTTGGCAAGAAGCATTGTGTTATACTTGTAGTACGCATAAAGGAAAAAATCCGAAAACTGTACATTTTTAATTTAATCACAAAAAATAAGGTCTTTATGCAAGGAAGGAGGGTCCAAATTTTAAAGTGCTTTAACCGTATCATTTGGGATATCATATGAAAGAGCTAATACTGGTTTTTAAATATTTTTAAGATGTATATTTTTCGGTTTATGAAATAAAATATATAATTTCTCCCTTTTATCTACTAGTTTGTACGGAACGAGTTTCACTCGCACTTGTCCGATTTTTTTAATAATCTTTGATGTTTTTTTTTCTAAGCCGGGATATATTTACAGTCAAGTATTTTGTTTGTCTTTCTATAAAACATTATAATGTAGTGATATTACAATATTAGGTATAATAAGGAAGATTAAAATTTTAAGTATTTCGTTCGATCAAGTATTTTGTTTGTCTTTCTATAAAACATTATAATGTAGTGATATTACAATATTAGGTATAATAAGGAAGATTAATAACTATTAAAATTTTTACGCCAAACACAAAATTTTAAATGTCACATACTCTAGACTAGATCTTCAACAGCCCAATAATAACTGCTTAACATTTAAAATCATTAACATAGCCATCTACCTACATTAGTCTATAAATAACGTCCGACGCTAGTTCGACAGCCAAAATGTCGTGACGATTTTGGCATCTCAGCGAGTACTCATCAACCGTATCAGTCCCGTTTCTTACTATCTCTAGTGGAAAATAATATTGTTTAACTGCCAGTATGTGATTGCATTGTACGCAAAGAACACGCCTGATTAATAAGAAAAAATAATCAAGTGGTCTATGGTTGGCAGACTGTGACCGATTCCCGCTCTTTTCCGAGTTTCTACATACTGGTGAGTTTTGATTTAGTTATATGATTGTGTTCGATATTTTGAATGTTATTGCTTTGACATAAGAGTTGTTACTTTTAATGATTTTTTTATTGATTGAGGCAGGCTTGAGGGTATTTGCATACATAATCCCGGATACGAAAAACGAGAGTAGTAGGTATTAAGTTTGATGTCGTTAATGTGTTTATTTTTAATTATTTTTGATGCAATATGCTTCTTAGTTGAAGATTATTTGAAAACTGGCCATCTTTTTAAAAACGGTTAACACTTTTCGAAATTTTGTTTTATTTTTGGTAGATATTAAAAATAACACTATCATTTCTGGTGATTTTCAAATTGGGAAAAATAAAAACAGTTTATTTCAAACAGAAATAAAAAATAGATCACATTTTAAAAGTTTTTATCATATAGAAACAAAGAAAAGTAACACATATTTAATATTATGAAGAATACGGCAGACAAACGACGTAAGAACGTAAAATAAAAGCCAAACCTAATTTTTTTTTATTGGCATAGATATTTTTTTTACATTGTAACAAATTGTTTTTTATTGGTCTAATATAATTTTTTTTTATTAAAGAATACAAAAATATATCAAGCTAGTAACCATATTGCCCCACCGACTTCGGCAATGCTAATGAGCGATATTTAAGATTGCACGCCATTTATATGGTGGATATAGTTAATTCTAGTTGTACCTAGTTTAAGTCGACAATTTCATCACACTGGAGATAAGTGTAGGTACTTAGGTATTTTGATGGGATGGTGTAATAACATGGTTAATTTTTAATATTTAATTATCTATATGAATTGTAAACCAGTGAATACAGTTACTTTTAAAAATGTAATTGCAAATACCAGCAGGGTTATGGTCAACTCTTACGGCTATGCAAAGTTGGCTGGCACCCGTTTTTATTTTGCTCTTTCTGTAATTAAGAGTGTGAGATAAAAGTTAAAATATGAGCCTACTTTGAATTGTGATATTTTGAATCGTCAACTTTTCTGTCACTCTCTTGATTGCAGAAAAAGCAAAATAAAAAAGGTAATTTTGCATCGCTATAAGAATTATATCAGTATTCAGTAATAATATTTTTGTTTTGTTAGAGTTTAAATTAAAGATATAATTATTTATTTACTATATTATGTGTATGAGCTAAATAAATAAATTAAGCTCCGGGAACTTTTTTAACCCTTACTGGGATTCTTAACCCTTACTGGGATCTATATTCTAGAAATATACTTATTTGTAAGAAACAATAACTATCTATTCAAAAAGAAATCTGATGTGCGATTACGAAACAATGTTATGAGAGGTAATGACTATCTTTTTGAACCACGAACCAAGTGTAGGATTTACAAACAGAGTGCTTTCGTTAGTGCCATTTAAATCTATAATTTGTTGCCAAAAGCCATTACTGATATTTCTGATATTAAACAATTTAAGACTAAACTTAAAAATTGGTTGATGAATAATGTTTTCTATGATCTAAATGAATATTTTAAATAGAGATAAGTCGACTGAAATGACATTAATAAATAAACTATACAATCTTTAATTATAATATCGACCTACATACATTTGACATTTGCATAATTATGAAAATTTGTTTTGTGTTCACTATTGACAATTAAAATAATTATGTAATTGGATATCCTATAGTGGCTTAATTATGGTTATTTTTTCTTTAATACAATAATAAAATTATGGAAATTAACGTGGTTTTCACACATTTTTAAATAAAAACTACGGGTCACTCACGTCTGTTTTGAGCCAAAATATCCGACTATAGTTTCAACCGCATTCGGCGGTCTTTTTCAAAGGAGCAGCACACACGTCACTCTCGGTCGGTGACGCGCCTTGCACATCGGCGCATTGGATTGGTCGGATATTTCGGCTCAAAACAGACGTGAGTGACCCGTAGTTTTTATTTAAAAATAATAAAATTAATTTGACGTCGTTGTAGATTATATTTAATTTATATAACTATTGTGACTACATTTAATAATTATTTTATTTGTAAAAATGATTCAAATGACATTGTATTATTGAATGCCCGATGAGGGTAGACTGATAATATCTAACTATTATTGCATCAACATCTTTGCGCAATACCAAAATGTAATTGTATCAGTTATTCAATAAATTATTTCTATTCTATTCTATTCTAGGGTTCCGTACCCAAAGGGTAAAAACGGGACCCTATTACTGAGACTCCGCTGTCTGTCCGTCTGTCCGTCCGTCCGTCCGTCCGTCCGTCCGTCCGTCCGTCCGTCCGTCCGTCCGTCCGTCCGTCCGTCCTTCCGTCTGTCACCAGGCTGTATCTCATTAACCGTGATAGTTAGACAGTAAAATTTTCACAGATTATGTATTTCTGTTGCCGCTATAACAACAAATACTAAAAAACTGAATAAAATAAATATGTAAGGGTGCTCCCAAATAACGAACGTGATTTTTTTTGCTCGTTTTTGCTCGATATTGATAACGGCAACAGTTAGACGCTTGAAATATTCACAGAACATTGAGTTATATTATTCGCTTTAAAAATAAATAATTAAATTAAAATAAAAATTATATATAAAGGGGGCTCCCATGCAACAAACGTGTTTTTTTTGCCGTTTTTATAGATAATGGTACGGAACCCTTCGTGCGCGAGTCCGACACGCACTTGGCCGGTTTTTATTTATTATTCGCTTTCATTTAATTTTAATTACTACCTGATATTCGTACAATTCGAATTTGGAAAATATTGTAAACAATACTGTACTTCATGACAGTTTTACAAACACAAAATACCTAAAAGCTTATTTCTTTTTCCTTCCTTTTTTTTTTTTTTTTTTTTGTTCAAGTTGGCAACTTTGATAAAGATATCTAAAAGCTTTTGGAGATTAAAGAATTTTGAAGCTGGCAGAATGCAGAAAAGCCAGGATCACCAGGATGCGATGCCAAAAAAAGATACTTATCAAAATTGGTTTTTGTGCTAGTTGAAAATTTGGCTTAAAATAAATAAATAACGTTCACGTATCACGTTATCTAGTGAGGTTGGTTACTCCAAAATACGACATTTTTTTATGTCATTTTGAGTGAAAGTATTAAAAAAGAAATGTAGAATTTACATTTTGGTTAGTAATAATACAATTTTATGATTATAAAAAAACACGTAAAGTATATGATGTAAGTTGAAGAATTATTTCTGTGAATCCCCACGCTTGTGTTGTGGGCGAAGGTCCCGCATGATAACAACAAATACAAAGAAAACAAGCATGATAAGGAAAGAAAACAAGCGACAGCTACTGTGGCCGCAATAGTCGATTGACTAATCATACTCTTTATAAATTTTTATCTTCTCTGGTTTTGAAATATTCCCATTGACATTGACAGCCAGATTGACAGCAATTTCGAAATGGGTATCTGAAATAAGTACTCGTATTTAACATTATATTTCATTCCGGCTAGATATGTTTATCATAATCAGTTCATCAGTTGTTTGTCAATCGTCAAGCCAGATCAGAGACCTTTCGGCGGCTTAATAAATCTGACACTAGGGCTGGCCACTCAGTCTATCTGGGGGCACGGTAGTGGCCCCGGCCAAGTCGAGTACGAACTTACTTTTTAGTTCATCAGTTGGTTCAGATACTCTATACAGATATTGAAACTACAAAATAACTGTGTACATTCCGTCAACGATTAGTTTAATATTTATATTATAATTTAATTTGAAAAAGATAGCCTATGACACTTATGGAGTGAAGACGAATCTAACGACACATCGCACATCGAAATTGATTAAGCCGTTTTGGCTGTAGGTGATCATATACTAACATACATACATTCGATAAACAAAACCCATACACTCAAAAAACATAACGCAGTCAGGTAAAAACTGGTTTGATGCGTTGCCATCTCCATCAGCAAACAATTAGAAATGTAGTTAACTGGATTCCATATGCGAAAATTCCTAAATGGTATTTAGTTAACAATATTGTTTAGTAAATTACATATTTATCACTAAGTTGTCCGAATAATAAATTGTCAAAACTGTGTATTTATTTTTGTGAAACATGTTTATGTAACATTATTCTTGAGATTTCTTACGTACAGATTTTTCGTAAGTGTTTAGGTACATTCAATCAATTTATATCTGTATAATGCGAGATAGCGAATTCTATACGCGCTGAAATCCACAGTCTTTTGACTTTTTATTCCTAAAATTCAATCTGTGTAAAACGAACCGGCAAGCGCAGCGTAGGAAGACCAGCCACAAGGTGGACAGAGGATATCATACAAGTGGCAGTAAGTAAGGATGCAGACCGTTTCCAAACGGTCTTTTTGGATATCCATGGGGAAAGCCTATGTCCAGCAGTGGACTTCTTGAGGCTGAGATGATGATGATAAGGACCACGAATTCTGTGGATTCAATAATGGGATTGTCAGTGTCATCATGTTTTTGTTTTGTTTTTATGATAAGGTAATTTGGGGATTATAAGCGCATGTATCAAGTGGTATTAAGATTGGAGGCGTGTGAGCTCCAGACCTACCTACTAATAACTGTTACGTACTGATAGTATATCTACACGACGTTGTCATAGAATGACGAAATTGAATCGGATATTTGAAGTTAACTGTGACTAAGTAGGACTACATAATTTTTCTACACGAAGTTGTCATAGAATGACGAAATTGAATCGGATATTTGAATTTAACTGTGACTAAGTAAGGCTACTTAATTGTTCTACACGAAGTTGTCATAGAATGACGAAATTGGATCGGATATTTGAAGTTAACTGTGACTAAGTAGGACTACTTAATTGTTCTACACGAAGTTATCGAAGTTGTCATAGAATGACGAAATTGAATCTGATATTGAAGTTGACTGTGACTAAGTAGGACTTAATCGACTTTATCGAGACTTACTTGGAAATGGCAAACATAAACAAGTACACAAATCATGCTAGTCCAATGTCCTTTATACCGAAAACAAGTATCTACATATTATATTAATAGAATAATAGAAGAATATAAATGCGCGTCCTTTAAAATAATTGTAGTAAAATCACTTGGTTACTAAGAAAAAGTTCGTTGGAATTTACGAAAAACGAATTTTTTGCGAGAGATGTATTATTATTATTACAAAAAACTATATCACATCTCGCACATCAAAATTAGTAAAGCTTTTGGGCTGTAGACGATCATATAGAAACATACATGCATACCCACATACATACATACAACATGCATACACTCGAAAAACAAAACATACCCTCCTTCTTACGCAGTCCGGTAAAAAAGAGTGAATCCTAAAAGTTGACACTGACAACTTTTAGGATTGTCATGTTATTCTTTTTTGTAATTTTTTAGGGTTCCATACCCAAAGGGTAAAAACGGGACCCTATTACTGAGACTCCGCTTTCTGTCCGTCCGTCCGTCCGTCCGTCCGTCTGTCACCAGGCTGTATCTCATGAACCGTGATAGTTAGAGAGTTGAAATTTTTTATTTCTGTTACCGCTATAACAACAAATACTAAAAAACAGAATAAAATAAATATTTAAGGGGGCTCCCATACAACAAACGGGTTTTTTTTTTGCTTGTTTTTGCTCGATATTGATAACGGCAACAGATAGACGCTTGAAATATTGAGTTATATTATTCACTTTAAAAATAAATAATTAAATTAAAATTAAATTTGTCGTTTTTATAGATAATGGTACGGAACCCTTCATGCGCGAGTCCGCCTCGCACTTGTCCGGTTCTATTTTTTTAAATAAATGATGATTCTATGAAATGGATGCGCAGATACTGAGTAGTTTTTTTTATGTAGAAATAGATTTGCGCTTGACTGCCAACTCGCCTGATGTGGCTGTCTACGATGTAGCGCGCTTACCTAGAAGAAACTAAATCACTCGCGATTTAAAGATATTATTATTATATTAATATTATTTTAAGATGGAGGCGTGTCAGATAGGCATAACTACTGATAACTTGATAACTGTTCCATTACCTATTGAGGTTGTTATCGAAGAAGGGCAATGCCAAAATAAATTGTGTCGTAATCAACGATTTTGTAAGATACTCCGGCGTATCTTTGTTTATCGTTTAAATATTTATTGTCGTTTGTTTTTTATCGTTGCTAGTTTCTATAGCATAGTTATTCTTCCTCTTTAGGGGTGATCCATAGTGCAAATTAAAATATTTGACCGAGAGTGTGCCGGCCACGCGGAGTTCGACCATCGTCCGTCTCGCTCGCGCATACCCAATTTTTTAAGATATAAATGTCTGCATGAACTTATATAAACATCGACGTTTGTAAAACTAGACAACAACATCACAAATATTTTTTTTTTTGTAATAATAATAATACATCTCTCGCAAAAATAAAAATACATGCTTTTTTTCTAAACTTCCAATGAACTTTTTCGTAATAAGTAATTTTACTAGAATTATTTTTAATAATGTGTATCATAATCTTTTACAGCGATTTTACGCACACTTTCTCACAAGAAACGTACACTCAACAGCGTATCAAGCTTAAAATAGACTGCAAAACCTGATTTTCTACAGTCGGGTATTTTGTTTTTCTTTTAATATATATACTTGACATGGAATAACAAATTACATATTTACATTATACCTACCTATTATGTTTTACATGGAAAATGTTTAAATTAAAGAGAAATCAAAGAGAAACTTAAGAGATCAAAATCAAGGACATTTAACAATATGAATTGTGTTGAGTAAGATTATAATATACATATTCAGATTTGACCAACCAATATCTAAAGACACCGTGGGTCACGTCTGCGAGGGTCAACTTAGTGTAAATCAGCCTTTAATATCCAGGCTTATGCGACACCTTTGAGGCATTTAACCAATATTAGACATAGTAAATTAATATAACAGCAGATTTCATAGTAAATATGTTGGTGACAGCAGCTTTCTTGGGATCGTTCAGTCTACATTTGACAGATTTATCTTTTGACAGATTCTATACGGGGTGATACCTAGTTTAAGAGCATCCTTTAGCCGTAGTTTAGAATGTTGAGTTGTTTTTTTTTTTAGATGGAAAAAACAGAAACTTTGCAGTCCAGTCACCGATCAATAGCGTATAAAACTATAGCATTCTCAGCGTTTGATGGTCTATTTTACGAGACATTGGCGGAGTCATGAAGTGAAACACCTTCGTAAAAGCCATAAAAACAAAAGTTGAAGTTAAAGTAGCCTGGGTACCTCTAGTCAAGCTACTGATCACATGGGGAGCAAAATTTATAGAATCACCCCGTATATACTGTCCAACTTCCTTGATCCGCAACACTAGAATTATTTGTAGATTTATACGTAATTTTTGTAGATTTTATACCAAACAATTTAGACTGTAGAAGATAAAATAAAAACATACACACCCACATACAATATACATACCTACATATTACAACTAGCATTATGCTGTGCTGGGGCCGGATTGTGACAAAAACATTATTTGGTAATCTATTTTGTTTATTTTGTTTTTTAATTCTGTTGTATGTTTCTTATTACAATAAAATTCTGTCTAGTCTACATACACCCAAAAAACATTGCCCTCCTTATACACTCTTATTAAAACAGCGTGGCAACACGATTTCTCCGCGTTCCCGCCAAAACTCATTCATGTTATAACACCGTTGTCGGACAAGCTGTGTCATCAGAGTAACTGTAACTAACTGCATAAATTGCATTCACCTAACGCAACACCGAGCTAGTCTGCTACCAATACTGCATCGATAAACGTATAAAAATAAACGTGGACGATTAACGATTATTGATACCGCGAAGAAATGAAAAAATAATAAGTATTATTGAGAAAAATAAAGTATTTATCTTTAAACGAGGCTATAGTTTTAAATAGCATCTTCGATTGAGGTTACGTACTTCTTATTGTGTCGTGAGGGTGTTTGCAGTTATTCACTACTGTGCAAAAAGGATAGTAATGTTTTTGTTGTGTAAGTACTTAAAGTAGCAACGTTTTTTCTTACTTTTCCAAAGTTATAAGGATAATAATAATAATAAATAAATGTTTGTGGACATTTCACACAACACCATCTAGCCCAAACTAAGCAAAGCTTGTACTATGGAACTAGATGGCTGATAGAATACATATATACTTTTTTTTTGTAAATATATACATATGATACATAGAAACACCCAGACACAGAACAAACATCCATGCTCATCACACAAATGTTTGCCCTGGGTGGGGATTGAACTCACGACCTTTCAGTTCAGCAGGTAGACGTAAACACACTACCAACTGAGCCACAAGGCCAGTCAACCAAGGCCAGTCAGGAACTATATTGTATAACCTGGAATTACAGCTTGTATCATATCCTAAGTAAGCTTTCTCATTGGTCGTTATTCATATCGTGAAATAATGTTAGGGAAACAGATTATAGGTAAGTATCCATGAGTTTGTTTGTTGAGAAGGGATATTTTACCTCATCTGCCGGCAAAATGCTAAAAACGAATTTTACATATAAAATTTTAAAAGCTTAGGTAGGTACATAAAATGTTAGAATTAGTTTTTCATTATTTTTTGTTATCACGTTTTCAGTTAATCGTCAATCGTTTAATATGGTATCATGTAACCGACTTCTAAAAGGAGGAGGTTATCAATTCGTAGCGTATGTTTTACGAATTACTGTCATTCGTGAACCAATTTTTGTGTTTTTTAAATTGGTGTAAGTATATAGAAAGCTCCCAAGTTGGTTACATAATTAAGTATTGAATTTATGTTTCTTTTTTTGCAGAAAATAAAACACCGAAGATATCGCGTCCAAGATGGTGTTTTACATACGAAGGATAGCGAAAAAGTGAGTTATTATTCTATAAGTACTAAAATATTACAAGCTTTTATTTTACTTGCCTTGTTGGTTTGTGTGTGGGTGAAATCTTGCAACTGGATTTTAAGCAAGACATCTCCAACCGTTAACCAACATTTATTTTGTTGCATTATTTTATATCTAATAAGGCGGACCAAATTCTCTCTATGATATGGCTGTCATGTTTTTTCTGAGAAAAAACGAAAATGTATCTGGCATTGTATCTGTATTGTTTTAATGTATCTGACAAAATAAATTGCTCTGAGTTTAATTTTAGATTTATACGACTGACCACCAACTCGCCTGATGTTAAGCGACGGTGTGGCCGCGGATGGAGCTCGTCATAAAAGTATGATAAGCTGATTTTAGCTGATAGTAACAAAATACGAGCAAATCCGGGTTCACTAAAAATGAAACCTAGCAAGATCGATTTATCGTCCCCTACTTACAAACCAAATTTCATTAAAATCATTGGAGCCGTTTCCGAGATTCAGATCATACCTATATATTTTATATACAAGAATTGCTCGTTTAAAGGTATTAGATAGATATTCTTTGTCAACTTGTGTTAGACGGGCACTGTCACGTGCGAAAACGGAACAAAACACTTTTCAACTAAAATTTACTTGTTAGAGGGATATGAATAGAACGCAAAATTTTTCGATATTTATGATTCCAATTAAATAATTAATTATTAAAAAAATAATCATTGGATAACATTTAGGGATAGAAAACACTTGTATGGAAAAAAAACCGAAATATTCTGGCGAAAATTTAAGTACAAGAAAAAATATTAGTATTAAAATAAATTATTATTAAAATATCATTAAAAGATTTGTACAGTTTTCTTTATAGATGCACTCCGGATTTTTCATTTACCCGTATTTTTGGGATAAATTTACCCTAAATACTTACATTTCCCCTTCGCCCTATTCGTCCGATAAACATTCTGTAAAAGATCCCTTTTCAACAAACAATTCTCAACCGAGATTCAAAAGATTTTGTTTTAAAATAGATTTAAAATATTGATATATCTCTGTAATCTCTCTATGTACTTTTTTTCTTACAACGGCTTTCCCGCTTTTATCTTTTTAAAATGTTTTCCGGCACTTATTATCTTGTTTTCATCGGAAAAGATATTACTTTTATAAATCGTATGACAAAGAGCGGCGAGCTCTTTCAATTTTTATTTTGAAATGTAGATCGAAAACATATTTTACACATATAGGTACAGGTCACACGATACAAATAACTAGCTAACAATGGTAATATTTCAAATAACAAGTATATAGTCTATGCCTAGTCTCTCTCTCTCTCGCTCTCTACCTTCATTATGGTAGTGGGGTCAGCTTTTCTACTTTTGTTTCTCCACTTCACTCGATCTTCGCCGTCGTCGTTGGTCAACCCGCATTATCTCATGTCCTTTAGCACTACAGCTTTCTAAGTAGTTTTAGGCCTGCCTAGATCTTTGACAGGGGTTGTAGTGCCAAATTTCCTACGTAATCGGGTGCTCTTCTCTTTACGTGGCCATCTTTACGTGGCCGTCGTCGGGTATTTTGTTTTTCTTTTAATGTACATAGACTATGCCTAGAAAGTATGCGTAAAATTGCTGTAAAATATTATAAATGCGCATTAATTATGATAATCCTAGTAAAATCATCATTAATTATCCCAAAAAAGTTCATTGAAGGTTACGAAAAAGTGCATTTTTTTATTTTTGAGAGAGTCGTATTAATACAATAAAATATTGCCTATGACATTTAGGGAATGAAAACAAATCTAACGACACCTTGCACATCAAAATTCGTCAAGCCGTTCAGGCTGTAGGCGATCATATAGAAACATACATACATACCCACGCACATACACACTTACATACATACGTACAAACAAACATACAATAAAAAAATAATGGAGCTTACTAGGTAACAGAAAAAAAACCGACAAAGTACGAGTTTCACTCGAACACCGAGGCTTCCGTACTCCCATGCTACATAAGAACACAGAAAACAGGACTAATTAGCATAATGTGCTAATAAATCTATGAATATTTGTAATTTCACATATTTTATATACATTATAAATATTCTGAAACGGTAGATACATAGTGAGCATGGTGTGAAACACCACACATTCTATCCATTTAGATCCATACACCTTAACTAAATAAAACACAAATTACATAGCGAAAAGGACTTATAAGCTATTGAAACAACAGGCGGCCTTATCACTAATAGCGATCTCTTGCAAACAACCTTGGGATGGAGATGTGATGATAATAAATGGGGTGTTTAACAAAGAAAAGAATGAAAGAAAAAAAAAAAGCTATTTAGCGTAGCGAAAAATTCTTAATCTATGGAACAAAATAAAAATAACACTTGAATACCATACCTACTTGAATGTAATTATTAACTGTGACTTATTTGCTGTAGTAATAGAGTCCAATCTCGCTTGTACTAACTAGTAATACGTCAAATTATTGATAACCGCTGATAAGGAGTGTCAAAGGTCCGCCGGGAGGCACGGCCGCACACCCCCATTTCATCATAAATATATATCGTTCTGGTAAATATTATTACTGATTATTTTTTATTAAGATTGGGACAAAGCAACGTGACAGTGACGCGATAGCTTATACGAATTTCATAAAAACAATGAGCCTCATGCACTAGCTAGCTATTTGTATTTTAAGTACTTATATAGGCGTGTGCAAAAGGATTTTTACCCGACTGCGTAAGAAGGAGAGTTATGGTTTTCGAGAGTATGTTTGTATGTCTCTATATGATCGTCTTATTATTTATTTATATTTTATTTATGGGTAGAAAATAGTTTTCCCCTGATGTATGAAAAACAAGTAGCCAAGACCGCGTCGAAAAACGCGTAAACAAACAATTTATTCAGAGAGTTGTGGTTAAACGCCTAACCTATCATCATCGTCATAGATTCATAAAAATAAAATTTTCGGATCACTGACTTTTAGATATACGTATGTTTAAATTTTGTTGAACGACTATTTTAACCCCCGGTGCAAAAACGACAGGGTGTTATAAGTTTGACGTGTCTGTGTGTGTCTGTCTGTGGCTTCGTAACTCCCGAACGGGTGAACCGATTTTGATTTTGTTTCTTTTTTGTTTGAAAGGTGAATTAGTAGGGAGTGTTCTTAGCTGTTTCATCAAAATCGGTAAGTTGTTCATTTTTCATAGAGTTTTTTAAACTTATTGAGCGGTTGTGAAGCTAGGGTCAAGAGGTCACAGTTTCACACAAACCACTTGGTAGAGATATGTGTAATATGACACGGGTTTAAAGTTATTTACATAAGGAAGTTATTATAAACATTCATGTTTACGCATGTACATAATTATCATAGATACAGTAAGTGGAATTATTTGTAAATCTATTGAAGATAAGTAGTAATCATCATCATCACCATCTTATCCACAAGAAGTACATTGCTTGACATAGACATCCCCATAGTTTTCCAAAAAGACAGTTGTCGCGCGGCCTGCAATCAGCGTCTTGACATAGACATCCCCATAGTTTTCCAAAAAGACAGTTGTCGCGCGGCCTGCAATCAGCGTCTTGACATAGACATCCCCATAGTTTTCCAAAAAGACAGTTGTCGCGCGGCCTGCAATCAGCGTCTTGACATAGACATCCCCATAGTTTTCCAAAAAGACAGTTGTCGCGCGGCCTGCAATCAGCGTCTTGACATAGACATCCATATAGTTTTCCAAAAAGACAGTTGTCGCGCGGCCTGCAATCAGCGTCTTTATGCCATTTGAACTCACTTGTATGAGGTTGTGTTTCCACCATAACATCCTATGCTGATCTGCGGTGCGAGGTCACTCGAGAACTTTTTACACCATCAGTTAGCTTGCTTGCTTCAGTTCAGCTTGCTTTGTGCCCTGCCCACTGCCACTTCAACTTGCTAATCCGCTGAGCTATATCAATGTCTTACGTCTACGGATATTTAAATTCTCTCAATCTCGCAGAGACACTGAGCACATCTCTCCATAGCTCGCTAAGTGACTTTGAGCACAAACTATTAGAGGATATAGGATATAGGATATTAGGTATACTTTGAGCTTTCTTATGAGACCTATCCGTAGTAGTGACTACATTTCTGAGTCACTGTGTAACACACTTCGCTGGTCGTACACTTTCCACTTGATGCATTAAGTATATTAGACGAAAAGAGGTTTATGAATTTCTCGAATGCTGCCCAGCTGAGCAAACTCCAAAATAAAAACAATAAAAAAAATCAGCAATCAAAATTCGACAATTGACCTCTTTTGAATGTAGGTATACGTCAACAATTGTCAATTACCCCACTAATATTGCGGTACAGTTTTGGCGGGAACGTCTTATTAACGTGTTGTTGCTTTGTTTTATTTTCCTAAACTTGTGTTATTTTGAACATTAATGCTATAAAAATGGTGGTGTTTTATTCATTAAGTGTTCGATAAAGTGCGTGAGTGTGGGCAAGTGAAATAAAGCAGTGAAACGTGTGATTTTACGTTGTCGGCAAAATTCCATAGAAGCTTCTAGTAAAGTCACCACTTTACTGAAGCAGGACTCGACTTATAAATTGAATGTATACGTGACTTAAATTGTGACTAGAACATTTACAACTTGTTTTATTCAAGAAACTTGAAAAAATCCTAATACTTGACACTGGCAAATGCTTTAATGCGGGTCCAATACAAAAAAGGAGAAGAATATTGCGGTAAACATAACATGGGCGTCTGACATAACCTTCGTTATGTCTATGTTCAGCTTATATTAGGACTATCTTTGTAAGTTCATGAAAGACCTGTAATAGACCTCTAGTTTTTTTAAATACATTATAGATCGACGATTGACCACCAACTCGCCTGATGTTAAGCTACGGTGTGGCCGAGGATGGAGCTCGTCGATCTAGAAGATATCTATTCACTCCAACCTTGAAAATTCCAAGATTGTAAATCTCAGGAAACAGAGATGGCGGCAAAGAATTCCATCCTTGTGCAATACGCAACAGGAATGTGGATCGATATCGCTGAGTACGGATAGTCTTCCAGCTGGAGCCTTTCATCTATTCTGCCATAACTAGTAAATTATCGGAACCCCGAAGGTGATGATTCACTCGTCTCGGATATTGATATCGAGTCCTTGTCATTCCAGAAGCTTGAAGACACCATGATCACTTAGCAAATCCTTGTCCCTACCTATAAATATCTGCTAAAAGTAATATGTATTCATAAACCAAACAAAAGATAATCGTATAAATAAGTAAATAAAATCCATAAACCTCAGATCAGGTTTCGGAATCCTGCTTCAAAGGTTGGAGGTGTGTCTGACCGGTTTGAAAGGTGTTTATATGAACAGGTAGATATACCAGCTCGTGTATACAACCTAGCAACATCGGTGATTTTCCACATCGCTCTAGGTATTTCACAAATATATGAAATCAGAAAATATTTACTGTATAAACTGTGTACAATAATAATGAACTGAATAAAGATAGTATATTTTAAAGGCGAATTGTGATTGGTACGTATTAAGGGAATATGCGAGCATTGAATTAAGATTAATATAGACATTTGCCCCGTGGTGATGACATTGGATGATGATGAAATATAACTTATGTCCTTCGTCGGTGTCTCGAACCACATAACCGTTTAGGCGTTATGTAGACAGAAAGACTGGAATTAGGTTTAAGCTGTCCTTGGCATAAATATATTTCCCACACTTCCCCTATAACTTAAATATCCACCATTTTTTTAACCATTTAAAGTCGAAATGACACAACACAAATATAGAAAAACAAAACAGAGCGGTGGATTTTTTTCTCACATTCCTGCCAAAATTTCATACAATGGGCTTTTGATCGGACTTTAACTTTGATGAAAATTTAGAGCATTGGATCAATATGTACGAAAATTACTTTCCTTCCCCCTTAACGCACACGTGTATTTATTAAAATTCCTGCCGAATTACTTATTTCATTGTCTAATAAAATAAAACATCGACAGCAGAGGTCGTAAGACACGTGGCATTCCTACATATGTAAATTAGCAATAATTAAATAATAACAATGCAGCAAACTCATTAGGTTTTAACAGATGTATTAGGTAGACACGCACTTTATCATTTTTAGGGTTCCGTACCTCAAAAGAAAAAAACGGAACCCTTATAGGATCACTTTGTTGTCCGTCTGTCTGTCCGTCTGTCCGGGTGTCAAGACCTTTATCTCAGGTATCGAGTTGAAATTAAAACCACATACGTAGATCCATAGTATCTTGCTGCAGAGAGCTAAAAATCAAATTTCTGAGTTTTCATAAAAAAAAGTTACCGCCGAATAAGTCGAAAAAAAACGCACATTTCGACAATCACAAGGGAATCAAAACCTAAGGGGTACTTCCCGTTGACCTAGAACTATGAAATTTGGCAAGAAGCATTGTGTTATAGTACACATATAGAAAAAAAAACGAAAACTGGACATTTTTTATTTAATCACAAAAAATTGGGTCATTAAGCAAGGAAAGAGGGTCCAAATTTTAAAGTACTTTAACCATATCATAAAACAGGGTTTTAAATATTTTTACGATGTATATTTTTCGATTAATGAAGGAAAATATAAAAAATATATAATTTCCCCCTTTTATCTACTATATAGTTTGTACGGAACCCTCGGTGGGCGAGTCTGACTCGCCTTGTCCGGTTTTTATTTTTTTGTTAACTAGGTTAGGTTTAAGATTCTTGACAACGCTGAAGTGCGACTGGATTATGACTTATGACATATACATATACAGACGTAGACATATATATTTTATTATGACAAAAACATACATAAATTGTGGAATGGTATGTGTAAACAGACGCGATGGCTGGCCTTATAGCTTGATGCATAGTCCAGAAGTTAGGAGGTCACTGTCTAGCATACGCCTAGTTTAGTTTCATATACAATTCTTCAAATATACTATTAGTTTATAATTTATATCCCGTAGGGTATGGAATGCGCTGCGCTGCGCATGAAGCACGAACCGGAAACAGTCGTATAATTCACTTTAGGAAATTTTTCATCCCGAAAAAATTACGGTATTTTGGGAGAGCAAGTGACACCGAGGACGCCGAACCACACACCAAAATGTTTCGAGCTCTTTTGCTCTTTTAATCCAGGTATAAGGCTTATAATGGTCATGACTAAAAACATTTTGTCTTTGTACTTTTTATGGAAAAAAAATTATAACAATAAAAATGAAAAGATATAGTGCTCTAAAGATGCAGACAAATCCAACGGCTAAATAGGTGAAACTGTAAAAACTAAAAGCATTTATTTAAAAACATACACTGATACAACCGAAAAATAGTACTCTCCTCCCTAAGTAGTCAGGTAAAAATAAAAAATATATGCTTTTATGACTAAGCAAATTAGAAATCTTTTATCGCAACGTCACATTTTCATACACTTCCTTCAAAACAAAGACGTACTCATAGTACATTATTCCCATTCCTCGGTCACGGCTTTGATTCTAAAATAAACGCTTTTGTTTGAATGCAGTACAAACGGCGTTTTGAGATCTTCATAGCCGGAGTCAAATAATTACCGCATAGTGATGAAATGCATTTAATACCATAATTATAATATATGTAAAGTGACATTAAAAAGTATTTATAACAATAACAATTTTAGTTTTCATTACGTAGAAATTGGTGTCAATTCTCAAACCCTTTGCCATTTCCACTTGCTGATTCGCTGTGCTATGTGTGACCTTCGTGCGTCTACGGATCTCTTTCTCGTAGAGACCCCTAGCATAGCCCTCTCCATAGCTCGTTGCGTGACCTTGAGTTTCCTTATAAGGCTCATAGTGAGTGATCACGTTTAAGTGGAAAACGAAATCCATTTCTTTCAATAGACGTTATCAAAATCCCGAAAGCTCATTTGACAACTCGTCTGATAACCGAATCTTAGTAATACGAATGTTTGTGTATAATAAACAGAAACCTAACGAACCTAATCTAATAATTGATATATCTGATAACCTACCTTTGCAAATAAGTAGGTTTCTGAATGTAACACAATAATCAGAAACATATCAAACCTAACCTATTTTATTTGAACAAACGTGTTACTCACGTCTATGTACCAGACGAGGCGTCCTTCGAGAGTGACGTCTGCGCTGCTCCTTTTGAAAAAGACCGCTGTATGCGGTTGAAACTATAGTCAGAGAATTTGGCTCAAAAATAGACGTGAGTAACCCGTTTGTTCATAGTAAAAATGGGTAAACACCACGTTAGATTATATTATTTCACGTTAGTATTCATAATAAAACCTAACCTAATAACTATTGTCAAATGAAACGGATGGCTGAACTTTTGGAATTCAGAAACAGAAACTCGTGACAAATAAAACATTTGGAATCGTGCAGTTCAATGCAGATTCGGGCAAGTAAGATTCGAACAAATATATTTCGGATTATAGATAGGTTACCTAATTACCTATAACTGCTTTTCTGGAGTCGTTAGACAAACACTACGCATTCTCTCTTCTCAACCGACCTTGATGCAGACGGTCCAAAAAGTATATATAACTATTATTTCATATCTATTTCTGCCTATAGTAGCGGGCGCATATTGAGATAAAAATTTAAAACAAATATAAGTCATAATGTCCTTATGTAAGATAACAAATAAATGATAAAAACACTGGTTTTGCGCGAGAAAAACAAGAAGTTATTTAGTTGACGTAACCTTGTGAACCAAATTATGTTTTTATTATACTTTTATGTTTGGATATTACTTAAGGGTCATTGTCGTGTGTAACAGATATCCACTAGAGTTGATACAATAAATTATTAATAGTTGTCAGGGCAACAATAGTTGATACTTACAATATATCTTATTGATACTAATACTAGGCGATATATTTCGCGTTTATTTTTAAAGGAATTTAAAAAGGAGGCTTCATGATTTCTACAGGACTTTAAAAAAAAGTATAATCTCCGCCGGTCGTGACCTGATTTTGATAAATATTTTTTTAAGAATCTGAAATGTGAGTGATAATATATTTTCATTTAGATTTTCCCCCAACTAAGTGCTTTGTTTATGATGATTAAAAACAAAATAAATTAACCAAAGTAATTAAATAAAGTAGTATTTAATTACTTTAGTATTTTTTTTTTTTTTTAATCATTTCATGGTCTAACCCTTATGTCATGGTCTAACCGATAATTTTATTACGATAAAATCAATGAGATTTTATCTAGAGTTTATACTCATTGAATATGAAGTAAAAGCGTGGCCAATCTCAGTTCTCAGGACTTTCGAGTATCTATAAGACCACATTTAAGGCCTTTTAGTATCTTGGTCTTATACTTGGTGTTGCACTTTCTAGCCACACAAGATAGCATTCTCTTTGTCACTTCTTCTCCTTCTATACCTCTACTAAGTATAATATTAAGTACCACAACTAAGGCTTACAGGACAAAGAAAATTAATATAAGTACTCAAGCGCAGGTATTTGCATGTATTTAAAACGCCTACGCGTACTGGTACCTAGTATAAAAACCGGCCAAGTGCGAGTCAGACTCGCGCACGAAGGGTACCATTACCTATAAAAACGGCAATAAAATCACGTTTGTTGTATGGGAGCCCCCTTAAATATTTATTTTATTCTATTTTTTAGTATTTTTTGTTATAGCGGCAACAGAAATACATCATCTGTGAATCATTCAACTGTCTAACTATCACGGTTCATGAGATACAGCCTGGTGACAGACGGACGGACGGACGGACAGACAGCGGAGTCTTAGAATAGGGTCCCGTTTTTACCCTTTGGGTACGGTACCCTAAAAACTGGGTTGTTGATTCTGAGTAGGTTTTATTGAACCATTCGATTTCCTAGGTGCATGCCAGGGAACAAAGACCCGACAGAGACTGTATCGACCTTCGAGACAGCTCGCGGGCCGTCGCCATTTCTAAAATAGGACATAATACAAAGAGGTGACGCACTTATTTAAACTTGTTCATGTTTGTACTAGAAAAAGAGGTTTGTTAATGTTCTATTTTCAAACAAATAAATCCGATAAAAAAACGAGTTTCACTCGCACACCAAGGCTTCCGTACTCCCATCCAAGATATGAACACAGAAAACAGGACTAATTAGCAAAATGTGCTATAAATTTATGAAATTTTGTACTTTCACATATTATCTGTATAGTACAAAATATTATATATATTATTATAATGGTAGGTATGTATAGATAAGAAGTATCTAAATATTGATAAAAGTGTCATCTAGCGGATTTTGATAAAACTTAAAATGACAAAAACTGATAATGTCGTGTTTTTTATTTAATTATTATTTGTTGATTTACACCAAAATGAACTTTATAATCTTGCCAATTTTGAGACTTGTATCTATTACCGTTCGAAAGATAACTGCCGTTTAAGTGTAGGACAGACAGACAAACAGACACCATAGCCTCACGAAATAGGCGCCCACACCCTTAGTACGAAATAGAGCTTACGGTGTCTAAAAATGAGTACAAACTCAACTATCTTTGTTTTTAAGCAAAATAAAGCTTGGAAAATTTGATACAATTACAGAAGGACAATAGATAAAATACCCGATCCTTAGACTTTACACTTGTAGCCAATTAGTCATTGTAAGTACTCCATATATACCTACATATCAGACACTGACATTTAGGTAACGGGGCCGCCTGTCTCTAGTTAATAAATAACAATCAATCAATTATATTATTGTTGCTAATGCATCAATAATTTTTCCATTCCCTCATTATTATAATTTATAACTTATCTCTATAGAGAGCAAATGGATATGAACATAATTCAAGTTTATTCAAGACCATTCCATTTTTTTTAATTTATTCTCCAATTACATCACGAAAATTTACAATGACACAGTTCTGCCAAACCGCATAGCAGTTTGTAATGCTAGATTAGGAGGAAAAGGAAAGCATTGAGTGTGCTAGCTGCTTCTCTTTTGGGCACACTGTAAAACTCAGTGAAGAGAAAAATAAGCGTTTATGAAGGTAATGGGCTGACCCTGACCCCCTCTCACTGCAAGCTATTTTTTTTTTACATCTGATACTTTTCTAACTATCAAATGAGACTCAAACAAGCTCAATGTCTTGGTCTACCAAACCACCAGTAAGGAAAAATAAAATGTATGTTTTACCCATATCCCCTTTGATCTGATCCCTTGGGATGACATACAGAGGGTCATTCAGATATAGATAAAGATAAAGATAATTTATTTGCATACAACACGAGAATTTTATACAACAAGTGCATAAAAGATGTTACACTAAATTTAGTCGCTTAAAATCATGTTGTGTCGATTAGGCGTACAAATGTCAGGTCAGTTTTTGATCTTTTCCACTGTCTCTGTAGTAAGTACTGGGACAAATATTTTTTTTTCCGTTTGTCATCATGCTATTTTGTCTTCTATTTTCTTTCGGTAACTGATGTGACAGATCAAACTTTTCGACGATTGAAAGAGTAGGCACAGCTTACCTGGGTTAAGTGACGATGTGCTCCAAAGCCAGAACTTGGGTTCCGAGAAAGGCTGTACGTGTTACAGAAATATGGATACACTCGAAAATAATTACCCCTCTTGGCAATTGGATAAAAATGAGACGTATAATTATGATATGTATAGGCATCCACGCTACGCTGATTAAATATACTTTTTACTGATACCCGGACACTATATAAAAAGCGCCTTGACACTCTTATCACAGGCATATAAAATTACAGATTAAATAAATATTTTAGCGTAGAATCCGCCGGCTACAACCAGATAAGTTACGAATTGAGGAATCGATATAAACGAAACCCTGGTTCCGGAATCAGAAGTCAATGAAGACGAGATCATGGAACGGGAATCCAGAGTCGGTGAATAAAGACGACATTATGTTTCGGAATCTGGACGACATCATGTTTCGGAGTGGAAAAATAAATAAATATTGGTGGACATTTCACACAACACCATCTAGCCCAAACTAAGCAAAGCTTGTACTATGGAACTAGATGGCTGTTATAATACATATATACTTTTTTGTTGTTGTAAATATATACATATGATACATAGAAACACCCAGACACAAAACAAACATTACACAAATGTTTGCCCTGGGTGGGGATTGAACCCACGACCAACAGCTCAGCAGCTTGACATACTACCAATGAGCCACAAGGCCAGTCAAATGAGATGAATGATGGATGCAATCATGGATTAGAAAATATTAAGAGTCGATTAAGACGGACTCATGATTACGGGATCAGGAATCAAAGATGCAAAGATGGAAGATGTGTAGTTACGGTAATTGTAGTAATTGTGTAGTTACGGTAACAGTGCTTCTCCCTGCGAGGTCGCTGTAGCCAAATACTGGGAGGCAACAGTATAAAAAAACCTACTACCTTAAACAGGATCATTGATACGACGAAGAGGAAGTTACGGTAATTAGTTGTGCCAGTATTCGCCTCCTATAGGAAACATATTTTTTTAATATAAAACTTGTCATCTATACCTATTGGTAAAATTGAGATCCATTATCAGTTACAATAACAAATGGGGATCCATTATTCTTATTCTTCATTATTCTTTGAATTATTATATCTGTTGATTAAAACTACTACTACCAAGTAAAGAAGAATATAATTAAATTTCTTAAATTAAATTATCAGTACGATTAACATAGAACTTTAGAAAAGTTTACTGTTCTTATACTCTATATTTATTAGTAGAATTCTACATGAACCAAAATGTTTTGTGCTCTAATTTCTACGGTTTAATTTATAAAAGCTACAAAAATGGTTTCTTCTCTTATGACTCTTATGACTCTTATGTTTCTTTGACTGGCCTTGTGACTCAGTTGGTAGTGTGTTTACGTCTACCTGCTGAACTGAAAGGTCGTGGGTTCAATCCCCACCCAGGGCAAACATTTGTGTGATGAGCATGGATGTTTGTTCTGTGTCTGGGTGTTTCTATGTATCATATGTATATATTTACAACAAAAAAAAGTATATATGTATTCTATCAGCCATCTAGTTCCATAGTACAAGCTTTGCTTAGTTTGGGCTAGATGGTGTTGTGTGAAATGTCCACAAATATTTATTTATTATTTATTTTATGAAATGAAAAGCGAATGGAGGAACTAAATGGGAATAAGCAGTCAAAAGAACTCACAAAAGAAATTGTATTGAAATCACTACATCAACTTATAGCTTCTGTCGTCACAGCGTACTTCACAAAAGAATTCCACTACGAACTTCGAAAAAGGCTTAAAAAATATTTTAATAAACTGTATTAATCGCAATGATATTCAAATAATAATACGAGCCTTAAAGTAGGTAGCATAAAATAAATACTTTTACATGCCCTATTACATACAATAATACATAACACTTATTCTCCTTGCTTTATAATAATTTTTCACGATTTCTTATAAGCTATTAAATGTGATTCCGAGCGCAAAACAATCGGGTGCAAATCCGCACGTATAAGATACGAGTAAGTACTTATATCTAGGAAAATACCCGTTATTTGCAATGTGAAAACAATCTCGAATCATTAATAGACACAGATACTACAGTTGTGGATGACAATGTTTTATGTTACATTCTAGTTATCTTAATAATTATTTGTAAAACGCCATTCTATTTATATTTTTAACGACTTCTAAAAAGGAGGTTCTCAATTTGACTGTATATTTTTTGTATGTGTGACTAACACGCAAGGCCGTAGCCAGGAATTCATTTCGGGGCGGATTTAGCTCTCATAGGAGGAGCGGGGGTGCGCGGGTGGAAGGATTTTTAATAATGGCCGGGATATTTCGGTTGAACCCCCAAAAATTCAAAGTCAAATTTCAAAATCAAGTCAGGTCAACGGGAAGTACCCCATAGGTTTTGATTCCCTTGCGTCTTGACAGACAGACGGACAATAAAGTGATCCTATAAGGGTTCCGCTTTTTTCCTTTTCAGGTACGGAATCCTAAAAATCAAATTAAAACAATCATATATTTTAGTTGAAAATTTGAACCCTTTCTGGATAAATTATTATTTAAATAATTTTGATAAATATGCAAACGTCATCGTACTTGTGCTAAATAAATAAATAAGCTACATGATTTTTGTTTTTACGTATACTTAATAAAAGAAAGTTTAAAATAACTGGAAAACCGACTTAAAATGCGTTTTTTTAAATCAATCTACTGAACCGATTTTGATGAAATTTTTATGGCATCACATATGCGGAGACACGTAAATAGTTCTGAGTCTATTTTTTAAGTTATTTAGATATTTGATACTGTGTGTTTCCTGAAAAAAATAAAATAAAATAAATAAAATAATCACTTAGGAATTAAACCCCACGTAGTTTTTATTTAAAAATGTGTGAAAACTACGTTAGTTTCCATACTATAAAATACTCATGCGGGTTTGGTCATACTTTCTCGTAAAAACGTCATATCGACCATGACGTAAGCGTAAATTACTGCGAAAAAATGCGGTTACGCAATGGGTAATGGCAAAAATGGCTATATTGTTTTTCTTGTTTTCAACCGACTTCAAAAAAGGAGGAGGTTCTTAATTCGACTATATTTTTTTCTTTTATGTTTGTTACCTCATAACTTTCGACTGGGTGAACCAATTTTGATGATTCTTTTATTATTTGAAAGCTGGTGCTTCCCGTGTAGTCCCATTTCAATTTGGTCCAGTTCTGACAATGGCATCCATGAGAAGTCGGTTGCTTTAGTTTTTTAAACTATACTTGTTTACCCCCCGATCCAAAAAGAGGTGTGTTATTAGTTTGACATTTGTATCTATACATATATCTGTGTTTGTCTGTGACATCGTAGCTCTCAAACGAATGGACCGATTTTGTTTTAGTTTTTATTTGTTTTAGAGAGGATTTAGTCGAGTGTTGTTTGTTTTGTTGTTTAGTTGTTTCATCAAAATCAGTCCAGCCATTTTTTTATCGGGGGCTTCTGTATTTTCTAAACTTACCTATTATTGTTTTTACATAAAACGTGTTTCCTATCGCGTGTATTGATATTTGTAATATTGCAACGTGAACGTATGTTTATGTTATATCTAGTATGCAGCAACAGGCCTCCGGGCTGACGCAATCGCGCCTTGAGCTTTGGAACTTCTGATGAAACCCGGGCCAATATTGCTCGCCAAGTATCTACATACAGTTCAACTGATAAATTCAGTGGGGGCGCCACTATCGTTATTTTCACGGAATTCGTATCTGTATGGTATGTTCCTTATCCTTAGACTGAATACATACCTAATTATAATCATGCAAATATTTAAATGATCATATTTATGCGAGTATATTAATTTTTGTACCTACTTTGTGTTGGTATTTTTTTTATATAAGAAAAAAACCAAAATTCCTTAATTAACATATTTTTTTTGTATATACACTATATATCTACGATTGACCACCAACTCGCCTGATGTTAAGCGACGGTGTGGCCGTAATATAATTATAATTATACATGTAATGTATAACAAACACATGTACATGTACATGTAATGTATGTATGTTTAAAAAACTGAAAAAAAAACAGACTTCAAAATACGCAATTAGTTCACTTGGATGACAATAATTTCAGTTATTTTGTTATAAAAACCAAAGTACTGAACCGATTTTGATAAATTTTATATGGCATCACCTCTGAGGTATTACCTACATAACAAACATCAAAACCATTCATAATTGATGGAGTTGTCGCGTAACGAACATACAAAATAAATACAGTCGAAATGAGAACCTCCTTCATTTGGAAGTCGGTTAAAAAAAAAAATAAAAAAAAAATACGTAGACAGTATGTACTTACTACTTACCTACAAACACACTCGAAAAACATATATATCCTGTCACTAATTAATACTATTAATAATCAAATTAAGTATCTGTAACGGTTAGCTTCTTCTTTGTCTTTTTAAGTAAATTTGCATGCTGTGCTTCCTTTGAAAGGTACCTAACATATTTAGTTAATGTGTAGGAACACATATTTACACATATTAGAGCCAGATGATTAAGAATATCTCCCCCAAGAAGATACTCCACTATATAATTAGTGCAGGCCTTGGAGGAGAACTGTGAGACAGCGGCAGTCACAATAGATCTTTATAGTTCGCAGTGATACTCCCACAAGTGGGCCGCTCCTAACAATAAAAAAAATGTGTAGGAATGTTAATTCTGGTGTTTATATGATGTAGTTACCATTGTGAAGTCTTAATAAATTAAATAAATAAATAAAAACATTACAATTCCTATTGAGCAGTTGAGTAAAAAGTATAATCTAAGATCCTGGTTCTTAATATAGCTACTATATGCATACTCTTATTTACTAAATATTACACACATATTATAACTTTATGTTATCGGTCTTTTGTGCCATTTTATAGATCATTTAAAATATTCCTTAAATCAACATAATTATTTTCATTTATCAGCAACATACGTAATAAAACAATAATTTTGACCTTCTATCAAATAATTTGTTAGTGTTGCATCACACACGCACATACGTTCATACGTAGCGGCAAAACAAAACACTGCTACGTATTTGACACACCCGCGCGCTCGACCAATCACAGCGCGCCGTGTGCACGCTCCCACATAAATACTGCGCCCGCGCACATTTTCCTCCACTTCAAGTTGTAGGCTTGTTTCAAAACATCTATTATTAAATGGGTGAAAGAATTAACACACTAGCATATTACAGGTGGTTGATATTCCTGTTCAGCTTTAGTAATTTTGATAAAGTATAGCTAGTTTTTTTTTCAATTATTTTAGTATTATTAATTTATTTTACGAGTTAGTATTTTCAAAATGTTACACTTCAAAACTGTCCCCGAAGACTACGTGAAGAATGCCGAGCGGTAAGCATATTTTATATGTATATTCAATTTGTTTCCCACAAATCTTTATTTGTTATTTCACCAAATGTGTTTTCTACCGTTCGTTTCTTTATATAACTAATTTGAAAAACTGAAACAACAGATACCAAACCACGCAATTTTATTTACTTGGATGACATATTTTTTTCCAGTTATTTTGTTTTAAAAATCAAATTACTAAACCGATTTTGATGAAATTGAAATTGGACAAATCTTAAATGATACTTATCCTTTCAAATATAAGTGCAAGGAATTTCCAAAATAATCTCGTTTTTTACCAGTCTCGGTATTTTTTTTTTTATGAAATCGACATTCCCTTTCCTATTAAAAATTATAAAAATCTAATCAAGAATACATCGGAAAATTACTAATAAATAAACAATTTGATAACTTCCTTTTTCGAAGTCGGATGTCCATACTAGAAATTAAGTGGGGAAAATACATCAATCATCTAAAAAAAATCTAAAAAATCATCTAATTTAGTTAAATTGTTTATAACGTTTTAATTAGCATTTTAAGGAAATCTATATTTTCCAAGGATTTGTGAAAGAATTTGATTTGTTAATCAAAGATTAATATTCGGTCAAATTACTTGACGATTAATCTTTTGGGATAAAATCATGAAACTTTTGTAAAAGGCTCAAAATATCGGTCAAGCCATTTAGCCTATTGGCGATCATATTGATATAAACATACATACATATATACATACACACATACAAACGTACATACACTCGAAAACCCCTTCCTTCTTACGCAGACGGATAAAAACCAAAGGAACTGTCTGTTCGTTACATTTCCATAGCTAAACGGCTGAACCAATCGTTACGAAATTTGGCATAGAGATTCTTTAGGACCTGGAGAAGGACAAAAGCTATATTAATTTTATCATCATCACGCGGATGGTATAAATATTTATTTATAACGCGGGGGTATAAATATATATATGTAAAAAAATATTGGTAATAGGAATAATGTATATTACCAATAGTTTTTATATATTTATTTATTTACGTGTATTTTTTTATTATTTTTATTTAATAATTTTGGAGAAATTAACGGCCTTAACTAACAGAGTTATTACTAAATATTATTACGATTCTAATATGCGAACGAACTCTCTCAAAGATTTTCATTGTTCTCATAGGAGAACAAAGAAAATTCGGAAGCGACATAAAAAATAAAACCGGACAAGTGCGAGTCAGACTCGCCCACTGAGGGTTCCGTACAAATAAAATAAAAGGGCGAAATCATTTTTTTTTTTAATATTTTCCTTCATAAACCGAAAAATATAAATCGTAAAAATATTTAAAAACCTGTTTTAGCTTATGATAATGAAGCTCTTTCATATGAAACCCCACATGATACGGTTAATCCACTTTAAAATTTGGGCCCTCATTCCTCGCATAAAGACTTTTTTTGTGATAAAATTAAAAATGTCCAGTTTTCGGATTTTTCCCTATATGTGTACTCTAACTCAATGCTTCTTGCCAAATTTCATAGTTTTAGGTCAACGGGAAGTACCCCATAGTTTTTGATTCCCTTGTGAGTATCGAAATGTGCGTTTTTTACGACATATTCGGCTGTAACTATTTTTTACGAAAACTGAGAAATTTGATTTTTCTTTCTGCAGCAAGAGATTATGGATCTGCGTATATGATTTTAATTTCAACTCGATACCTTCACGCGTTCCCGAGATATAGGTCTTGACACCCGGACAGACGGACAGACGGACAACAAAGTGATCCTTTAAGGGTTTCGTTTTTTCCTTTTAAGGTACGGAACCCTAAAAACAGTGGTTTAAATATATATATGGGCATATAAAGGATGACGCCTCTATCGCATTCCGCACCACCCTATATTGATACCAGGTCCCTGTCTGGAATAAGTATATGGAGATCAGGACCATATCGGGACCCTGTCTCTTATTACATCACCCTGTTTCTGCCGACAGGGCACGATAAATCTGGTAGTGTAATACTCTAACTCTTAACTGTGTTAACTCTTTCACGCCTCAATCTGGTACTCAGGTGATCCATCGGAAATACCGTGAATGAAGTTCACGGTATTTCCGATATAAAATGTTCACGGTATAAAATGTATTGTATATTTGTATTTCTTAAGCAAAATGTACCAACTGTATCTTTGTTCACAGATGCGCTCAAATTGCTCTCGGCTGCAGCCGTGCTGCGCACCAGACGGCTCTCCGTGGAGCTACCAAGCCCAACCCGGCTCTAGCCGCCCTCACACCGAAGGTACATTTATCCTTTGATTATTGAAACTTCTTTTTTTTTACGCAAGATCTACGATTGACCACCAACTCGCCTGATGTTAAGTGACAGTGTGGCCGAGGATGGAGCTCGTTGATCTAGAAGATATCTATTCACTCTCGCCTCGAAAATTCCAAGATTTTAGTTCTCAGGAAACAGAAATGGCGGCAAGGAATTCCATTCCTGTGCAGTGCGCATCAAGAACTTCATATAATAGCTGCACCCTGCGGTTCCACTCGAGTAGTGATAAAAATGATGATGATAATGATAAAGCCTGTCATTATTCAGATCCTCTACTCTACCTATTCAGCCTGTACGTGCTTTTCCCGCCGGGCTTCAACAAAGAGCGTTTTAAAAAAGGGTCTTTACAAGGCTACAAGCACCTTTCCTGGCTAGCAAAGCAACGGCAAACTCAATGATGTTGCAGTTGTCCATAGGCGACAGTTATCGCTTACCATCAGGCAAGCCGACAAGCCTTTTTGCTGCACTTTTTCATTTAAAACAAGTATCTATATTAAAAGATAAACAAAATACCCGACTGCAGAAAAGCATTTTGAAAACATAATTTTAATTAGATTACTTTTTGCCGCCAAATGTCCTTATTTTTTTATTTTATTTTTTACTGCTAGGCCTCCTCTTGTTTATGCCATCTTATCCGGCCCTCTGCGAGTCTCATCCACTCACAACCGACGTGCTTTGCGATGTCATCTGACCATCGGGCCAATGATCTACCCCGATGTCGTCACCTCATCATCTTAAAGAATCTCTATGACAAATTTCATAAGGATTGGTTCAGCCTTTATCTGTGAAAAAGTAATAAAAACAGACAGACAGAGTTATTTTCTCTTTTATAGGTAATATTAGTAATGAATACTAGCCGCATCCTTTCTAGTGGATCCCTTTATTTCACAAGGAAGACTTCCAAACTTCACGTCTCAGAATAAGCGGTTTAGGTTGCTTATTGTATTTAGGTCACTCAGAACAAAGGTCTCTAAAAGTGGCCAGTCTTTGTGAATTTTGCACAACATGCTCTTGTCCATTTGCTCTTAATATAGCTTTGCAACTTGGCGGGTTTCCAGCTCAAAATTGAGTTGGAATCAATTCATAATTAACTGACTTGGTCACGTTTCGTGACAATAGGATCGATAACAATTCATTGAACATGTATAACATGTATTGAACATGTATTGAACATGTATTGAACATGTACTGAACATGTATTAAACATGTATTGAACATGTAATGTAAAATGTGAATGGTTCCTCAACAGACAAACTCTTGATTAGCTCCGTTGATTAACACTTTTTTGACACGCGCTCTATTGATTTTGGTCAGCATTAACCTTGATTCGGCCAACAAAAATAAAAATAGAAAGTATTCAGTTTTTTATGCAACTGAGTGAGACGCAAAAAAAATATACTCTTGAACGAGTGAGACGATTTTGGCACTTATCACTCACCATACCAATGATGTATTATACGTAGATAGGTGTCCCCGGCTCTGCGTAGCAAGCCTCAAATAAGGTAATCGCCCGTAGCTTTTGGGCATACAACATTGTAGGTACCAACTTAAAATTGATTAATTAATGCGTCTTAAGTCGCGACACGTCGGATTACGCTGTGTTTAGAAAGTGCAACACCAAGATATATAAGGCAAAGTCACTGAAAGGCCTTATGGATATGTGTTATCCTCGAAATTGCTGAGAATTAAGATTTTTCATGCTTTTACTTCATACTCGTATTCAATATGTGTAACATCTCTATAGATAAATTCACATTGCACCATACAGTAGTATAAAATAACCTAGCAGCTGTTCCCAATAATTTCACTGGCGATATTTAGGAATAAACTCTTTCCACTTATATTTTAAAGCTCTCCAAAATGTTCCGGAAATGGTATAAAATAATACAGGAATTACCAAAAAAAGCTGGTGCATGAAATTCCAACTTATTAGAAATTTTAATCAATCAAACATCTGCCCAGCCGGAAATCTATCCATCGTACCACAAGCGTTCAAAAAGTTTTATTTCAATATCACTTTCACTTTTGTCTCGCTCTTACTACAGTTGAGAGAGCAAGACAAAGGTTAAACTAAAAGTAATACTTAAATAAAATTGTGGTAGCCTCCCAGGTCCTTCACTCCTATGGCAAACATACCACCACTGAGCTAAACACGTCATCACATAATATAAACACCACAGACTTTTACCATCTGTGATAAACACATTATTTCCCATTCATTCTCATTGGTCTTACAGATATATCACTTCAACCACATTTCACCGGATTCGTTTCAAAAGGTCGTGTTAGTAAATGACGGTTCAGCAAAACGGCCTAATCGTAAATCGACTTAATAACAGGTTAACTTAATAGCAGAACGGCTTTGTATCATATGGTTCTAATTCCGAAACGACATCCAACAGGTCCGTGCATTTGTGGAGCGCAGCGCATCCCTCTGCCAACCAGAACATGTCCATGTATGCGACGGTTCTGACGCGGAAGCGACCGCTCTTCTGCAGCTCATGCAGCACCAGGGCACGCTCAAACGCCTGCCCAAATACGACAACTGGTGAGTAGATCTGATGAAACTTATTATGGTTATTATAAGTATTAGTTACTTATTATGGTAAAATATATACAACCACTATTCATCACTCCATCTGGAGATGAGAGTCAAAGTTGCACGACTCTATTAGAAACTTTAATCACCGTGTCTAAAATTATGGTCGAAATATGACCAACATGGAAATTCTAATGCTTCTCTGACAAGATCTCGCGAACAATTTCTCAAAGATGGACCCTGTATATCAACACATGCACCATGGAAGATATAATAGATGTCCACAGAGAGTGCAATCAGACTGAAATTTACTCTGAACATTCAGACTTTTACGAAGTCAATAGGATTTTGATTCAAGTCTTACAAGGGATAGCTAGAAACAACCTAGAAGCCTGCCCTAAAAGAATCATAAAGTGCTTAGGTCCGAATCTTATTTGTTTAATTAAATTTGGACTAAACTAAATTGTTTTCTCCAGCTGGCTAGCTCGCACTGACCCAGCGGACGTGGCTCGCGTGGAGTCTCGTACCTTCATCTGCGCCGAGAATGAGAGAGAAGTGGTCCCAGCAGCCAGGCAGGGGCAGAAGTCTGCCTTGGGCAACTACATCACCGCTGATGATTACGATAAGGCAGTGGGGGAGCGATTCCCGGGGTGTATGAGAGGTGAGTGTAGAATTTGCATTTGATGATCGTTGTTTTTTTGCATATTTCTGATATTAGCATACTTTACCCGAAGAGTATTTGAGTTTACCAAAGCTAAAAAAATCGTGCACGACCTGGGGCTGCCCAAAATAATCCCACAGTTAATCAGGGTCAATATTTTTCATGGAACAGCTGTATTTATCGTTCTTTGTTCGTCTATTCGTTTTCTGAATTAGCATCGTAGTAAAAGCAGTTTATAATGATAAGTATGATGACCAAGAAAGTCAGCTTAGTACAAGTTACATTAACAACCCATAATAAATCTATAACTATCATGGTCCCATGTTTCCTTGCGACTTGTTTCTGATTCTCCTCCTGGTGAACGCAGGTCGCACGATGTACGTGATCCCGTTCTCAATGGGCCCTGTGGGGTCTCCACTCTCCAAGATCGGAGTTGAGATCACAGACTCGCCGTACGTCGTCTACTCCATGCGTGTCATGACCAGAATGGGTAAGTGCTTTATTAATTTGTCTCCATAATTTTTTTGACACCACTAAGATCAAACTTTAATACGCAATTGGTTCAATTAGTTCAAGTTTCGAATTAAAACATAAAATAAATACTTAAAAATAATTTACATACGCCATTAACCCATTATAGACTTATTTAAGCAGTTGCCGTATAACCAAAAATTACGTGGAAAGTATCATCAGTGCTTACTTTCATCCCCAGGTGCCAAAGTCCTGGAACAGCTCCGTCAAGACGAGCAGTTCGTGAAGTGTCTCCACGCTGTGGGGGGAGAGGAGACCACTCCCGGGTGGCGTTGCGATCCCTCCCGCACCATCATTCTGCACAAACCTGACCATGACGAGATCGTCAGCTATGGTGAGTCACAAGCACAACACATAGTTTGTGGTACTTCACTTACTATGTATTACTTTGACTTTTATCTCGTTCTTTCTACAGTTGAGTGAGCAAGACGAAGGTCAAAGTAATAGTGAAATAAGATTTAAATAAATAAATAAATATTGGTGGACATTTCACACAACACCATCTAGCCCTAAGCACAGCATCTAGTACTAAGCAAAGCTTGTACTATGGAACTAGATGGCTGATAGAATACATATACAATTATACACCTTTTTTTGTTATAAATATATACATAGGTTACATAGAAACACCCAGGCACAGAACAAACATTTGCTATTTAAATTGTGGTAACCGTTAAAATGTCTAATGAATATTTGACTAATTTCAATATGTTTTATCTAGAAATGAGATACAAATCATACAGAGGAAACAAATCAACCTACTAACTCAAATCAGAAGTTATAATCGATATGCATTTCGAATCTTTTTTAAGTCTCAGGGGATAACGGAAGTGGCTGAACAGTACGCATATTTACGTAGGTGTATAAGGGTAACCATAACCAAAACCTTTTTTGAGAGTTGGATCCGCGACTGCATTTTTGTTGTTTTATTTTCTAAAACTCCCTCCGTAACTAAAACCTGGTTACACCCGTGCTAGACCCTAAGTAAATATTTATTAGGGAGAATACTGAGAGGCTCACCAAGGTTCAGGATAGACTTAGACACCCACAATGTCTAGAGAAAAGATAATCCTACTACTTACCAACCTTTTTCTCGGACACCCTCTCTATTATTAAAATTCTATAGCATTGTTATTTGTTTTGTAATCTACAGGTAGTGGATACGGCGGTAACAGTCTTCTAGGCAAAAAGTGCTTCGCGCTGAGACTCGGCTCCGTGATAGCGAGGCGAGAGGGGTGGCTGGCTGAGCACATGCTGGTGAATAACTTTTTTACTAAGCCATACTAATTAAGAAGCTATATAATGAAGAATGAAACAGGACTACCCTATGCACTTTTTTATACATATTTGTAAAAGTGATTATATTTATTTATGTTCGTGAATTCCAAACGTAGGTACCTATTTGAAATGTACTAATTAAGCCCCGTGATATGATGTTGAATAGGATCACATTGTTGCCCGTCTGTCCGTCCGTCCGTCCTGTGTGTCAAGACCTGTATCTCGGGAATTCGTGAAGGTATCGAGTTGAAATTAAAACCATATACGCAGATCCAGTCTCTTGCTGCAGAAAGAAAAATAAAATTTCTCAGTTTTCGTAAAAAAAAGTTACAGACGAATATGACGTAAAAACGCACATTTCGACACACACAAGGGAATCAAAACCTATGGAGTACTTCCCGTTGATCTAGAACTATGAAATTTGGCATGAAGTATTGTGTTTAGTACAAAATCAAAAACTGGGCTTTTTTAATTTAATCACGAAAAATTTGGTCTTTAAACAAGGAAGGAGGGTCCAAATTCTAAAGTACCTTTAACCATATCATGTGGGGTATTATATGAAAGAGCTAATTAGCTTAATCTAAAACAGGTTTTTAAATGTTTTTACGATGTATATTTTCGATTTATGAAAGTAAATAAAAAAATATATATAAAATTTCCCCCTTTTATCTACTAGTTTGTACAGAACCCTCGGTGGGCGAGTCTGACTCGCTCTTGTCCGGTTTTTTATTAATGACATAATTATTATCTAGAGGACGCCGTCTCTAGCATGGCATACGATGTGTTTTAACCTACTTTTTTAATAGGATGTAATCGACAGTATTCTTAGCTATGCTTCAATAGAATTTCAGACGATTTCGTCGGAGAGTTTTAAGTTCATGTATCTTGTTTCAGATTGTTGGTATAACGGATCCGCGCGGGCGCAAGCGCTATGTCGCGGCCGCATTCCCCTCAGCCTGCGGTAAGACCAACCTGGCGATGATGACTCCAACCCTGCCCGGGTACAAGGTGGAGTGTGTCGGGGATGACATCGCCTGGATGAAGTTCGATCAGAACGGTGTGCTGCGCGCCATCAACCCGGAGAATGGTTTCTTTGGAGTCGCACCAGGTAAGGACTGCAATTATTTATATATATCTTTTGTGTTTATCTGTACTTATAAAATTAAGGTGTGGCTGTGTCGTGATTTCGTCGTGAACACGGCCGTGTTACTACGTAATATGTCTAACATCTATGACAAAAAACTGGCGACGCTTCTCCATCTGTTGCGCGCTACGCGTCACAATCCTCACTCTTTGATCCTCTAACTATCGAATTAATTGTACAAAAAACAACGGGTTGCACTCCGGGAGTGACAGCAGAAGTGAAAACTAAAAAATTAAATAGCAAAAAGACTGACTCGTGAGGGATATTGACCAAAGAGATAAGATAATTGTTTTACAAACAACTCCTACTCATCGCTGTACGCGAAGCGTTAGCGTGTTTTAATACTATACAGCGCCATCTAGTACGTTGGTCTGGAACTAATTTTATTGGATAAACTTGTACATACAATAATGAACTTTAAATGTAGAAAGTTAGAATAGGTTTCTACTGTCCGTCTTGCGATCGGACGATCTGGCGCGAGTTTAACGTTTTTTACCCATCCCAAAAATGAACAACACCGCTAAAGAAGTTTTCACTTCAAAAATTTGATATTGTGGATGTAGATATGGAAGCAAATTTCCGTATTCATGCCAAAAACCTCATTAGATTTATATTATTATTTTATCAGGAACATCAGCAGCGACCAATCCGATGGCAATGGCAACAGTATTCAGCAACACGGTGTTCACGAACGTGGCCGAGACGGCCGACGGCGGCGTGTGGTGGGAGGGCATGGGGACCGCGCCTGAACGACTCATCGACTGGAAGGGACAGCCATGGGACAGCAGCAAGAAGACCCCGGCTGCACATCCTAACTCTAGGTGAGACTACTTTACTTACAATTTCTGTAGAAATACAGAAAATAATGGGCTGATTCTCAGGGTAGGTAGAGTAGCAAACAAGGAACCCTTATAGTTTCGCCATGTCCTTCTGTCTATCTGTCTGCGGCTTTGCTCAAACACTATTACCTAGTACTAGAAATCTGTAATTTGGCAAGGATATGCATTATGCATATTAGTTAAGCTGAGAAAGTCATAGAATAAAATCTTGAAATAAAAATTTTTTGGGGCACCTGCCGTACACTCAAAATGTGGTGTTTTTTTTCTCATCTAGGTACCTCTCGTGTGGGATTTCGTTGGATGGGTGATCAAAAGAAGTTGGGGGTGTGCGAAAACCATTTTTAAATTTAGGGATCCATTAATTTGCGAAATAAAAAAAAACTATTGGGTACGACTAAGTAGGCTTTACAAGTCAATGATCAAATTAAAAATGTATTTAGAAAACTCAAAAATGAATATTGCATACATAGGTTAACTCATAGGTTCATAGTATACAACAAGATACCCTGTTTTATGTTCACATAAATTATAATGTGGAACTACGGTACGGTACAGTAATCCTATATTGCGCGTGACACGACACGCACTTGGCCATTTATTTTTTCAAACGCAGCAACCGTCATTTATTGCAATTCTACTTTTTTTAAACTTGTCTGTGGTGTTATATGTTGCGTAATGTTAAAAATTACCCTATTTATCGTAAAAAATTATGCTGATACGTTCTAAACCAATTATTAATGGTACCTTAATCAAAGTTAAAGTCAATAACTTTTTTTAAATGAAAATTAATACAACTGAATTATTTTAAAAAAGAGTTAAGCTACGAACGGATACACGAACAATTAAAAAAATTATGCTCATACGTAAAAATAGTAACAACGATTAATTTTCTTAAATCTTTTTTAGGTTCTGCACACCAGCTGGCCAGTGTCCAATAATCGATGGTGATTGGGAGAGCGCCGAAGGAGTCCCGATCTCCGCTATTCTGCTCGGAGGGCGAAGGCCTGCCGGCGTGCCGCTTGTTGTAGAGGCGAGAGATTGGAAACACGGTGTCTTCATGGGGGCCTCAATGAGATCCGAAGCCACTGCTGCTGCAGAGCATGCCGTGAGTAATTAATAGTTTCGTTTTCTTTTTTATTTAATTGTTTTAGTTACTTCAAGATTTACAGTCATATATTCAAAGCGGTTTGCCAAATTCGTTGATACATAATTATTTTTGATTTATCTATATTGCGAAACCTCAGGCTACTTAATCAGAGGATGTATAAATGGTACTCAAATCATCTTTGAAATCTTGTCACTCCCACTTGTTTTTGGCCCAGGCCAGCACTATTAGTATATTTATACGATTGTCGAGCTCGTCTCACAATGGTATTTAATCGGGGCCCGACTTACTGACGTGAATTCATTCTCTACATAAACTTCCTGGAACTACTGGAAATTAAAGTATGTTGCTCTATTTACATACATGTCCGTCTCCAGGGTAAGGTGGTGATGCACGATCCATTCGCGATGCGACCATTCTTCGGGTACAACTTCGGCGAGTACCTCTCGCACTGGCTGTCGATGCCGCGCGCCGGAAGACATATGCCCAAGATCTTCCACGTCAACTGGTTCAGAAAAGATGACCAGGTACTACTTTAATATTACTTAAGCTGTTCCCCTGCAAGGGAAAGGTCTACCACAAGTCCTTCATTTCTTTCTAATCTTTGGGTAACCTTCCTTGGTAAGTCAGCCTATTTTTTTTACAGTTTCAGATTTTGAAGTAATCTCTCCGACAGAGTCCGAAACCTTTGCCTATCTACCCGCATATATTTTGTTTACATAATCCACTCACTTTTATGATGTGCCAAAAAAATTACAAATTCAATATGACGTCACCCATTCGCCCTATAAGTGCTTGGCGTGGCACGTATTGATCGAATCATAATCAGTTCCATTCTTAGTCTATAGCTGTTAGCTTCTGGTTACAGTCTACAATGAAACGCATTTACCTAGAAGAAACTTGTTTAACCGCGGCCAAAAAATTGAGCTTTCGCGGGAGACATGGCAGATATGAAACATCGAAACTATTTTGTACATAAAAAACATACATTTTTATCATTCTTTCATTAGAACTGTCTCTGTTTTAACATACCTGCTTTCGTTGCCAAGCCAAAAGCCGGTATAACCCGCTACATTACCTAGATATTTTACAGAAAGATCCCAGTGTGTACCTATCTTTTAAGGAAGATTCATTCAGGGATCGTATTGTACGATCTAACAACTCTTAAAATGAAAGCGGAAACAATGGATCTTATGTCTCATCTTCCCTCAGGGTAAATTCCTCTGGCCTGGATTCGGCGAGAACTCCCGCGTACTCGACTGGGTGCTTCGGCGCTGCGATAACGAGCCTTGCTACCAGGAGACTCCACTAGGAAACGTGCCTACAGATGGAGCCCTAAACACTGATAACCTTGGACCAGTTGATATGAAGAACCTCTTCAGTATACCTAAGGACTTCTGGATGAAGGAGGTGAGTGTTGGAACGACTAGTTTTTCAAATATTAAGGTTATTTCCCACCTGAACTGGCTCATATGTGAATCTAATAGAACAAACCATCCCAAACTTAGTTAATCAGATGACAGGTTGATAGAATATTGAGATTATTATATCCTTGGTTAATCAAGTGATAGATAAGAATATTGAGATAATTTAACACATAATATCATAATGCTATATACATTTGTCGCATTGGCCGCATTTCTGGCCAATGATCGTAAACACGTTTTACCTGATTGCATCCCGAATTTAATTATCTTTCACAATCATTCAATTAGTTTTTAATGTAACGAGTTTATTTCTAAACACAACACAAATTTAGGCACCAAATTGTTCAGTTGTTAACTCAGAATGTTATGTAATAAATTAATTAAACTTATCCAGCTATAGTACCTATTATGCTATATTGCTATCATAATATAACTTAGGTATTTGTATCATATTTTAAGTGATTAGTGAGTGTGTATGTATGTAAGTGTAAAAATATGTTTATATAATATTACTTAAGCAAGCAAGCGCAAGCGCAGCGTAGGAAGACCAGCCACGAGATGGGCAGATGACCTCATACAAGTGGCAGGAAGACGCTGGATTCAAGCCGCTTCCAATCGGTCTTTTTGGAAATCCATAGGGGAGGCCTATGTCCAGCAGTGGACTTCTTATGGCTGAGATGATGATGATGACTTACTTATATGTCTGTACTTATATTTTCATCGATGATAACTTTAGTTTAACTTTATATCCGCCCATTTCATTAGAAATTATTAAGATAGACCTATTAATGGCTAATTTTATTAATTAAGTATTTTTGTTCCAAAAATGTAAATAAGCTGTTGGTCTTAAATAAATAAATAAATGAAGCGGTAAAAGTCACATTAATTTTAAATATTTCCAGGCGGACGCAATCGAAAAGTATTTCACAGAAGAAGTCGGAGAGGACCTCCCTAAGGAAATGTGGGAAGAACTGGACAAGCTCAGGAAAAACATCAAACAATCCTAATCCTACCAAAGATTCATAGCGAACTCATAAAGACACCGTTTTCACTATATTAACGAGCGATTATAATTACTTGAGGATCATAAATTATAATTAAATTCCTTATACCGGTCTAAGTTAAGCCGCGTTTATTTTATGATAGGCAAGATGACCGATAATTTATTTATTTCTTTATAGAAACTAATCATAAATAGAACAGATTCGTATAATATTTTCAATTCATGTTGACAAATAAAGTACTATAGATAGAGAAATATCGCCATTTTTTAAGTAACTACTATTTATAAATGTAATCTGACAAACATTGACCAGAATATTTCAATATTTCAATCCCCACTAAAAACTTTACACGATTGTATCTCGGAAGTTTTATGTAATGACTTATAATAACAATTTGGAATACGTTTTATCCTTTTAGTACCTGTATGTAAATATACTACAATATTTCTAAAATATCAAAATAAGAGTCATCTATTCATTACAATCGTATCACGGCTTAAGTTGAACGAAATGGAAACTGGAAATAGTTCCAGTTATGAAGATGGATATAGATCCGTCTTCTTTTCTCTTTAAGGTTAAAGAGAGAGAGAGAGAGATAGTATAGAAAGCCATTTTTGTTTTCCAAAAGCCTCCTCATTTATTTTAAATCTTCACGAACATTCCCTTAGTACCTTTTAGACTTACTTAATTTTATAATGTATATTATATATGAGAGACGGAATATCGATGGACCCGAAATGAAAATGATAGTGTATTTTTGGTATTTTGAAAATACAATGGCTGTGTTAGATAATTGTGTATTTTAGTGTATTTTAAAATGTAAGTAATGAATATAATGATGTGTATATTAAAATAATAAATGAAATAAAAAATTTAAGAATACAGTTCATTAGTTTATATTTTGACCCAGACTGCTGTACCTTTAGTATTTTAAAAATATTTTTATATAAATAAACAACGGTCACTAAATACTAATAAAAATAACTAACAAAGTGGATAAAGAAAAAGGCCTAAATCGGTTAATCTGCTACACAAAGTAATACACAACACACGCACTCGAGCAACAAAAAAAACAACGGGTTGCACTCCGGGAGTGCCAGCGGAAGTGAAAACTAAAAAATATAATAGCAATAAGACCGACTCGTGAAGGATTTGAACCTCCGCCCTCTGATTGACAAATTGAAATTTATATCGGTGCTCTAGCCTATTATTATTTATTTATTGAGCTAACGAAGCTTACGTGCATGTGTCGAAAATAAGCATTCGGCGCTACGAAATGACGTCATGCTAGAAGGACAACATTGTACATACAAGAATTAACTTTAAATGCAGAACGTTAGAATAGGTTTGTGACTGTCCGTCTTACGATCTGACGATCTGACGCGAGCTTAAATTTTACCCATCCCAAAAATGCACAACGCCGCTAAAGAAGTTGTCACTGATTTACATGTAAAAGTTGTATTAAAATGAGCACTACTTATGAGATGTTAACCACTAGTGTATTCAAATTAAAACTAGCCAGATAAGTACAGATCTAATGGTTATATCCACCCGATAGATTCGCTTATTTCATATGCTTAGCAGAAAACACCCTGACTCCATCTTGAGTTGAAGCTCGCGCATATTTGGTCAGCAACGCATTCACATTCAGCTTTTCAGTCGCGTAACATCTAGAACAAAACACATAAGTAGAGTAAGTTTCTTGCAATTTCTGTTATGATCTGTCAGTGACGTCAGTCCCACATCTCTCAAAACTCAAAATATTTTTTAGATTGTATTATTTGATAAATTGTACAATGTATTTTTTTTTAAATATAAAATTCTGATTTCATACAATGCATTTAATTTTAATTTAATAGAAAGAAAATTTAAGAATTTATGGAATTTTAATTAACTTATAACTATTCTGACTGGCCAGAAACAAAATCGTAGAGCAAACATATTAACAAAATTACACAACAAGATTTCAGCCTAGTTATACTGTACAACAACCATTGTACTAACTAGGCTGGAAAGGTATACGTCGAGTGCCTGACAGTTTAATCAGTTAAAGACACCGCGCTAGTGCAAATAGATGATATTCTATTTGTCAGTAAGGCACTACCATCAGGCGAGACACGGTTAATGACATAGCTTAAGAACTTACTCTATGTAAGGAGAGATCTGGTCGACAGTCCACTTCTGCTTCGTTTGGAATAGCATCTTGAACCGATCGTTGATGTCTTCTGGCAAATCGTTTTCAGAGAAACCCCAAACGACTTGGGGCGTACAAGATTTATCTATAAGAGCTATGCCGGATAACAGGCTTTCCTGAAGAGAGACAATAACAGTAAATTAGGCTTAGAGAAGTACACAGCGACAGTGAAAAAAAACAAGCACTATCTAGTACGTTGGTCTGGAACTAGACTATACAGCGCCATCTAGTATATTGGTTTGGAACTAGCAAACGCCCTGCGCCGTCTTAGGACTACGTCACGTAACACCTGACGCGAGTTTTTTTTTTTTTACCCATCCCAAAAATGCCCAACGCCGCTAAAGAAGTTCTCACTTCAAAAATCTTATAGTAGCACCCAAATATTTCATGGTGAGCAAATTGACACTTTAGATTTGTTTGTGTTGTTTTTGTGTAGAAAATCTACTTTTCAAATGTAGACCATTATAAATTGAACCCTGGAAAGTACAAATGTTGATCATACGATTGTCATAGATAAATTGTTTCACACCTTTTAGGTTTTTTTTTTAAATTAATTATACTTGCTTACGTATACTTGTTAACTTATAATTTCTATTAATACACCTACTTGTTTACTAATAACTAATCCACTCACGTTAGTAACCATTCCATCAGGCACTGAATCCCTCCACGCTTGCAAAAACTCCGCCAAATTGAATTTCCCCGCACTCTTCAAAAGTACTCTCGCCAGAAACCTACAAACTTTATCCTGTTTATATTCATAGTACTGCACGTCATCTTCTACAACCGTCTCATTTGTGTAGAATTCAAACATTGATTCTAGAATCGACAAAGGAACTAATTCTTTCAAACTTTCTATCGTTGATTCTTTCGTCACCCTATCCAGAGGCCAGGAATTCTCTTCAATTAGGTCTAACATGTAAGACAGTACACGAAACTCATAATCAAATTCCAGTATCCTATAATGTTCTTCTACTTTTATTGCTTGAATTTTAATCAATTCTTCATCCAATTCTGCTTTCGATGCTTGAATTTGATCAAAAATCGCTTCGTACGTTAAGAGTTTAGACTTGTCTACAGCGTATTCTAATTCTGGACCTTGATAGAGGGTAGATTCGAAAATCTTTCGAAGTTTGGAAAGGCGAGGCTTGCAAGGTTTTAATTCGTAGTATGTGAAAAAAGTGTTCGCTATCTCTTTGTGTATTATCTTCCTAGGTGTTGTCCCTTCATCTGATTCCGTTGATTTGTTTAAGCTTGTATTTGATTTATCGAAAGAGTTATCAGAGTCCATGGAATTATTTTGTATGGTCTCATCTATGCCTGTAGCAGCAGCAAACAGCAGATCAGGCACCAGTAAGAGACTGTTCGATGTTTCTGCTTCTTTAACATCATATGTTTTGTTATTTGTGCAGAGAACTACGTTTTCTTCAGGGTCACCTAGAAAGTTATAATTAAACATAATACTGGCATAAAATACCTTGCAATTCAAATCAGTTATTTGTTACATAAAATATGATCTCTTTACAAGATCGATTCAGAATTGTCCAGCTAAGCACTTTTAGCACTGAGAAGATAATAATGATGATAATTCAATATAGGAATATAATCTTGTTCACAGTTTTTATCATATTTATAATGTTAATGTACCAATTTATATTCTGTTTTTTTGTGCCTAAATAAATAAGTACGCACGATAATCATTACTTGCGAGTTGCATTATACAAAGTGGGAAAAAAATTGAGTTCATAAAACACTTCAGTATAATTTGACTATTATTTACCCAACTGCGCAAGAAGGAGGTTTATGTTTTTCTCTAAAACGCATATTGTATTAGCAATGACATATCGCAAAACGGGCGTGCCAATACTCAACTAATGTGTCACACACTATAAATATGTGTTGAAGAGTTTAAATGCGTGCGACCCTCGCATCTCTTTTACGCTCGTTACCAAACAAGCCGAAGTTTAACCCTACCTTTGAAAATTAGATTATTTCCGGCTTCAATTTCTTTCAAAAGATTGTCATCTAACAACATAAGTCGTAAGTTGTCATTCTGTTGGTCTGCGCCAGGAAATCTAAGAATTTGAGTGGTCTCAGTAAGTTCAGACTCCTGAAGCTTAGCAGTCTTTATTATTTTTCGTACTTCTTCAGGTGTTCGCATTTCTCTGAAATAAATAAATAGGGTAAAAAAATTGTAGTTATGGCAACATTTTGTCTATTTTTTTTTTGACAATTGAAAATAACTTGACATTGACGTTTCATTTTCGACAAAGTTCGATTTTGATTTGACGACTTTACTTTTGTAAAATTCACTTTGTGATTCCGAAGCACGTTTTAGACTTAGTTTAGTGGTATAGTGCGAAAAAATCAAAATGTCGCTGTTTGGTGATATTTTGTCACTCAATAAACCCGAGGAGAAGGCTTCACAGGGCGCACAAAACCTGTCTCCGTATCTTAACTTCGATCCCCATGTCATACCGAAAATGCAGCCAGAATTCCTGTACCCTGATGATAGTCATATGGCTTCCACCGCGAGAAGGTCAAACGTAGCCCTTCCCATCATAGGAACCTCTTTTATGACCGGTTCAGGTACATTTTTGTGATCATTACCAATATAACCTCTAAAATCTTTACATAACACACATTGGTTATTGCATTATAATGGATTATTGATAAAAAGTCATTAAATAAGTAATAGATATTACAAATTGGTATCCACTAAAGATTATTGGTATACAACTAAAAAAAATTAGTTAATTGTATAGTTTGCTTTCTATAAATTGATCAATGTTATCTATGTTTCTAATTATATTTATAAGATAATTTTGAAGTTGTTGAAACTAACAAATATTTGAAAAATTAGAAATAACTAGTTGATAATGTGAATGTTGATTAGCTATAGCCTGTTGTTATGCCTACTTACATATTTCATTTTTAAAATTGTCATGATAAAGTGTTCAGTGTCAGCCTTCATAATGGTAGCTTCCCCTTTTAAATCAAAAAGATTTAATATAAAAAATAATAATAACAGATTGTTCATTCAAGGAGGTACCCATGGACCATCTTAATAGCACAACCGGTTTTGCTATCGGGACATGCTGTGATAGATTTGTCCCTGTGACATGTCCGAGTAGTTAGTTACTGGGTAAATAAGTTTTTCTCAATCCCAAACACTCATTTGACAATTTGTCTGATAACCAAATCTTAGTAACACAAAAGTTCATGTGTATAATAAAAAAAAAACTAACGAACCTAAACTACTTAGCATAATTTTTCATAACACAATTGGTTGTGCCACAGGTCCATTATTACTGAATTATAAAATGATCGCACAACTGTGTTTATCTTTCCTTTGTGTTTTGTCCTTGGGTACCTCCCTGTTCTTTCTGTTTCCTTGTTTTTATTTTATTATTTCTTGCATAAAATATGATAACAAAAAATTTGTTATTGAGATCTAATAAGTTTTATATTGTATTTTTACAAAACGAAATAAAACAAGTTCAAATAAATATTTCTAAAACTATTTTCAGGTCTAGGAGGGATGGCTGGTCTGTACCAAGGCTTACGAGCGACCACACTGGCAGGACAAACAGGCAAAGTGAGAAGAACACAGGTTGTTAACTACATTATGAAACAAGGTAGATATTATATTTTACAAGAAATCTGTTCAATCACAGTCCATCCTAACATTTGAATAACATTTTAAAGTGAATATTTTGCATTTATACATATTATAAGAAAATACATATCGACGGTTAAAAGGTAATAGAGTATAAGCGACATTTTTGTCAAAAATGAGTTATGAATGCTATCTTACTTAAAATTATTCGCTTTTTCATTTAGCGTTCATAACTCATTTTTGACTAAAATGACGCTTATACCCTATTATCTTTTAACCGTCGATATGTAATTTAGCCCATAAACTGATATATACATTTTTCTGTAATTTCATCCAGATTTTTGCTATGGTTAAAGCATGTGATGTTCTGCAAAATTGTTTCTAGATTTAACATTGGAATACTAGCACATAGAAATTAAAACATTTTGTTCTAATCCAAATAAAAGTCAGTGGATCATGGATGTAATAATGATATATATTAGACTGTTAAAACTGTCGTAAAAAGTAAAGGCCTTTGTTTGTAACATAAAACCAAAAAAACAACCAAATATTGTAATCTTTAATGCATACCTACTAAATGATGAATAAATATATCTTTTCAGGGACCACAACTGGTTGCACCCTAGGCATTATTGCATCCTTCTACTCATGCATAGCTCTCGGTGTGACCTGGATGCGAGACAAAGAAGATACGGGCAATACTTTCATTGCTGCAGCCACTACTGGCATCATATACAAGAGCACCTCAGGCCTCAAATCCATGGGCCTCGGAGCAGCCGTAGGCCTTACCCTAGCCGGAGTATACACCTTAGTAACTGACAATGATAACATATGGAGCAAAGCAAAATACAACAGATTGTGATTAAACTACCGCCTAACTAGGGATTATGTGAATAGACTGTTAATTTTTAGTAATTTTATGTTATTGATGCGTCCCATGCATTGCTCTCTGTTTATCACAGAATTATCTTCCTTCTAAACGCAGTAGTTATTTTTACTGTGTCATTGTGCTGATATGGTATAGAGCAGTTTTCTCTAAAAATCCGAAATTGTTAATTGATTTCAACTGTTTTATGTGAATCTTTACACTTTCTGATATTGTCTGTCACCTTTGTTGTGCTGTGATGACTTAGCCAGTCTAGTGTATATTTAGACACAATTGTCAGAAATTATTTCGAAATAACTGATGGCACTTGCATGTATTCTTTTGGTAGTTATTACTCAGTGTTATGGCAACTTTCACTTTATATTATTAAGGTGTTATCTAGAAATTTTGAATGTATTTTTTATCTAAGACATGCTAGAATAGCATGCATAGAAATGCTTAGCAATATATAATTCATATGACAGATAAGTATATTTATCATGACCATGACACAGAATATTTATTATTTCCATGATTTGCTCAATTGATTGAGATTCCTGTAATGCATGGGATGCTTTCATCGCCAAAGGATCTGTCAAGCTCATATGGATTTTGTTGGAACCATGTCCATAGCTTGCGTAGATTTATAACAGTGCTGTGTTAAATAAATTTATTAATGTTTAAATTAATAATCCTGTTATCCGTGATATTTCGCCGTAACGGTGCAGGAATGGCACAACTCTACATAAGTGTTAAATAAAACAAATTATTTGAAAAATAATGTTTATTTCATTTTAAGAGTCAGTGCATTCATTTTGTACAATGTTATTATATTTACATGTGGCTAAAACGATGGGATATGTTACAATAGGGGGTTACCACAATCTTATTTCAATATTACTTGACCTTTGTCTTGCTCTCTCAACTGTAGAAAAGGCGAGTGAAAGTCAAAGTAATATTGAAGTAAGACTGAAACGCTTGTGGTACGGCCCCATTAGTGGAGAATGGGATATTGAGCAAACAGCCGAAAAATTAATTACAAAAATATTTAGCCCAACAATAATGTAAATATGTCCAAAAAAAGAACAAAGAAGCAATAAGGTATTATTCTTTCTCCTTACCTTACAAATTAACAGATATCATGGTCTAGCTAGCTTTATACATTTTGGCTGCTTGTAGTTTTCAAAATAATCAATCAATACAAATACCTAGTGTACTAAATTATGTGATACTATCATTTATATAATTAAATTCAGTATTTATGTTCACACTTTTACAGGGATACAAACTAAGATTAGCATATATCAATGGACATGTGGAGTTATAGTTAATATTTTTTATACATTAAGAAAACTGAGCGCGCATTACTGCATTTTTCCACACAACAAACTGAGAAATGGACTACTCTTATAAATATTATCCAATTTCGTTTTTTTACCTGATTATAACAATGCCATAAGAGGTGGTAATCATATCCACCTGTACCTGTGTTTATTCTATTCCAACATCAATATAAACTACTTATTATAATATTATATTAAGTTTTAAAAAAATACAATGCATGAGGTATCGCTAGTAGCGTCTTGATTATGATGTGATGTCACACAAAATTCAATATGGCGCCCTTTTGAAAAGTGCCTTGATGAGTTTCAAATTATGAAATTTATAGATACCGTAGGGTTGCACGGCTTGAATCATCAATGACTTGAAGTTTTTTTTAAATTCAAAATATACAAAGCCTAGTCATTCTTGTCATATCATCCTGTAACAATGTATGTATTTAATAGTTTGTAAATCTGACAAAGGACACGGACCCCGGTGGCTGTGGAGCTAAAGATTAAATAAAAAAAACCTAGTTATTCATAAACAATAATCATTATCGTAATTCGATAATCTTTAGGGAGGTCAGTACTTATTCTCCATTTATATGAACAAGGGGGTTACCACATCTTAATAGCAATCTGTCTTTCTCTCTCAACTGCAGCAAGAGCAAGACAAAAGTCAAAGTAATATTGAAATAAGACTGCTTGAACGCTTGTGGTATGGGGGGCAAATATAAGCGCTTGTTTGTCGAATCGCTTAGGATGGAAATCAAGCAGCTATCTCTCTCGCGCAACAACTTTTTAAACATACAAAATCATTGATTAGGGATATTAGAAAAGTGAGAAATATATTTGTTTATTTAGATAGAAGAAATCACTTTTCTAATATCCCTACTTCATTTTATATGTTTAAAAATGTGATGCGCGAGAGATAGCTGCGTGCATTGAGCGAATCGATTATTACCAGTACATTACGGGTTTATAATACAACAGGATAACACTGTTTTCTACCCTTAAATATAATTAGATTTCGATCATTTAATTTACATGGTTGGAGCCATTAATGGCTATACTGGTTTGCTTTTTCAAAATTTTAACTTCGGAGTTGCAACGAAATTTAAAAAGTAGGTAAACCGTAGTTACTTATGATTCCAATGATAAAAAAAAAATCGAAATCGGATGTTTAGGACAAGAACACAGTTTTCTAATTTTTTTTATGGAAGAACGTGCGACAAACGACATCACGGTAACGATAGTGCACTTTCTCATTTCCCATAAGCTCGGAAGAAAAAATTCCATAGATACATTTATCTCATACTTTCACTCTCCACTGCGGTCGTTTCGATACCTACAATACCGCAAGTATTTAAACTATTATTAATATCAATGTTATTCTCTATACTTCCTGTGTATCTTGACACTATATCGGAGCCAAACGTCTAGAGATACTAATGATCCATGCCATTGTCCCATTACCAAGGTTAATGACTCAAGGTGAATGGTTCGTTTAGGCCCACAACTGTTACCTAGTTTTAGAAAGGTCAGAGACATCCGTCTAAACAGGCACCTCTCACTACAGTCTACCGTGGCCACGCTATGGCGATAGAACGATCAGCTCCCGTATTCAGAACTCATTCCGATTCGGAATCTATATCTTCGTCTCTGTCATTCTCTATGCAAATGACAGAGGCGGAGATATAATAGATTCCGAATGAGTTCTGAATACGGGGGCAGGAGTGACGTTTTCGCTGTTCCTTGGTATAAAAGCAGCCAATTAGCGCCTGTTCAAGCTCACTTGATAGTCTAGTAAAAATAAGATTTGTGACAACATAAAAGTCAACTAAGTATATTGTTATTTAAATGAATGTACCTACTGGTGTTTTGAAATACATTTGACACTATTTCATAGTGATATTATAAAAGCTAATTTTGTTACCTTTACACGCTCAAACAGCTGAACCGATCGTTATGAAAGTTAGTATAGAGATAGCTTTGGACCTGGAGACGGACATAAGCTACTTATCATCATCATAATCATCACCGTTTTTTCATAACTACGCGAGTGAAACCGCGGAACGCAGCTAGTCCATAAATCGGGGATTATTGTTGATTTATGATTTTTAGTTATTTTCCTATCATAATTTCAAAGAATCCTCCTAGTTGCAAATACTGTGATGTGCTCCATACAAATGGATTTATTTTTACTAGACTATGAGCTTTATTGCATCTTGCTCATACCTACCTTACATTGGGTCTAAAAAAACTATCAAATTAAGAAATAACTTAGCGTAATCTTGTAATAGAATCTACACGCACATGGAAAATAAGCAAATTATCTCTATCTATAACAATCTATATCAATATTATATATCTTATGTCCAATGTCATTATTATGTATGTTTTGATACAGACTACAGATAGAAGATAATTGAGATAACACACATTCTCTTGAGAAGATCTTTGAGCACGCAACCGTTATAGTATAACGCTAATATTTTACATACAAGAGGAGCCACTGTTTTAAATTTGAATTTAAGTATACAACTCGCAAAAATAACCAAAATGTTTGCGACGGAGTCAGTAACCAAGTACCAAAAAAATTAGTTTCATAAAAATAGTTCAGTTTCAAATAACACCTAAAACATTAAATAATTGAAAATAGGTACTCTCTCAATTAGTTTTTTTTAGGGTTCCGTACCCAAAGGGTAAAAACGGGACCCTATTACTAAGACTTCGCTGTCTGTCCGTCCGTCCGTCTGTCTGTCACCAGGCTGTATCTCTTGAACCGTGATAGTTAGACAGTTGACATTTAACACAGATGATGTATTTCTGTTGCCGCTATAACAACAAATACTAAAAAATAAAATAAATATTTAAGGGGGCTCCCATACAACTAACGTGATTTTTTTGCAAGCAATCCGTTATCAATATCGAGCAAATACGATATTGATAACGGCAACAGGTAGACGCTTGAAATATTCACAGAATAATGAGATATATTTTTCACTTTAAAATAAATAATTAAATTAAAATAAAATTAATATTTAAGGGGAGGCTTCCATACAACAAACGTGTTTTTTTTTTTTTTTGGCGTTTTTATACATAATGGTACGGAACCCTTCGTGCGCGAGTCTGACTCGCACTTGGCCGGTTTTGTTTAACTTCCACGATACTCTAATGAAATTGGAAAAATAGAAAAAAAAAATACAATCATGGCTTGTATTTTTTTGATATTAATATACTTAATTTAAAATTTGAATGACACAATTCGTGATTCTAGTACATAAAAAAATATATAATAATGGGATAGTTATTAGGTGTTAAAATTAATTTTCTCCTTTTGTATCCACAAAAGTACGATAAACGATCCTCTTAAATAAAATAATTTCTACATAGCTTAAAATTTATCTACGCAATTAGATAATTAATTTTTTCACGTCTTGTATTTATTATTATCAGACAAATCGCTTCGAGTCCGACGAATCTCTTCGTGTAAAGAAGTCCCGGCCGTACGTACTCACTTGGCGGGGGCACGGCCGTGCCCCAGATATCTATAAAAATTCTATCTATTAAAAAGATTTTTAAATAAAAACTACGAGTCACTCACGTCTGTTTTGAGCCGAAATATCCGACTATAGTAAACAGACGTGACTGACCCGTAGTTTTTATTTAAAAATGTGTGAAAACCATGTTAGGTTCCAAATTACAAAGATATTTTCTAGTAGCAGCCACCGTTTAATGTTTACATTAAACAAAGATCATTCCATACAAAATGTAAAATATTATAAACCAAGAAATATATTGCAATATAGGAAGTTTTGAACACGGCACATTAGCGGCAAACGACGACCGGCCTTATCAGCTAACTGTCTTTAGCAATGAACTTCATTATCATCGAACCCAAAATCACAGAGGGCTCTAGTACCCCCTTTGATTGGTTGATTTCTCGACAGCAAAAATTGGCTATCTACGAAGTCTGAAGTTCATTGTCAGTCAATTAGGCGATAATGACCGTTTTAGGTATACCTACCATATGGTAACTCGGGATTTGACCTGTAATTTAGGATTTTTAAGTTCCTGGCCAGATGGTAGAGTTTGAAGCGTTTCCGCATTATGTTTTTATTTTATTTTTTTATTTGACGATAGACTTGCGCTTGACCGTCAACTCACCTGGTGTTAAGCGACAGTTAATTCACTCTGATATAACCTCTATTGCACAAAAGTAATCATCAACAATACCTTTTCAAAAGTCTCAGGACTCTTCCTTGGGAATCGGCTGTCTTATCTGCTAATAATTTTCTCTAGCAATGATAATGTTCATTACCAGACCACAGAAAGGATATGACCATTAGTGAGAACTTCTTGCGTATTCGTAGAATCAATCAATCAAATCTGTTATTGAAGGCCAGGGCCCTTATTCCGCATTACCATCGGCCGTTATTCACGTCTTACCGGATTCGGAATCGGGTCGTAAACTATATCACCATCTCTGTCATTCTGTATGGATATGACAGAGACGGAGATATAATAAAGGTAATTTATTTTTACACAGTACAAGAAAATATACATTACTTATTACCTACTTTTATACTAAACCTACACAACAAATATGCATTACATTGACTTTAATTACAACTTTGCAGTTAATTCCTAATTGCAAAAAGGTATTTTTGACACAACAAAACATGAACTCAGTAAACATGAATGCAAAAACTAAAACAACATTTGTTTACGGAGTTCTTTTCCACCCAAGAAACTTCTAATATTCATTTCTTACTTTCCGTAGATTTCTCTTGAAAGCCCAGTTTTGACCAATCTTCTTTAGCCATTAGGTTATGTTCCATTCTGCATGCCAAATAGTCCTTCGCTTCATCTCGGCACATCGAGTTATCGCTGTTGTTGTTAAATAAGCATTTCATGTATTTAGTCATGGTTTTCTTACAGACTCCCTCATGGTCAAGTGGAAAACTGCCTTTATCAGGCGGCGTTGGAATAAACTGTTTCTGACCAAATGTCATTGCTGTCGACATGACTGTGTTTATTTTAACTAGTCTGTCCTGTGAAATTACACGGCACGCCAGAAATATACGACACCACCAAAATTTAGATGAAAATACACAAAACTATCAAAATTATTTATATAGTTACCGAAACGATTCCGAAGCCGAAAAGTTGTGAATAACCCTACAGGTTACCCTAATAAACCGCTCTGCGTTAAAATGGATACATATAATGATATCAACTATCTCGACTATATACTATCAACAACCAGTATGCAGATAGTAAGTAGCAATAATAAACGAATAATGGATGGATTAGTTAGTATTAACATAACAGATATTATGTAGATTAAGAGATTCTACAGGTACCTTTATAACAAAAATAATTACATTATACAGCATTTCTTCATTATATCTAACAATTGGACAAAGTTATCGGTTAACATAGAAAGAATAGCTAGTCTAATAAATTAATTAACTAATAATTAATCTATAATTTTTACACAAACACCCATATTCATAAACGTAACTCGAAATTGCCTTTAGGTCGTCCTTTACTAAGGCTTCCTTTGTGCGTCTGCTGGAGGCACATGACTAAAATATAATCGCATTAAAAAAATATTCCGATGAATTGAGAACCTCCTCCTTTATGGAAGTCGGTTAAAAATAGAGTATTCTTAAACTCCTCCGCTAAGATAGATGTCATTCATACTAAACTTAGTGTTATGTCTATATGTTGTGCGCCCAGACAAAACATCACTAGGTAGGTACTAATGGCGGACTCCAATACTGTATCAAATCCAGTTATCCCTCTATTTTTTTATTTTTTTAATAAACTGTTTAAACGGCTCTGGATTCTGAGTCCTTTTTGCCAACCCTCTACCATTTGCCATTGACCATTTTGATTATTTTTTTTTGACTATTTATGTTCTACCATTGATAACAATAACCATTTTACATTAAGTCAATGTTACAACAAGCATTCAACGATGAGTACAATATCTGTCTCAGGGATTTGTTGAAGTTCGCCAATAAGGAAATCGTAGATAGAGGGTGTTGAATTAAGGAAAGACTAAGCAAAGGAAAGAGAGTTACATTTATGAACATAAAGGTCAATTTAAACATAGAACACACAAGATATTATATTTAGAGCGCGGTTCGTGTAGTAGAGTATGCGCAAAATATATTTTCGAGATTTTGGAAAGCAAGAAGCTGTACACACATTTTAATCATGTAAATGAGAGATGCGGAACGAACGTAACGGGGGAGAACTGTCGCCCACTCGTCCAGCACCCCTATCCCTCGGGCTACTAACAATATTTGGGTATATATACTCGTAGTAAGTAATCCATGAATCAGCGCATTGCTTGCACTCGGAGACTTCAAAAAGATTTGCGCATACTCTACTTAGCTTCGCTTTGTATGACAATGCAGGCGGATCACTCCACTACAACGCACGGCCAAGCTATACACGATATGAGAATGGGTGTGTTCTGTGTAGCCTTTACGTGCACATCCTACGCTGCACCAGCATTAAAACCGCAGCCATATACACAAAAAAAAATTACTACACGAGGCCTAAAATGCGGGCAGACAAAATTTTCTCGACTATTTTTGTCGTGCGAGAACGTGACACGACTATGAAGACTCTTTTTCACTCGTAAAAATAATGGAAAATATTTGTCGCGGCGCGTATCTTAGACCTACAGATTTATGTGATGATAAATTTTACTAGTATTATATTCGATCCTAGAAGTATTTATTTACACATTACTAAAGTAAATATTATAATAAACGTGAAAAGTAATACATAATATTCAACGGTAGGGCTTATCTGTCGCAAATATTAACATACATCCATCCTCGATATATCCGGTGATAGAGCAGAAATAGATTAAGTATGGCGCTTGAAATATTGATACCTTTGAATCGTATGATAAGGTCAGATGAAATGGAATCAAAAGTACTAAAATCCGGGTCACATCATCACAATATTTTTGTGCCTTTTGTACCATTTTCTTGTGTTTATTGTCGTAATACTTTATGTGGTATCAATAAACTATCTTACTTATTTATATAAGCATGTTAGAATCTTATTCACTGAATAAGACTTGTCACTTTCCGACAACGGGAACTGCCGCGCGCGAAAGCGGCCCAAAACACTGTTTAACTAAAATGCGCTTATTCAGCGTTTATAAGACGGTATTCTGTCTTATAAACTCATGTTAAAACCTTATTCACTGAATAAGGATTTGTCACTTTCTGTCAGACGGGAACAGTCACGCGCGAAACCGGAACAAAACACAGTTTAACTAAAATGCGCTTATTCAGCGTTTGTAAGTCGAAAAGTGGTCGATTGATTGAATAAGTCCACAGCTGGGCATAGGTCATAGGGAGCCCATGGATTTATTTTTGAAAATCCATTGGACTAGTTGAAAGCAGCTTGCATCGAGCGTCTTTTTGCTACTTGCATGATGCCGTCCGTCCCACTGCTACTGACAACATTTTTATAGGAGCACCTCAGAGATATTACCTACCAAACAAAAATACCTATATATCGTTGGATTAAACGTATTGTAGAGTGGAGACCACGTGTCGGTAAACGTAGTTAAGGATGCCCTGTCTCAGTGGCATCCCTGAATGACGATATTCGTAAGACATTAAATATAGTCTAGTAAAAATAAGATTTGTGACAACATAAAATACAACTAAGAATATTGTTATTTAAATGAATGTAGGTACTGGTGTTTTGAAATACATTTGACACAATTTCATAATGATATTATAAAATCGAAACTTGTTACCTTTACACGCTCAAACAGCTGAACCGATCGTTATGAAATTTAGTATAGAGGTAGCTGTAGACCTGGAGACTGACATAAGCTACTTATGATCATCATAATCATCACCGTTTTTTCATAACTGTGGGTGAAACCGCGGAATGTAGCTAGTATATAAATCGAGGATTATTGTGAATTTATGTTTTTTTAGGTATTTTCCAATTATAATTTCAAAGAATCCCTCAAAGTGCATTTAATGTGTTCAGTTCCATACAAACGGATTTATTTTTACTAGACTAATAGTGGCTGGTAGGGAAAAATGAAGATTGGGGTGGGTTGCCTACGTCCAGTAATGGACCGAGATAGGCTAATGATAGGGTCGATTAACATAATGAGGATAATGTGAATGAACTAATATAATAAAGGGATATTTTCTAATGATTCAAATATAATTATTCCGAAATCATTAGTGGGATATTGGCACATGTTACTTAGTACCTTTGTTTCCTTAATAGCAAATGTTTTATGAATCAATCTTCTGTTTACTGGAGTAATTATCAAAACAATTAATTTTCCTGTAACAATGTGTTTCATTTACATTTTGTGTATTTGTTGATTGTTAAAACTGAGATGAGTTCTATTTAGGCATACATTGTCGATCGTCTTACTGAAAAACGTTACCGAATTCTCTATCTTCTTTCCGCAAGTGTCATTACATGTCAACGAGAAGTTGACAAGATATGTTGAGCATTGATTAAATTGATTAACGTTTTTATAAAACTCTGTCGGCTTTACCGAAAAACATTACTTAACTTTTAACCAACGTCTTAAATTCTCTGTCTTCTTTCCGCAAGTGCCATTACGTGTAAGCGAGAAGTTGACAAAATATGTTAAATTGCTTAAAGTTAAGTAACGTTTTTCGGTAAGGCCGATTGTGATAGGGCTGAGAAATTATACAGGGTTAATTGTAACTATATACTTGTATTTAAGAGAATCGTAGAGAACACAATTTCCGCCAGTAAATTACGTGTTTTCCAACGGGAGAAAACTGTTCTCTGCCCTTATATATTATCAAAATTCTATGATTTTTAGGGCTCCGTAGTACTACGAGCAATCCTTATAACTTCATGCAAGTCTGCCTGTCTATCCGTATGTCACAGTCAATTTACTCATAGAATATCAGTCCTAAATAACATTTTTTTTTACCGAAATTCGGCAGATAGATTTTGTAGAACACATGTGTTCTGAGAACCGCTACAAAATGCCGTAGTGACATTTTAAAAAGATGAAAAATAGGTGTGAGAGCTACACCTATTTAATAGACATAAAGAAGGGATACATTTTATTCATCCGGTCAATCATGAATTACGACATACAGAAGTTCGTCTTAAGGATTACCATTAACCCTGTATATAAATAAATCACACAAACCGCGCTAAAGTAAGTATTACGAGTAAAGACAGAACTCATTTTAAAATACCCACATTTCTACAAATTTAGTATATCTAATCATCTATAATATGTACAATATAGTTTTTATAGCTCTAAATTACTCATAAAGCATTATTTTTCATGCTCGTTAAATCAATGTTGTAAACAGAGCCTTGAATACAATTTCTTTTGTATGAAACACTTTTGGAGGTCACATTGCGAAAGTGCTCCGTGAATGAGCTATGGCTATTTGTGAGACACAAAAACATGGGCAAGTCATTTGTAGCTCAACGAACTTGGTTACATAATCAGACACCATTGTAGGCCATTGTATCGCTTAATAATGACAAATTATGGACCATTTCACTAGCTACTGATAAATTTTGTTTATGTAAGAGATTTTTATCTATTTATGTTGGTTTGTAAAGTATTTTAATGGCTTTAATTCACAGACTTCTATAGATACCCCAAGTGTATGTACCGAGCGTGTCAAGTACGATAAAAAATCGTAGTTGACGACCAAGATTTATTTAATTTCAGGTGACATATACTTCCGATTCGATATTTTGACAACTAATTACTAGCTTACAAGCGCGCGGATGCATTGGGTTGAACAGATTTCGCGCGGATGGAACATTCCATCACAAAATCGTTTATATGACGTCACAGTCTGTACCAAAAATGTGGCACGCAAGGTTTTCATATAAACGAAGTCACATGCTCCATCTACTATGTCTGTGCTTTGATTACTAAAAAAATATATTTTGTTATGAGCGCTAATAACGTCTGCGGTATTTTTATGTAGTAACGAGGATAACCAATGAGGATTGGTTAGAGCATTACCAATATTTCTCGTTATTTTCGCGCAGAAGGAAACTGTTTTGTATCTCGTAAAACAATTATTGCATTATGGTTATTTCTTAGATGATTTGAATTATAAAGGCTTCTGAGTTTTTTGCTTCTTTCAATTGATTTGTAACTCCAATCATATTATGTAAAGATCAGTCTTGTTTTTCATAGACAAATATGCACTCAACAAACCTCTTAAAACATTATCAAAAATTTGAAAAGAGAATCCTATAAACTATATATATATGTGTAGTGAAACTATGGTTCAAAAATTAATAATTCATTCTCCATTCATATAAAAAAAATATATATATATATATATTTATTTTAGGAGAAAGAAATCATTTTTCTCTAACTCTTATCAAGATTCAGTCATAAAGCTAACATAAACCAATACATACTTTACCCCAATTTCACTCTTCATTATTTTATCAGTAACTAGTGAAAGTCTCTAGCTATTCAGTTCTTATCATTCACATACAAGGAATGGGATCAAATCTTAACTGGATTTTGCAGTCTTCGCTGCAACCTCTCAGCTTTGAGGCGCAGCAGTGTTGATGTCACGAAGCAGCATTGAGTATAGACTTCATATCATCTGGCAAAACACAGTTGAGGTCGTCTAGGCGCCTCGCTAGCAGTGTCCGAGTATTATCAGCCACTGGAGGATTACTTTTCAACACCTCTCGTAACTTTAACACCATGTCAACTATTTCTACTTCTTTTTTCCCAGCAGACCACTTTTTTAGATCACTCTCGGCAAGAGCTTCTAGTTGTAATGCGTGGAGTTTGTTTGTCAGATTGCTGTGTCTTTCGTGGAACCATGCACTGAAATTAGGAGTTCTGAAGAAGTTTCTGTACAAACCATTCCAGTCTCCTTTTATGCCTGTGGTTAGTTGAGGCCCTGACTGCTGGAGAGTCGCAAAGAAGTCTTCTGGGTTGAACGGATTTGGCACTGGGGGAGCTCTGAAAGGTGAGATGTTTTTCTGCAAAGGCATTAATGATGCCATGTATCTTTCTAATGGAATCATGAAGCTTTGTGTCAGTTCTAGTAGATGTCTTTTTACCATTGCTGTCTGCACTTCTGAGGGACGGTCTGTTCTGATTCCATTGTGTAACTTTTTTATAATTGCTTTGTCCTTTTCTAGGAATGCTTTGTACTGGGTATAGACTCCTGGAGCAGTATCTAAAAGCTTCAAATTCCCAACTTTCCTGAGTTTAGTTTTTATTGATGTAGCATCACCTAGTTTGATTGTATGCGGCCAGTGTTGTAATGTTTTCGTAAAGAATGGGTTAGTCACGCCTAAAATTACGCAAGGAGGATTATATTGCTTCCTAGTGAACTCTTTGAATTCACTGTCATGTATTGTGAAATATGGACGGTATTCTGCGGCATAAGGGAGTGGCTGAATCAAGTTTGTCAACGCTTGGACTAATGCTGAGCATTCTGTTGGTGAACTGGCCATCACAACTATAGGCTCCGCAGTCAATACTAGCTCCCATAGCAAGTGTAAGTGTGATATTACACTTGATAATGCATCAAATACGTTTACATCTTGTATAGATGCCAAAATATGAGGAACATTGTGAGAATGCACCGGTTTAGCTATATCTGACCTTGTTATCTTTCCTGTCTGATGATTTGGAATGTATGACTGAAATACTGATCCTAAAACTGGCAGGAGGACATTCTGTCCTGCATCTAGGATAGGCCATCTGTTGATGTCATGGCAAGCAGCTTCCAAACTGCTCTCACCTTCCTCAAAATGCTTTGGCGCTATCAACTGTATTACCTTGTAAAACAGGTTGATGAAAGGCAGCCGCGTTAATAAAATTATGCTTTTTTGGAAGTAACCTCGCGGCAGGGAGGTATCTTTGACCTGTCTGAAATATACGAAGCCCCAGTAGTGCGACGAATCAGCGCGTAAAGTAGGGACGCCCTCCTCGTTATACATGATTTGCCGTCGAGTTAACGCCGTCCTTGACCGTAACCGCACGTGAAATTGCGTGTCGCCCATGCATCCGGAATTAGAATCGGGGAACGCTAGGTAGCAAATATTGCATTTCTCTTGGTCAGTCAACTTTACCCCAGGCGGATAAACGCTTTCCATAGCTTGCCCGAGCTCCAAATCGAAGGTCACGACACATATGCAGTGCAGCCAGTCGGAAAATCTGCTCCATTTCGCCTGGTATTCCATTTCTTCCGCGGGAACGTCTTCGTAATCCTGTATTCCACTAGCCATGGCGAAGCGTTTAAAGAAAACACATCCCGGGCGTTACAATTTCACTGTTTTTTTATTAACACACAATGTCCACACGCTATCACCATTGTTTATAACGTGTACACGAGTTTCGAAACATTTTTTTGTCACAAATAATTATAAAAACAACGGAGCGCACGCAAGACGTCCAACAGCTGTTTCTCACAATATGGCTGCCCGCTGGCGCCAAAACAAAAGCTCAATTCGTATTTTACCGCAATAGCATCATGGTACTGAATTAATTACAGATGAAATATTAAATAGTACTTACCCGTAATCCATTATAAAAAATACACTAGTTATTTCCTCACTAATTTAGTTAAAAAAATACTAAACCGAATAAACGGAAGTTCAATTATCACAACAACTTTTTACTTTTTTTAAATTACGTTCCATTGAACGCAGAAAGCCAATATCTTTTAGTTTCTCTCAAACAATTATTATTTTACTATTAAAAAATCTACTATATGTTCTTGCATTTTATATATGTTAATCTCTAGTAAAGACTGACTTATGATAAATAAATGAGCTTGAGAAGCCAGTAACAAAACTTTTTAAAAACCAAATCATTAAACCGATTTTGATGATTCTAAAGGACCAATTTGAAAGTATATAATTGTTAAAATAAAAAAAAAAATCAAATCTGTTTATAATTGCCGGAGTTATGTTATTAATAACCGAATAAAAAATATAACCGAATAGTTAACCTCTTACTTTTTTTAATCGGGAAAAAGGCAAAAGAAATGCTTTAGATAGGTTAGGTGTAGATGCAAGGTGGGTAGAAAAATAAAATCAAACTTTTACTGGCATTAGGGTACGTTTATTAATGTAAACAGAAATACATATCAGTCCAAGGCGCCAAGCCAATATGACTGGGCCTACGAACTACTTTATACTTGTAACTACCTACTTTTAGAACGAAATACACCAAAACGGACGACGCAAGGTCATCAAATATCTGATAGAAGATAGATATAACTTTCTTTTCTATTAAGTACTGTATTATATTTGATACAGCTCCATTAATCGATCAATCATCCCGATTTTGGTTAACTTTAGTTTATTTTACAGAATTGTGTAGGTATACCCAAATAATTTATGGGATATTATAATGCTTTCACCAAACTAACAATGAATCTGAGTTTTTTTTAAATACATTAATAATCTGCAGTAAAGTCTACCCGAACTAGTTTTCCCCAACTGCACAAATGGAGTAATATGTAGGTATCTCTACAATATATGCAGTAGTGAAAGTATCCGAGATACTTAGCCTTATCTTATTATCTTGGTACATTAAAATAACACTGAAATGTGTTACCTCTTAAGTATTCCTTTTCAATTAAATTTAAAACCAGCGAGGAAATCACAGACTATACAAACAAACAAAACATTTCGAGAACCAAATTTTTAAAATAAAGTTTAAAATAATAAAAGAGATGTCTTTGTAAAGTTTGTAGCAGTCAGGTCCACTTTTAGTTTCATGAGAGTAGGTACATCATTTTTTAACGCGAGATCTTTTAGATAAAACTAAAGAGAAAATTGTATCTGAAAGTTGTGACTTCTGCTGACGCCAAAAGCTAACATTCCGAATATTAGACGGTGTTGATGACGAATTTGACCACTGCATACATATATGAAAATGTAACGATTGGCGGAAAATTAGCGCGGCGACTCGCGGCCATTTTTCGATATGTCCATTGTAGTTAACCTGTTACCCTATATATGATTCGAAAGAAATTTGTCTGAAACTTACTTGCCCGAATCATTTTCATACCACTGTCCGATTCCAGATGTTTTATTTGAGTACACAAGTTTCTGATTCCATAAGTTTCATTTATACGAAAAAATTAATAAATTAGGTTGGTTAGGTTTTCATTTTTATTATATTTATGCAGACATTTACAAAAGTCCAATTATAAATGAATTATTAGGTTAGAGTAGTTAGGTTTCGATTTGTTAGACACAGAAACCTCTTATTACAAAGATTCGATTATCAGATGAAATGTCAAATGAACTTTCGGGATTTTAATAGTACATATTTTGAAAAAAAAAAAACTTTTCGCGGTAATTATATTCGAGATTTCATAATTCGAATCATAGATAGGTAACCGTCCACTATTGACGAGACCCCCGATACGATAGATGCGTACACGCTAAGCGGCTGTCGCACCAGCGGTGACCTTCGGAACATTAGCTTCACGAATTTAAAAAAATACAGCACGATGAAATTCCATGTTAGTAGGTATAACAATAAATGCGCGCCACATAAGTTGATTGTTATGGAAAAATTAGCAACCAATTACATATAATAGAAACTACATAATAGACACGTTCGTTACTATACTAAGACATGTAAAAGAAAGATGAACGAAAAAAAAGTAATACCTAAATTAAACAAGTAATACAAATACGTCATTAAATGTTTTATTACTTTATGACTACAGCGCGCTGTAATCATAAAGTAATAAAACATTTGCAGCGCGGAATCACCTTTCTTATGTTACCTTTCTATCACCTATCACCTTTCTTTTTTTTAACGAAAAAAAAAAAAAATTAACGGAATGGCTCATGTACTAAACAACGACACGTCATATAAATACAAAAAAAAATATTTGTGTTATACATATACCATAACATGAAAACAAACTATTCAATATGCGTTGTCTACTCATCCTGCGTTTTCAGCAAATTAAAACGCAAAAGATCTATTTGATACTAATTGCTTTGTATATAATGAAATAGTGCGCAATCGTAATGCGTTTAGTGCGGCGTAGGAATATCGCGTAAAGGAAAGACGCATTACATAACCTAACTTTTTTGTAACCAAGGACCAACATTTGCGAACGTAACATGTTTAGCATGACATGGTACTCAAAGCTTTAGAGCCATGAGAAAAATGTTTTATGCTTGGATTTTATATCTTATATTTCATAACTGACAAGTGACAACTTATGTGGCGCGCAACTGTTTTTTTATGTACAATTGCCAATACAAAACATATTTCCCTAGAAGATAAACATTTGTGACAAATATCAAAATAAAAATAATTTTCAAAATAAAATTAATTTAATTCAGATGTGCTAAATTAAATTTAAATGCTAGATTTAAAATATGATTAAATTATTTAATACACAGATAGGTAATTCAACACATAAAAATAATGATATCACGTACATAAGTGTAGAACAATAAAATAAAAAATATAATTTATTTTTAAATGAACCAAATAAATTCATAAGTGATCAACGACTTTTAAACCTATGGACATCTCATAATTATAAACACTATCTTACAATACATTGGCATACAACCTTCTTTCAACCAAGTGTATGCCAGGATTATCTTAGTCCAATTAAGGCCGTCGAGGCTGCTATTTAAATTTGCGAGAATAGACTAGTAAATAGTCCAATAACAGAACTAGATTTAAAATACAATATTTGTAATCATCGCAAGACTAATTTTGAGGGATATTGGCGTTTATATAGGCGGTGGGGTGACACCCCCCCCCCCCCCCCCCCCCGTAACTGCAAGCAATATTACAACTTACCCTCTCTTTTCCATTTAACCCTCTAAATACGGTGGCGTCAAACGGCCTCATAGTCTTTGATGCTCTACTTACCCCGTAAGGGATAGTTATAGTAATAATAAATAAATCGACTTCGAAGTACGCAACCTGTTTACTTGGATGACATTTTTTCCAGTTATTTTGTTATAAAAACCAAAGTACTGAATCGATTTTGATAAAATTTATATGGGACCACTTCTGAGCTATTAACTACCAAACAAGAATCATAAAAAAACAATACATAATTGGCAAAGTAATCGCTGAACAAACAAACTAAAACAAAACATACTTACATTCGAATTGAGAACCTCCTTCGTTTTGGAAGTCGGTTAACAAGACTTCGTTCGAGTTCAGTTACTTTCGCCGCGACATCTACAGTTGAGCATTCCCTTGGTCTTACCCACATTTTATTACGCCCGCTTTATTTGATTTTTTGAACTTTTTATACCGCTTTTTTTTAGCTTGTCATGTCTATAGGATACAAAGTCGTTGGTTGTTGACCTAAATTTTAAGCATCACACTTCTAAATTATTATGAATAAGTAAAGTGATTCACAATACCATAAATGTGTGTACAAAATAAGGCCCGTTGCTGACTAGAGGCGTGGAGATATCGGCTTTTTTGTTTTGGATTTGGATGGAATCTTGAATCATAGCACGTGTACAATATAACCCAATTTTAAGTGACAAAACGATATAAAAGAGTCGGCTTCAATAGATTTTGAACTTTATGTGGTACAAATACAACACAGTTTCGAGCGACAGCATAGAAATACCAAAGCCAAATTATAAATTTGTATCGTTTGAAATTACAGTTTAACTTGCACACGATAAAGACCATATTTCAATGTATTTTTCCACGCCTCTTAGTATTTGAAGACTCGTTGAAGACGCCTAGTGGTCTAGATTTAACAGTCACTATTATATGCCACACTTTCATAATATACATACCTATTTTATACAGGAACGCATAAGCGCCCGTGGGGATTATTTCATAATGGATCGTAATTAGCCAATCAGGAGTCTAATTATGCGCATTTCTGTGCTATCTGTTTCCTGATTGGTTAATTTTTTTGTGAATTAACTTTGATTGGTTATTCTTAAACTGACCCTGATTGGTTTTTAGTCGAATTCTTAACCGCAAACCCTCCGAAAATAGTTAACGTGCGCTCATTCAAAAATATACATCCGTGGAATTAAGTAAATAAAAATTACTAAGGTTTAAAAAAATGTGTTTACTGCCAAGTCGAGTTGCTGGCAACATTGGTGTTAGGTTGCGCGAATGCGTTAGGAAAACTCTGTGCTAAGTTTAAACTAGCGAATTGCTGAGGTAGCGACTGCGCCTGTGGTTGGTTGAAAAATTGATTGCTAGCAAATTGCTGGTTTTGCATTGGTTGCTGTGGCGCGCCGAACGGCTGTTGATATTGGTTCCCCATTTGAAAATTGTATTGCATTCCGTTTTGCGCATTACCCAAGCTACTAAACCCAGATTGCTGTTGAAACGCGCCAAACTGATTGAATGAGTTTTGATTTTGGAACGAACCGGTTTGAGCTGGATTTTGGAACGAACCAGTTTGAGCTGGATTTTGGAACGAACCGGTTTGAGCTGGATTTTGGTACGAACCGGTTTGAGCTGGATTTTGATAGGACGTCTGTACAGGATTCTGAAATGATTGCACGTTTTGACTGAAGTTGGTAAGATTAGTCGACGGGGTTTGACTGTAGAGCGCTAATATGCTATCTTTAGTCAATTTAGACTTTTCCTTTTCGGACGGAGCGGCTTGTTTGAAGAAATTCTCCTCTTCCGTCTTGAGATCTGGTTTTTGCTCCTCTTTCGGTGGTTCTGCGGGTTTTTCTTGAGGTGCTGAGAAGAAGCTCGAGAATATATCGTCATTTTGCTTGGTATCTGTCTTAGCGGTGTCCAGGCCGAGTAGATCTGCAGCGCCATTGGAAGGTTTGGGCTCCGTGGGGGGTGTATTACGCCCGAGTTTTGGACTGACTGATGATTTTGGCTTAGGTATACTTGGGATCACGTCGGATTTCTGAAAAATAAACTAAATATGATGCAAACATAGACAAAAGGATACTTAATGGTTCGAATATATGTATAGCTTGGATGAAAAATTGGCGAAATAAATTAAAACAATAACTAAAGAAGACTTCTTGTTCGTTACGGCACTTACGGCGGCACCTAGATGATAACAACTCATTCAACTCATTTGCAACTTACATTGTATTTCTTGTCGCTGGTGGAGGGAGCAGGCAGCGGTCCTAACGTTGACGAAGTACTCTTCTTTTTCCGCTTTTGTCTCTCGATCTCTTCATCTATCTCCTTATCCCTGAAATGGTAGTATTTAGATATATAAACACCTGAGTAAAACTCCCGTGTGAAAAGTATTGCCTTGAATGGAGCGAAAATACAGAAAATGTTAAATTGTAAAAATAGGAAAAGCGATATATTCTTTAAAAACCGGACAAGTGCGAGTCAGACTCGCCCACCGAGGGTTCCATACAAGCTAAATAAAAGGGGGAAATCATATTTTTTTTTTATATTTTCTTTCATAAACCGAAAAATATACATCGTAAAAATATTTAACACATTCCTTGCTCACCACTCGGATCCGTGTAGGGGCTATAGTAGCGGTGCCTCCCACTCGGATCCGAGCGAGCGAACGTTTGAGGCAACCCTCATTCCTTGCATAGAGACACTATTTTTTGTGATTAAATTAAAAAAAAACAGTTTTCGGGTTTTTTCCTATAACTCTAACACAATGCTTCTTGCCAAATTTCAGAGTTCTAGGTCAACGCGAAATACCCCATAGGTTTTGATTCCTCGGTGAGTGTCGAAATTTGCGTTTTTTACGACATATTCGGCTGTAACTTTTTTTTACAAAAACTGAGAAATTTTATTTTTCTTTCTGCAGCAAGATACTATGGATCTGCGTATATGGTTTTAATTTCAAATCGATACCTCCACGCGTTCCCGAGATAAAGGTCTTGACACCCGGACAGACGGACAGACGGACAGACGGACAACAAAGTGATCCTATAAGGGTTCCGTTTTTTCCTATTGAGGTACGCAACCCTAAAAAGAGGATGTATTTAACAATTATAACTTCATTTTTTGATAGATGATTCAGTAGGTTAATATTACACCCCTTTTAAGAAAAGTCTCAATTTGATCTTGAAAAAAAAATTTTTTTTATTCAATCGATAAGTACTAGAAAAATGTATTAAAAATACTTTTAAAGTTTCGCGCGTAATTTGACGAAAACACTACCATGTTGCTGACGTCACACAGTCTCGAAACGGATGTGCTGCAATCAAATTCTTCTTCTTTATGTATTGGACCCCGCGATTAGCGATTTGCCAGTGTCAAGTATTGAAATATTTTAAAGTTTCTTGAATAATACAAGTTCTATAGTGTTCTAGTCACAGTCTAAGTCACGTAAACACTCATTTTCTGATCGGGTCTTTCTCGATAGATATAATCTGATAAATCGCGAGTGAATTGATTTGTTCTAGGTAAGCGCGCTCCATCGTAGAACGCAACGTCGCTTAACATCAGGCGAGTTGGCGGTCAAGCGCAAACCTATTTCTACATTAAAAAAAAATATTTTCCGGCAGCCTACAGCCTAAGCTATCTTTTTTGTTTTTTTTCTTATATTGAGTAAAATACTCTATTTTCTAGCACAGAGGGACATCCGATTCTTAAGTCAAATTTAACACTGATTTTACGTATGCATGTAAGTATGTATGGACCATAGACTTCTATAGATACCCCAAGTGTATGTATCTGGCGTGTCAACGGTAAGTAAAAAAATTACAGTTGACGACCAAGATTTATTTAATTTCAGGTGATATATACTTCCGATTCGATATTTTGACAACTAGTTACTAGCGTACAAGCGCGCGGATGCGTAGGGTTGAATAGATTTTGCGCGGATGGAACATTCCATCACAAAACCGTTTGTGTGACGTCACAGTCGATACCAAAAATGTGGCACGCAAGGTTTTCATATAAATGAAGTCGCATGCCTCATCTACTATGCCTATGGCATGGACAAGTTATCAGTAAACGTTTCTCTTGGTCTCACCAGTTGACTTTAGGCGTCGGCGGCTGGACCCACTCCTTGGCCTGATACTTGCGCTGCTCATACTTGGCCCGGATGAACGCTTCCAGCGAGGAGTCGTGCTGCGGCCGACGGAACGAGTCCGGCAGGTTGGCTTCGTATACGGCGCGGGCGCGCGAGTTGCCCATTTGTTGGAGGGATACCTGGACGAGCAAAACATCCAAGCTCAATTACTACATCAGCAAAGAAGACATTAATAGTGTTACATAGAGAATGGACACTCTCCGCCTCCCGCCAATCTGTGGTTCCTCACCCTCTCCCCGCGCTCGCCCTGTCGTTTGGCAGGGTTTGCGGCGCGGTTGTCAATCGAAACAAGCATTGCGGGCTTGAAGTGTTCAAATTCCAATTGATATCACAAGTAAGCGGCAATCAGAAGACAGCCATAACTTCACACATGTATGTGTGTGTGTGTATATGTATATACAGACATCAACTTGCGTATGTGTCACTAATTAGCGCGCCATACTATGGGGTGTCCGACGTGTGACAGAAGCTTAGTCACCATGGCCGAAACCGGCTAGGATGACATATCAACATCATATAATCACACCTGGGGGGTTACCACATCTTGATGGCAATCTTAACCTAGACACGCGGTAGCGTGTCAAGCCAAGTTCAAGCTAACAGAACTGGCATGCAGAACAGTGTGTATATTATAGCTTTCTCAAGTTTTAAAGCTGTGAGTTCTTATTTTATTATTCCGAAAATTTGGCTTGCTGGTAGAAACTAGCCATCGCACATAGGACTCTTCCATGACTCTTTTAGTAGGTACTTAATAATAATTCGTATATGAGAACTAGCCAAGTCAAACCTTAGGTTTCAATATATTATTCTAAGTTATAAGAAGAAATGATATTTGTAGTTGTTATTAAATACTTTACGTTGCTATAAATACATTTCAGGACTGACCATTGAACTTGACACCCATTTAGATCTCACTTCTTTTGTCATTGAAGTCAACAACTAAGGTATATATCATAATATTGAACTTGGCTCTCATTTCACATTTATGTTTTTGATAGGATTCATTATTGCTTTGACCTCTTGCTATGTCGACTGTAGAAAGAACGAGACAAAAGTCATATTGAAACAATATTGTTTAAACGCTTATGGTACGGCCCCAGGACAATATAGAAAGAGGGTTGATCATTCTTCTGCCGCTTATATGAAGTCGTCTGTCCAAGTTGTGGCTGGACAGCTCTTGCAGGATAAATAACTTTTCTTTTCTCAAAACTCTGAAAGTACTGTATGGTATGCGCACCACTTGTTCCGGAGTCCACGAGTCGAGGTTGACACTCTTCACCTTGGAGATGTGCACGCCGAGGTTGCGATGGATGCCTGCACATCGTATGCAGAGGAATATACCCAGGTTCCATGACGCCCAGCGGGGACCTGTAACCATTTTCAGTAATATATTAAAATAGACATAGATAACATATATATATAATAACATAAACATACAACACAGAATAAATATCATGCACACAATATAGATAGCTAAATAATATTTTTGTCACAATCCGGCCCCAGCTCAGCATTATGCTAGTTGTAAACAACCAGCAATAATTAAAATTAAAAAAATGGTATTTAAAACGGTTTTAACCGACTTCCAAAAAGAAGGAGGTTCTCAATTCGACTGTATTTTTTTTGTTTGTTTGTTTGAGCAATTGCCTGGGTGTCTTTCTAGACCTACAAAAGGCTTTTGACACTGTGCCAATTCCCGGTTTGCTTAAAAAGCTAGAAAATCTTGGAATACGTGGCGTGCCTTACCAACTTCTCAAAAACTATCTTTCGAACAGAGAACAGTGTGTAAAAATTGGAGAGCATATAAGTTCTTATCTGTAACATATGGTGTGCCTCAAGGAAGCATTCTTGGCCCTACTCTCTTTTTGTGCTTTATAAATGATCTCTGTAATATTGGACTATCGACTAACAGTAGAATATTAACTTTTGCAGACGATACAGTATTACTTTTCCGTGAAAAGTCTTGGCTTCGAGTATACTTAGCGGCCCAGTCTGGATTCAACTCAGTAAGCAACTGGCTATACAACAACGCACTTAGTTTAAATGTGGACAAGACAAAATATATCACTTTCTCTATCTTAGACTCCTCTCAACCACAGGAATCTGAATATCTCAAACTCCGTGTGCATTGTTCAAATTGCCCTAAAACATATTGCGCTTGTCCGATTTTATCTCGTACTAATTCAATTAAATATCTAGGACTACTAAATAACTATTGATAACAATCTCTCTTTCCAACAACATATTATTAACCTGAAATGTCGCATAACAAAACTACTTCCTATATTTAAAAATCTAAGGCATATCGCTGATCATGATCTCCTCAAGACAATGTATTACTCTCTTTGCCAATCTTTGCTGACTTATTGTATTTCTAGCTGGGGAGGTATATGTAAAACCAATCTCAAACCACTAGAGTGTGCCCAGCGAGCTATCTTAAAGGTGGCTAACTTTAAACCACGACTTTACCCTACTACTGACCTGTACCTCGAATGTAATGTTCTTACAGTGCGTCAATTGTTTAACTACAAACTATCCTAAACCAACATGTCAAAATCCCGGATGACAACAGCAATGTAATTAAAAAACGTAAAACTAGTAAAAGAAATAAAATATTTAAAGAGAACCAAACAAATACAGTGTTTACTAAACGTTTTGATCTTTATCTAGGACCTTTCTTGTATAATAAGATTAACACAGACTTTTCTATTCGCAATCTAAATTATTTTCAATGTAAACAAAATATTGTACACATATTGAAAGGTATGGACTATAATATGTACTACTGAATCTTACATCAATATATAAGCTAAACGTAATTTAGTTATAACCAGTATTGTATACATTTTAGTTAACAAAATTTTAAAAACTTTTTGTAATTTAAAGGTTTCATTATAATAATACTTTGATAGTTTAGATAATAGATCTAGTATATTATAAATATTTTTATTATGAACATTAGAGAAGCCAATGGCATCCGAAACACAGTTTTCTAACTAGTTCGGAGCCATTGGAGTCAATAAGTTGTATACTACCTACTTCTATATCTACTTTCTAAGACCAAATAAAGTATTTTGTATTTGTATTTGTATTTTGTATTTAATTACTCTTTTTGATGATTATTTTATTGTTTGGTAAGTATTACCTACCAAACAAAAGATCCCATATAAAGTTTATCAAAATCGGTTCAGTAGTTTGGTTTTTATATCAAAATACCTGAAAAAATAAACGAAGTAAACGAATTGCGTATTTCGAAGTCGGTTTTATCAGTTTTTAACTGACTTCCAAAAAGAAGGAGGTTATCAATTCGGTCTGTATGTTTGTTCACCAATTACTCAGCCATACTCAATTGCGCATTGATTGTGATGATTATTTTTGTATTTGGTAAGACATACTTCAGAGGTGGTCTCAAATAAATTTTAACAAAATCAATGCAGTACTTTAGTTTTTATAACAAAATAACTGGTAAAATATGATCCAAGCGCCTATAGAAAAGTGAATAGCAAATCGCGTACATACGTATTGTATTCCGTATTTTGACGTTGGTTATTTCAGTTTTCATACTTAAGGATACTTTGTACATTATAAACATGTTACGCTCTAATAAGTAGCATGGTCTACTCAATGGTCTGCCTACCCCGTATGGGATAATTATAGTTTAAACAAGTATTTAACTATATTTAAAAGAAAAAACAAAATACCCGACTGTAACTGAGCGATTTTTGCAGTCGTAACTTACGATTTTGTTACGCTTCATAACCTGTTGACAGTACGTTTTTTTATGATAAAGTAAGATCCATCGCTGTAAAAAATTAAATAAGCATTCTGTAGAATAATTAATCTAGAAAAATCACTTCATATTTACCAAAAAGTTCATTGGATGTTACGAAACAGCGCATTGTTTTAAATACAACTCAGGTCAAGCCCGGTCTTTTGGTGGGCATCAGTGGGCACGAAGCTAACACTGAGAGGCCCTTTTTATATAGGATATAAAAAATACCGAAACTGAGTATATGGATGGCAGATGGAATTATTTGTACAATATGGAATTTAACAAATCTAGGCTATTGAGATGAAACAGTTATGACTTAAAAATTAGTTTATTGGCTGATGCTCCCACACAGTGAGTAAGATGCGGTACTTCTGTGTGGGAGCATCAGAATGAAAGCACGGCACCTGCCTATTTTGTCACATTATTCATATTTTTTTACGTGAGTTGTATTTTTAATATTACAAAAAAATATAGCCTATGACACGTAACGACACCTGACACATCAAAATCAGTCAAGCTGTTTAGGCTGTAGAGGCTCATAAAGAAACATATAGACATACCCACATACATATGTGGGAGATATCTTCATGTTTCTTGAATAATACAAGATATATATAGTGTTCTAGTCACAGTCTAAGTCACGTAAACAGTAATTTTCAACTTTGAGTCTTGCCTGAGTAAAGTGATGGCGACTTTACAAGAAGTAAAACTTTACGTAAAATGACACGTTTCACTGCTTTATTACACTTGCACACATTCACGCACTTGATCGAACACTTAATAAATAAAACACCACCATTTTTATCGCATTAATGTTCAAAATAACACAAGTTTAGGAAAATAAAACAGTAGCAACATGTTTCTATAACATTCCCGCCAAAACTCCATGTAATTAGTTAATAAAATCTAATTGCCTTTTTTCCTGTAACACAGAAGCTCATTATAAGGATACAATCAAGGAAGATTTATCACAAAGGAAGGAGCCATAAATTTTGTCTGTTCTCTATTCAGCCGTGTAAAACGTGTATGCTTCATTCCATCTTTTTGGTCAAAACATTGCGAAAAAATAGCGTTACCTGAAGATAAATTAATAAATTCATTGCTAAAATACGTGATAATTGAATGCATTGCTTTTCACCACCTAGAAATATATACATCCATATGTATGTTTATGGCAATAAATAGTGGACATGGTGCCACCATACATTCCATATATTATGAGCATAGAGAAAATTTCTATAAAGATACAATAGTTAATTTTAAAAATAATTAACGGTAAAGTTTATTATTACTAACAGTATAGCTGATGACACAGAAAAGGAAAACTAGAAATATTTGCATTTCACATTTATAATACCTTTGCTTAATTGTTCCACTTCAAGTGAAGTGGAACAATTGTGCCAGCGACCCAAAGCTGTGCTTCGTTATTTTAAGGAGCTTGGCTAGTTTGAGTAGACTGGCGGGGGGAAATGCACAATACACCCCAAGCGGGACGTCAGTGCCGGTCTTATCACCCCCACTTCAAATTAGAATTAGAATACCTTTGCTAAATAAATCCTTACTAATATTATATAAGCGAAAATAACTCACGTGTCTCTGTCTGTTTGTTTCTTTTCCAAGAAAAGGCTAAACCGATTATTATAAAATTTGACATAAATATTGTATTTGAGAATCAGGAGACATAGGTTACATGATATGTATGTATCTGCAACAACATCATCACTATGCAGGTCTGAAGGTCATACTATGTATGTCATACTATCACTCTGCATGTATAGTCATCGCTGAGGGTAAGAACATCCGTTTTAGGCATCAGTGCTCAAATGACTAGGTGCGTAAAAGATTATAAATGCGCATTATTTTGAATGATTCTAGTTAAATCACTTGTTTGTAATGAAAAAAATCGTTAGACGTCACGAAAAAACGCATATTTTTTTTATTTTCACGTGAGATGTATTATTATTATTACAAAAAAATATAGCCTATGACACTCAGGAAGTGAAGACGAATCTAACCTCAACTCGCACATCAAAATCGATCAAGCCGCTTAAGCTGTAGGCTGTCATATAGAAACATACATACATACTTGTAAAAACAACCCTCCTTCTTAAGCAGTCGAGTAATAATCGATCAAAAGTACTGCATTGTAAAGTAGATAAGTTATCGTAAGTTTATGGTAAGATAACATTTAATCACTGATATGTACACAAGCATCAGTAATTATTAACTAGCTATGCCCTGCGGTTGCACCCAAAGAGTGATGAGAATAGTGGTGATGATGATGAAATTAAGTCTTGAGTTTTCTAGAATCTATAAATAAGTTTATCTTGTATATACAAGTTGGTAAAAGAGAGTGTGCAGACGTGATGTCACCTGCCATTTTCAATTTAGAACCAACGCTGAACCAGAATTATGCAGAGCTAACTCTGCATAATTCTGGTTCAGCGTTGGTATTACCTAGGTTGTAACAAAAATAACACATATTTACTGTTTTGTTAATTTTATCTGTTAATTAGTTGTTTTTATCTAATTTCAATGAGCAACAATCTTGAAACCTTAGAAAACATTATTATCTTGAATATACATATATGTATGATAATATATGTTATTAGCATGATAATATATGTTTAAATATGACTTACAATATATTTATGTATTTTCATCATCATCATCTCAGCCATAAGAAGTCCACTGCTGGACATAGGCCTCCTCCATGGATTTCCAAAAAGACCGATTGGAAGCGGCTTGCATCCAGCGTCTTCCCGCCACTTGTATGAGATCATCTGTCCATCTCGTGGCTGGTCTTCCTACACTGCGCTTGCCGGTACGTGGTCTCCACTCGAGAACCTTTCGGCCCCATCGGCCATCAGTTCTACGTGCTATGTGTCCTGCCCACTGCCACTTCAACTTGCTAATCGGTCTATATCGGCTATATCGGTGACTTTTGTACGTCTACGTATCTCTTCATTTCTGATTCGATCTCGTAGAGAGACTCCGAGTATAGCCCTCTCCATAGCTCGTTGCGTGACCTTGAGTTTCCTTATAAGGCCCATAGTTAGGGACCACGTTTCAGTGCCGTATGTCATCACTGGTAACACACACTGATTGTAAACTTTCGACTTGAGGGACTGGGGAATATTGGACGAGAAGACGCTTTTAAGTTTCCCGAACGCTGCCCAGCCGAGTTGGATACGACGATTGACCTCCCTCGTAAAGTTGGACCTGCCTAATCGGACCGTTTGTCCTAGGTAGACGTATTCGTCAACAACTTCAAGAGTGAAGTTCCCCACAGATATTGGGGTGGGCACTACATGGGCGTTCGACATAACCTTCGTTTTGTCCATGTTCATTTTGAGACCCACCCGTTGGGAAACTCTATTGAGGTCTTCGAGCATCGTACTGAGCTCTTCCATCGACTTTGCCATGACTACTATATCGTCGGCAAACCGAAGGTGAGTGATGTACTCGCCGTTAATATTGATGCCGAGCCCTTTCCATTCCAGAAGCTTATAGGCATCTTCCAAACCGGCGGTAAGCAGTTTCGGAGAGACAACGTCTCCCTGCCTCACGCCTCTCTTCAATGGAATTTCCTCTGAGTTCTGGTCTTGTACTCGGACTAACATGGTGGCGTTGTTGTACAAACACTTCAGCACTTCGACATACCGATAGTCAATACGGCATCGCTGGAGAGCCTCAAGCACCTCCCAGGTCTCGATCGAATCAAAGGCTTTCTCATAGTCCACAAACATTGCTAAAATTTGCTATATAAGAATGGAGACAATGATTCAAGGTTACGAAATAATATTTATTTCAAACTAGCAAATCAACAATAATCACTCTCACTCAAAGTCTCAAAATCTCTGATTTAATACAGAATTGATTACTTTTACTTATGGACGGAATAGTAAAATTAGTATTAGTAATTATTATTTTTTATAAGTTTAACTGCTTGCTTAAACTTATAAAAAATAATAATTAATTAAAATTAAAATTAAAATTAATTAATAATAAGTCTTTCTCTTTACTCGTTGTAGTGTCCATTTGAAACATAGTATTAGAATAAGAAACTAATAAAGCTTATAGCACTAAACTTGTCATAACAACTTAGATTAGATAGATAGATAAACTTTCGTAGCTTTGGTATTTGGTAATATTTGGTATAACAAAACATATTCTTATTGGCGCGTCAGAATGGCAACGTGGCAGCTCGCAGCGGTTGTCATGCGAATTTTCTATGATTTCGCGCTCCCTCCCGCGCCGCGGTTTCCATACCTACCGGGCCCGGTTTGCAATCTCTAGTTGTGATATCTCCTCTTTGCTTCAATAGTGTGTTATCTTGAAACAAAGCTCTCTACAGAAAGAGACAATATGACATTGCAGCTGACATAGAAGTGCTGTCTCTTTCACTTGCAGCTTTGCTGTTGCATGTGTAACAATACTACATTTTTGGAAAAATAAAATTGATTGCAGAGGAAATGCAGGCAGACATTTGGGCACTTTGCCTGAAACTAGAGATTAGTTGAACTATCCATAGCTTTTGATGCCTATGGATATTTAATTTAAAATTCATTTATTTCGAGTTAATACTCATAGAAATCACATACTAATAATAATAATATAATCACATAACATAATAATAATTAAGAAATAAATAAAGTGATAATAATAATAGAGCAAAATGTCAGTGAAAGTCATAAAATTAAAATTATACAGCAGTTAAAAATTATACAATAATTATAAAATAATAATAAATACATGAATCATTCTAACTATTTGGCACAATGACGCCATGGCAGCACATGTATCTTTAATAAATTTCTGAGGAAGGGTCCACCGCTCCTCCCCGCCACTACACTCAGATATAATAGAGAGATAGATAGGTGATTGGAGATTATAAAAAAATCTCCAATTACTCAGTTTTACAAATATTTATTATTGATTTATTAAGTTTAGTATAATTTATAATAGTATATAATTATATATATATGTTTAAGATAAACTATGAATGACTCTGCATTTAATACATTTTATAATACCAATGCATGCAGAGGTTTCAATTATCAAACAATAAAAAAAAAATTGTTGGATTTACCACATTATTGAAGCAAAGAGGCAATATGTTTTCAAGCAGCTTTCCTTGCATTTTCTAAGAGTGTCGACAGAATGAAACAATTCCATATATTATAGTGGCTTAATTGAATATAACAGGTTGAAATAATGTTACATAAATAAAACATAAGAAAACCTATTGAGAAAGACCCACTAGGAAAATATGTTCCTAACAGTATGCATGGACAAAGATGGGAAAACTTTTTCTTTTAATTTTTAGAATATCCATATGACGTTGGTTTCTTTTGCTTTCTTGAAGGCAATATAACAAGAGAAGAACAATATACTTACGTAGTATGCTTCAAGTCATGATTAAGTAATGATAATTTTACCCTAAAGTTATTCATCAGTTATTTAATACATATTTATATTTCAAGAGAAATTACTAAAATACATAACCTTGCAGAACTTAAAATGTGTTTGTTCAGTTTTTTCATTGTTTTAATTATAGTATGTTTTAAACAGAATTTAATGCACAAAAATTTAGATATGTAATTGTATTTGACCTTAATATATTTAAAAAATAAAATGCATAAGTTCCTACTTATGGAATTAGTTAACAGTTTCTTTTTGCCAATGGAGGCTTTTTGGGTAGCTATACAAATAAAAAATGTAATTAGATAATGCATACAGGTTAAGCCGCGGGGTGCTGCTAGTCAAATATTTATTGTAATGCTAACATATTATGTATATTAGAAGCACAGAGATTAGAAGGTACATAATTGAACATTTTTTCAACCATGAAGGACATTATTTTAATGTTAACTGAAGAGTGTCCATATGGACCATATCTAAAGAATGCACTAGATTAAGTCGAATATAATTCGTGAAATAGTGTTGAAATTATATTATCCAATAGATTGCAGATTACATGAGTCACTATCATTTGATTTTTTCAATTGAGTTCAAGGTACTATAGCGAATTAATGAATTAAATCAGGTCAATGGTTCATTTAGCGCAACAGAACGTATCTTAGGCTTCTTTGAGGAATAAGAAAACAAAGAAAATAGCAAATAAAATAAAAAGAACAAGACCTACCTTTGGCATCACAATCTACACAATATTTGTTATCTTCATCTTTGAGCATTTGCATCAAAATATTCTGACATCGATCCTGGATCTGTTTAGCTCGATCTTTTTCACTTTTGGAAGTCATTTCTGTGAATTATATTGCTAAAACGATACAAAATTCAACGAAAATGGGTGGAATACTTGTTTTGTTGAAGGAAAGAGACCATAGAGAAGAGATATAATTTGACAGTTTTGCTGAGGTGTCTGTCACCATTTCTGTCATCAATGTCGTGTCTATGATCAATATTAATTTTTTTATTGCAGAAAAGAGACACGTAGTTTATTTTATCTCTCCCTAGGTAGTATCATAGTGGTTCGTAATCTTGTGATCTTTTCAATATTTTGTAGGGTTTATCATATTACTTACGTAAGATTTTCTTCTCTACATACATCTCTATAATATTTTGTTTTGGTTTTCGTGTATTATTAATATTTGTTTAAGATCATTGTGCAAAAAATAAGCCACGCGTGTGTCTTTAGCAGCACGATAAAAAATGAGAACATATAACCATAATTTTGAGTTTTTGACAGTGACATGACAGCCTAGCGCTTTCTTATTCTCAATTGTGTTTTGTTGGGTTTTGGATCTCGCTGTGTGATGGAATAATTAATATTGAATATTTTAATCTATCATCTGCAATATCCAAGCTGGAAACACGGTTAATTTTGTTTCAAATCTATCCTTTCCAGAATAAATATAACACAGTCATATTGTTAATATATCATTGTTTCGTTTAGTGGAATGTGTTGAATGTATTTTAATAACAATGGGCAATCAGCTGGTCGGAGTAGCCCCTTCGCAAATTTTTCCAGTGGAGCACTATCTTAGCGATCATGTCGACCTCACTTTCGACCAAAGGTAAGAGTTTATCGACTGAAAGATCCATTATTACTGGTGTGAATCATAGCTCGAAGATAATACCATGGACCAATATTATACTTACCTGTGTTAGTGAGAGAATGTTTTATTTGTGTGAAGTGACAGTGTGGACCAAAATGATAACAAATACAAAGCCTGTCATAATGTTTATTTATTTCTCCTATTTATTTATTTCTCTTCTCCTCCTTGTCTATTCAGTTTATTTATGAAAGTATTAATTGACTTTGGTGTGACCAGATCATCAGACAACTTTGCTCTAATCAGTCCCATTTTAGAACAAAGTTGCATATTAATTCTATCATTATGGACTGGACTTTTCACCAACAAACATGATATCATGATCGTAGATCATTCTCAGTGCAGAGCTTGTCAGTATCCCTATTCCACATAATGAAAATCTCATTAAGGCTAAGAAAGACAAGCTCAGCAAGTACCTTGACTTTCCTCTTAAGAATATACCTTCGAAATATATAAATGCACAACTATTGTATCATATGAGGTAAGCAGAATATCAAACATAAACAATCTCATGACCTTTGTTGCTTTTATCTTGTATTTCCCCCTACAACTTTATAAATCTTTGACTTGTTCATTAAGAAAAGTCACCTTTTCGATAGAAGAACAAAAATTTTTTTTAATCAATTAAGTTTCAAGCTTGCATCTGATGCTAAGAAAAATAATGAACTACAACAGTCCAAAACCCCGTGTTGGAATACACTACTAATCTTTCTGAGATATTAGAATTTAAATTTTATTGTATCCAGAAATTTCACTGAACTGGGAAAGGTGTGATGTAGTAACTTCTTTAAGCGGCGTCTGCAAGAGTCCTATCACTACAAACATACATATTGGTCAAGTAATTATTTGCAAAATACCATTTTAGTTAAGACACTGGCATGTTTGCACATACATTTTCAGCCTGGGGTCTACGAGATTCCTCAAGGTGGCACGAGCAAGGTCTCGGGAAGGTCTGGTGGTGGTGAAGGTATTTGCCATCCAGGATCCGTCACTGCCACTAGCTGAGCATAAAGAGAGGATATTGAAGATCAAGGAGCAGCTAGTGTCAGCTTTCAACTGCTTGCCATTCCAGAGGGTTATTGTAAGTAACTGTAACAGAAAAACTAGACTAAAATTCTGACAAATATTAGTAAACCACCTACTGACCTACCTACAAACAAAAGTATTGTTATTATGAATGAGAGTTTATTATCTAGTGAAAGTAACTGTCTATTTCATTATTTTTTTACCAGACTGCATAAGAAGGAGGGTTATGTTTTTCAAATGTATTTTTTTGCACCTATAGCCTAATGGATTGACTTATATTGATGTCCGAGTTGTCATCAGATTTCCTCACTGTCATAGGTTATATTTTTTGTAATAGTGCTAATATGCCTCTCACAAAAATAAAAAAATAGGTTTTTTCATTCAAAATAGGTTTTCTCATTTTTAAGTTATTATGAAAAAGTCCATAGGAGGCTATGGACTTTTTCATAATAAGTGATTTTTCTGGAATTATTCTAAATAATGTGCATTTATAATCATTTACAGCGATTTTATGCATACTTTTTCACAAAAAACGTACACTCAATTTTTGTATCAAGCATAACGAAATCGTAAGTTAGACTGTTAAAACCTCTTTTCTGCGGTCGGGTATTTTGTTTTTCTTTTAATATATATATACATATATACTTGTTTAAATTTAGTAAAAGGCTTGTGCTATACCACCAATAGGCTTGTTTCCACTAATAACAAATTGCTTGGTTTATAGTTTCTAATCATAAATGAAGAGACGTTTTTTGGGATAAAATAGATATTAAAGTATATAATTAACCAAGTTTTCAAATTTAGGCAACTAACCTATTCTCTGAAGTTGTGCCATTGCGGTCTGTGATGCATAACTAGAAAAAACTGATTCACTAGGTATTTAAAGACCCAGATTATGTTATTTAGAAAGGATTTTCATCCACATTGTAAGCTAATCTTTTCCTGATCAAACTGCTACATGTTATGTAAGCTGTGTATGTAAGTTGTATACATATAGAGATTGAATGAAAACTGGAGATTTATGTATGCTATGTTTCATGGCCTAATCATCTAGACCAATTTTGAGGTGCGTGGTGCGTGATTAGATTCTCGCCTTTGCTTCAATAGTGTCTGCTATATTTTCTGGAATAATAATGACAGGCTCTTATTATTCCGAAGAACTTTCTTCTTCCTGAATTTAAATTAATTGTACTTATCTGAAGCATTCATACATTCTTGTCTTTTATTCCAGTTAACAGATAAAGCAGGGCTGCTAATGCGCGAATACTGCCGCTGCAGTGTGTATGACCGCATGTCTACTCGGCCATTTCTCACCACACTTGAGAAGAAATGGATCACCTTCCAAGTGCTGTATGCATTGCATCGTATGCACAAGCTGGGGATATGTCATGGAGATATCAAAGTAAGGATAGTGACAAAATTAATCCCACTTCTGATATCGCCTTGGTACAAATAAACTAATTATTTTGGCTATTATTTATTGTGCGAATAGCCTCTCTGCTAATCTTCTTTTTTTATTTGGCCTATGTTCTCTCTCTCTCTCTCTCTCTCTCCCTCTCTCTCTCTCTTGGGCAAATATTTTCTCCAATTCCTTTCATTCATTCTGCCCCTGGCTAGCAGTGCTCAGCTCTGTCCATTTTAAATCTATTTATGTACTTACACTACACTATTTTCACAGACTTACACATCTATCTGTAAATCAACATCAACCATTATCCGCCCACTGCTGAGTATAGGTATTTTTAGTGCGCCATTTTTTCCGGACCTGTACCAGTATCATCTACTGTCTTCCTACTGCCTTGTTGATATCATCCAATTAATGAGCTATCTATACATATATTTAAATCAAACTTCCGATCACTCCTTGCGGTCTCGCTAATGGACTTAGCTAGCTTGCGACATATGCACTACCAACTGACCATAATAAACGCTAGAACAGCTCATGGCTCATTATGTTCACATAAACGTGCCCATCCTAGACAAAGCATATTAATTATATTTTCTTTTTATCAATATTAATTTCAGCTATGTCTACAACTCTGATAATAAAATGTATTTGCTTTAAGTACAAGCTTCAATATTTAACTGTCCCACATGATTACAGCTAGAAAATATAATGGTGACTTCTTGGCTATGGGTGCTGCTCACCGACATAGCTTCGTTCAAGCCCACCTTCCTCCCGGACGACAACCCAGCAGATTTCAGTTACTTCTTCGACACGTCTCGCCGGAGGCTGTGCTATGTAGCACCTGAGAGGTTCGTCGGCGCACCTGACCCTAATAATAAGGTTTTGGTAAGTTTTTTATGCTATCTTTGATGTGAAATAAAACTATAGGCGCACGTTAGAAGTAAAATCAAACAGTTTGCAGTGACGGAAAACAGCAGGATGCCTCTCAATATATTGACTGGCCTTGTGGCTCAGTTGGTAGTATATCTACCTGCTGAACTGTAGGTCGTGGGTTCGATCCCCACCCAGGGCAAACATTTGTGTGATGAGCATGCATGTTTGTTCTGTGTCTGGGTGTTTCTATGTATCATATGTATATATTTACAAAAAAAAGTATATAATAGATAGATAGATAGATAACACTTTATTAAAAGACCACAATACAGAAACATTAAATACATAGAGAATAATATTACAGCTAGGTGTTTTAATTGGCGGCCTTATCGCTTAGAGCGATCTCTTCCAGGCAACCTTGATATAATATGTATTCTATCAGCCATCTAGTTACATAGTACAAGCTTTGCTTAGTTTGAGGTAGTGGTGTTGTGTGAAATGTCCACAAATATTTATTTATTAAAACATAGGTCTGAAATGTGTGACATATATATGTTACACATTTCATTAAACAAACGTAATGTATTTTCTTTCAGGGAGATGATAGGGGTCTACTGTTAAGTGAATCCCCATGCAAAATTGGTGAGCTAGTTCCTAGTATGGATATCTTTTCAGCTGGGTAAGTTTCTACACTTGAGATCAGTTGAAATCGCGTTTTTCAAATATTATTTTTCTAAAATATCTCACATGTTAGTATAGAACGTGATTTGATCATTTATTTATTTATTTACACATTAGGTACACAAAACAAAACACTCTCAATAACAAATAATAAAATACTAACAAAAGTTTGACAAGACAATATTGAATTCTCATTTGTACAATGTTTTTGTTATGGCATTGAAAGCAAACGTGTTAGAGCACAGTTGCCGCGACTTTCGCCAGTGAACTACGCGATTTTCATACAAAAGGTGAAAACTGTTTTTCTATCCCTAAATCAAAATACATTTACTGGTTCTAGTACCAGTTACCATGCCATAATTTCCTCTTGGCTTCATCATACGAGATCGAAAGACCATACTCATCTATCTTGTCCCCGATACCTAAGGCCCTACCGAAATAACCGGAAAACGTTACTTAACTTTGATCAACGTCTCAAATTTTCCGTCTTCTTTCAGCAATAGACGTTACGTGTCAGCGAGAAGTTGATAAAATATGTTGAGCATTGTTAAAATTTGAGTAAGGTTTTTCGGTAAGACCCATTATGAAATAAGTAGGTTAAAATGGATTTCTAATACTCACTCCAGAACTAGCAGAAGGTCGACGAATGACCACCCATTTCTCATTGAAATGCCAAAAATCCGTACTCAGCGATATCGGTCCACATTCTTGATACTCAGGAATGGATTTCTTTGCCGCCATCTCAGCTTCCTGAGAACTACAATCTTGACATTTTGAAGGCTAGATTGAATAGATATCTTCTGGATCGACGATCTCCATCCTCGGCTACACCGTCGCTTAACATCAGGCGAGTTGGTGGCCAATCCTAGACCTATCATGCGTAAAAAAACTTACTGTTTTCCTCTACAGGTGTGCTCTTCTAGAGCTGTGGAACGACGGCACACCCGCACTAGACTTGCCCGGCCTTCTCGCGTACCGTAACGGGGAACCGCGGCCTTCCACCATGACGCTGCCGGACAACTGCGAGGCGCGACTGAGGGCGCTGCTGCACTCCATGACTGAGCGGAACCCTCGGGACAGGAGGAGCGCCGAGCTGTATCTAGACGAAGCGCGGGGCAAGTGAGTGCCATTATACATATATTAATACAAATAAACATTAGTATGTATATGTAATATATGTTTGCTTTATGCTTGATGTGCTGATGAGTGTACGTTTTGTGAGAAAGTATGCGCAAAGCTACTGTATAATAATTACAAATACAAAAATTATAGTATTATTTATGTAAATGAACATTCTATAGAATAGTTTTTGTAAAATTATTTATTATGAAAAAGTTAGTCAAAGGTTACGAAAAAGCGCATTTTTTTGGTTGAATCGTATTATTATTACTAAAAAAAAATAGCCAGACACACGGGAAGTGAAGACAAATCTAACGACACCTCGCACGTCAAAATCGTTCAAGCCATTTGGGCTGTAGGAGGTAATGCCCTAATATTATATAACTAATAATATAAAAGCGAAAGTAACTCTGTCTGTCGTCTGTCTCTCTCTCTCTTTTTCTCTCTCTCTCTCTCTCTCTCTCTCTCTCTGTTTGTTACCTCTTCACAGCTATACGACTCAACCAATCGTTATGAAATTTTGTACAGAGATTCTTTAAGACTTGGAGAAGGACATAGACTATATTTTATCATAATCATCATCACCGTTTTTCATCATTACGCGGGTGACCCCGCGGGTCGCAGCTCATATATACATACCCCCATACATACAATCGAAAAATATAACGCGCCTTCTTTCGCAGTCTGGGGAAAGAAGCATGTTTTCTATATTTATTGTTCCTGTTTCAGATTGTTCCCGGAATATTTCTACTCGTTCCTCCAATCGTACATGCTGATATTCTCCGCCCAACCAATTCTGCCCCCAGACGAGAAAATACTCCGAATCCATCAGGACATAAAGAACATCATCAAAATATTCACACAACCGTCCGACACGAAAAACTACAGAGATCTAGTGGACGAAACCACAGACAACACAAACGAGAGCATAGACAAGTACAAAGGAGGTTTTAAAGTGTTAAATGTCAATGTGACAGATTTCGACGAGAATTTTGACAATAAATTGCCGGAGAAGAAAGAGCTCGGGCCGGATAGCGAGGGTCTGATTTTGATTACGTCACTGGTGACGTCATGTATAAGAGGTTTGAGGCATTGTACGTCGAAATTGTATAGTTTGGAGATATTGCAGTTGTTGTGTGAAAATTCCAGTTCGGAGACTATATTGGACAGAATATTGCCGTACATAGTGAGTATTACTTAGACATTATTTCGTCGTACTTTATATTATATATATTTAGGTAAAACACGGTCGTGTTCACGGCAAAACCATATCCCGGTATTATATTTAAAAAACTTAATATTTCTTTTTATAATGTTTATTTAAATGAAATAGTATCGTTTTAATTTAATTTTAATAATTAATCGATGGGGTAAATCAGTTTTTGACAGATATTGTTATGTATAATTTAATTTTTTGGGTACCGTAGTAAATGTATTTGTATTCATAGCTACCTGAAATAAACAAATGTTGTTTTTTTTTGTCTCCTGATTTTTTTGTGTCTCCAGATCCACCTGTCGCACGACCCGCTGTCCCGCGTGCGCGCGGGTGCAATCGGCGCGGCTACCGCGGCCGTGTCGCTGGTGGCGCGGCTGCCGCGCGCCGACTGCAACGTCTTCCCTGAGTACATCCTGCCGGAGCTGGCGGCACGAGCCACCGACCCCGCGCCGCCAGTCAGGCAGGCGCTCGCTAACAACATCGGTATACTGATTTCAAATTTTATTTTACCCGACTGCACTAGGAGGAGGCGTGAATCCTAAGGACTGCCCGGCGACTCAAGTCGTGTGTGTGCCTAAGCGCCCCCATCAGGGGGGTGCAGCTTCAGATAGTAGAAGGGTTCGCTCATTTGTAGGGCAGGGATCTACGCCGTCGTAGGTCAGCTGCCCGCGCTTCGGTCTTTATAACCGCAAGGTTGGCGGGACCATGGGTGGAGGTGGGAGAGTGTACTAGGAGGAGGGTTATGTTTTCCGAATGCATGTATGTATGTATGTTTCTATATGATCGCCTATAGCCTAAACGGCTTGACCGATTTTGATATGTGAGGGGTCGTTAGATCTGTCTTCACTACCTGAGTGTCATAAGCTATTCTATTTTGTAATAATAATAATATATCTCTTGCAGAAATAATATGCGTTTTTTTCGTAACCTCCAATGAATTTTTCGTAATAAATAGGTGATTTTACTAGCATTATTCTAAAGAATGCGCATTTATAACATTTAAAAGCGACATTGCGCATACTTTCTCACAAAAAATGTACACTCAACAGTATATCAAGCGTAAGGTAATCGTAAGTTAGACTGCAAAAATCGCTCTTCTGCAGTCGGGTATTTTGTTTATCTTTCAATATGAATACTTGTTATGTTATATAGATCTACGGTTGTCGCCTGGTGTTAACTAGCCTTCATTTAGTTTCATCGGTCCCGGTGGCTATCTCTAATCTAATAGAATCAATAGATATCTTCTAAATCTACGAGCTCCATCCTCGGCCACACCACACACATAACATCAGGCGAGTTGGTGGTCAATCGTAGATCTAACATAAAATATTACCTACCAAACGAAAAAAAAACATCGAAAATAATTCATAATTGGCAGAGTGATCGCTGAACAAATATAAGAAAAAAAAAATATAAAGTTGAATTGAGAATCTCCTTCTTTTTGGAAGTCGGTAAAAAAAATCGTGCTTGTTGACTTTGACCCAGTTTTTTAACACCACTTGAGCTGAAATTTTGTATTAGTAGTGTAGTAGGCACTTAAATGAATGCAAAAAAAATACTTAGGTATTTTTTTGCATTCATTTAAGTGCGTATTTGTGCCACGAGATGGACAGACGACCTCATACAAGTGGCGGGAAGACGCTGGATGCAAGCCGCTTCCAATCGCTCTTTTTGGAAATCCATGGGGAAGGCTTATGTCCAGCAGTGGACTTCTTATGGCTGAGATGATGATGATGAAGTGCCTACTCCTTTAGCAATAACAAAACTGTCGCCTTTAGAAAATGTTTAGCAATACACCTCAAATAGGCGTAACTTTGGCGTTCAATATTGTTTGTAGGAAAAATTGATGTGTCTACGACGCAATTATAATAACACTAGCGTATATCTATTAATTTGGTCTTGAATTTTAATTTATTGGCTTACTTATTTGCTATGGCTTATGCCAACGAATTTCGCAGTTATTGTCATCGCCGAAATAGCTCAGTTGGGAGAGCGTTAGACTGAAGATCTAAAGGTCCCCGGTTCAATCCCGGGTTTCGGCAATTCTTTTTGTATAAGATTTTTGCAATGAACAAAACATGTTTTCATTCAATACTAGGTTGATAATTGAGATTTATAAATGCAAAATTTTGTTTATTGATTTGTTTGTTACTATTTTACACGGTACAACAATCGTGTAACATTTTTTTTTTGTATAAATGGGACTAAATTTTGAGGCCTGAAAACGCCACTTTTTACCGACTGCGCAAGAAGGTGGCGAACATTTTTTAAGTATATTTAAAATGTTCGCCTGAATTTTAATTAAAATGTATATTTAAATTTAAATATAAATTTGAGAGATAAAAAAAATCACGGCTTAAAAATGTATTTTAATATTTGTGTGTGTGTGTGTTTTATATTTTAGCGAAACTGGCTGAGACAGCTGTAAGATTTCTGGACCAGACGCAAAACATGGTCGACAAAGATGCGACCAACATCAACTACGAGACAGAACTTTCGGCTCTGCATGAAATGGTATGAATTGTTAACTAGTCTTCTGATGATTTTTTAAAATTTTATTATTATTTAACACTTTATTGCACACAATTGCAAAGTAACAAGCTGTACAATAGGAGGACTTAATGCTTATGTAGCATTTTCTACCAGTCATCCTCATAGTGAAAATTTTATTATTAAAACTTAATAAAAAAAGTTAATCAAAAATAGGTCCACAAGCATTCCAATTTCATGTGAGACACAGAGCGCACCATTGCGGAAGATCACGCTTCACGCATCACGTGCGCCGTACAAATTAAATACTAACTTTTCCTCCAGTCTGAGTCTTATAACTATTTTTATTCAGGTGCGGTCGACAGTGTCCTACTTGCTGACTGATTCTCAAGCTGTGGTCAAACGCGCGCTGGTTGAGAACGGCATCACCAAACTGTGCATATTCTTTGGAAAACAAAAAGGTAAACGTTCCCAAGATTCTGTATAGGGTATAAATCTATAGTACTTGGGCGACCGAGCTCCGCTAAGATATTTCATGATATTTCATACGGGCAATCCCCGTGTTCATTAAAAATTTAACTTTGCTGGATCGATTTATCGTCCCCGAACGTACCTACATACTAAATTTCATTAAAATCGTTGGAACTGTTTACGAGATCCTTATATATAAACATAATTATATACAAGAATTGTATGTCTAAAGTATAAGATTTTACAGTTAGGCTAGACATTTTATCGGCATGTACAATAAAAGTGGAAACTGCTTACGAACTTTTCTAAGGTTTTCACGATTGTCACTGAAATTAAACAATTTGTAACGGATTTATCAAGGTCATAAAATATACTCGATAAATCCGTTAAAAATATTTAATTTCAATGCTTACAAACTGCTTTGTTTCAGCAAATGACGTAATCCTGTCCCATATGGTGACGTTCCTGAACGATAAAGAAGAGGTGGCGCTTCGAGGCTGTTTCTTTGAAAGAGTGGTGGGGGTAGCCTCGTATGTGGGACACCACGCCGCGCCTATATTAGTGCCGCTGTTACAACAGGTAAATCTCTCAGGATACTAGCGTGTCTCAAGTTACTGATGTCTCCCAGGCTACTAGTGCGTCTATAGATAAAGTAGAGGTGATACATTGAGGCTATTTCTTCGATCGAGTGGTGGAGGTAGCCTCGTATGTGGAACACTACGCTGCGCCTATATTAGTGCTGTTGTTACAACAGGTAAGTCTCTCAGGATACTAACACTGCATCGAAAAGAGGTGGCTTTACGAATATACGTCTCCAGTAGTATTTTAGTGCGTCACTCACATTAGTACCATTATTTTAATAGGTCACTGATGTCTGCCAGGCTACTATTAAGACTAGATAATGAAGAAAGCTTGGCCAGCTTTGAATAAGATCAAACGAGTAGTGGGCAGTAGCTTCATATGTAAATATGTTATTGCTATTGTTACGACCTGTAGGTTTTCCGGTTACTAACGCCTCAAAAGCTACTCACTGGCTGACTATATAGGACACTACATTTCCCAGCACCTAGGCAACTAGTGAGACTAGGTAAGAAAAAGCTGGCGCAGTGAAACTGTTTCAACGCTCAAGTAGTTGCGATAGCTTCGTGTACTGTGCTTATATTTGTGCCCTTGTTACAACAGGTAAGTCTGCCAAGCTACTAGTGAGACATGGTGTCTCCCAGGCTACTAGTGAGACATGGTGTCTCCCAGGCTACTAGTGAGACATGGTGTCTCCCAGGCTACTAGTGAGACATGATCTCTCCCAGGCTACTAGTGAGACTGAATATGATTTTTGATTACAGGGCCTGACGGATCCATCAGAATGGATAATAGCGAAAGCCCTGCGCGCGACCACGAGCCTCGCCGAGCTCGGGCTATTACCGAAACAAGCTTTGTGTGACCTGGTAGCTGAGAGCGCCAACTGTTTAGCGCATCCCAACTTATGGGTAAGAGTATTAACATATTTGTGATACAAGCTAAAAAGATCTGCCAAGTTAAGTATGTAATGAAAACAAATTCGAATTAGCCTGTTTCTATCCGACTGCGTAAGGAGAATTAGTATGTTTTTCGAATGTATATATAAATAAATAATAAATAAATATTTGTGGACATTTCACACAACACCATCTAGCCCAAACTAAGCAAAGCTTGTACTATGGAACTAGATGGCTGATAGAATACATATATACTTGTAATACATATATGTGGATATTTATGTACTTATTTATGTTTCTATATGACCGCCTACAGCCTAGATGGCTTGACCGATTTTGATGTACTTAGCACATCAAAATCGTTATTTTCGAATAAAAAATATACATAACACATTATTTTACAGATAAGGCATGAAGTGTGCGGCTTGATCTCGTGTGTGGCGAGCCTGCTGAACCCTATAGATGTAAACTGCAAGATCCTACCGCTCGTGTGGCCGCACCTTAAACACAAGCTCATACAGGTACTATATTATACTCTTTATACTTACAATCTGTACGAAAAAATAAAGACCGCAAAAATATCAGCGAAAACATGTTCATCTGCTACACACAACATAGTAATAAGTTAACTTAAGTAAAATAAAACACAAAAAAAAAACAACCAAAACCATAGACACGAAGAATGAATGAATTTAAGTAAATTAAAATAATCTTCCCATAACGATATGTTGTTTACACTATTTTGTAAATTCTGACAAAGGTCACGGACCCTGTAGTCTGGAGCTAAAAATGTAATTTAAAAAAAGAAGTGTTCATGTGAAATTGGTAGAAAATAAAGTGTATTTAGCAGTATCGGTGGTTGTCTATGGCCTGGCAGTGAAGTTAATTGTCAGTGCCAGTTAACGAATATGGTTCGGATAAGGAACAGGTTTTTAGCAATTGTAAAAAATACTGAAAAACTCAAACTTCATGCCTTTACGTTACTAGTGCCGTTAATCGACCAAAAAAAGCGAGTAAGTAAAAAATTTAAGTAGGTAACATACCTGTAAATGGACTGTAACTTACGTACTAAAACAGTGTCCTATACTGTGTAGTCAGGCAAAATGACGTAGTTGCAAAAACTGTATTGTTTGAATCACCAGGTAGAAGGGCTTTTAGCGATAAGGCCGCCTGTTATTGCACTAGTTTATTTAAGTACTTTGTTATTACTTTTAAGGTGTGTACAATAAAGAGTTTATCTATCTATCTAGAAGGGGTGTAACAATACAGCGGATACATATCAGTGTATATACTGAAAATTACATACTAAAGCAGCGTCCTATTTCTGCATAATCAGGTAAAATGACGTAGTTTCAAAAACTGTATTGTTTGAATCACCAGGTAGAAAGGGCGGAGTTGTTGCTAGAAAGCTTAGCGGATCCCATACCAAGGAAAGTGCTTGACGCCGTGTTGAAACATGGCGACGTAGATCGACTGGTGCAGACTTTGAGGGAACGGAGGAATACTAGACTTAAGGTAATTTTCTTTCTTTTAATTGGTATTGGACTCGCTTGGTATACGAATTTGCCATTTTTTAAAATGTATTTATAGCGGTATTTTAATACCATGATACTTTATAGGTGTATTATTTAAATATAGGAGTGACCAAAATGCGATACTTGTCCGGTCCAACCTTGTTACGTCAGAGATCCTGTTTTTCCAGATAAAACTTCCAGATCCATTCCAGATCCAGAGATAAAAGTGTTTTTTATTGTGTTTGCTTCAGTGGTTTAGTAATCAGTTTTAATCAGGTTCATTCATATTTTTTAATATTTTTTTTTCGCAAGGTAGATCTACGATTGACCACCAACTCGCTTGATGTTAAGCGACGGTGTGGCCGAGGACGGAGCTTTCGATCTAGAAGATGTCTATTCACTCAACCCTTGAAATGTATGCAGATTTGTAGTAAATACAAGTTCTGTGAAAAATATTATTAAAATCGGATGAAAAGTAACGAAGATGCAAAGTAGCGAAGATTTTTGTGCGACATACGCAAAAACGGTTGCGAAAGAAGTGAAAAGAGGCGTCAATTATGCCGTCGCGTCGCGACATAGTCACCCTCTCGCTCACTCACTTGTACTGTCACGTGCTTACGTCATTTGCCATTACCGCAAAGCGGTCGCGTTTCAAACGAGGCAAAAAGAAAACTTTAATAACAATATTGAAAAAAAAATATTTACGTATTATGCTCATTCTGAATAATAAAACAGTCTAAAATCCCATTGCACACGCCTATACATATTTAGAATTCAAATATATCTTGCGTGCATGAACCTAATCAGGTACGTAGTACTATTATTTGTTATATATTCTTCAACTTGCTTAAGATTCTCATTCCTTCTTGATTTCAGGTAAAACAGGGTACCATGCCACAATATTCGGAAATGGGCCAGCAACTTAGAAACCTGTTCAGAAGACTGGCATCAGATGGTGAATATTATTTTTGACATGTTATATAGGCCGACAGGAGACGTCGTTGCCTCATTTTTTGGTGATCGTGGGCATTTTTCCTTGTAATTACTCGAAAAGAAATCCTTTCTTAGGAGATCCTTAATCTGTCGAATACACCCAGACCGGTGACCCGAAGAAGGTAGACCTCTGGAAGTGTTAGCATGGAACGTAGACAAATAGTCTTTACACTGTTTTATCCACCTTCCAGAGGAAATGTTTCCCCAATAAAAGTAACTTGATTGTCTTCAAAACACGAATGAATACGAGTAGGTTTCTTCTAGGCAAGCGCGCTCCATCGTGGACCGCAGCGTAGCTCAACATCAGGCGAGCGAGCGGCAAACGCAAGCCTGTCAATGATAAAAAAAACATATAAGTAAAATAATTCGTATAAATCTCGTTTCTAAAAGGTATGTTATTTCTTCTAACAGGTATGACTGAGCATGTGGAAAACCAGCTTCTAGCGATGAGTGCGCATCTCATCAAGATTCAGAGCTCTTCGACACACGTGAGTTTTAACCGACTTAAAAAAGGAGGAGATTATCAATTTAGTTGTTTGTTTTCTATGTTAATTACCTCATAACTGTGTATTTTCAGCCGTCATTTATAAACCGATTTGGAAACTTTTTATTTGAAAAGATAGGTATACTTTCAGTTTGGTCCTACAGATCATATCATCAAAATCGGTTCAGTGTTTCAATTTTTATGTAAAATAACTGGAAAAAATATGTCATCCAAGTAAACGAAATCGCGTATTTTGAAGTCGGTGGTTTCAGTTCTTAAAACTAAAATAATTGTACATTGTCAAGTAAAACTGCGGGCATAGGCTGCGCTTCCGCCTCCGCTGCGCGTGAGACGTCACAGTCCTCACTAAACCTAATGAATACTTTGATCCTTTATCTATCGATATAATTAAATTTTGTATGTAGATGAATATATAGCTGTTACACCAAACTGTAACTCCCGATTTTGTTACCAGTTCACCTCCCACTGTGGGAACAACTTGAAAGACCCATTTACGACAAAAATTGAGTACCTACCTCACTCGCAAAAAAATAAAAAACTTACTTATCCGTTATGCCTCCGTCCATTATCAGTTGAACCATTGAAACGCGGCGTTGGGTTTTATAGAAATTAATTGTAATTGTTTCAGCATATAACGGAAGCTCCAGGTAGGCTGGTGCTGAACAACCCCGCGATATCTAGGTCTGTGCAGTTGGACGTCACACTACCGCAGAACATTACGGAGAAATTGTACACATCTACGCAGAATAGGTCAGTTTGTACGACAATTTGATCACCTTTACACCAGACTAGCTGCATCCAGTGGTTTTACGTGCGATCCAGAAATTACTAACTCCATCCCGCGGCTCTACCTGCGAACGAGGTATTCTTTCTCAGTGGATAACTATACTTGAGTCCTGCTGTTGAGGTATATATACATATATTGAGAATATATGTAATGTGTATAAGGTAAAACACACACACATACATACTTTCAGATGTTTAATAGTTGCAAAACAGCAGTACCAGCTGCTTCTCTTCCCGGGCATACTGTAAAATTGAGTTAAGGTACTTGAGAGAAATTGGCATTTATGTAGCCGATAGGCTGACCCCCTGTCCACTCCAAGCCAATATTACGTCTTACCCTCGTATCCCCTCTAACCCTCTAACACCCTCTCCCTGCCATCTAACTAAGGTCAAATGTGGCGTTAAACGGCTTCATGGTGTTGGACTCTGCCTACCCTGCAAATTAAAACGGCTGTGATTTTGGGCAAGTGCCTTTGTTAATTACAACAAAAAAATTCGAACTAAACATGTTAAACTAACTAAAGTACGAGCACACGTCGGACATTCCATACAACGGCGCGCTAATCAGAGTTAGTGACATACGGAAGTTGACGTCTGTATATAACACACACATAAGTATGACGTTATGGTCGTCGTCTGATTGCCGCTCGCTCGTGACGTCATTTGGGTTTCGAACACTTGAAGCCCGCAACGCTTGTCTCAACTGATAAACGAATACGCAAACAGGCAAACGACAGGGCGAGCGCGGGGAGCGGGTGAGGAACCCAAGATTGGCGGGAGGCGGAGTGCTATGGTACTACATAGCAAATAGATTATTGAGTTTTGGCGGGAACGTCTTAGTAACATGTTGTTGCTTTGTTTTATATTCCTAAACATGTGTTATTTTGAACATTAATGCTATAAAAATGGTGGTGTTTTATTCATTAAGTGTTCGATCAAGTGCGTGAGTGTGAACAAGTGAAACGTGTGATTTTACGTTGTCGGCAAAACTCCATAGAAGCTTCTAGTAAAGTCGCCATCACTTTACTGAGGCGAGACTTAAATTTGAAAATGACTGTTTACGTGACTTAGACTGTGACTAGAACACTATAGAACTTGTATTATTCAAGAAACTTGAAAATATTTCAATACTTGGCACTGGCAAATCGCTAATCGCGGGGTCCAATACAAAAAAGAAGAAGAAAAACTACTACATAGCAAATAGATTATTATCATTGTGATACAATTGATTTGTTTACAGGAGGACGCACAAGACATCAGTGTCTCACGAGAACCAAATGAACACAGAATGGCAACACATGTTCGGGCATTCGCACGACCAACATTCGCGAGGTAACTTTTCTTTTTACCCGACTGTGCAAGGAAGGCTATGTTTTTCGAGTGTATGTATCTAGTGAATAAGTAACTTCTAAGAAAACGTGCTTCATTATCGGCTACAGCGTCGCTTTCCATCAGGCGTGCTGGTGGTCAAACGTAGAGCTATATAAAAAGTATGTTTTCCTGCAGCCTGAATGGCTTGACTGATTCTAATCTGTGTGGTGTCGTTAGATTTGTCTTCACTTCCCGTGTCATGGGTTTTTTTTTTTTAAGAATAGTAGAAATAACACTACTGTCGCAAAAATTTAAAATGCATATTTTTGTAACCGCCAATGAATTTTATCGTAAGAAATGAAATTGTTTTACAAGAATTATTCTAAAGAAAGCTTATTCAAATATTTTTTTCTGCGATTTGGGCATACTTTCTCGTGAAAACGTACACTAAACATCGTATCAAGCGTAACGAAATTTCGTAAGATACACTACGGAAGTTACTCTTATCCAATCGGGTAATTTTTATTTATTTTAATACTAGTTGAGCCCCGCGGTGTCGCGTATTGATAAAAACAGAGATGATGATAAAGTATGTATAGCATATGCCCTTCTCCAGGTCCTAAAGAATCTCTGTGCAAAATTTCATAATGATTGGTTTAGCCGTGATGAGGTACTCGTAACAAACAGACAGAGAGACAGACGACAGACAATTACTTTCGCTTCTATAATATTCCTTAAGATTTGGATAGGTACTTGTTTGTAATGAACTTTAACTTTTATACGTTGCAGTCGGTGAATCGGTGACACAAACGGGTGCCTCATCGTCGGCCAGCGTGGTCGCGTCCCAATCACAATCGGTGCAGCCGGGACATTCGCAGATGGGGCACAGCGCGAGCTATGTACAATGTAAGTGTACAGGCTGATTGTTTAAACATTAGCAATATTGATACAGGTTGTTCAGTACTCGATTCTCGTTCCAAATAATCAAACAAAACATTGTGTATCGGTTTTCGAGTTTCCTAATCTTATACATACTTACTTGTTCTTTTAATATAATAGGGAATATGCATGAATTTTATTTCATAGGAAGAATAGTTTTAATTGATAATATGCTAAAATGTAATACACATATTAAAAAAATATTTCAATCGGTCAATAAACTTCCGAGATATGAACATTTAAAGTTTTAAGGGAGGGATGCTCTGTCCCTCTCTCGCGAAACAACAGTTTGAATAGATTTGTACGACGAACTTGAACCATGACGTCATCGTTCGCTATCGTGTGCTCTCTGTCTAACATGAAATTAAAACGCTTGCAACTTTCTTATTTTTGAAGGTATTTTAATTTTGTTTTTATGGAACGGACCTATTTGTGGTTAACTTTTTTATGACCAAATAAAAATAAATCCCCCAATGACTTTCCATCGTATTGACTAAGTTCTAAAACAAAAATCACAAATAGTGTCCTGGGTTGACCGATACTCATATACCAACAATGACAAACTTAAAGATTTTGATATAAAGACTCTATGTCGTCGCTAATTTAGTTAGAGAAGTCTAGAGACGTCTATTTTGCCGCTTCGAAATATTTTGAAAATCGAAATTATTTAAATCGTGTAAGGGGTCTAATTAGATCTCATTGAGCTCGGACGTTTTTGAGGACTGACGCTACATCCAGTTGATACTTTACCAAAGATATTACCTATTATTTGTAATATTTATAGACAGCATGGCGCCTTGTCGCACCGAGCTGCGGGATCTGACGTCACGCATGCAGCAGAAATACAAGAAGTCGTTGATAAGGCACGACATTTCCGGCGGAGACCTGGCGGACACGGCGCCGCCGGCGACGTGGCGACCCGGCAATCAGCTACTGGCGTACTTACACGAACACAAGTCAGTCTTATCCCTTTTTTATACCAACTTCCAAAAAGAAGGAGGTTCTCAATTCGACTGTATGTACTTTTTTATGTATGTTCCTCGAAGACACCTGAAGGGCTATTCACAAGTTTTTTCGCGCAGGGCTCGCGTCAACTCGCTGGTGACGTTGCCGGCGGCTCGCAACATGTTCGGCTCGTGTTCCGAGGACGGCACGGTGCGCCTGTGGGACGCGCAGCGGCTGCAGGGACACGCGCATATTAACAGGTAATCACCGGGCTATATGTATCTATCACATAACAACACACAGGTACATCACATTCTATATGTGTATATTCACGTTCATTTCTTATTTATTTATTCTCTAATTACATCACGAAACCTGAGATGAAAGCGAAAGATGAACTGATCCCTTGTTCCAAGCCAACATTACATCTTACGCTCTAAATTTAGAATGTATTAGAGGGTAATAATACCCTAATACCCTCTCTTTCCCATCTAAACCTGTAATAATCCTATTTAACCATCTAAAGCGTCAAATGTGGCGTCAAACGGTCTTATAGCCTCTGATGCTCTACATACGGCGTAAGGAGAAATAGGCGTGAATTTATGTATGTAGAAGTTAAAGTATGGAAAGATGAGGTCGAGAAAGTTCTAGAAGAACTGCATATTCGTGCCTGATATGAACTTACATAAGATAGGGATAGATGGCGCCGCTTAGTATCGGAGGCCAAGATACATTTTGGGCCGCTGCGCCAACATAGTTAAAAGATAAAGTCAAATTAAATATTACATAAATACATCGGTGGACATTTTTATATAACGCGATCTAGTCTAAAACCACAGAAGATATTAAGACACATACAGAACACTTCGCCTCCCGCCAATCTCGGGTTCCTCACCCGCTCCCCGCGCTCGCCCTGTCGTTTGTCGGAGTTTGCTTGCACAGACCATTCATTTGTCAGTCGAGGCAGGCGTTGTGTACATCATGCACTCGAATCACAGTTGACGTCACAAGTGAGCAGCATTCAAACGATGGCACTAACTTCATACATATTTGTGTGTGTGTATGTATTATACAGACGTCAACTTGCGTATGTGTCACTGATTAGTGCGCCGTTGTATGGAATGTCCGTCGTGTGCCCAAACTAAGCAAAGCTTGCACTATTGGAACAATTTAAGACTACATGAATAAAGAATAGGTCTGTAACACTTACTTATTTGAACTTGATATTGTATTCTTGATATTGTCCTAGCATTTCAGGCTATCCCTACTGTATAAAATATATTCATCATCATCATCTCAGCCATAAGAAGTCCACTGCTGGACATAGGCCTCCCCCATGGATTTCCAAAGAGACCGATTGGAACCGGCCTGCATCCAGCGTCTTTGTTGTATAAAATATGTGTAGTTACAAACGTTCTTAGATATAAAGCACATTTTGTTGAGTAATTATCCCTTTTTTTCTTGACGAGGGGGAAATCTAAAGATACCCGGCTGCGTTAAATGTTGGGGATGCAACCGGGTTATGTACTGGGACTGTACCCACTAAAACCCTCCTGGTGGCTACCCTTGGCGCTAAACGGAGGGTTCCGGCTTCTCGTGACGAACGCATACCCGGTAACGGAAGACCAGCACTGGTTAATTTAACCAGCAAATGCTGAGTTGGAACCGGTTTGTAACAAAAATGACTGTTTTTTTTCAGCCCTGTTTGTACAAACTGTCCCACAGCAGGGCATGGGCCATCTTCTCATTGTGTTGTTGTTTATTGTTGTGGTTGTTTTTGTCCCAAATAAAGATATGCCTGCATACCGGACCCCTCAGAGAGTAATTATCCCTGGTGTCAGTTTTCATGTGTCACGCATAGGAGTACCGAAGCCTCAGTGTGCGAGTGAGAATTTTACCAGTTTTATTTTGTTATTGCAGGTCTAAGTCGATGTACAACAGGAGTGCAGGTCCGGTAGTGTCACTCGCTGCTTGCGAGGGGGGGCAGTCTCTGGTGGCGGCCACGCAGGAGGGGTCCATATTCGTACTTAGGTAACTACGCTCAAGCACAATCAGGAACTAAATGCATCATCATCATCAGCCTACTTTAGTCCACTGCTGGACATAGGCCTCTCCCATTGAACGCCATTCAGCACGATCCTGAGCTTTTGTTTCCAGCCACTGCCAGCTGCTTTCCGTATATCGTTACTCCATCGTGTCTCAGGGCCATCTACAGTTGCCGACTCGCGGTCTCTAGATATGTAGTCATTTCTGACAATAATTTTGGAAATGGAATTGTGCCAAATTATCTTCTCTGAAGTGAGTTATGGCGCACTTAGCCTCAAAATGCTTACTAAGAAGCTTCACTGAGTCGGAGGCCACTAGACATAACTTCATACATGTGTGTTATATGTATATACCGACGTCAACTTGCGTATGTGTCATGTGTGATGAGCGTATAGTTTGCATGAAGTGTCCGAGATGTGATTGTGTGTTCGTTCCGCAGGTTAGACACCGGTTCGTCCCGTATGACGTTGTCGCAATGTCGTCAGATCGAGCCGGGTGGCGGCGCGGGCGCAGGGGGGTGCGTGGGCGCCGCCTGCGCGGGGGGAGTGCACGCCGGCGTCATATCGTACGCCACCCTGCTGGCTACAGTCGTCGGCTGGGACTTGAGGGCGCCCGGTGACTATTCACTTTAAATACCTTTTTACCTTTTGTAGCGCTCGTGGCTTAGCTTAACTAGGTGTTCTCGAACGATCACCAATGTTAAGCAACGGACGGACCGGTCAGTCTTCGGATGGGTGACCGTGAGTGGCATTTCTTTCTGAGCGCTACCGTGGGTCTGATGACACGTTAAATTGTAGGTCCCGGTTGTTCAGCAATCGTCAAGCCAAGTCAGAGGCCTTTCGGCGGCTTAATAACTCTGACAATAGGGCTGGCCACTCAGTCTATACGAACTTACTTAGTTACCTTTTTAATAAAGATACTTGATAAACTATAATAATTGTTTGGTATATTTTCGTGGTAGGTAACGCTTGGAAACTCCAAGGGGACCTGAAGCAGGGCGTGTATACTTGTCTATACGCTAACAGCAGTGGATACCTCGCGGTGGGGACGTCCAGTGGCGCCATCTGTGTGTGGGACCTGCGCTTCCAACTCCCTATAACGTCCGTCAGACATCCTAACTGTAAGTACAATATATATTAAAGGTAAACGAGCATATTTAAAGTGGTTTGATTTTCATACAAAAGTATTTTTACTAAATCAATCAATCAATAACACTCACTTTATTGACACCACATAAAGTAATGACACTCTTGCATAATAAAAAAACATGTAAGTAGTTCAAAATACATTTATTAGTTTATAAAACCCGGAGTCTGTGGAGATCAATATTGTCAAATAAAAAAGTAATAAGACAATAAACACATAAGAAAATGGCAAAAAGGTGGCCTTATCGCTAAAAGCGATTTATTTCAGACAACCTTGGGATGTGTTGGAAAAAGTATATATAAAGGTGGTGGTGTTGTTTCAAATATGATCGAAAAGAGTATAATTTTCGTCATCATCTCAGCCACAAGAAGTCCACTGCTGGACATAAGCCGTGGATTTCTTAATAGACCGGTGCCGGACCGGTAGATTAGTTTATTTTTTATGTACAAATAGCATCGCGCTTGACCGCCAACCTATTTCTTTATATTTGTGACTATAATAAAATAAAAAATCACATTTGTTGTAGAAAAAGTTGAGATTATTATTGATGAATCAACCATCAACAATGAATTAACCTCCGACTCAAAAAGAGGGGTGTTATAAGTTTGACGTGTGTATCTGTGTGCTTGTCTGTGGCATCGTAGCTCTCAAACGGATGGACCGATTTTGATTTAGTCTTTTTTTTTGTTTGAAAGAAGGAAGGAGGATTTTGTCGAGTGTTCTTAACTATGATTCGTCAAAATCGGTTCAGCCGTTTCTTTGTTCAGTTCCGCGCGCACATCCCTAAGTGACGGACGCGTTTAAGGGTAGTGCGTTGACCCGTACCTAGTTTAATAAACAATAAAAATGACGAACGTTATAAAGTGTAACGAATGTAACATAGTGATTGACGAAATGTTATCGTACATACAAAACAAACTATCAATAATGGACGAAGAATCTCTAGTTCGAATTTGTACCTCGACATTTTCAAGCGAAGAGATTAAGAAATCGAAATCGCTACTCTTCGATGCGATTCCGACGGACCGGCGTAGAATTGACAGAAAAAACAAAGGCAAGGAGGAACGAGATTTGGCGGACATTATAAACTTGTTTAAATCAACAGAACCCGACGTAATACCGGTGTTTGTAGCCCGACAGCTGGACAGACTGCCTCCGATTCTGATGGATCACCTTGATTGTTCCAAGTTATTAAGAGACATCCTAATTATGAAAACTGAAATAGAAGGAATAAAGTCAGCTTATGCAACGGTGGATGCTGTGGAACACTTAAGGACTGAAGTTCTTCGCTTAAAGAACGACTCATTACCACCAACATCAGCTTTCAAGGTGAACACAAGAAGAGGGGCATGGTTGGACAGTGGACCTATGGGGCTGTCGCACGATTACCACGATGTGTCTGCAATGACCGAGATGAACACTGAAAAGGAATGTGAGTCATTGGACATGTTATCATCTTTACCGAAATATCGAGAAATGAGGGTAGAACAAAATGAGATAACCGGGCATGAATCATGCTTGCGCCCCCAACAACAATCGACGGTGCGCGGACAGGCTAGCGCGGGCGGCGGTGTGAAGGAGGGGGGCGAGTGCTCACTGCCGCCGGTGAGTCACGAGGCATGCATAGGAACCGGTTTGAGAGCGAGCTCGGCGACAATAACGGATATACTGTGCACACAGGCAGCGGATCAGCTGACTGTCATTGATAAGGCCGGCGACAGTGGCGCGTCAAAACAAAGCACGGATAAACGATCGCCGTCGCGTGATTTTGCAAATGAAAATAAAGATACTGGTGGATGGCAGATGGTAACACGGAGTAAACATAAGCCGAAATATCGATTTCAGGGCAAGTCTGGTATAGCGAGAGATTTGGAATGCACATTTAAAGCGGCACCGAGGAGAATCCCTATGTTTATAACCAATATAGATAGTACTGCAAAAGAGGCGGATATTATAAAATATATTCAAAATAAAACGCAAGAAACAGTGTCGTTAGAGCAAATTAACATGAAAATCAATAGGGATCATAAGGCATATAAATTTCTCATATTGGAGTCAAATTTGCCTAAATATATGGATGAAAACTTATGGCCTGCAGGAGTTATATTTCGACGCTTCATAAACTTTAATAAAAGAAAGGTGAATGCTGATACGTCTAAAACCGGCCTTAGCAAACTGAAGAATGGATAGTCGTTCTTATCACTTTGCCAGTTTTAATTGCAAAAATGTGAAACGTTCTATCGATGGTATTAGGGAGCTGTGTTGTACATGTGACGTAGTGTGCCTTCAAGAGACGTGGTTGATGCCGCATGATATACCTTTCGTTGGCACGATAGATAGCGCGTTCGGATACACGGCGACTTCGGCGATGGATGACTCACGCGTTATAGGCCGCGGACAAGGACGAAATTTTGGAGGGGTAGCCCTATTATATCGGTACTCAGCGTTCCAACAAGTGACTGTGTTAAAATGTGGTAATCCACGTTTGTGTGGCATTAAAATTACAACATGCGATAGTGCGATCATTATAATGAGCGTATACTTACCTACAAACAGTTCCTTGAATTTACCGGAATTTACTGACTGTCTAAGCACGATAAGCGCTATTGTTGATGAATACGGTGTGGGTTCTGTATATATTTTGGGTGATTTCAACGCTGATCCGGGTGAGTTATTTTACAGTGAGCTTTCAAATGTGTGCCGGGAGCAACAATGGGCGTGTATTGATGTAGATATATTAGGGCGGGAATCTGATACTTTTACATTTATTAGTGACGTGCACGGAACCGGTAGCTGGTTGGATCACTGTATTGTCACTCACTCGGCAAAACCAACGGTTACTGATGTTTATGTGAAATATGATACTCTGTGGTCAGACCATTATCCTCTGATTGTAAAATGTAATTTAAACGTTCTACCATCTAAAGTCGCACCTAGAATCTGTATTAATGAAGGTGTTATATGGGGTGAACGAAGCGAGGAACAAATATCGTTTTATACACAAGAGTGTCATAAAAATCTAAGATTAGTCGACTTTCCAACCGAGTGTATGAACTGTGCTGACTGCTTTTGTAATGACTTGAGCCATATGCGTACTCTTGATAGGTTATACGCAGACATTGTAACTGTCCTTCGAGACGCGGCAGTCGGCAGTCGGGGGAGCATGAAGAAAGACAGGAGGGGATCACGCATAACAGGGTGGAATAAACATGTAAGTGACGCTCACAGGACGGCTAGGTGTAAGTTTAATGAATGGCTTCACTGTGGTAAGCCTAAATCTGGCCCTGTGTTCAAAGACATGTGTGAAAGCAGGAGAGCGTTCAAATCTCGACTAAAGTGGTGCCAGAATAATCAGGACCAGATAAGAATGGACGCTCTCGTTGCAAAACATGTTAAGGGGGATTTTCGTGGCTTTTGGAAAGGAACCAGTAAGTTGAATGTACGACCGGGCCTTCCTGTGAGCGTTGACGGAGTTAGTGACGCGAGGGAGATAGCTAATGTGTTTAAAAGCCATTTTACTGTAAAATCTCCATTAGGGCCGGCGGCTAGTAGGGTGCTCAATGCTGGCGTGAATGGTCAAATTGTAGAAACTACTTTTCTCGCGAAAGATATATCCGATGCTATAAGGCGGATGTCTAGAGGCAAGTCTCCGGGCCATGACGGACTCAGCATTGAGCATCTGCAGCACGCTGGACCGCATATCTGTAGGGTCTTAGCTATGTTTTTCTCCTTGTGCGTGAGCCACTCATATTTGCCTGAGGATTTTATGAAAACGGTAGTGGTGCCTGTAGTGAAGAACAAAACCGGTGATCTCACTGATAAAAGTAACTACAGGCCCATATCGCTTGCTACAGTAATGGCGAAGGTGTTTGACGGGCTTCTTAATTCACAGTTAAATAAACATTTATCACTGCACGATAATCAGTTTGGGTTTCGGCCTGGGCTATCCACTGAAAGTGCTATACTGTGTCTTAAGAGCACCGTCAAATACTATACTGACCGTAAAACTCCTATTTATTCATGCTTCCTCGACCTATCCAAAGCTTTTGATTTGGTCGCGTACGATCTGCTGTGGGACAAGCTGAGCAGAACTGATTTTCCACTTGAGCTCACCAGCATGCTCCAATACTGGTATGAGCATCAGAGCAATAGTGTTCGATGGGCGGGAGCAATGTCAGACCCATATCGGCTGGAGTGTGGTGTAAGGCAGGGGGGATTATCTTCTCCTACCCTGTTTAATTTGTATATAAACGGGCTCATCGTCGCTCTCAGCAGTCAACATGTCGGCTGTCATATTGATGGTGTATGTGTTAATAACCTTAGTTACGCAGACGACATGGTGTTGCTGAGTGCGTCGGTATGCGGCTTACGGAAGCTTATGCGGACCTGTGAGGAGTATGCGTGTGGTCACGGTTTAAAATATAATGTGACGAAAAGTCAATACATGGTCTTTGAGACCGGAAGTGCGAGATGCCCTCAGAATGTGCCTCTAGTTAGACTGAATGACGTGCCCCTTGAAAGGGTTGAACAGTTTAAATACCTGGGGCATATCGTCACTGCTGATCTCAAGGACCATGCGGACATTGAGCGGGAGCGGAGGGCCCTGTCTGTACGAGCAAACATGATAGCTCGCAGGTTTGCACGCTGTTCAAAAGAGGTAAAGGTAACGCTTTTTAGAGCCTTCTGCACATCCCTCTACACGTGCAGCCTGTGGGCTAATTACACAGAAAAAAGCTACAGTGCCCTCCGCGTCCAATACAATAACGCGTTTAGGGCGGTGTTGGGGTTGCCTCGGTTCTGTAGCGCCTCGGGCATGTTTGCCGAAGCGCGAACAGATTGCTTTTATGCGACTATGCGTAAACGAGGTTTGTCACTGGTGCGCAGGGTGCGAGCCAGCTCCAACGCTATCCTGGCAATGATAGCGGACAGACTGGATTGTATTTTCCTCCAGCATTGTTGTAATAGGCATGTTGCAGTACCGATGCCAAAACGAAAATACTGACTTAAATATAAATAGGACATAATTGTATTTTACTTTATAGTTGTATTTTGTTATTTTATTTTATTTTTATTATTTTAATTGGAATTTAATTGACATTTAATTGATTATTTTATCTTATGTGATTTTGTAATTTTAATGTTTAAGGTATATTATTATGACATGTTATAAGTTTTATGGGCCAATCAGTAGTCTGAAATAAATGAATTTGAATTTGAATTTGAATTTGTCAGGGTTTTTGAGTTATCTAAACTTATACTAGTTGTTAACAGAAGCATGTTTTAACCGACTTCCAAAAGGAGGAGGTTCTCAATTCGTCGGAGTCTTTTTTTATGTATGTTCCCCGATTACTCGAAGACACCTAGACCGACTTGAAAAAATATTATTCCATATTTTTTTTATCAAAACCTGTTCAGTTTTTTTTTTGTATAACAAAATAACTGGAAAAAATTGTCACCCAAGAACAAGTAAATTTTTTTTAACACGAATAAGTCCGCGTTTGACCACCAACTCGCCTGTTGGAAAGCGAAGATGTGGTCGAAGATAAAGCACGCAGATTTAGAAGATACCTATTCACTCTGACCTTGAAAAGACCAATGTTGTAATTCTCAGGGAACAACGAAGCCGGCAATTTGTTCCACTCTTCGTTGTTTTGTCAACGAAGTAATAACGTAGTATCAAACAAGAGAACCTGTTTCAAGGTCACATAAATTATGATATGTAACTACAGAACCCTACATTGCGCGTGGCATGACACGCACTTGGCCATTTATTTTAGTTTTTTTTAAACGATGAGTTGTTGTTTGCAGCGGAGCGCGTGCGCCGAATAGTGGGTGCCGGGTGCGACAGCTCCCGCGTGTGGGCGACAGGGTTCCGCGACGCGTGCGCGTGGTGCCTCGAGTCGACGCAGCGCACGCACGCGCTCTGGGCCTGCACCAACTCGCCACAGCCACTGCACTACACGCCCGCGGTAACACAACACTCCAACACACATATCTACTCCATACGGAATACGCATGAATTTTTGACAGGCTTCCAAAAAGGAGGAAGTTCTCAATAAGACGGCATTTATTTTTTGTATGTTTTTTTTGTGTGTTTGTTCTGCGATTACTTGTTGCGATTGTTTGTTCCGCCAATTATGAATAGAATAGAATAGAATATATTTATTGATAGATGGAATTACAACCTTACTATGATTAAATAGTAAGTGTTGAGCATCACATCTATCTCGTCAATCGAATTAGTTTAAAATACAATTATACAGAATATTATACAGAATTAAATAATTAGAAATGTCAATTTTAGCTGTAAAGGGGCTATAAAAATGTGTCAATGTTTTATATATATTATTTAGTAGGCTCAAGATGGCTATAGTCATTCTCTAAATACTCTTTGAAAGTGTATATGGTTCTGTCTAACAATAGCACTTTAACAGTACTGGAAAACTGTGTTTCATCACTTATAGACTTTATAAATTCAGGTAGTTTGTTGAATAAATTTTGGCCCATAATCATAGGCAACTTCTCTGCCATCTTAAGGCGTGGCTTTGTTGTCTCTATTAACAATCGATTATTTCTTATTGTACGTTTGCTTTTCACTTGTTTAGTTTTATATTTGTATATATTTCTTTTCACAAATTTTAGTATTTCTAATATATAAACCGAGACAGACGTCAATATATTTAATTCCTTAAAGTGTTCTCTGCACGATTCATCGAATTTCCCACCTACCAAAATTCGTATAGCACGCTTTTGCATCTTTAATACCCTTTCATAATCAGTAGAGTTTCCCCATATTATAATTCCATATGATAAAATGGAATGTATATAAGCATAATATATTTCTTTTAAACTTTGTTGTGTAGTCATTCCTTTAAGTTGCTTCAATGCATATATACCTTTTGCCATTTTTTTACAAGTAAGATCTACATGATGTTTCCACTTCAGGGCAGGGTCTATTTCGAAACCAAGAAGCTTAACTAGATTCGATGATAAGCATTTAGTGTTTTCTTCTAATATTACAGAGACAGGAGTTTGGTCGGAAGACATAGCATTGAAGAACATGAGATTGGTTTTATCGGCATTTAATTTCAGTCCGTTCATTTTAAACCATTCGCTAAGCTTGCACATGGTATCTCTAATATTTTCATGTAGGTTCTCCAATGTGTCAGCTGTCAAGATTATAGTTGTGTCATCTGCATATTGTACAATTTCTCCAGCTATATCTAGCTTAGAAATATCGTTAACGAGAATAAGAAATAATATATTTCCTAGGGATGATCCCTGAGGAATACCTATGTTGGTTAATTGTGACCCAGATATTAGTGTTTTATTATTTATGTTAATTCCTACTATTTGTTCTCTGTCCGAAAGAAAAGATGTCATGAGCTCTAGTTTTTCACCTCTAAAACCATAAACCATGAGTTTCTGAAGAAGAAGTTTGTGGTTGACAGAGTCGAATGCTTTGGAAAGATCTATGAACACAGCTGCTACTTTTTTTCTTTGTTCTAGTCCCTCCATTATTGCTTCTATGACTTTTATAGTAGCTGAAGTTGTGGATCTACCGTTTCTGTAAGCATGTTGAGACTCTGATATAATGTTATGTTTATTCATATGACACATTATACTATTCGATATTGTGGATTCTATAATTTTGGATAAGGTAGGTACAATTGTAATCGGCCTATAACTATTCACAGATGATGTATCTCCCTTACCCTTATAAAGTGGTGCCAATCGCGACTTTTTTAGAGATTTTGGATATACATTTGACTGAAGTATATTATTTATTAAAAATGTAATGTGATCTGCCAAATAAAATTTGATTATATGAAACAAAAACTTCCCTGAAATATCATACACATCTTTTGTTTCTGAATGATCAACCTTTTTTGTGCTAATTTAACTAAGTGATGTGAAGAGATTAGTGGAAAATTAATCTCGGGGTATTCAACAGTTGATTCTTTTAAAAAGTCTATTGCTTTCTGACATTGAGGAGGATTATTCATACAGAGATCATTCCCTATCGACTTAAAAAAAGTTATTAAAATGGTCGGGTATAGTTTCGTTGTCTATTTTGTTATTTGTAGAATGAACGAACTGTTTCACACGGCCTGAAAGCACCTCAGAGGTGTTCCCATATCAATTTTATCAAAATCGATTCAGTACTTTAGTTTTTATAACAAAATAACGGATAAAATATCATCCAAATAAACGAATGGCGTATTTTGTAGTCGGTTTTTACAGTTTTAAACTGTAATTATTTGTTTGTTTGTTACGCGATTACTTCGCCAATTGTGATTTTGGTGTTTCTTTTATTTTGATCGGTCATACTTCAGAGGTGGTCCCATAAAAATATACATAAACAAAAAAAAAACAAAAAAAAAAATAAAAAAAAAATACATTTATTATATTATCAAAATCGATTCAGTAGTTTTTGGTTTTTAAAACAAAACAATTGGAAAAAATAAGTAATCCAAGTACTTAAACGAAACTGCGTAGTTTGAAGTCGGTTGTTTCAGTTTTTAAACTATTATTTTTCGTAGAAATAATAGTTTCAGTGAATATCATCATCTCAGCCACAAGAAGTCCACTGCTGGACATAGGCCTCCCCCATGGATTTCCAGAAAGACCGGTTGGAAGCTGCTGCGTCCAGCGTCTTCCTGCCGCTTGTATGATATCTTCTGTCCACCTTGTGGCTGGTCTTTCTACGCTGCGCTTGCCGGTTCGTGGTCTCCATTCGAGAACTTTTCGGGCCCATCGGCCGTCAGTTTTACGTGCTATGTGCCCTGCCCACTGCCACGCCACTTCAACTTGCTAATCCGCTGTGCTATGTCGGTGACTTTTGTACGTCTACGGATCTCTTCGTTTCTGATACGATAATATACTAATATGTAATATATACAAATAAAATATAAATTGGAAGCTAAGCAAATTAAATGAAAAGCAGTGTTTACCTTGGGTGAAAATAATCTACTACTATTACAAATGTATATTTTATAATTTATTCCTAATCCTCAAGTGAGCACGTTCGTTGCAGGCGTCTCACTACACTAGCGCGCTGTACGTAGGCGGCAGCTGGGCGGTGACCGGCGGCTCCGACCAGCGGCTGCGCTACTGGGACCTGCAGCACCCCGAGGACTCGTACATACTCGTGCACGCGCCCGCCGACCCGCTGCGACACAACCCGGCCGCGCTCAAGTACAGGTGGGTCATGTACGCGTCACATAGGTCAAGTACGCGTGAACCCGCGGGTTACATACGCGTGACTGTGTGGGTCATGTACTCGTGAACCCGGGTTAATTACGCGTGACTCTGTGGGTCATGTACGCGTAAACCCGTGGGTTTTATACGCGTTACCCTGTGAGTCATGTACGCGTGGACCCGTGGTTTGTATACGCATTATTCTGTGGGTCATATACGCGTGATCTTGTGGGTCATGTACGCATGAACCCGTGGTTTATATACGCATTACTCTGTGGGTCATGTACGCATGAAACTGTGGGTCGTGTACGCATGAACCTGTGGGTCATGTACGCATGAATCTGTGGGTCATGTACGCGTGATCTTGTGGGTCATGTACGCGTGAACCCGTCGGTCATGTACGCGTAACCCTGTGAGTTCACGACCAACTACTTTCTTTATATTCGAAATGAAAAGCAGTATTTACCTCTGGTGAAAACAATCTACTATTACATAATGTATTAATCACAAGTTCTCCTCCAGGAGTCGCATCATAGACGGTACGACAGTAGTCCAGGAGTGCTGCAAAGTGAACCCAAGCGCGGCCGCCTCCCTGATAGAAGATAACGTGTACCGCGCGGTCGAGTCACGCACTTACCACCACACAGCACCCATAACCGATCTCACTGTAGCTGAGGGGGCGAAGCACTATCTAGTCAGTGCGTCCGCTGACGGTGTCATTAATGTATGGAAGTAGGTCATTTGTTTCGTTCCTTCAAAAGTTTGGTAAAGTGTTACAACGTATTCTGCGTCCTGGATTGGGGAATGTAAATATTTTTTTAGGTATGTTTCGCTTTTGTGCAAAACTTTGAAATATTTGAAAAAACTAATGTCAAAATTTTAATTTGAAATTATGGTAACTCACATTAGTTTTTTCAAAAAATACCAGTAGTTTCAAATAAAGACATAGAATAAATACCTAAAAATGACATTCAGGCGCAGAATCCTCAATTCTTAAAATGACACGAGTTTTTAAAATTCTACAAATACCTAGTTATCATTATCATAATGGCAAGTTACCAATTCTACAAATACCTGAATCTCAAAATAGGTAATATTTAATATTGCCTATTTTGAGAATCGGGTATTTGTAGAATTGGTTGGAAACTGTTTAGTTAACCTTAATGCTTTTTATTTTTTTATATTAGATTATTTAGTTTTTAGTATTTTTATCTAAATACTAAACTACTGAAGTTTAGTATTTAGATAGTTTGCCTAAAGTTAGATAAACTAACACACATAATTAAATAGTTTAGGTGGGTGTATGATATAATGTCTTTTTTGTTGTATTTTGTACATAATTACCAATTTTGAGAAATTATATATATATGGAATTGGTAATTGAGAAAATTAGACACGTAGAACTTGTCATTTTGTTCGAATTGGGCATTCCGCGCCTAAACCGCAAAATTTTGCACTTACCATCCCCGCATATTATTATAATAGTCAATTTTATAATTAGCATATAAACTGCTTTGTTTGTATTTTTATACTTATCTGTGATTCATAAAGTTATACATACGTATAGAAGAGTTATTATAATGTACCTATAATATTAGCGTATTTACATAATTATAAATAGCTTAATCTAAATATATGAAGAAAGAAAATGACTGAGATAGTATATAAAAATGTATATTTTATTTCCATATCTTAAAATGTATCTTGTCATATGTCTAATTAGATTTTCTATATAATTAAGGTCCTATTTTCATATTAAAGTTTCTGTTGCAAAAACTTACATTTTTATTACACGTATTTTTAATCTTAACAATAGAGAATGCGATCTCGGTACACTGCAATCTCGCATTTATTTTACAAGATCAATCTTGCATCTATACACGCGAGATGTCGCAAGATTTGCGAGATTATTGGACCATTTTCGAATCAGGAGATACCAACAAGTAGACTCAGAATGAAACTCAAAAACATATTTAAAAATTATTACAAAACTGCGAGATTAAGACTTTTCAAATCTCGCAAATCCCGATTGAAAATTTTGCCGCGAGATTGGATTCTCTACTTAACAACCTATTTATAAAAATGTTACCGCTGAAGTACTTTATCACAGTGGAAATAGTTTGATGATTCGACTGGGCTTGCAAGGCAATATATCGCAGTATTAAATCTGGTGTATAGTTGGCACAGTCAACTGGACCCACAAGAGTGTAGTTCAACCATCGTCCGTTTCGCTCGCGCATATCAACATTTTTGTAGATATAAAATGACCGAATGACCTTATAAAAAAAACGTCCCAGTGAAAACTAGAAAGCAACATCACAAATTTTCAACAAAAATTTTGTTTGATCCAAGTTTCATACATAAATAGTTTTTACTAATTTGCAAAAATATTTTTTATGTATGAAAGTTCATTTGAACCAATGGTAGCACTAAAGTTTATCCTTTCAAACAACAAACATAAGTTTTAAAAAAAACAACGAATTGCATTAGGGGAGTGCCGGCAGAAGTGAAAAATAAAATATAAAATAGCAAAATGACTGACTCGTGAAGGATTTGAACCTCCACCCTCCGATTGACAAATTGAACTGTATATCGGTGGTCTAACAATTGAGCTAACTAGTCTTACGTGCATGTGTCGAAAATAAGCATTCGTCGCAACGAAATGACGTCATACTAGAAGGACAAACTTGTACATACAATAATAAACTTTAAATGCAGAACGTTAGAATATAGGTTTCTGACTAAAATAATTACGTCATGCTAGAAGGAGAAACTTGCACATACAATAATGAACTTTAAATGCAGAACGTTATAATAGGTTTCTGACTGTTCGTCTTACGATCTGACGATCTGACGCGAGTTTAAAATGTTTTACCCATCCCAAAAATGCACAACGCCGCTAAAGAAGATTTCTCTTCAAAAACTTCCTATAAAAAACGGCTGAACCGATTTTGATGAAACAGGTAAGTAACACTCGACAAAATCCTATTTCAAACAAAAAAAAACAAGATCAAAATCATTCCATTCGTTTCAGAGCTACGATGCTCTAAGATACACACGCCAAACATATAACACCCCCTCTTTTTGGATCGGGTATTAAAAACTGTTTTAGCGTCTGAGCTAGACAGCTGACTCACCAATCGCCCTATTCCAATCGCCAATTCCAGCGACTTAATTTACCAACGATGCATACCCAGTTTTCTCACCAAGACTATACAGTTAAGGCTCAAATAAAAATAATCAGAAAAAATCTAATTCTTCGATTGAAACAATAAAAAAAAAATGATAAAAGACACATTCAACAAAATTTCTTATGCTAAAACTAAACTAGTACCAACAACTATAACTTGTTGGCGTATTAACTAGTCTTACTTAAATAACAAACAACCAAGGCCTTACCGAAAAACGTTACTTAACTTTAACTATAGTCTTAAATTCTCTGTCTTCTTTCCGCAAGTGACATTACGTGTGAGCGAGAAGTTGACAAAATATGTTAGGCAATGCTTAAAGTTAAGTAAAGTTTTTCGGTAAGGCCGCTAATTTTGTCTAATTTTTAGCTCAAAACTGTCCCCTATGTTATTGATTTTAAGTTCAGACATCCAAGAGCTTCATACCAAAATCAATAGGGTGATTTTTGCAAAGGAGACAACTGGTTTTTACCAATATACATTATCTGATTTAGATAATTCATTTTATAACATGATTTTTCTTAGTATAAATTTAATTATAACCCAGAATTAAAGGAGAAAATAAAAATGGACCTACAGTTAATTCACAGTAATTTTGCACTGACATTAACATTTTATTCTTGTAAAACTTAAAGCTGTCGATCTTTTCCTTTGAGACGTAGTACGGTAGCGGTGCATAGAGTAAATAAATATTGGAGAGCATTTTACTTCACACAATACCATCTGGCGCGAAACTAAGCAAAGCTTATAACTATAGGAATTGGGAACCAGATGGCTACAGCTACTAGGATTATCCAGGTTGGATCTCCACCTAATGACAGGTATAATCACAGGTCACTGTGAGTTGAACTTATCATCTGCACAAGATTGGAGCTACAGATAGACCTCTGTGCAGAGGCTGTCTACAAGAAACGAAACTGTAGAACATGTGCTACTACACTGTAAGTCAACAGAACAGATCAGACATACTTCGGAACTATGTGAGAAAACATTGGACCAACTCTGCACTAGGACACCTGACGCAATTAATGTGAAACAGCTGTGCCAGCGAACCAAGGCTGTGCTCCGGTACATCAAGGAGCTCGGATGGTTTGGGTAGGCTGGTTGGGGGGAATGCACAATACACCCCAAGCGGGACGTCAGTGCAGGCCTCATTGCCCCCGACTCGTAAATAGAATTAGAACCAGATGGCTGATATAATACATATATCGCATCTTTGCTTCGACAGGGTGTTATCTTGAAATAAAGCTCTCCGCAAAAAGAGACAATGTGATATAGCAAACTGACACAGCAGTGCCGTCTCTTTCACTTTCAGCTTTGCTATTTCACGCGTAAAATATACCACTCTTTATCGTAGTTGTGGCCTCACCACACCGTCATACCACACTGAGTGATGGGTGTGGTTGTCAGATTTACCAATTTTGTTTTTTTATTCGACGATAGGCTTGCTCTTGACCGTCAACTCACCTGGTGTTAAGCGACATTTACGGTCTACGATGGAGCGCGCTTGCCTAGAAGAAACCTATTCACTCGCGATTTGAAGACACTTAGATTATATCTATTCGGAAAGACCCATTCAGGAAGCGCATTCCACATTTTGGCGGTACGCACAATGAAAGTGGAGCCAAAGCGTTTCGTACGTGTCGTATGTTATTGAAGCAAAGAGGCGATATACTTTTTGTTTGTAAATACATACATACATACATATGATACATAACACACAGACACAGAACAAACATCCATCCTCAGCAGAAATGTTGCTGCTCTAGGTGGAGACCGAACCCATGACCTACAGTTCAGAAGGCAGAAATACTACCACTGAGGCATTATGCCTGTCGAATAGTGCAGCTTAAAGTCCTAGATTGAAGATGGCTTTACATTAGGCAAAGACAATTTGCACAGGCTATAGCCATTTATGGTTCTGATCTAAGATCTGATTCAATCTTAAGAATCTAAATTGGATTTTAAAAAATAGTCAAAAAAATCTCTATTTATAAAACACACCGCATCTAATGTATTAGTTTATATGATTAGCATGACCATTCTACATATTTTGTTTTAATATTTAACATCAGTGAAGTCAGCAATAAAATAAAGAATAAATTTTAATAAGTCATAATAAAATTAGTAAAAACAGACCTAGAAATCAGATGTTTAGGTCTTAAAAACAGGTCTTTCCCTCAAACAGAATATATAAAAACCATCTTTATCCACTTGTAATGTCAATGCAAATACATTATTTCCACTGATATGTGCATAAAACAGTGGAAAAAGTGTCAGATATAATTGAAATTGACAGATATAAATTCTATTTAGTCTTCTTGCCTTTTGTCTCTTCAGGAACATCTTCTAGAAGCTTATTCAGGTCAATGCCGTCAAATTTTGGGTTTTGTGCGTTTGACGCATGAGCTAAGAACAGTTCTTTCAGGAATTGCAGTTCTTTTGTTAGTGTCTTGACTTTCTCTTCCAGCATTTGGTTCTCTGCTTTCAGTTTGCTGACTCTTGTGAAAGTTTCTTGTGTTCGCTGCTTGGATTTGAATCTGCTCTTTTTCACTGCCTGTGGAGATAAAAATTGCTTTAGTAATTTGTAATAATAGAAGTTTTTATTATTTCCGAATTTGGTAAATTTACATAACAGACTAGTTTCTATATTAAAAGGAGAACAAAATACTTGACTACAGAAAAGAGGTTTTTGCAGACTCACAATGTTTTTTGTGAGATAATGAACAGCAATATTGGACAAATTTTTTTTTATGGTGGAAAACACCAGTACTTAAAATAATCTAAAATAATGCTTGAGTAAATATAAATCTTCTAGATTAATGAGAGCCATCCTCGGCCACACCGTTGCTTAACATCAGGCGAGTAGGCGGTCAATCATATCTATCTTTCGTAAAAAAAATAGAGTACAACAATTGAGGCGAAATCTTTTGTGCAAATAAGTACATATTTCACTACACTAACCAAAGTCATTAGAGTGGTAAATTTCTGGAACTTTTTTATTTGATAAGTTTTTTTTTTATAATCGCATATTGAAGTTTGCAGATGGATCATGGACCACTCAGTTAATAAGGTATCTGTAACCACAAAGTGTATTCCTAGAAGGACCAATTACCTGAGAGGTCATTGAACCAATAAGGAAAATGAAAGATCAGGTTGTGGTGAAATATACATGAAATCCACTAAAAAGATTATGAAATACTCAAGGTTGTGTGACCAAAGTTACCTTTTAGTTTTTTTTTTCTTTTTATTATTTGATTCCTTATTTTAGAGTAATAAATGAGGTAAGTGTGTAAAAAAATACATGTGAATTGTTACAGCTAAAACAGACTGATAAAGTAACAAACTTAAAAGTAAGAACAAAAATTAGCAAGTTAATAAAAGACAATTAAATTATCAATATAATTGGAACCAGTAAAAAAAAACAAAGATAAGCAACCAACTCTAACCACACTCCTATTAAAAAATATACATACTATGAATTGATAACTTCCTTCTCTAAAGAAGAATCATTGAATGAATTATTCATATTCATTTCAATGATTCTTTTTAGAACATAAAACAGAACACAATACGGTTGAATTGAACCCAAGCTTTTTAAAATCTAATTTAACTAATCAACAAAGCACTTTGATAAACAACCCATATGTATCCTCGGGTTAAGAATGTTTATTAACACTTTTAGATGAAGAAGCTGTAATAACAAAAACGGTAATAACATGTCTCTTGGACATAGCTAATCTTAGATTACATTCAGGGGTTCCTGCCAAAATTTTTAAATGTAGTTTAAAATAAATAGTCAAAAAAGGAAAAAACAAAACATGAGTACTATAGTGGACTGTTTTCTTTCATATTCTTACCTCATTGTTCCTGTCTCTCTTCTTTCTATAGTCTTCGTCATCTTCATCCTCGCTTGTGACTCTTTTTCCTTTTTTAGGGGGCATCTCTAATTGCAATTGGTATCCTTCTAATAACATCAAGTAAAATTCAAAATCTTCTTGGGTTCATATGCCTTCCAAGTTCAATAATACTCCAAAAAACGTATCTGCAAAAAATAAATGTAAGTAACAGCTAGTGGACAGAACTAAAATTTAGTTATTTAATAACCTATTTTGTAAAGTGACGCAATGTTTACAAGATCACTATCATATTTTTAAAAAAACTTACAAGTCGCAGTATAATGTGATTACAGGAAATAAACACTGAATGATTGAATTGAATTGTTTTTAATAAACAAGGTTTTAAAGTTTTATTTAGTCTTTCGCAATTACTCGTAATCGAGTAGAGTTCTCACAAACAAGTTTTATATAGTTTTATAGCTCACTGAACATAACAATCAACTGAAGAAGATGTAAATATATATGTGAGTGCGCCACAGAAAGAATTCTTCGTTTAAATTGAAATGCAAATGACGAAAAAGTTATCAGAATGACGTTTTTGTTTATTCAAGACAAGACAATTTCAATACGTCAATGAGGAAGGGAGGGGAGGCCCAGGGAGGCCATTAGTGCTGGGCGTTTTTTCCTATAACGGTTTTAAAAACTAGTTACTCTACGAAAAACGAACAAACGCTTATGCCGATATGACATAGGGAAGGTGCGTATTTACGCAACCAGGTTTTTACACCAGGTATTTGCTTGCAAGTATGGCGACCAGCACCCTTATTCAGATTACATTCGATTCGATGCGATCTTCGATATGGAGAGAGATCTCGAAGGATTTCACACGGTTTGCGGAATTAGCGATTCAGGTTTCTCGAATATCGAATAATTTTGACATTTCCATTCCATAAGGTATCAGCTGATCATCCCAAACGGTTCCATTGATTGAAAGCGGCATGTAACATGTCGATTATCAATCGATTAATCGGAAATTGTTTTTTGACTTGGAAAAACCGATATTTAGATTTATCTCATGCTGCATGTCATTTTTGTGAAAGTGTAATTTTCGTCACGTTATTGTATTTTTACTACTGTAGTACCTACTTTTAAGACAGCAGAGTTATACATGTTTGATGTAATTTACATAATATATAGTATACCTACTATTATCAATTCTAATTTAATATTATTTATATGATATTGATCCACTATTAAATATTTGCACTTGAGAAATGATCGAATGTAATGGAAAATTGTAATTAATTTCTAAGGCCTTATTTACCTACATTCTTGCAAATAAATTTCATTTCATAAGTAAATTCAAACCAAAATTTATTCATTTGTTTGCTAAATGAGCAACGTAAAGACAAACATGAACCACACACTTCTCTCCCACGCTCCTCTCTCTGTATGGTAGTTGTTTTAAACAAGCACTAAAGTGACGTAATGTTACACAATTCGAATAATATAACTTAGTATTTGCTAGGATGATGTACGATAATTAATATGATTTGGATTACAATGAACGTCCACCGGAAAAAGGAATACGGGAGTCAGTGTAGGTCGAAAGCGAGAAGGAGGAATGAGGACACCGGATGCTCTCCTAGTAACAACAAATAAAAATATATTCAACTTTTTACAAACTATCACAGAACATCAAATTCCTTTATCTATGGAGTCGATAGGTTGGTTTAGAATTTATAATATTGCCAACAAAAAAACATAAAGTTGAATTAAGAACCTCATTCTTTTTGAAATAGGTTAGAAATATAAATGTGTGCTACTTCAACCCCAGCAAAATATAATAGACTTTCTTTAATAGCTCGCATTATTGACTGATCCCTGATTTAAACTGTAAAAAAATACGATTTTCTTACTTTTATTTGAAAATTAAAATTTTTAAACGCAAAAGAATCGAACTTTAATCGATTTTTTTAAATAGTGAATCGAAATCCTTTGCGGTATCAAGTCACTAAAAAAAGTTTATAAATTTGACAGTTGCAGCCGTCTAGATTTTTATTCCTTTATTGGCCACGATTGGCTCATTTGCCAAAATAATATGTTAAAAGTTTCATGAAAAATACAAATAATATAAGTTTTAGTCACAATCTCAAGTTACTTGGCTTAGATTATGGCGAGATACTCGGTTGATAGTGAATCAAGTTCATGTCATGACTTGGTTACTTTACTAGGAGCTGTTAAGGACTTTGTAAGTTACAACGTGAAGAAGTATGTTTCATCACTCTCATTTCAAACTCGTGCGCGTAAACGAACACTAATAGATTAAAAAAACATCTTCTTTACAAAATCTTTATTTGAAATAACACAAGTTTATAATAATAAAAGAAAACTGTGACATTTTTAATTAAGTTCCCGCGAAAAACCTACCGAATCGAATGGATTACCTTCGATAACCCTATTCACAAATTCGAATGGCACCAGTCGGTACCAAATCGGTAATGACCTCGTGTGACCGATAGGATAACATAGACAAGCTAGTTTTCAGAGTCAGTTTCATGTTTTTAGATAGGTGATTCGTGATAGAAGTAAAAAAAATGCTTAATTATGACCAGCGACTGACAAAATATGTAATTTATTGCATAATATACATATAACTTGATCCATCATATTAATTATGGCATATAATTCTTTAGTAAATTTGTAGCTTCAATAAGTGAAACATGCTTCGAAAATACCTTGTTGGTTGTGTGTGTGCATGTGTGTGTGTGATTTCAAAGTTCTTCTATTTTCTCTCTGTACTCGTGCATACAATGTATTTGCCATTTATTAGTAACAAGTATAAAATATTTAATATATTTAGAGCGCCATGCGTGTAATCTGACAAAGCTCTCCAACTATACAATATTACATTTTGAAACTTTGGAAATCATAATTAGGGGAATTTTAAAACCCGTAAAATCGGCACATTTGACTATTAGGTGAATATATTATGTCAAATTATGGAAAATGGTAATTGAAAATATCAAAAAAGTGCTCTTATATTATTAAAATGTATTAGTAAAATGTATTCGATATCACTCCCGACAGGATAAACCTGTCGGGAGCGATATCGAATTAGCCATCGAATTTATATGTCAAACTCCTTCGGATTCGAGTTTGTGAATCGGTCTACCCGAATCCCGGCGGATCCAGTTGAGGATGAGTGGTGATTGTCTTTGGTTTCTCGAGATTTCTATACTAAAAATGGGACCGACGGGCATAAATTCGAATTCGTGAATGTATTGGAGTCGAATGGAGCTTTATTCGGTAGCCGGCTCATTACCGACAAAATTGACAAATCGACAACCGATTAGAACTAGAATAAGGGTACAGGTGCCGCCCGAAACACTTGCAAGGAGAAAAAGTATTTACTTTACGGGATTTCGCGAATGCTATTATGCTTCTTATTGTAACATGTACAATGAACATTTTCCTATGCAAGTATTTTAGTTGAAAAACTCGCTACGCAATTGTGCACCTTATTTTAACTTAAATACAAATCAATTTTCTTTAACGAAAAAAATACTTTCAAGGGTTTTGACCCTGGTTTTTGGCGCTTCACTCGGGTGTCATCGTCAAATACACGGAACGAAGTAGGCAAGCAATATATATCGCGCTCGCTCAGTCATGTTTGGTGTCGTTTGGAACGTTTTGAATTTCGTGAATGCCATTATGCTTCTTATTATAACGTATATAATGAACAATATCCTATGAAAGTATTTTAGTAGAAAAACTTGTTACGCAATTGTGCACCTTATCTTAGTTAAAATACAAATCAATTTTCTTTAACGAAAAAAATACTTTGAAGGGTTTTGAGCCCTGGTTTTTGGCGCTGGTTTTTTTATGTGGGCGCACTTGGAAGCCCTGGTATGAGATTTTGCAAGTATAACCCATCCCTAATATGACACAACCAGTTACAAAAAAAACGAACGAACGAACTCGCGTCGCGCGACTGCTGAGTGCAGCATAAATAACGAAACGAGAAAAACGAAAACGTATCCACTTTATGAGCCATAATGTTCTATCTCTATTGCTTAAGGTCTATTTTTGATTGAATAGTAAACTCGTTTTTTGTAACTACATTTTGGCCCAAGTTAGAAAGTTCTCTATCTCAACTCAATAAAGTCTATTATTGATTGAAATTAGAAACCAGTTATTTTCTAACCACATAATGATACAAGGCAAAATATTCTTTAACATGACAACTTAAAGACTAATATTGTCTGAAATAAGAAAAAAAACGTTTTATTTACAACCGTTTGGCCGTTTTGTGTTACCGTTACAAGGCAAAATATTCTTTAACATAACAACTTAAAGACTAATATTGTCTGAAATAAGAAAAAAAACGTTTTATTTACAACAGTTTGGCCGTTTTGTGTTACCGTTTCAAGCAACCAAGAAACGCTTTTTATAGGAAAATCCGTTTCGTGTCACGTAAAACTAAAAAATTGCAAGTGATATAGAAACAACGAAACGTACCGATTTCATGATCGAATAATATAATAGTATGTGCTATTTCTATTGAATACGGTCTACTTTTGATTGAATAGTAATCCAGCTATTTGGTACTAGACAATGGCCTGTTTTTGGCGGGAACGTCTTAGTAACGTGTTGTTGCTATGTTTTATTTTCCTAAACTTGTGTTATTTTGAACATTAATGCTATAAAAATGGTGGTGTTTTATTCATTAAGTGTTCGATAAAGTGCGTGTGTGTGGGCAAGTGAAATAAAGCAGTAAAACATGTGATTTTACGTTGTCTGCAAAACTCCATAGAAGCTTCTAGTAAAGTCGCCACCACTTTACTGAAGCAGGACTCGACTTATAAATTGACTGTATACGTGACTTAGATTGTGACCAGAACATTTACAACTTGTTTTATTCAAGAAACAAAAAATCCTAATACTTGACACTGGCAAATGGTTTAATGCGGGTCCAATACAAAAAAAAGAAGAAGGATGCATCCTTCTTCTTTTTTTGTATTGGACCCGCATTAAAACATTTGCCAGTGTCAAGTATTAGGATTCTAGGTTTAATAATTAGACTAACAATTATTGGTAAAATGTGCAAGCATGATGCCAACATCAAGCAAAAAAGTCTCATCGCGTCATACGGCTGATTGTCTAGAGTTTTTTTTTCCCTTGATGTTGGCATCATGCTTCCACATTTGCCATTTGTCGAGTTTATACGTGTCTAGAGTTTAATTATATACGTTTTGTAATATTTAAAAAAAAACCCGTTTTTTTTACAACCGTTTCTAAAAACGCTTTTTTCTATAAAAATAACGTTTCGTTTCGTTTTTCGTAAAACTCAAAACGACCCAGCTCTAGAGGCCATTGGAGGGTAGAGACAAAACGATACATCGATGTTTTCAAAATATCGATGTATCGTTCATAAGCATCGATTTTTAACTTAAGACGTTGAAGTATAAAAAAAAAAACCGTTCATCTTTAGACGTGACATAAAGAATTATCTTTGAATTTTATGAAAATGCCATAATCGTCATTACGCGGAACAGGCCTATCATTTTTTTTTATTCATGACAGTTTTTAACCGATTTCAAATAAGGTTATCAATTCGAGCTGTATGTTTGTAATATTGTCAGATTCGCACAGTTTTTGTATATGTTAGTCTATACCAGGGCCCTCATTCCGTATGACCATCGGCCGCGTTCACGTACGTGACGTGCGTGCATTGACAATGAAAATTAGCCTTTAAGTTTAAGAAGCCAAAGTCTAATTTTCATTGTAGACGCACAACGTCAAATTCACGTTATACGGCCGATGGTCATACGGAATAAGGGCCCGGCTTCTAAACATGTGTCCTAAATTTCATAAGTGTATGTATGTTTGTCCACGTATTACGCAGAAACTAGAAGTGGTATTGCAAAAAATATTTCTATATTGAATAAAGTATCTCTCAACTAAGTCACCGTAAATTTTATCAAAATCGGTTCAGTAGTTTTAAGATATGGATTTTTTTAATTTTAAAATATGAGCATTTCAATGACGCTGTACAAACTACTGGGCGGATTTCAATGAAATTCCGTAGGTTTATCACTCATACTTACTATGTCAAAGGACCTGGCATTTACTTTATAACGCAAAAAAAAAAATAGGCATTGCAATAGTAGTAAAGTGAGTTTAAAAACTAAAGGAACTTACCCAGTGTAGTTTTGTGGCACTGGGCGTCTACCTAAGTAGGTACGTAAACTATTTTTGAGGTCGGTGTCTGTATAGGACTTAGTTGATGATAGTGTAGGGCCTGACCTACTTATGTAGACGTCCAGTTTTGAGTTTTTCGTGTTATTTCTCACTTTTCAGTTAATTAAATTGTTTTAAAGACGGTTTAATTTTTCCAAATTACTTTTATTGAATAATTGCAATATGTAATTGACCGCCAACCTAATGCAAATAGCGCGAACACCGTGAATCTCAGCAAATAGTTAAAGCTTGAAACTAGTACCGTATCAATGAACTCGATTTATGTCAAACTAATTAACAACAGAATCACGTAAAATATATGGATTAATGCGTGATTTTAAAAATAATTATTTATGAATATAATAATTATTTATGCGCCTGATTATTTCGTGGTAGCAATTACACTAATAATACAATACAGATTGATCAGGCGTTAGATTTCTGCATATATATATTTTTATTCAACACTTTATTGTACACAAATAAAAAGTAACAAGCTATACAATAGGAGGACTTAATGCTAATGTAGCATTTTCTGCCAGTCATCAACTAGCAGAAAATGCTACATCATAGTGAAAGACAGACAGGATGTAAGGCGCGTGCTTCAAAACTTAGGAAATTGAAAATATAAAGAAAGAAAGGTAAAGATAGGAAGGTGATTCGGGATCATTCAAGACAGAATATAATAAGCTAACAATCTTGGCATTTCTCCTATCACGGATCATGAGCCATTTAAGTTTAGAACGGTACTCGGTAATATGATTATATTTTCGAAGGCCACATATAAAGCGGATGCAAGTGTCGAGTAAACGTTCAAGCTTGTTTAGCAGTTCTTGGGTAAGATCGAGAAGTCAATGATCGGCAATAGGAGTGAGTTTACTAAAGTAATTTTTGTAATAATAGGCAATACATTTTTGAAGCGGCTAATAGAATCGAGTGATGCATAAAACTTGCGAGAAACTTCTTTGATTTGGTGCTGCTGATGCCAAGACAAATTTGAATCAATGAATATGCCTAGATCTTTGACAGTTGTGGTGAAAGGGATATCACGATTGTTGTACCTCAACGAAGAGTTCTGCATATGATGTGTGCAATGTAATTGTAATTCACGTATCACACGTTCGTGTGCTAGCGGGCGTCTCGCTAAGAGTTCTATGCTAAGAGTGTAAATGGTTCATTACACCACACGATTTATCAGGACCTATCGACAGGGACAGAGTGGTATAATTAAGAGCGTTTTGACGTTTGGGGACCACTTCTTAATTTGTCTTTTTCTAGGCGTGACTAGTTCTGGATTCGTCCACTTCGTTATAAGGCCAGTTCTAAGGAGAACCATTTCTGCTTTTGACCACTTCTTTGTTTGACTAACTCATGTATGGTGTGCAAGTTAATCGATTTTCTTATCTACCTAACAAATGAAACTTAACATCCATTTACTTAAAAATAATAAGTATTTATTCTTTAATTAAACTAAAAATGAAATTAAATTTTATACTTTCATTTAAGCATATTTTTCTTAGTAAATAATAAAATAAAACATTTCTCTACCATTAATAACGTAACTTAAGATAAATAATTTTTTTTAAGAATTCTATTCCGGTGATTTTTTCCTCTTCTAATTTGCACAATAACGATTTCAAACCTTTATCAAATTTTATGTCAATCATCTTTCGATTTTTTTTCAACATTGAAAATAAACTTCTTCTGATTCTAAAATCGTTATGCTTTGCTTCCTTTCTCAAATAGGCCACAAATGCAAAAAATGTGGGCTTTCGTGGTATTCTTGCATTTAAACGCCTGTGCCATCCTTCGGCTGGGTTTGTGGTACGGTGCCGTTGATTGCTACAACTCAAAATTTTTGGATTCAGTTTTAAAATCCATTGTTCTTCAAAATATTTTTTAAATAAAATATTTTCATTAGTGTTTGGCATAGAATTACATATAGAATACCACGTATCTGATATTCTATTATATGGCAATAACGGTAAGAAAGCTACCATTCTAATGAAATTACGTCCTTCCTTCGAGGAAGTCAGTTTCAATGCTTTCGCTTTTTTCCAAACATTTTTGTTAAAATGATAAAAGCATGTTGTTACATCACAGTTTGGGTATATAGTCTGTATTGCATGTATTGTAGCAATTTCAAAATCACATTTGAAATGGTTTATGATTATTCCCAACTTTTCTCTTCTTATTAAATTAAAAAAACGAACATAGGTCTGCTCACTTTTATTTGTGAGTAAACCGAATATGACGGGAATGACATTTGTTGTGTTATCATTCGAAAATAAGTCCACATGTAATGTATACAGTTGATAAAACTGGCATGGAACGCAGCGGAATGTTCCATCACCAAAAAAAATGTGTTGTCAGTTGTTCCTTTCAATAATTTTCTTGACCTTTTGGAACAAAAAATTATAATTTTCTCATTTTTTCCATCAGCACATATAAAAAAGTGTTTTCCTAAGCCTTCTGGGACTTCGACATCTTCGATTGATTTAAAGTTTAACAAATTACATTCCAAAAAATTCTTCCGGCTTGTAAATAGACTGTCTTTCACGGACGAAAATGACGGCACATACTCAAGTTCTTCGGATGTACAGTTTTCTTTTAGCTCTTCAAAGTGCTTCTCATAAATTCTTTGAACAGGTTCAAAATTATAGCAAACTTCCTTTTTACATGCATTAATTTTTAGTAATACATTATTTTGTATTTTGTGTGAAGAGCATGTGTGATTTGGCTCTCTAAGAGTTGCGCTACACTCGTCGCGCTGCACACACCTCCATCGAGATGTTCCATTTGAATTATTAACACTTAAATTGTATCTATATTTACCTCGCAATAATGTTTCCTGACCTCTTTTATTTTTAGTAAATGTAAATTCATCTGCGGATTTGTGGTTCAATTTGTGTATTTCCATGGCTTTTTAATATATTTTTTATTTTTGATCACAAACAAATTTTAACAATGCACTAACAATGAAATTTTATGACATGTAATGCCATCGATTTTTCTAGTTATTATTTAATTTATTAAAAATATAAATTATTTGCGCCTACTTTATAGGTAGTATTGGATTAATAAAAAAAACACAAACACAATTTGACCACGTTATTATATTTTTCATCACGATAAATTCTAACAAGTAAATCTTATTTACACATTGGAAGCATCAAATAAACGAATACTGTGACGCGAAACTTTGAAAATTATTTAAAAGTTGTACTTAATGATTATAAAGACACGATTTATTACATAAAAAGTATGTAAACACAAACGCCGTCCACCAACTTGCTTTAGGCGCCACATTCGCTATTCATTCGTAAGATCCCGCAATACGGTCTTTCATTTTGCCATACCCAAAAAGTAGGTATGACATCTCATACTGCATTTTGTACAAGCTATAGTTAGTGAAATCGTAAGAAACAAACTGGATTTAATGGAATATTAAAATCTTCCGTTACTATACCTGTGGCAACAAAGTTCCTCAGGCTTTGTTTATTAACAGTAGTCTAAGACGTTTTTTTTAAAGACTCGGCCAGACTTGCGTTGAAAAACTTTTGATGTAGTTTAAAAAATTGTCATAAATCCGAGATGAATATAAAAGTTACTTGAGCATCATTGCTAATGCTTTATAGAGCACGTTCAAGAAAAAAAAACAATAATACTGTCAACGTAGGTAGCCGGTAACTTTGACCCTGCGTCTAACATTGTACTTGGCCATTTTAGAAGGTTCTCGATTATTTTCTCAAGAGATTAGTAGTGAAAACGACTGCAAATTAATTAATCAAGTAATTTGACTACTAATTTGTTAGGAAAAAAACCGAGAACGTTCTAAAAAGGTTACGTCCAATGTCGCAGTCAGAGTTTACCCACGTTGACAGTTGACAGTTGACAATTCGATGTTTTTTTAAGTACAAAACAGGTTAGATCCCTATTCCAATATTACGTCAAATCCAATGTGTTCCTCTATCCCGATACATTTGTTGCATAGTGATGTGCCGGATCGTTAGAAATATATATCCGCGGATACATTGGCGATTGGCGTCAAGATCCGCGAATACGGATACGGATCTCAACTCCCTTACTCAAACGGCATCGGTGCGAGTCTCCTTAAAACAAGAGACGCTTTGCGTTATCGGGATTGCGGTATGATGACTGAATCCTAAGCTAGAACGATACCAACTGAACCAACGGCACAAGTACATACATTCATTTTTATCACAGAACAACAATAAAAGTTTAGAAATGACAACAGTCTTTCAACATGAACGAACTACAAAAATGTCTACTAGATTTCTAGCTCTGTATGAAAAATGAATTTAATATTCTATTCTACAATTATGTAACACTATCTAGACTGAAAGATACCTATGAATTATTAATATTAGTTTTTATTCGTTAAGGCGCCAGGGTGGAACCCGCAGCTGTCTCGCTCGCACTCAGCACTCTTTTATTGTATGTAAAAATATTCACTGAACATTTTATAAATATGATATCGTCACGCCCATGAATGAAAATACATAAATACACTATACATATTTTAATTTTGATAACTATGATAAATACATTAAAAAAACGTCCAGGAAATGTTCATGTTTCCACGTTTGTTTCAGTCAAAGTAGTATCAAAATGAATAAATTTTCTTGTTATTTTAATAGAGTTCTAATGAGGCAAATTGTTATTAGACCAGTCAAAATAGACAAAAAATAACAAGTTAGCCATAATTCGCATAGAGCTGAAAATTGGTATAGACGTTAAATAAACCATTACTAATGAAATGTCTAAAGTCCACTTTGATCCTACTTCTGCAAAAAAAAAAAAAAAAAAAAAAAAGACAAGGTCAAAGGTCAAAAATTCAGGTTTTTCCCATTTTTAGGGTTCCGTACCTCAAAAGGAAACAACGGAACCCTTATACTTCACTTTGTTGTCCGTCTATCCGTATGTCTGTCCATCCGTTCGTCTGTCCAGGTGTTAAGACCTGTATCTCGGGAACGCGTGAAGGTATCGTGTTGAAATTAAAACCATGTACGCAGATCCACAATCTCTTGCTGGAAAAAGAAAAATCAAATTTCTCAGTTTTCGTAAAAAAAAGTTAAAGCCGATTTTTTTTTGCAGAAGTAAGATCGAAGAGGAATAAGATCCTCTTCGATCTTAATAATTTTATTTATTAAGATCGAAGGGGATTTTTGACCTTTTATTAGTAATGGTTTATTTAACGTCTATACCAATTTTCAGCTCTATGCGAATTATGGCTAACTTGAATGTCTATTTTGACTGGACTATATATAATTGTCATAACTATATTATATTCAATAATTGTATGTCTAAAAAACTAAGATGTGATATGACGTGGAGACGCTGTCGTGTAATTTACATGAATACATGCACTTAACATAACGTACGTCGAAATGACCTCAAAATGGCGGCACTTCCACCTCCGCCGCGCGCGATTTGTCACAGTAATCACGTAAAATTATCTGTTATCCTTTAGTTATCGAGTAGTAATAATTATGTATATAGATGATAGATGTTTGGCTGCAACACCAAATTGAATCCCCTGATTTTGTTATCATCTGTTTTCTAAATTACCTCCTAATAGAAGCATATTTAAAAACCTTTTCACGTCAAAAATGATGGCAGCCGTATCACGTACCCTGGCACCTTAATAGGCTTGCGCTTGTTTGTATACTTCGCCTATTTTTTTTACATAGTACAGTCGAGCATTTATTAAAATTATTTTGTTGCGTTAAACTTATTTATGCTTTATGATATTTTTATAAATATACTTAATACATTTAATCTTCGTTTTCAATATATTGTCTTTATTTATTATATTAATAAATAACTATATAGGTACAGTAACATATTTGATGCCAGTTGCAATTAAAAGTAAATACCGATCCCAATATGTGATATCAATTTATTTTTACCTTCCTGAGTCAGATGTTTCAATCCGTAAAACACGATATTGCTATTTTCGGATCGTTTACAATTAGACAAATAAAAATAAATAAAGATCTAATATTGGAAATGGCCGTAAATTATTGTAATAATATTATATTTTTCAATAGGTTATTTGGCACAAAAATACAGTATCATCTATAAAATTGATCCAATAGTGTTCCCATATGCGAAAACTTAGTTGTCTGTATTTTACAACTTAATAGTTTTATACAGGTTGTGACATAAAAAGTAAATAACCACGAGGATAATTTTTATTGTTCAGAAAATCAACATTTGTATTTGGGAGTCTCAAAAATATCGAAAATAAAAAATACGTCATATGTGCATTAACACTGTGATTGGCTGAAACATCGAATGAACAACCAACCAGAGCTCTTCGAACATACTTACATCAATTAACTTGGATCAAATTGAAACTTTTGTCGAATATTTGTGATGTTGTTTTCTAGTTTTACAAACGACGACTTTTTTTGTAAGTTAATTCAGTCATTTTATATTTTCAAAAATGTAGGTATGCGCGAGTGAGACGGACGATAGTCGAACTGCGGCATTTACTGCTAATCCACGACTGTCAAGCTGACGCAAGTGTCTATGTCAAGCGGTTAGCGCTTCAAATTATATTGATAAAAATTAGAATAAAAGTCGACTCAGGACATCAGATGTCTTGTTCGGACAATGGCTAAGTTTAATAAAGTTTTATACTTCGCTATAGTGAGCCAAAGTCGCAAAGCCAAACGCAAGCCCTTTCAATGTAACAAAAAAACGAGTTTTTTTTTTCTACAGTCGTCAGTCCCCTACCTATATAAGTGGTATACGTACTAATAATATGACAACCTGTATTTAATATGTACATTTATGAACATAACAGAATGACGTATCATATAGTAATAACAAATATTGACAAATCCATAACAGGAACATTTTTTACATATTTATCTACATATATGTTTTTAATAAATACAATTTTGAACAATGAAAAATATTTCAAAATATTTAATAGGTAAACTTAGACTAGAGAAAAATGCAGACGGGCCAAAGAATTCGAAAGTGAAGCAGTCTTTTGAAAAATTGGACACAAAACCGTATGGAGAAGCATCAGTTATTATATATATTTATTTATATCTTTAACAATTCTTTAATCTGATAACAATGAGGCGTTTGCTTAAAAAATATTACCCGTAAGACTATTCAAACACTAATAGACCAATGTGCAAGCCGCATAGTGCCAAATTCAATAAAAAATTTGGGCATTCTGACAGATACAACGCCATGTATTTTAATTGAAAGAAACTAAATTTATTTATCTACAAGAAACAGCCTATTAGACGTCAAATAATTTTATTTCCCGAAACTCTATTAAACTTCATTCTCTACAAACGTTGACTTCACTTTTGAAATCTACTGTTTTGCACTCCGTCTGCCTCTTCTGAGTAAGTAAAGAACACTATAAGAACCATTAATATGTAAGATTTAATGTAAGTTTACAGTTTTTCGATTCGAAAATAACTTTTTTTTTACATCTAAGCTCGCGATTCAACTTATACCTATAATTACCTTAAATAATGAAAAATAAATAATTTTTGGGATACAATAATGATAAATATTTTTTTTAGAGAAATTCATGGAGCTAGTCGCTGACTAGGAAAAAGACAGGTAGAGCGCTTGGAAATCGAAACAGAAGACAACTTTTATACAAAATATAAAATCGTATTTGGTTCAAACTATAGACCAAGCATGAAATTTTTTTATGTACTTGGTCTCTAATCCTATTATATATTAAACACTTTGTTGTATAATTAGAACTAAATATGATTTTGTATTCTATGGTTTCGTACAGATACAGCAGTTGGCTTTTTTTATGTGCACTGTACTGTCTGCCAAATATTCTAGTCTGAGGTGCTAAATATCAATATTTACATATGTAAATCCGTACTCAATCTCATGCAAACTTTCTTATCATTTCGCAAAATCTAATTTGTATGAAATTGTCAATACGTTTATGTACATATAAATTCAAATTTGTTAACGGAGATATTTTTATTTTGAACAAACGGGTTACTCACTTCTATTTTCGGGAGTGACGTCTGCGCTGCTCCTTATGAAAAATACCACCGTATGCGGTTGAATAGTCGGAGAATTCGGCTCAAAAATAGACGTGAGTAACCCGTTTGTTCAAAATAAAAATGTGTTACAACCACGTTAGTTTCCATAATAAAATATCGGAGATATTTTTCATATGCGAAATTCAGTTTTCATATAGCTGAAATAGATATTTCATTGACCATTCTGTATTGGGTAACAAGTAATCGATCACAGGTAGGGGAAACGGGATTTAACTAAATATTGGGATCCACCGTGTATCTTGTTAAACTGGTTAAACATTTGAACTATTTGTTTTCTTTTATGATATCAAATATGTTTTAGTTTGTATCGACAGTCATTTCAGAAATACGTACGTATAAATACTATTTACGATTAAATATAAATTACGAAACAAGGTTTTTTTTAACAATTAATTAGAAATTTTATTGACTTATTTTCTAATGAAACACTCTTTATTTAGCTTGGTTTCTGCAGTCGTTTCACTTATAATATTTATTTTCAATGTAAGTTATCAGAGAAGCTACAAGAAGAACTAAGTTTCTAGTTATATTTTTTAGTGAGCAAGATTTTGGTTCTTTCTTATATCTCGCAACCAAACTGATTTTTTGAAACTTGCTAATTTTGCCAGTTTATGTGACGTATGCCATCTCTATTTCTAGAGTTTTCTTATTATGGACATCCCACATGATCATTTGAAATTGGTTGGCTCAAAGGACTCAGAATCCAGAGCCGTTAAACAGTTAAAAAAAATAATGAAATTGGCAATATAGTAGCCATTTTAGCAGGATTTGGCCGTCATTTTAGCAACTATCAGGAAGTGCAACAGTTTTTAAAAATACTAAAATATGCTATCAGAATATATTAAAGAGACATTTTACTCCTAGAAATTGTTTTATTGATATTATTAAGCATTTCTTGTGTTAGCAGTGATTTAGCATTTTCAGAAGTACAATTAGAAAGTTTTGGACTGCAGTCTAGCAGGATCCGCGATTTTTAAGGATTCGCTCAACGCACGCTGCTATCTCTCTCACGCAGCAGAAAATTTTTAAATATATAAAATCATTGAGTAGAGATATTAGAAAAGAGAAAAATAAATTTAATTTATTTTGATAGGAGAAATATTTAAAAAAAAAAGTTTTTCTTTGATATCTGAACAAAACTTTTTAAAATATTTCTCCGATATAAATAAACAAATCCGTTTCTCACTTTTCTAATATCCCGAACTAATGGTTTTATATGTTTAAAAAGGTTGTGATGCGCAAGAGAGATAGCTGCACGCGTTGATCTCCACCGTACATTTTGGCCTCACTGTGTAAATATTGAATGTTTCAAATGATCTTGGCCAATATCCTTACAGATTCTGCCCTTCCTAATCTACCTAAGATGGTTGAGTTACATTAGAGGTTTAAACGGTCTCTACTGATTTTAACAGCTTTGCAACACTTCGTTAAAAAGCTGTAGCATGTTAAGTAAGCCTAACTTTACTCTGGCTAAATGAATCCGCCGCACGAAGCCTAAATAATCCATCCGTATACTTAGTCAAGTGGCCAACATTGCAAGTTGCAAACGAAGGTCGTAAGTGTTGCAACTCTTAGATTTTACTGTCTTGTAAGCTTTGTCAGTCTTTCAAGTCTTGCTTATCATGCAAGTCTTGTTAATGCTGCAACTCTTAGATTTTGCTGTCTTGCAAGCTTTGCCCCAGTCTTGCAAGTCATGCTAATCATGCAAGTCTTGTTAATTTTGTGAGCCTTGCTAACTTTGCAATTTTCGTAGTCATGCAAGCTTTGCCAGTCTTGCAAGTGTTGTCAATCTTGAGGGTTTTGCTAGTCTTGCAAACTTTGCCAGTCTTGCAAGTCTTGTCAATCTTGAGGATTTGGCTAGTCTAGCAAGTTTAGTCTTGCGAGTAGGTATTATCAATCTTGAGGGTTTTGCTCGTCTTGCAAGCTTTGCCAGTCTTGCTAGTGTTGTAGGTCTACTGAGGCGGCGGCACCTGCGTTTTACGACATTGACAGAGCCACTTGATGATTCTGGCGTTCCGTTCAACCACGCTCGGAGGCTCTGTGTTGCGGTAGATGGGCTTCGGTACGCCTGGACCTTGCACCTGCAAAGCATATAGGATATGGAAATAGGCGTGAGCTTTAAGTATTACGCCATTTTTAACCCCTACCTAAAACGAGGGGTATTATTAACGTGTGTATCTGTATATCTATGTCTGTCTGTGAAAAAATGGCTGAATCGATTTTGATGAGACGTAGCTAAGAACACTCTCGACAAAATCTTCTTTTAAACAAAAAGAAAATAGAAATTTAGAAATAATTTTAGAATTTTAGAAATTTATAGATAGTTCAAAAATTACATAATTTTATGACCACATACATTTCAACAATTAAACTAATAAAATTTTAGTAATATTTTTATTTCATCATTTTATGGTCATAAAATTGTGTAAAATATACGCGATAAATCCGTTAAAATTTGTTTTGTTTCAACAAAATTTCTTTTTTTACTAACACGCTTTTATTAGGTCGACTTGTATGTAACTAACTATGTAATGAAATCTAAGGTAACTAATTTAACCATCTTCCAAGGATCGTAGCGTCATGAAAATTGGCAGCTGTATGTAGTTCTGATGACAATACAATAAAATGGTACTGTCGAACTGATCTGATGATGAAGCCGGGGGATATGAACTAGAACTTCATGATGGAACATCGTATCATAGCTGTGTTTGGATTTGTCAGAAAAGTCTTGTAATGAACTTTGACCACAATAATTTGTAGCGTGTTTTTTAGTTTTTTAAACTGTAATTTACATAAATTGAACCGCATTCCAACTCACCGTGTAATCAGCGGCGGGTAGCGCGTTCGAATCAACCGTCGACGCAGAAGAGAAGAACACGGGCGTGTGGGACGGGGCGGCCACCAGCGCGTCGTACTGCCTCGCCTCCAGCCCGAGCCGGTCGAAGAACGCGCGCAACCGGACTGACTCTTCGGAGGGGCTGTCCGGGGAGTCGTCCCCATCGCACGGGGCGGACGCGGCGCCGCGCCCGTCTGCTCGCCTGTACCTGTCGGCGTGCCTCCACTGTACACATACTAGATACGGCGGGAATGTAGAGACGGCGGGGTTCACGTGTGGACTTACGCATCAATTGGCTCATCATCGATTTTATATCGGCTGAGTCACGCTTATATTAATCTTAGGTGACCCTTTTTAACCGACACCCAAAACGAAGGAGGTTCTCAATTCGACTGTATGTTTTTTTTTGTTTGTGTGTTTGTTCAGCAATTATTTCGCCAATTATGCATTGTTTTATGATTCTTATTCTGTTTGAAGATGGTCCCATATAAATTTTATCAAAATCGGTTCAGTACTTTGGTTTTTATAATAAAATAACTGGAAAAAAAAAGTCCAAGAAAAGGATTTGCGTATTTTTGTCTGTTTTTTTTTTTTTTAGTTTTCTATACTATAATTATTTGTTTATTTTTTAACAGCCTTCAAAAATAAGAAGGTTCTATGTTCGACTGTACATCTGTTTTTAGGGTTCCGTAGTAAACAAGGAACCCTTATAGTTTCGCCATGTCCTTCTGTCTGTCTTTCCGCGGCTTTGCTCAAATACTATCAGTACTAGAAAGCTGTAATTTGGCATGAACATACACATTAATTACGCTGAAAAGTTGTAGAAAAAATCTTTTTTTTTTTTTTTTTTTTTTTTTAATTTACGTGTGAAGTAGAGAAGAATTATTTTAATATATTAATACTACAAACTGCAATAAAATGGTTTGATTTAATTTTGATTGGACATTAAGCACATCAATCAATCAATCAATAACACTTTATTGACACCACATAAATAAGACAATAAACACATAAGAAAATGGCACAAAAGGCGGTCTTATCGTTAAAGCGATTTCTTCCAGACAACCTTGTGATGTGTGCGTCACATTATGTGTATTTATTAGTTAAATAATACTCACCTATCCGATATATCCGACTTAGACCTGAGTATAGGTCTGGGCCGCCGTTGCTTGTACCGCAGACAGCGCTGCCGCTTGAAGGTGCCGAGCGGTGACGTCACTTCCTCGGGGCCGCCCGCGGGACACGGAGCGTTCACATACTCCTTATTGTCGTCGATGTAGGGCCGCATGCGCACCTCGGCGTATTGGGGCTGCTTGTTTATTAACTCCGTGTTTGGTTCGTGGTACCTGAAGGAATAAGTCCAATGGTTATTTTTTGGCATGTCTAGTCTCCCATTAAAACTAAAACCCTGAGTATAATGTAGAATTATTTGATTAAATTTTACACTGTTTCTGTGGTAGTAGTATTAAGGTAGTTTTATTCGAATATTGAGTAAGCCTTTGTCCTCGTCCCCAACGGGACTTCCTAAAAATAAAATTCCCTTCCTAAAAATGACCCTTTCCCGAAAATGACCCTTTCCAAAAATTCCCTTTCCCGAAAACGTCCCCGCCCCAAAATGTCCACTTCCCAAAACATTCCCTCTCAAAATGTACTTTCCTCAAAATGATTCCTTACAATTTTTATATTGACAAAACCTGCGTGCGTGTACTCTCTCCTAATAAGGCACTTGCAAGGCGCCTTGTACGAGCTCTTGTAGCCGCCGTAGCCGTACAGCGGAGACTCGTCTTAGAACTGGGGAAGAAGGAGCGTTCCCCTCGCCAAAATGTCCCTTTCCCAAAATATTAGCTTCCCAACATGTTCTCTCGCCAAATTGTCCCTTTTCCAAAATATCCTCATCCAAAAACATCCCTTTCCCAAATACTTTTGGTTTATTATTTCCTTAACAAAACCTGCCTTGAGCCAGCCACCTGTTATAGTTCACCCAAAACTCAAGATATTTTGGGAGAACTTGAGTCTTGAGAACTAGAGTAGAAAGGTGCACCCTTCGCCAATATGTCCCCTTCCCAAACTATCTTGAGCACGAGGACCTGCGCGATATGTATATATTTGAATGCCCACCTGTTATAGTCCCTGTCCCTGGCGTGCGGATACTCGCCCCTGGTGAGGCACTTGCCGGCCGCCTTGTACGTGCACTCGTAGTCACCGTAGTCATACAGCGGGGGCTCATCTTGGAACTGGGGAGGAGGGGCGCTCGCCTGAAAACGATGTGATGGTTGTACATTATATAACAAACTAGTTGCGCCCCTCTGTGCGGCCCGCGCAGTGATGAACGGTGAAAATTATGATGCCAAATATAGTCTATGTTATTCTCCAGGTCCTAAAAATTCTCTGTGCTAATTTTCAAAACGATTGGTTCCACCGTTTAGCTGTGAAGAGTTCACAAGCAGACAAAGAGACAGGCGGCAGACAGAGTTACTTTCACTTCTATAATATTAGTTATTATACTACAAAATACAGAGTGCAAGTAAAGTCCGGTCGCAGAGCAGAAAGATAGAAAGATTTTCGTACATGTAGGTGAGGACCGCCTGGTTGTTGCAGGTGTGCAAACGCGACGGCAATATATATTTGCACGGGAGCAACAGAGACGGGTAATAACAGGTTGATAAATAATATACGAAATTCTTCCTGCTCCGCGACCGGACTTTAGATATGACTAGAGGCGCCAACGTCCTAATCTGCCATGATTTCTTCAATTTAGCTTCTAAACTCGTACATTTCTATGACCAAATAGTAGCGTCCCGCCTGATATTAGTAATACTGTGATATCACGCCAGATCCGTGCCACATTTCTGCTTTATGTCGAAACAAATGGCATATCACTTAGTAGATAAATGTCAGAGCAGTCGCCACTCCATTTAGATTAGAGAAGTTTTCTAGTAGTGTCCCCACCTGGAAGTGTATCCCTACTCGAGGGTGCGCGGGGTAGTGTGCGGGAGGGTGGTGGTGCGCCGGAGGGGGGGAAGGCGCTCCGTCCTGGAACTGAGGGGGAGCCGACACGTAGCACTCCAGCTCACCGCCCGGACCCCACTCACCGTAGTAACAATTGTAACGGCTGCAAAAAAAAAAGCTAAGAAATAAAAAAACTAATATTTCTATGTTTTTGGCATCGCATTTCGCGTATTCTATCAGCTTCAATTTTTAATTTAAATGATGTTATAATAAACTCCCTTGCAGATGATGTTAATGCCTTGCGTGGCTCAGTGGTAGTATGTCTGCCTTTGTGCTGTACGTCGTGGGTTCGATCTCCACCCAGGGCAAACATTTCTGTTGAGCTTAGATGTTTGTTCTGTCTGGGTGTTTATATGTATCATATGTATGTATTTACAAAAAAAAAAAGTATAAAAAGTATATATGTGTTCAATCAGCCATATGGTTCCCATAGTACAAGCATTGCTTAGTTTGGGGCGGGATGGTGTCGTGTGAAAAATGTCCTCCAATATGTATTTATTTATTATTTTTATTTATTTATAAAGTTCACCTACACTGTGTACATCTATACATTGACAATAAAAAATCATACAAATAAAATACAGCTTAATGCCACAATAATTACAGGTGAAGTCAGCATGCATTAATAATAAGCGAAAAATAAAAATAGTCATTAAAAATTAAAAATATGCATTAAACCATTAATAAATACCATTAAATATGCCATTTAATTATTAATTTATTGTAAGTTCCGGGCGTTACCTGGCGTGGTCGTGCTGCGTGGAGTTGGCAGAGTCCGTACGATGCGGCGCGTGCGGCGGCGCGCTGCGCTGCGTGTAGTGGCCGCTCGAGCCGCCGGAGTCGCGCGCGAACGACGACCCGCACCTACTGAATAAGTAACAGTATTTATACAAGTCGTCGCTTCAGTGCTTGTTTGAACTATCTACTATTGGTAAAATTTTATAGAAGAGTTTTTTTTGCTGTATTTTATTGAAAAACCTATATTTGTAAGACTTGAAAGTCTTTTTATATACATGAATATAAAAAAACTCTTTGAGTAAACACACTGAGGCGACGAAGTGGCATTCTAATTTCGTGAACGCCAGTAGAATAAACAAGTAAATGTACGGGATTGACATTAGCTAGAGTAAAGATTGGTTAAAGAATAAGACCTATCTGTACGCGAGTACCAACTGAAACAGTCTGGTTAAAGAATAAGACCTGTCTATACGCGAGCCGCGAGTACCAACTGAAACAGTCTGGTTAAAGAGTAAGACCTGTCTATACGCGAGCCGCGAGTACCAACTGAAACAGTCTGGTTAAAGAGTAAGACCTGTCTATACGCAAGCCGCGAATACCAACTGAAACAGTCTGGTTAAAGAATAAGACCTGGCTGTACGTGAGCCGCGAGTCAAAACTGAAACAGTCTGGTTAAAGAGTAAGACCTGTCTATACGCGAGCCGCGAGTACCAACTGAAACAGTCTGGTTAAAGAGTAAGACCTGTCTATACGCGAGCCGCGAGTACCAACTGAAACAGTCTGCTTAAAGAATAAGACCTGTCTATACGCGAGCCGCGAGTACCAACTGAAACAGTCTGGTTAAAGAATAAGACCTGTCTGTACGTGAGCCGCGAGTACCAACTGAAACAGTCTGGTTAAAGAATAAGACCTGTCTGTACGCGAGTACCAACTGAAACAGTCCGGATGTTTGTTAGTACTGGTTTATTTAGTTTATTGGTTGGTAGAAGATCAATAATCTTGCTAGTTGACGCAGAGACTTTCGCTCACTCAGTCAAGAATATTTACCTAGTGTAAGACTGATAATTCTCTTCTCCCGGCGAGGGGTGCTCCGAAAACGCGTCGCACGACGACATGAGTGAAGAGTGGTTAGACCTGAGAGTGGTTAGATACATCTATTATGCAAAAGTTCAATAACCTTTGTTGTATCTAATCCAACAATCCTCCTCCTAATCCTTTGTTGTTGTTGTATTTGTTGTATCTTTGTTGTTTGTTTTTGTGTCTGTGTTGTACCTTTGTTGTAATTTGTTGTACCTTTAAACGAGCAATTCTTGTATATATGTGTATATATATATAATCTGAATCTAGGAAACGGATCCAACGATTTTAATGAAATTTGGTTTGTAGGTAGATTACGGGACGATAAATCGATCTTGCTAGGTTTCATTTTTAGTGAACCCGGGTTTGCTCGTATTTTCAGTCATAAAAAATCCGAGTGGAGCTCGGTCGTCCAGGTACTGAAACCTTAAATTCGACGATTTTTTGTAATAATTAAGTAGCGCCTTAAATTAAGTGTCTGCATCATTACTTTTGGCCGTGTCGTATTTGAAACGTGTGTCTGCAAGGGCGTCGCCAGCCCATGGCCCAGGGGCGGGCAAGTTAATATTATGGAGGATGAGAAAAATATGAATTGTAGGTATAGGTACAATTGCACAGCCTTAGGATTTTGGTTGATTTGCAGTTGGCATTTTTTTTTTAATTTTTAGGGGGGGGGGGGCAGCTGCCTCCCTTTGCCCCCCCTTGGCGACGCCCTTGTGTGTCTGTATCGCTACTTTTAGGCGTCGTATTTGAAACGTGTATCTGTATCACTATTCTTGGCCGTACCGTGTATGACACGTGTCTGTATCGCTACTTTTGGCCTTGTCGTATGTTTTGAAACCTGTATCTGGAACGCACCGTGTCGTATTTGAAACTTGTCGCATCGCTACTTTTAGCCGTGTCATGGTTGAAACATGTGTCTTGTATCACTACTTAGCCGTGTCATATTTGAAACGTGTGTCTGTATCGCTACTTTTAGCCGTGTCATTGTTCAAACATGTGTCTTGTATCACTACTTGGAAGTGTCATATTTGAAACGTGTCTGCATCGCTACTTTTGACCGTGTCGTATTTAATACTTATGTATGAATCGCTACTAACGCGCGACTATTTAAGGCGCGGGGAAACTGTAACGTCTACAGGTAGTACATAGGTACATAGCTACTATAGCGCACGAATGTATTCAAAATATTTCACCATAGTAGCGATACAAAACCGTGGTTATAGGTATGTGATCACCGACTATACCGCGGTCTTTTTATGACTGTATCGCTACTGAATCTATATTCTTTATTAAATAACATACACGACAGAATGCAATAAGAGAAAGTACACAATTCAAATACATATTAATAAACTGTATCGCATCCTATGTATGCCTAGCTAAACAATCGCTGTAAAAAGTGGCCCCTCTCTTACCTGGTGCCTTTGGAAGAACAGGACGCCGTCCTCTGATGTCCAGAGTGCCGCCTGCGTCTAGGTGACCTGCCGATCGTCTCCGTACCTCCCACATTTGAACTAAAACGATAACAATAAATTAATTGTAATTCTATTATAAAATTGAAGGGTTGTAATTCTAAAGGGTCCAAGTGCCAAAAAACATAAACAATATTATTACAAAAATATGATCTATGTGCCATGCCTAATTAATTATATATGCAAATTAATAATTTTTTTACAAAAATTGGCACTTAGACCCTTTAGACTTACAACCCTTCGATTGTACTACTAGTGCGTAGTATAATCTTTCTCGCATACGTGTGTATGTCCAGGATCTGCGCAATTAAAACTGTTATTTTAGAAATAACAATAAGACAGTAAAAGAAAGTCTTAATACAGATATTGTGTGAAAATTGAAAATGTGTTTTTAAACGGAAATAAATTGAATTGAATTGGATTTCTATATTACCTCCTATAGCCTGAGCAAATTTTCAATTTTAGATGTGCCAGGTGTCATTGGATTGGATTAATGTTGACAATTTTCTAAATGATAAGAATCTTCCCATTTTCTAATTTATATAAATTACTAATATTATTATTTTTTATAACTTGACATTTTTTGACATTAACTGATTGACATTATTGAATTACTCATGGACATATAAAAATTGAATTAATTATATAACGACCTACATACGCATTAATTAATAAATTTTAAATTTTAATTAGCTAGCTACAATGTTGTATGCCCAAAAAGGTAGTTGTTGATACTTCTTTCTTTGACCACATGTTTTCTAACACAACTAACAATAAAGGATTTGTATTTGGATTCGTTTTTATTTCTGGAGTGTCATTGGCTACATTTTTAACCGATTGCTTAAAAAGGAGGGTTATGTTTTCGAGTGTATGTATACATACGATCGACGACAGTCTAAGCGGCTTGACCGATTTTGATGTGCAAGGTGTCGTTAGATACGTCTTCACTTCCTGAGTGTCATTGACTATACTTTTTGTAATAATAATAAAACATCGCTCGTAAAGATAAAAAGATACGTTTTTTCATTACCTCCAAAGAACTTTTTCGTAATAAGGAAGTGATTTTACTAGAATTATTATAAAAAATGCGCATTTATAATCTTTTACAGCGATTTTACTCATACTTTCTCCCAAAATACGTACACTCAACAGCGTATCAAGCGCAATGAAACCATAAGGTAGGTAAGGTAATGTATCAAAATGCTTTTCTGCAGTCAGGCATTTTGTTTTTCTTTTTTTAATATATGTACATACATGTTTGCAATAATATTTATGCAACTCGCAGAAGTGCATTTAACATTATCAAGCATAACAGTTACACTGCTAGAAGTAATATGGTTAAAAAAACTGAAATAATCGACTTCAATTAACACAATCTCAAACATAACCGGTCTTACCGAAAAACGTTCCTTAACTTTAACCGATGTCTTAAATTCTCTGTCTTCTTTCCGCAAGTGTCACTACGTGTCAGCGAGAAGTTGACAATGAATATACAACGTACACAAAGTATATACAAGACTTTGTGTAAGCTAGACTTGTAAATTTATAATTATCAAAATAGGATTTTGACATTAAATAATCATATAATTGGAGTTGGTTATTAAATTACTCAAGTAAGGTTGATAAAAAGAAATATGGCACTACCTGAAAGAATAGAATCAAACATAAAAAATGCTGTTGCGTATCTGGCCCAACGCATGAGCATTGCCATTCAACGTGGCAATGCGAATAGCATGCTGGGTACGCTGCCAACTGGTAGTGGGTTTGAGCATTTGGATTGTCTTTAGACCTTTATCGGTCTGGGGTGATCGATGTGCTTTTTGTGTAGTAGTTTAGTTAGTTGAGTTTGTATATATTGTTTTGTTGTAGTGTTGTAGTTTATAAAGGCAATTGCCCGTGTAAAAAAAAAAAATACAAAAATATATTTCTAATTCGGCTCCCAATGATGCATATATTGATGTATATAAAAAAGACATACAGTCGAATATACTGCTCCACCTTTTTGAAATCGGATACTTCCTTCTTTTATTATAGACCGTTACTTACTGTTCCGTGTAGCACCGCGCTTGCGAATGTAGATCTGGAAGAGATTTGTGACTGTTAATATTTGGGCAGCCTTCTTCCTCCCGCATCGAAGGTTGAGAGTGAGAATTCGATCTGAAACAAAAAAAATATATTATAAATGAATTGGTTTCTTCTAGGTAAGCGCGCTCCATCGTAGACCGCAACCTTGCTCAACATCAGGCGAATTGGCTGGCAAGCGCTAATATATTATGTTGTTAGGTACGATAAAAATAATAAGACAATAAGATAATTTATTATACAAAAAAACATCAATATAGACAGGCATCACGGCTCAGTGGTAGTAAGTCTACCATCTGAGCTGTAGGTCGTGGGTTCGATCCCCACCCAGGGCAAACATTTCTGCTGAGCATGGATGTTTGTTCTACGTCTGGGTGTTTATATGTATAATATGTACATATGTATTTACAACAAAAAAAGTATATATGTATTCTATCAGCCATCTGGTTCCCATAGTACAAGCATTGCTTAGTTTGGGGCTAGATGGTGTTGTGTGAAAATGATCTCCAATATTTATTTATATATAATACAAGCTGCGCCCTGCGGTTCCACTCGCGTGGTGATCGATTAAGTTAAATGTTTAATGTATCCCACATTTTTGTTAGATGGAAGGAAGAAGGTATTAGAGGGTTAGAGGGGATAATAATAATTTCATAATAAATTTATTTATTTTGATACAATAGATAGATATGTAATTACATATGACAAGCTTTTTAGATGTTGTCCAAATTATACATTGCAAATAAATGAGTTTAAGTTTTAACAAAGAAATAAGTGATTTTACTGTCATTCAAATCGCTAATCACCGCAGTAGGATTCCCTGTGTTGTGGTGACTAGGGCTCTTCGTGTGATCAGCTTACGAGGATACGAGGGTAAGATGTAATATTGGCTTGGAGTGACAGGGGTGAACCCATCGCCTACAGAAATGCCAACTAACCTCAAGTCCCTTAACTGACTTTTACAGTATGCCCGCGAAGAGAAGCAGCTGGTACATTCTCTGTTTTTCTTTTTCTCCAAATCCAGCATAGAAGACGTTGTAAATATAGGACAACGGCAATAAGTACCTGGTGTACCTGGGCGCGGAGTGCGCGTACTGCGCCGGCGGACTGATCGCCGGCGCCGGGTCGCCGGGGGAGCCCGACCCGGAGCCCGACAGGACCGGCGGCAGCTCCACCTGCTCCGGGCTCGACTGGGAACTCGCTGCAATATACAAGATAGCGGTTTCTAAGGTTTTAAACTCTTAACGTAATAAGTATCTATTAAAATCAATATACCCGACAGAAGAAAAGCTGTTTTTGCAGTCTAACTTACGATTTCGTTACGCTTGTTACACTGTTTTGTGAGCGTTTTTTTGTGAGAAAGTATGCGTAAGTCGCTATAAAAGATTATAAATGCGTATTCCTTACAATATTTCTAGTACAATTCTTCATTTATTACGAAAAAGTTCGTTGGAGATTATTAAAATTATTAAGTACTGGACAGGAACGGAATTCTGTTTGCTTAGAGTTACAATCTTGGAATTTTCATGGCTAAATGAATAGATATCTTCTAGATCGACGAGCTCCATCCTCGGCCACACTTCGCTTAAGATTAGCCCAAGTTGGAGGCCAAACGTAGATCTATGAAATACATGTATGCATACAAAAGAAAACTTCAAAACCTAGTCGAAATACTTACGTATCGAATAAGTATTCTTTATGACAACCTCACTGGGCCTCTGCCGCGGTATCACAAACGACTCCGGAAAGAAAACCCTCGCGTCTCCAAAGCTCAGCGGCCTGTTCATCTTCTCCCTATGGTCAGGGTCTGACTTGTGCGCTTTAGACCCTGAGGTCCCTGACGATGAGGTCCCGGAGAAGGTACCAGAGAAGGTCCCCGAAGTGTGCTGGGAGCGGGGGATGGTGTCACGTTCAGGGTATTCTTTGGGCCTTCTGTCGGGATATACTTTGTGAGCTGGAAGGTAATTTTGGTGCTGGTTATTTCGCCGATTGGGGATTGTTAGCCGGGTTACGTCATATATATTGTGATTGGGTGAGGAAAGCTTGGGTAGGAATTAGGAATTTGAGTCTAAAATGATCAATCATTTTTGTAAACAGAAACGCAAGGTAGGTATACAACACGCGCGAATCCTTTTGAAGTCTCTGGATATACGCTCGGTGGTATGAGTCACGAGAGGGCCGATTCGTGAATCGCAATTCGTGATTCGTAAGCAAATTGCAGCTCCTACAATATGAAAGTTTTTCCGACAGAGTTATGTTATTTATTTATTTAGCTAAGATGTTCTAAATCAACCGATATAATCGTTCGATTCATTCTTCACAGCTCGGCTTATAACTTGACATTGTATTATATACACTGTCAAAATGGCAAAATATGCACAAAAAGGGCAAATTATTTATTTATATAACAATCAAATTATCACCGCAATAATCTACTCTCTACTGGTCTAAACGGCAACCTTTACACATAATTCGAAGCGACTACATAAATGTTTCTATGTTTCTCAATTTAAATTAGGCTTAAGCGCGGCGACATAGAGTTTAAATCAAACATTTTAAGTTTGTCATAGTTGGTATATGAGTATGAGTCAATTCACACTCACACTGACACTGTTCGTGAATTTTGTTTTAGACCTTGTGTCCTTGTGATAAAAACGTCATTGGTATAAACTCACAAATAACTCTAGGCGGTGAGTAGACATTCTCCCTGCTGTCGCAGTGATCTAGTAGCCTACGCAGGGTGTTCTGTAGGCCTTCGCCCGCGCTCACGGCGCGCCGTCCGCCGCCTACGCTCCTCGTCGTACCATCTGAAATTAAATAATAACACATTCTGTGAAAATTTCAACATTGTACCAACATACACAATGATACACAATGTTTTCTAAGGTTTTAGCTATTGTTACTAATTGAAAATAAACAATTTTTAACGGATTTATCGCATTTATCGGATTTTTTTATTCTACGATACACAAGATTTAAAAACATAAAAACCACTGATACAAAGAAAACGTCTGAACCGATTTGGAAAGTATCTAAAAAGTGCCTTTAATCAAATCCTCTTTCAAATAAAATAAAAACTAGTTCTTAATCTAAACTAGAACTGAACCAAAAATTACGGGCGACATTTTTTTAAATAAAATAGTAAAGATTGGTTTAATGAATCTGAACGCGTGTATAGCACCAAACATCCGGACAGATGAATGATCACTTGGTCAATTATATCCCGCTGGAAATATTGCTTTTCCCTTCGACGCATCGTAAATTTGTAATATTTACACGTTTGGTATTTCTATTTATTCGTAAAAGAGTGGTGGAGAGTGGTGGACTCTGCAAAATAATACAAATTTTACAATATAATATTCAGTTCAACTCATCTCGTTGAGCTTTACATTATACCAAACCTGCCAAAAATTGTGACATTATGAAGTTTTCCCTTTTTTATTTATGCCTTTTTTCATTAAGCTGCCATTAAGTACTTAACTACAAATGAAAAGTCAAACTATTTTGATCCAGATAATAATGGCCTATCCACCGCTAGAACTGCCAGCAGGGCCCCAGGGGCGTCATGCGTCTAACTTGTCAGGCCCAAATAATATAACTTCTGGTAACTTACAAGGGTTGCAGCAGGTTTCACTGTTGATAGCACCAGAACTGACTAGATGGCATCCCCCAGCAGCTATCGCTTGGCTCAAGCCACTGCTTACCTGGAATCACATGAAGTTGTCAGTCTGGAATCACATGAAGTTATCTTGGAGTTAAGTAAGAGCGTGACACAAGAAAACCTGGCTAACATAGTATTATCCAACTAAGGACACCAGCCTGGTGTTGCCAATTTTAGGAAGTAACAGCGAAACAAAAAAAAAGTATTTTTTTAAGACAAATGACATAAATTAAACATCAAATTTTTTGTTGTTTCCAAAAACGAAATTATTAAAGTTAGGGTTTTTTTATTCAAATACTTGAATATCAAACCGATTCTGGATAAGATTTTTGTAGAACATGGGTTTCTACGTCGGCAACATTCTTTTGCCGAAGTCCCGAAACATCAGCTTTGTATGCCATCTACTTGGTACTCTGAGTACTTACCCGAACGGTATATTTTACTTTGTTTGACATACTTTTTGTATTGACATGCTAGGCGTGTTGCCCATTTGACATTTTTGTATTGACATTTAAATTATTGTATCTATAGAATCAATATTTCGTAATCCTCAGAATTGTGACTCCACATGAATTGTTTAAGAATAATTTTTGAATATTCTGAGATAATTGTAATTGGTCTTTTTCCGTTTTTATCTCAATAATCGAATTTGAATTTGAATGTATATTTGCGACATGTGTAAGAGATGACCCAGAGCGGACGTCAGGCACTCCATACAACGTCGTACTTTTCAGTGACACATAAGCAAGTTGACGTCTGTATTTAACGCACACACATGCATAAAGTTAGGGCCGTCGTCTGGCTGTTGCTCGCTCGTGATTTCAAATTAGTACTAGAGTGCTTCATTCAAGCACGCAACGTTTTCATCAACTGACAACAAATGTTTCATCTATCATCATATATGTTCAGCCAAACTCCAACAAAGCGACAGGCGAGCGCGAGGAACCTGAGATTGTCGGGGGAAAGAGGAGGAGGCATGGAGTAGCCATTGTGTATGTAGTATATTATATTATGGATAAAAAACGTCAAATTGGCGCAAATGACCACACCGTCGCTTAACATCAGGCGAGTTGGTGGTCAAAAAAATATGAGATCCTTTATCCTGTGCTTTGTCCCCATCTTTTGTCTGATAGGGTCTACAACTTTTTTAACGATAGCTGGCGTGACGATTTTGATGTCAAGAGCGTATGCATTAGTATATCAGTATTGATGCTGCTACCAGTAGAATAACCATGTAAGAGTATGCGGAAAAGAGACAATTATTGATGAAGATCTTCTTCATTAATAAGCATGAATACGTTCAGCGAATATTGGCACTATTGGCATGAGGTAGCGATGGATCGCAAATTATAGAGGGGAATGGGGGACACCTAAGCCAAAGAGTGGAACAGTGTAGATTAACGCATAAACATTGCCATTCAACGTGGCAATGCGGCAGCATGCTGGGTACGCTGCCAACTGGTAGTGGGTTTGAGCATCTGGATTGTCTTTAGACCTTTATCGGTCTGGGGTAACCGATATGCTCTTTGTGCAGTAGTTTAGTTAGTTGAGTCTGTATATTGTTTTGTTGTAGACAAAAAAAGTACCCTCAGAGGAAGTTCCTGTTTCCTATCTAACACCGTCTCAGACTTGACGTAGAACGCCTTAGTCTCTGCCAGCAGCTCGACGGCTGACTTTCTCTTCTGCTGCTGCTGCGGCGCCAACGACCGCGGCGCCGCCATGTTGTCTGCCTTCTTGCGAGGGAGCTTGAAGCTTGCGAACAGGGAGTCGGCTAGGCGACGTCTGCAATGGCGAGGTTAATGGAAAATGTTAGTAACATTATTAAACTTATGGCAAAAATAGGAAATGTAAAACGTTTTATAATGATTCATTGTGATCCAAAGCACATTGTAACACCAGGTCAAGATTTCTTTTTGATTTACATTTTTATTATGAAAACTAAAGTGGTTGTTACACATTTTTATTTTGAACAAACGGGTTACTCACGTCTATTTTGAATTTTGATCCGAATTCTCTGACTATAGTTTCAACCGCATAAGGCGGTCTTATTCAAAAGGAGCACATTTTGCCTATTTTATTTATATAGCATGTCTGTCTATTTTCTATAGGATTCATTTCGGGGAATGTGCGCAAGAGCTTCACGACCTAATTCCACCCTCCCCATTTCACTACAGGACTATCAGAAAGTCGGCGAATTACCACCCATTTCTCGTTGAAATGCCAAAAATCCGTACTTAGCGATTTCGATCCACATTCCTGTTGCGTACTGCACAAGAATGGAATTCGTTGCCACCATCTCTGTTTCCTGAGACCTACAATCTTGGAATTTTCAAGGCTAGAGTGAATAGATATCTTCTAGATCGACGAGCTCCATCCTCGGCCATACCGTCGCTTAACATCAGGCGAGTTGGTGGTCAATCGTAGATCTATAATGTATAAAAAAAAACTGTCTTTCAATGTCATAAGCGTTGTGTTACTTTTCAGAGCACCTAATGTTCCAACCCCTTTTCGCCTGAGCTTATTATTTCGGGAGGAGCACCTCAGTTCGGACAGCTGTGACGTTTTGTTAAGTACCTATTATACGTTATTAGAAATGATACGGCAAACCTGTCCATGAGATCCGACGTCGAACACGTGTGGTTGATGTCGGTCGAAGAATTACAGAACTCAAGTGGAGGTGGGCAGGACATATTGCAAGACGAGTAGATGGCCGGTGGACGAAGGCGGTCACAGAATGGTGGCCCAGAGGAGCGACTAGACCAGTAGGCAGACCACCAGCCAGATGGAGAGACGATATCGTCAAGTCAGAGGGCAAGAGCTGGATGAGATCAGCGCAGGACCGGAAAGAATGGTGTGATAAAGAAGAGGCCTATGTCCAGTAGTGGATCGATAAGGGCTGAAATGATGATGATGATGAAACCTGTCCATCAGGTCAAACTAAGCTATTAAATAGGGTTGACCAGCCTAATGAGGTTCATGTATGTTAGATATATTTGAATTAATATAAGTATATGCGCGTGCGCACTGTGATTATTGAACTATTTTATTTTTTAGACATAAAAAAAGATAGATTTTTTTTATAGTTTTTTTTTTTTTTTTTTTTAGATATTATGTTAGATGAGTGTCCGTTAAGAAATAGCGAAGTTATTGAAGTTTTCTTGTTACCTTGTTCAAAATGCGATCGTTTTGCGTTAAAATGTAATGAACGTGGCAGCACACTCACTCACTGCGTAAGTATAGTAAGCGTAAGCTATGCAACTGTGCATGTGTGAGCGCAAAATGCATTAACAGTAACGGGTAAGCGAGCGAGAGGATGAATACGTCACAAACTTTTTTATCCAATTACGTAATACGTTTTTTTATCCAATTCTGATAGTTGTTTCATAGAAATTATTAGATTATCTATCGTTCCTAATTTGCATAATATCAGATAGAAGTTGCTGTTTATACTATCTTTTTTTTTTTTTTTACCTATTTCTTCATTAAAAAAAATGATGAAATAGATAAATGATCTTTTTTTATTCGAAAATAGTCTTGTGCTTGACCGTCAACTCACCTGGTGTTAAGCGACAGTTACGGTCTTGCCTATCCAGTAGTTTATCCATAGTAACGTATAGTAGTTTGTGAGTCTGTCGACAAGCTGCACTGTGTTACCTGGGCGGAGACTCGAAGCTCCTCGAGAAGGAGGCGGCTCCCGCTACGCTCTCGAACTTCTTGCGCACCTCCTCTACCTTGGACCAGCCCGACTCGACGGTCAGCCGCCGGCAGGTGCTCAGCGGTGTTTGTGACGCATGCTTCGTCAGCTCCTCGCGCGTCTTCTTTACTGACACCTGAAACACATCACGGAAATACAATATTTATACCAGCAAACAAGGCAGCAAAAGTAGATAGATAGATAACACTTTATTAAAAACCACATGATAACAAAATAACAAAGATAACATTAAGTACTTAGGGCTAGGTTTTTAATTGGCGGCCTTATCGCTTAGAGCAATCTCTTCCAGGCAACCATGCAAGGACAGGAATTGTATGTAAAAAAACAGTGGCCTATAAAGAATAAAAGATCAACTAAATAAAAAAGTTAATCTTTTAAAAACGACAGGCTACACGAATTTGAACTTACATCCTTAAGGTCATCTTACATGAAAATAGGGAATATGCATGATTACTTTTGGCCGTGTCGTATTTGAAACGTGTGTCTGCAAGGGCGTCGCCAGCCCATGGCCCAGGGGGGGGCAAGTTAATATTATGGAGGATGAGAAAATATATAGGTATAGGTACAGGTAGGTAGGTATAGGTACAATTGCACGGCCTTAGGATTTTGGTTGATTTGCAGTTGGCTACATTTTTTTAATCTCTAGGGGGGGCTACATTTTTTTAATCTCTTTTTTTTTTAATCTCTATTTTTATTTGGTCATAACAAAAGTTAACCACAAATAGGTACATTCCACAAAAAAACCAAAATTAAAATATGTTCAAAATTAAGAAAGTTACAAGCATTTTAATTTCATGTTAGACAGAGAGCACACGACAGTGACCGATGACGTCATGGTTCACGTTCGCAGTACAAATTCAATACAAACTTTTGTTTCGCAAAGAGGGATAGAGCATTCCTCCCCTAAAACTTGAAATATTTATATCTCGGATGTTTATTAACCGATTGAAATATCTTTTTTAGTGTATTTATTAAATTTTGAAATATATGACTATGAAATAACATTAATGCTTATTCCCTATTAGGTACGAGTACGTACGATGTGTGTGGTACGGTACGATGGGGCCGAAAGGTTCTCGAGTGGAGACCACGTACCGGCAAGCGCAGCGTAGGAAGACCAGCCACGAGATGGACAGATGACCTCATACAAGTGGCGGGAAGACGCTGGATGCGAGCCGCTTCCAATCGGTCTTTTTGGAAATCCATGGGGGTGGCCTATGTCCAGCAGTGGACTTCTTATGGCTGAGATGATGATGATTAGGTACGAGAATGTTATACCTCAGGTATGAGGTCGCAGTAGCGTGAGTCACGTGGTTCGTGGCATCGCTCGATGAACTGCCGCCGGCGCAACGACAGTGTCGCCGCGTGCTGACGATGCTCTTCGTCCTCTAGGCACCTAGAATCAGTTACAATTATGTCATTGAAGAGCTGTCACACAGCAAAGAGTAGGTTGGCGCCGCTGTCTGGCTCGTGGCATCGTTTTACCCGACTGCGTAAGAAGGAGGGTTATGTTTTTCGAGTGTAAGTATGTATGTATGTTTATGTATGTTTTTAAGTATTGGTTTCAGTTTAAATCGTTTAAAGAACAGTCTCTCTGGTGTGACAATCCCTCCGGCCTACCCTGGTTGGTGCGTCGCCAGTGACGCCACGCCAACAGCCAATTTGACCTGCCGCATTATGACATCAAAAATCAACCTGAAAGCCAAAGATGCACGCCGCACGATAATTTTCTCTGAAAAGGAGACAGACATAGATCTTCGTAGTCCTATCACGCACGACTAAGAGAATAGAGAAAATTTTATCGCTGCGCGCATCTTAAACTTGGGTACTTGCATGGTATAGTTATAATTATAACTGACCTAGCTGGTTGCGCGAGGTGCGAGCGACAGGGCTGGTAGCAGGAGAGGGCGGCCATGGCGCCGGGGCGCGGGGCGAGCGGGGAGCGGCGTCGCTACTCGCCCCGCACATCATTCGCACAACGCACCAACACCCGCCGTCTTCCTGATGCCTCCCTGTAACAACAGAAACGTCACATTATTTATTTGGAATTTAGTCTAACCGGTGAAATTTGGGAAATATTAAAAACTCCAGATATAAATTATTGACCAAGTGCGTGTCGGGCCACGCGCAGGGTAGGGTTCCGTAGTTGCACTTCATTATATAAACTTCATCATGATCAAGCATCAGCTGAAGGAAACAGGAGATTAATCATCGATTTATACATTAATAGCAAATTTTAATCATATGTTTTTTATCGAATATTATGGATAAATATTTAATTGACGTTTTTAATGTTCATATCAACTTTTTTCTTAAAAAAATGTGTTTTTCCGCCAATAAAGATCGATATTAAAGCTAGCCACATATCTGGTAAAAATACTTTTGTATGGAAATCGAACCTCCTTAAAAGCGTTCATACGATTGAGAGGTGACTCCCTAAGTCCCTACTTAATTACTGGCATAACACAAATTAAGCACATTTTGACTGTCAATTATAATGCATGCATAACACTGCTTAATTTTTTTTATTTTCTCAATTCTGACATTTAATAACTATTATGACATTTTTATTTTTTAATCAATATTAGTATATAGTTTATTTTCATATAATTTGTACGCCCCAAGAGGGCATGAACATGTGATACTTATTTTATATATATTATACATTAAAGATCTACGATTGACCACCAACTCGCCTGATGTTAAACGACGGTGTGGCCGAGGATGGAGCTCGTCGATCTAGAAGATATCTATACCATTTCGTATGCTATTTTGTAATTTATAGTGTACCGACCATGTTCAACAAAATAAAATTCTGATTCTGAACGCAAGCCAAGCTTTAGAAAACACCACAAACTAGTTTTATACTTAAGAGATGTGTTCGACAAATCTTCCTGCAATTAAGCACCTTCCTTTTCGCTCATTAGTACGTCAATGGCAGTATTTAAGGCACAATACACTGCAATCACTCTTATAACGCCGATCTATAGGCATTACACAACGCGAGTTGAGCTTTCTCCGCGATGACACAACATTAATTAAATCATTTTAAATGAGAAGCTGTGGGAATGCTAACAAAAAACATATGAAAGTTCGAGTGTTTGGAAATCACTCAAAATTTTTCTTGCTAGTGGATAGGCCCTATTGGATAACAGGGGTTACCAAACTTTTTCAGATTGCGGCGCTCTAGCTACTTCTAATATAGCGGTACTAAGAAAGCGGGCAAAAAAAAACAGCAAAAAACATTAATTATTCTGGAATAAATTATAGTTTAAAAACAGACTTCAAAATAAGCAATATGTTTACTTGGACGATATTTTATCAGTTATTTGGTAATAAAAACCAAGATACATTTACTACTAAGAAACCGATTTTGATAAAATTTATATGGGACCACTTCTGAAGTATGACCTACCAAGCAAAAAAATCATCAAAATCAATGCACAATTGACGGAGTAATCGTGAACAAACATAGAAAAAATACAGTCGAATTGATAACCTCCTTCTTTTTGCAATTCGATTAAAAATAGGGAACGAAACCACATACAATAGCCCCTTCAATGTAAGGTGTGTCAACTCAGTGAATCTGGACCCTAGCTTGGATTTAACTTCCGGAGAAGAGTAAATTATTAGCCCCTCTTTACACTCTACGGCGCACCAGGGCGCAGCGGCGTACAGTTCTGGAACCCCTGAGCTAGAGAAACTAAATTCCTGACTGCATAGCATTGATTTTCCGGCAAGTTTCCGGCAGCCTAGTCGGAAGACCGTCTGATTTGCGATCCGCTGGTCCTGGGTTCGAATCTCGCGGCACGGTCCTTTGTCTTTTCGAAGTTATGCGCGTATTGTTGATTGCCGCCATCTTCAAACGGTGAAGGAAAACATCGTGAGGAAACCTACATATCTGAGAGTTCTCAACGATCTTGAAGATGTGTCAAGTCTGCCAACCCGCACTTGGCCAGCGTGGCAGACTATGGCCTTACCCTTCTCACAATGAGAAGATGGCCCGTGCCCAGCAGTGGGACAGTTTGTACAAACAGGGCTGATAAAAAAAATAGCAGTGATTTTCGTTGTGCAACTTACGTAATTTTTTCCCGTCACTAACTGCCAAATAGTAAAACGTCAGATAACACAAACTCACTCGAAGTAACGAAGACGCAAAATTATATCTATCAAGTATCTGGTTCATTCAATGAAACCGGTATGAAGTGCTCGCTTTTCTATATTGACACGACAAATGCTAAATAATTATTTCCACTCCTATTTATGCGTTAATGACCCATTTCATTAGACAATATCATGAATAATTAGCTAATTATGTTGCTACCTGGCTAGTTGTTATTAAATAATGTTTAAATTGCGGGCTATGGAGAGGGCTATGCTCGGCGTCTCTCTACGAGATCGTATTAGAAACGAAGAGATCCGTAGACGTACAAAAGTCACCGATATAGCACAGCGGATATGCAAGTTGAAGTGGCAGTGGGCAGGGCATATAGCACGTAGAACTGACGGCCGATGGGGTCGAAAAGTTCTTGAATGTAGACCACGAACCGGCAAGCGTAGTGTAGGAAGACCAGCCACAAGGTGGACAGAAGATATCATACAAGTGGCAGGAAGACGCTGGATGCAGGCCGCTTCCAACCGGTCTTTCTGGAAATCCATGGGGGAGGCCTATGTCCAGCAGTGGACTGCTTATGGCTGAGATGAGGTTTAAATTAATTACGTCGCAAGGTATTGTGATTGCAAAGAAAATGGTGTAACGATCACTTGATCAAATATATAGAGTTTTCGTATTTTGATATTCAAGAAATGACGTTTTTAACCGACTACGTAGTTGGAGGCGGTAGTTTTGTAATAACAAACGTCAATTTCTCTCTCTCAGTACCAAATACAAAAAAAGTAAAGTAGTATGTATAAATCAAATAAATCGATCATGAAAACAAAATATGTAAGTAGAAATGCACGAGTGAAGTGAGCGCGAAAACGTGTTTTCTAAAATAACTAAATTTTTTATTAAGGCGGCATTTGAAGAACTTTACTGTTCGGTTCCAGGACCTTGAGTCATGGGTCCTTCCCGCTTCACCAGCCTCGATGACTTGGTTACTTCAGTTCTTTTACACATCACGTCATTTATGATGGTTGCATCTTTGTCGTAAATAAAATTAGATTTTTTTATCAACAATTAAAAAAAGATGGCGCTGTAATCTATACAAAATATCTGTCAAGATTTATTTTAAAATTACGATGGCGTTTCTATCAGTAACTGAATTTTAGTATCAAATTCAGAGTTACTGATATAAACGCCATCTATACATTAGCAAAAATAGTATCAATATTTTATAAATTTTTGGAAAAAAATATTTTTAGGACAGGGAATATACCTATGTATTTTAAATGCAATTATTTTTTTCACAGCGTTTTTAAGACCATCATTCCGTAATTTTTATATCACTTAAAAAAAAATTGGTGCGATACAAAACACTTCTCGGAACCTTATCTTACATTTGCATTAAAACTGTGCAGCGCCGATTCGGTACACTGAGCCCATATCGAGCTGTAATACAATACTGGTGCCATTTGCCTTTTCACTGAATACATTAGCGTCATTAACAATGACCCGCATCGACTAATGGGGCCGGATTATGTAGATTAACTAGATTTCCGATTTTTCTCATAAATTTGCACGATAAAAATATTTAACTTGCCTAGTTATTACTTTTATCGTGGAGATTGATAAATTGTGGAAATAGGGCATGTAAAATTAATTATGTATTTGTAACTTTTGACTATTTTAAGACAACAAATCCAATATTTTTGTGATCAATGTTGTTTTTAGGGTTCCGTACACAAAGGGTAAAACGGGACTCTATTACTAAGAACTGAAAAACCGACTTCAAAATGCGCAATTTTGTTTTAAAATGTAGTTTGATTTTAGAACAAAAATGCATATTTTGAAGTCGGTTTAGGAAATTCTTTTTCGTTTGACAGGGTATACCTACTTCCCCAGTGGTCCTAAACAAATTTCATCAAAATCAGTTCAATACTTTGGTTTATTAACAAAATAACTGGAAAAATCTCGTCCAAGTAAATGAATCGCGTATTTTGAAGTAGTTTTTTTTTTTTTATCTTTTTTTTTACGGTTCTGTACCCAAAGGGAAAAAACGGGACCCTATTACGAAGACTCCGCTGTCTGTCCGTCCGTCTGCCACCAGGATGTATCTCATGAACGTGTTTTTTTTTTTTTTTTGTTCTTTTTTGCTCGATATTGATAACGGCAACAGATAGACGCTTGAAATATTCACAGAATATTGAGTTATTCACTTTAAAAATAAATAATTAAATTAAAATAAAATAAATATTTAAGGGGTGCTCCCATAAAACAAACGTGATTTTTTGCCGTTTTTATAGATAATGGTACGGAACCCTTCGTGCACGAGTCCGACTTGCACTTGGCCGGTTTTTACTTTAAAAAATAAGTTTATATCTGTTGACCCATATGTACTAACCGTACTAACCTCATTACCTACTATATTTTACTCCAAGCAATCGTTTAACTTCCCATTTCACCAATTTTATTGTATTCAGCGGCTTTGTCAAGCAGAAGTTCTCATAATCGCAAGCAATTAGCTTCACAGAGAGAAAAAAACTGGTAGTACAGTAAACAAGCAAGCATGAACCTTCGAATTTGTACTTTCATTTTCCCGCGTTAACGGGACGTAACTTTCTAGTGTTTAGTAGATATTAATTGATAATATTATAAGTAATCTATTTATACATATTATATGTAATCTCGACCTCTGTCTTTTCGAAGTTATGTGCGCATTGTTGATTGCCGCCAACTTCAAACGTTGAAGGAAAACATCGTGAGGAAACCTACATGTCTGAGAGTTCTCAATGATCTTGAAGATGTGTGAAGTCTGCCAGCCCGCACTTGGCCAGCGTGGCAGACTATGGCCTAACCCTTCTCACAATGAGAAGATGGCCCGTTCCTAGCAGTGGGACAGTTTGTACAAACAGGGCTGATAAAAAAAATGTAATCTAATTAAATTATTATTATAATTTAATTAGATTACATAAAAAAGGAATAATAAAAATCTTAACATTTCTAAAGAACGACTCAACTTTTAATAGGTATTCCGATCTTTTTCCAATTTTTTCAGTGCTAATTTGAAAAAAAACACACACTTCATCTTCGACCGCATTGTGTTTTCTTAACAGGTGAGATTCAGTCAATCATGTATCTTGTTCAATATAAAATAATCCGCGTGTGCGCTTAACTTTTACTAAGTTTTCCTGTGTTTATTCCCACCCAGGGAATATGGTTGGTTCTAAGGAATTATTTCCCTCCATACTAATATAAGTTTGGTAACGCACGTGTTTTGCATTTGCCAAGGAATTAATTTCTGTTAAGGGAATAAAAACACGGAAACAAGATGCGACATCTCAGTATTTTTATTTCCGGCATTCTACAACGTGTGTGTTACTATATAACACATTTACAACTTGTGTGTGTTACTATATAACACAATCACAACTTGTGTGTGTTACTATATAACACAATTACAACTTGTGTGTGTTACTATATAACACAATTACAAAGTGATTTTTGAATGTATATTTTATAAGAGCAAAGGATAATACGATGTATTAACAACAGATACAAAAAAAATATGTATCTGTGTATCAATCACATAGATATAAATAAATATTGGTGGACATTTCACACAACACCATCTAGCCCAAACTAAGCAAAGCATATACTATGGAAACTAGATAACTGATAGAATACATATAAATAATTATATGTACATATATAGTATATATCTTCTTTTTTTTTAAATGCATACTTATGATACACAGAAACATCCAGACACAGAACACATGTGTGTTCTGTGTCTGGACCATGCTCATCACACAAATGTTTGCGCTGGGTGGGGATCGAACCCATGACCTAACAGTAAACAGCTTAGCAGACAGAGATACTACCAACTGTGCTTCGAGGCCAGTCAGAGTCATAAGAATATCAAAACAAAATGTCACATAGGAGATTTTAGATTTGCAACGACGTTTTGCAATATGCTGAGCTTCCCACATACTACGAGAGTAAATTAAACATTACAAAAACCGGACAAGTGCGAGTCAGATTCGCTCACCGAGGATTCAAAGGAGACAAACTATAAGTTTGTACGGAACCCTACACATATTCGGCTGTAACTTTTTTTACGAAAACTGAGAAGTTTGATTTTTCTTTCTACAGCAAGAGACTATGGATCTGCGTATATGGTTTTAGTTTCAACTCGATACCTTGACGCGTTCCCGAGATACAGGTCTTGACTTGACAGACGCACGGACGGACGGACAGACAACAAAGTGATCCTATAAGGGTTCCGTTTTTTCCTATTGAGGTACGGAACCCTAAAAATGATCATAAAACAGTAATTACATTAAGAGGAAGCCTCCGTATTCATATCCGCAATTAAGTATTTGTTTATATAAAACGCTCTAGTTAGCAAGTGGGTGCAATTCGAGCACATTTACCAAGTGCGCTTTTATTACTTGTGATCATTGCATGCTGGTTAACTATCACTGTTCTAGAAAATTTTAATTTTAAAGTTAATTGGCAATAATCTGTCTTACTTATAAACGCTGAAGCGCATTTTAGTTAAACAGTGTTTTGTTCCGTTCTCACGCGTGCCATTTCCCGTCTGACAGATAGTGACAAGTCTTTATTCAGTGAATAAGATTTTAACATGCGTTTATAAGTAAGACGGATTTTATATGCAGACATGGATTTAAATTTATTTGTGGAAGGCAATAAAGATACATAAAATAATAAAATAAAATTAAATTATAGTTTAAAAAACTGAAAAATCCGCCTTCAAAATACGCAATTCGTTTATATGGATGATATTTTTTTCAGTTATATTATTATAACAACCAAAGTACTGAACTGATTTTGATAAAATGTATATGGGACCACCTCTGAGGTATTACCTATCAAACAAAATAGAATCATCAACAAGCAATCTTTAAAAACTAAAAAAAAACAACTTCAAAGTACGCAATTCGTTTAATTGGGCGACATATTTCTTCAGTTATTTTATTATAAAAACCAAAATACTGAACCGATTTTGGTAAGATTTTTTTTTATGGGACCACCTGGAAAGTGTACCCTTTCAAACATAAAAAGATTTTTTTCAAATCGGTCTAGGGTGTCTTCGAGTAATAGGGGAACACACATAAAATATTTAAAAAAGATTCCGACGAATTGAGAACCGACTTCAAAAAAGGAGGAGGTTCTCAATTCGACTGATTTTTTTGTTTTTTTTTCTGTTTGTTACCTCGTAACTTTCGACTGGGTGAACTGATTTTGATGATTCTTTTTTTTTATTTGAAAGCTGGTGCTTCCCGTGTGCTCCCATTTCACTTTGGTCCAGTTCTGACAATGGCATCCACGAGAAGTCGGTTGCTTCAGTTTTTTAAAGTATAATTATTATTAAAGTCGGTTAAAAACATAATATAGATCAACTCAAACATTATGTGTTGCATCAACTGAATGCACCGAAATTATTTAAAATCGAGTGTTACACGGAAGTCGTTTGAGCACCGTTGTGACCCGCATTTAATCTGAAATCGATATTGTTGTTGTTTTTATCGGAGACTTGTGCCAAATTATCAACGACTTTACATCGGCTGGGTCACGGTATAATTACCTCGGCTGACCATAGTTGTTTATCAACCGACTTCAAGAAAGGAGGAGGTTCTCAATTCGGCTTTATTTTTTAAATATTTTTATGCTTGTTACCTCAGAACTTTCGACTGGGTGAACCGATTTCGATGATTCTTTTTTTATTTGAAAGCTGGTGCTTCCCGTGTGGTCCCATTTCAATTTCGTCCAGTTCTGACAATGAGAATGAGAAGTCGGTTGCTTCAGTTTTTTAAACAATTTATTTTCTAACCGGTTTCGGAGAAAGGTAATCTATGTTCGACTGTTTCTACTTAAGTATGTTTTTTTTAATAATATTATAATTATTATATTTTAAAAAACTGAAACAATCGACTTCTAAATAAGTCATTTTTATGGGACCAAACTGAACTGAAAGTATCTAAAAGAAAAACTAGAATTTTCCTAATCGGTTTATAGATGACAAAGTTATAAGCTAACAAACATAAAAAAGTACATCGGAATTGATAACCTCCTCCTTTTTTGAAGTCGGTTAAGAGGTACATACTATGCTCGAGTATTGTGTGTATGATATTTCCCCTGTCCATGTTTATATCGGACGATGATTGGACGGTAAGAATTAAAAAAAAGCGCCACAGTTACATTATGGATATTCCAAAATTGTATTACTAGTAATGTTTTTGGCTTTGCCATACTTGGACAAATTATATTTATTTGTTTGTATAAATACTTCCCCCACTTACAGCTACGCTAAGTCGTGTGGTAGTCAGTAATTATTTATATTGAAGATACAAACAATACTAATTATAACTGAGCACTATACATATAAAATTAGACAATAACAATAAATTTGCCAAAAAAAATTGAGTTTTGGATATATTAAAATAAAATATAACAATAATAATAAAAAAATAAAATTTAACAAATGTCATTACATGAACTAATATAAAGTATAAATATCAACAACAATATATTATTTATCATTGTTATACCACCCTTAGTATAGAAATTCGAAAGTAGAATCGCATTCTGGCCATACATACTATTATGGTATTCTGTGTCCCGATGGACAATAGCAGGTCTGTCAAATTTAGTTCCAATATTTCGCCATCGGACTTCATAAAAATATTCTATTTGTATGGAGCTGATCACATTAAATGCAGTTTGAGTGATTCTTTGAAATTATAATAGGAAAATACCTAAAAAAACATAGATTCACAATAATCCCCCATTTATAAACTAGCTGCGTTCCGCGGTTTCACTCGCATAGTTGTGAAAAACGGTGATGACTATGATGATGATAAGTAGCTTATGTCCGTCTCCAGGTCCACAGCTATCTCTATACTAAATTTCATAAAGATCGGTTCAGCCATTTAAGCGTGTAAAGGTAACAAACTTCGATTTTATAATATCATTATGAAATTGTGTCAAATGTATTTCAAAACACCAGTACATTCATTTATATAACAATATTCTTAGGTTTATTTTATGTTGTCACAACTCTTATTTTTACTGGACCATCAGTGGAGGTTCGGTTTCTAGCTACGTATGCAGACAATGCATAAAAACATTTATGTTATCATCCGCATCATCATGCATGTGACATCCGTAAGCACACAGTCAGGTGATGTTACGCTGCAAGCTTGCAGTACGTGAGTGTTAATGCAAGTGATTATAGGTATTTACTAGATCTAGGCTGACGTAACCAGCCTCAGATCGTAGGCAGGCGATGCAACTGTGAGACCTAATTGTGTAAACGGGTTTATTATTACTAGCCGTGCCCCGCGGTATCACCTGGTGATGATGAAAACTAAATATTCATATTCATTTATTCTTCATAAAACCGATTTACACATCAAATAAATATTAAAAATTACAATTAATGTCAGAAATAAAAATTATAAAATATAACAATAAATGTCAGAAATAAAAATTATAAAAAATAACAATTAATTTCAGAGTGATCAATACGTAATAATATAAAGTATAAATAATATCGTTACAATTGCAACTTAAAAAAAATATGTAAATAGTCTATGTCCGTCTCCAGGCGTTCAAATTTCCTAACAATTGGTTCAGTAGTGTAGGCGTGAAAAAGTTACAGACAGACAGACAGTTGCGATTTTATGATTATCCGACTGCGCGTGTTTCGAGTAAAAAACTGCATTATTTCGTAACCTCCAACGAACTTCTTCATAATAAACAAGTGATTTTACAAGAATTATTCGACATAATGCGTATTTATATTCTTTTACAGCGATTTAACGCATACTTTCTCACAAAAAAACGTACACTCAACAATGAAACTCACACTCATGCGTAACGAAATCGTAAGTTAGGCTGTAAAACAGCATTTTTTGCAGTCGGGTATTTTGTTTTTGAAATTATTTTTTTATATAATATTAACCCTAGATAGCACAGACGCCTTTAATAGTTAAATGAAAAAGATGTAGCGTATAATATTCAGGCATGTTTTAATGATCATATCAAATGCTCGGAGTCTCTCTACGAGATCGAATCAGAAATGAAGAGATACGTAGACATACAAAAGTCACCGATATAGCACAGCGGATCAGCAAGTTGAAGTGGCAGTGGGCAGGGCACATAGCACGCAGAACTGATGGCCGATGGGGCCGAAAGGTTCTCGAGTGGAGACCACGTACCGGCAAGCGCAGCGTAAGAAGACCAGCCACGAGATGGACAGATGACCTCATACAAGTGGCGGGAAGACGCTGGATGCAAGCCGCTTCCAATCGGTCTTTTTGGAAATCCATGGGGGAGGCCTACGTCCAGCAGTGGACTTCAAATGGCTGAGATGATGGTGATGATGATCAAATATTAAAAGACCCCATATCAACCGCTACATCTAATTTATTATCAAATTCTAATTATTATCGAATGCTGACCGGAATATTAATGTTTATAAAACAGACGCGACAGATAATGTTTATGTATATTATGCATATATTATGCAGTCTGTCTGCATGTGCAATATCTATACATTAATTAATTGAGAGGTTTGTTGTTATAACCGTTATTTCATACTAGTTGCGCCCCGCAGTTTCACCCGCGCAGAGATGAAAAAAAGTTTTTTTTTTTTTGCGAAAGTTGTATTTTGTTATAATTATTTATTTTTTTAGTTTAGCCTACGACACTCAGGGAGTGAAAAAGAATCTAAAGACACCTCGCATATCAAAATCGGTTAAGCCGTTTAGGCTGTAGGAGGTAATATAGGTACATACATATACTTAGTCTGGCCATAAATACTGTTACAGTTAAAAATAAGAAAGATATTACATTTGAATTTGGAATCTGTCATTTTTATACGATTGTTCATTGAGTTTCTAATTTTGGCGCCAATACATTGTACAATATTTTGCGATATTAAAATGGAGTGGGGTGATAAAGTGAACCGAATCGCTGTGATTGCATTACACAAAGTTGGTATGGAGCCAAATGCAATTTTTAAAACTCTCCATACGCTTGGTATTAGTCAAATGTTTGTGTACCGGGCTATTAATAGGTACAATGAGACCTCCTCTGTTTGTGACAGAAAAAGATCTGGCCGTCCACGTAGTGTTCGTACAAAAAAGGTGGTCAAAGCAGTAAGGGAAAGAATTCGAAGAAATCCTGTCCGAAAGCAAAAGATTTTATCTCGGGAGATGAAGATAGCACCCAGAACCATGTCGCGTATTTTAAAAGATGACTTAGGACTTCCAGCCTATAAGAGACGCACTGGTCATTTTTTAACTGATAATTTAAAAAAGAATAGGGTGGTAAAATCGAAACAACTACTGAAGCGGTACGCAAAGGGAGGTCACAGAAAAATTTTGTTTACGGATGAGAAAATCTTTACAATTGAGCAACATTTTAACAAACAAAATGACCTTATTTATGCTCAAAGCTCTAAGGAAGCTTCCCAATTAGTCGACAGAGTGCAACGTGGGCATTATCCGACTTCAGTGATGGTTTGGTGGGGTGTTAGCTATGAAGGAGTGACTGAGCCATATTTTTGTGAAAAAGGTATCAAAACATCGGCACAAGTGTATCAAAATACCATTCTTGAGAAGGTACTTAGTTAAGCCACTTAACAACACCATGTTCAATAACCAAGTATGGTCCTTCCAACAAGACTCGGCGCCAGGTCATAAAGCTCGGTCCACGCAGTCTGGGTTGGAAGTGAACGTTTCGGACTTCATCAGAGCTGAAGACTGGCCGTCGTCTAGTCCTGATCTTAATCCGCTGGATTATGATTTATGGTCAGTTTTAGAGAGTATGGCTTGCTCTAAACGCCATGATAATTTGGAGTTCCTAAAACAATCCATACGATTGGCAGTGAAGAATTTTCCCATGGAAAGAGTGCGTGCTTCTATTGATAACTGGCCTCAACGTTTAAAGGACTGTATTGCAGCCAATGGAGACCACTTCGAATAAGCTTTTATATTTTAAATTGTTTTATATTTATGTGTTAAACTAACACACTGTAAAAGTAATAAACATTATTTGTAATAAAAAAATAATTTTTTTCTTCGTGACAATATTTATGGCAAGACTAGGTATACACACCCACCTACATAGATGTATTTGACACTCGAAAAACATAACCCTCCTTTTTACGCAGTCGGGTAAAAAGGAAAAGCCTATGTCAGTCTCCAGGTACACATCTATAATATATCTGTACCAAATTTCATAACGATCGGTTCAGCCGTTAGAACGTGAAAAGGTAACAAACAAACAGACATAGTTAGTTCGACTTTGACAATTTGTTAATTTTGTTTGTGTTTATTTGCATGATTTCGAGATTGAGGGTAATTTTTCTGTTTGTAGTTTTTGTGTGTGATATTGTTTCCCGTTTGTGTTTCATATAAATGGATGATTTCTAAGCTGGTAAGGCAGATATAAAGTCTATGTAACCTAATTAATTATATTCGGTTAAACAATGTATATAAAAATAATATGACAACAATGTACCTATACAATTTTGCACGCCGGTAAGGCAGAATATGGAGAGCTATGTTTTTTACCTGATGTTCCACCTACTGTACCCATATGCGCAATAAAGACATTATGAATTATGACTTTTATAATAAACTAGCTACGTTCCGCGGTTTCAGCCGCGTAGTGATGAAAAACGGTGATGATGATGAAATATAGCCTTAGTCCTTCTCCAGGACCTAAAGAATATCTATGCCAAATTTGATAACGATTGGTTTAGCTGTCAAAAGGTTACAAGCAGACAGAAAGACAGACAGACAGACTTACTTTCGCTTTTTTAATATTGTTTTATGTTATTCATGTTACCAGATGATAACAGATATAATTACATACTAGTACTGTTCCAAGGCTCCACTCGCGTGGTCAAATTCACGGCCAATATATACATTCAAAAACCTTCGCGTGTGCGCTACAATATACTAAACGTTGCAATAGGTTTAGGCAATGATAAAGTAACGCATAACTATTTCACTTATTTATTTTATAAATTGTTTTTTTTTTTTACAATATGTTTTTTTTTTTTTTTTTTTTTTATCAGCCCTGTTTGTACAATCTGTCCCACTGCTGGAAACGGGCCATCTTCTCATTGTGAGTAGGGTTTTAGGCCATAGTCTACCACGCTGGCCAAGTGCGGGTTGGCAGACTTCACACATCTTCAAGATCATTGAGAACTCTCAGACATGTAGGTTTCCTCACGATGTTTTCCTTCACCGTTGGCGGCAATCAACAATACGCACATAACTTCGAAAAGACAGAGGTGCGTGCCGTGGGATTCGAACTGAATACCTGCGGATCGCAAAAGTCAGACGGTCTCACCACTAAGCTGCCGGGAACTTATATGAGTTTATATGAATATAAACTAATAAAAAAGTAACATAAATATTGTAAAAAAACTAGAGTGCCGCCGGCAGCGGGGCAGGGCTCAAACTGTTGGCGGTGGGGGCTACAGACTGAGGAATCTTCTGACTGCAATCTGAATGCGTGCCGTGTCCAGCACCACTGCCTTTTGTATCCGACTCTTGATCCAATTATCAAGCGAGAGCCTCTTGAAATATAACGCTTAGCTATTATTATTAATATTGGTTTCACACAACATTATCTAGTCCAAACTAAGCAAAGCTTGCACAGAACAAACATCCATGTTCATCACACAAATGTTTGCCCTGGGCGGGAATCGAACTCACGATCAGGAGGCAGTCGTACTACCACTGAGCCATGAGGACTGTCTTTTAGTTCCGTAGTCAACATGGAACCCTTATAATTTCGCCAGGTCCGTCCACAGCTTTGCTCAAAGGCTCTTAGGCTGTTAGTTTAAACTTTAAACGAAATTTGCACAAAATTTTAATTTCTTACTTCTCTAAATGTTTTTTTTTAATTGGGGCTATTTACTTGTTAATTTGCAAAGCCCACTTAGCTGTGATAGGTTTCTTTTTAATTTCAATATAATAATAAAAAAATGAAATCACATTAAGTCGCTGAAATCCCTAGGGATTTAATATTAGCTTAGACGTACTTTAGACCCTTTTTACATAAAAACAAAGAAACATTATTGACCACGTGATGTAAAAAAAAACATGTTAAACCAAAATAATTTTTTTTAAAGTATTTTTCATATTTTATCGGAAATAATTATAGTTTAAAAAACTGAAGCAACCGACTTCTCATGGATGCCATTGTCAGAACTGGACCAAATTGAAATGGGACCACACGGGAAGCACCAGCTTTCAAATTAAAAAAATAATCATCAAAATCGGTTCACCCAGTCGAAAGTTCTGAGGTAACAAACATAAAAAAATACAGTCAAATTGAGAACGTCCTCCTTTTTTGAAGTCGGTTGAAAAATCAAATAGAATTTTGAGATAAAAATAAAAAACACATACATTTCATAAATATCAACAGAAACATAACAGAAAATGAAAGAAATAGCGTACTTGTTATAGTACCGAAAAAACGAGTTATAATTCAGATAATGGTCAGAGAGCATACAATCGTGAGATAAAAGTAGATATAGTTATAGATGGTACATCAAATAACGGGTATGTGATGAACCCGAGAGGCAACGTTCAAAATGAATGGACAGTGATTGGTATCAATGAACGTGGTCTCCGGTGAAGGGGAAGCCGTGCCATTCGACTTATTTGACTCGACGATAGCGCGTCTGCCTTATTAACATGGTAGTGTAGTAGTCTAGTAAAAATAAGATTTGTTGCAACATAAAAGACAACTAAGTATATTGTTATTTAAATGAATGTACTGGTGTTTTGAAATACATTTGACACAATTTCATAATGATATTATAAAAGCTAATTTTGTTACCTTTACACGCTCAAACGGCTGAACCGATCGTTATGAAAATTAGAATACTTTGGACCTGGAGACGGACATAAGCTACTTATCATCATCATAATCATCACCGTTTTTCACAACTACGCGAGTGAAACCGCGGAACGCAGCTAGTCTATAAATCGGGTATATTATTGTTGATTTATGATTTTTAGTTATTTTCCTATCATAATTTCAAAGAATCGCCCCAGTTGCAAATACTGTGATCTGCTCCATACAAACGGATTTATTTTTACTAGACTAAGACAGACAGACAGACAGACAGACGCCGTAGCCTCCCGAATATTCCCCAGGCAGACACTGCAAGAAAGTCTTACGTACAGAAAAAAAAACCAAGAAGTCTCAAGCTCGTGCGCACCTAATAAAATATAAGGTAATCGTATAGTGACAGTTTCCGATGCGCGTGCGCGTCCTTGCGCAACAGTGTACACCAGTGTCAGCGTTTATTTACATTACGTAAACTAAAACCATCAAGGTGATAACCACTTGCCACTGTGCTTCTGTTACTTTTGTTATATTATTATGCTATATTATTTGACGACTAGTCACAACAAAAAGAAGGAATCTGCCATATTACTTATCTCCAGTACCAGCGGTTTAAATTCTAAATACCTATAGGTATAGCTTTTATTAATAAACTAAACATCCAAAAGGGTGTAAACTGTGTTGTGTATGACAGAAGTAGGATTAAAAAAATAAAACGTAAGTATATTTTTTTACACAACGTCTATTTACTCCAGTGGCTTAGGGCAGATTACCCTAAATAACATGAGACCTTAAGAGCTAATCTTTTGTATAATAACTACTACCTATTCTATGGTGCAGAGCGTTGTAATAAAGACGACTTGCCCGGGGCCACTGCCGTGCCTCCATATAACTAATTTTACACCGCTCTTTCTTACTGGTTCCTCATAGTCACACCAGAATAAGGTCTATAATGTTTAATCATTATTAATCAATAGTCATTAGTCATACATGATACAAAATGACCCAATGTATAATGAATTAATGACACATGTAGTAAAAATAAATTGATAAAAAAAAAAACTCCATTTAATAGGGGTCCAAGAGAAAAGGAAAGTTGCCAACGTCCCCCATATTCAATAAAGGGGGGACCAAGAGGAAAAAATACCGGGAACGACACAGGGGTTCAAGTGGAATCTCGATGAGGACTACAATGTGTATAATGACATTAATTACATAAGCAAAACGACCCATACCACTGACAATCCGTACATTCTGATCACGTTAACAAACGTGTCATTTAGCGTGTACCTATGTTATTTCGCGTGACTAAAAGATGCCAAATCGGCATTGAACGAAGTGTGTAGAGCAACTGATATATTTTTTACCATTTCAGAATTTATTCTGGCCTGGCAGATGCATTTATTATTATTATTATTTAATTACCGTCTCTCCTTAAAATCAGGTAAGCTAACATCAAAACGCTTTGCCATCCTCTTCCATTATAAAAAAATCGCCACGCGTAAAATAAATTAAGGCGATATATAATTTTTCACGGCGGCTAGTTAACATAATGGCCACATTAATTAAATAAACTTATTGTTTGACTTTCTCACGAATTATCTGCTTTCTCTATTTACTGACGTCATCATGTTGCTTATCAGTTGACGACCGGTGCATTTATACAACAAAGATATAATAGTGTATTATGTACCTACAGATACTCATTTATTTCAATAATAGTGATACATAATATCCTATATAGACATATAAGAGAGTACAAAAACAATATGGAAACAATATATAAAATACCTATACATACTAAATATATTAACATAATCTAATAAAATAAAGTCTAATTCTTAACTAATGCTGCAAGTCCCACGCATGCAGACCCTGATCTGAGAGTCCCCATCACGCTCGCAGCGTTACCGCGCTGAATAGCCAAGGAAATTTGTTGTACTAGGTACCACCCAGATCTCGGGTCGCGACCTCTTTCTCGCATTCGCCGTCCTAGATCTTGAACAAATTCCCTGGCTTCTGAGCCCCAAGGTCCCGCTGTCTCGACGGCAAACGGGACGAAATCATACGTTGATTCCAGGCAGGCATATTTTAATCGTTTGCCTCTAGCTGCCGCCTCAGCACCAGCACCAGCAGACCATTGTACCTACATCAAATAGACCCAATATGAACAACTGATGACCATCAATACTCTCTTGAAAATACTTTATTTTTTAACTGATCCATTGAGCGAAGCGAACAAATGTCTCTGCCAAAGAGAATATAACTGTTTGTCAGAACCGTCTGAACAGACGTTTGTTTGTTGGATTTTTCAACCAATTTTTACGAAACATGGTTAGAGTTTCTACAATTAGATAAAAAAATATGTGGTCTATTGGATAATAAGTATTTGATTAAGGTTGGTCTCAAAGTGCGCAGCTATCTCTCTCGTGAATCACATAATTTTTAAACATATTAAATCACTGAGTAAGGACATTAAAAAAGTAAGAGACATATTTTATTTTTTTGACTGGCCTTGTTGCTCAGTTGCTAAGCTATAGGTCGTGGGTTCGATCCCCACCCAGGGCAAACAATTGTGTATTGCGCATGGACGTTTGTCCTGTGTCTGGATGTTTCTATGTATCATATGTATATATTTACAAAAAAAAGTATATATGTATTCTATCAGCCATCTAGTTCTATACATGCTTTGCTTAGTTTGGGCTAGATGGTGTTGTGTGAAATGTCCACAAATATTTATTTATTATTATTATTTAAATAATTTCCCACTTTTCTAATACATCCAATCAGTGATTTTATATTATTTAAATTTTGTAATGCGCGAGAGAGATACCTGCGCGTTTTGAACCCAACCTTAAATGTATTTACAGCGATGCTCTTAAATCATGTCTTTAGTCTATAGTATGAGTTAACACAGATCTCTTGAACCTTAGGGATTCCGAGAGGGGTCCATGTTTACCTTTGCTGGTCTGGTCGTTATCAGCTGTGTCTATTTGACTACTGCAGCTGCGTCTCGTCCCTGATAATGATAAGCATATACGTTTACTATTTAAGAAATGTGAAATTATACAATCAGTGAGGTATGTAAACTACTTTGAATAGGATTATCGCTTTCACGATCGTTGCTCATTGAAATTAAACGACTTTTAATGGATTTCTTTTTACGGAAGATGGTTTGAAGGTGCCACCTGCATGGGGCCCCTCCACCTCCTGCCATCCGGTCGTCAAATAAAATTTCTGTCCCGGCACAGATCTGCGAGATCTGTTGACATCTTGAGCGACTTCAGCGTGCATAGATAACGTTTTGCATAAAAATAATAGACGGTAGTAATTAATATTTTCATAACAAATAATTTTTCTATTAAAAAACCGACTTCAAACGCAACTTACTACAAACTTTACGATTGTAAACTTTTTAAAGAGACCTCTCTTTACTCGCTCTTTTTTCTTTTGTCAAGAATGCGATTTGTCATTGAATGTCAAATGCTCTTCTTCGAAGATTAGAAAATGTGCAAATGTATATACGATAATCCTTAATATTTGGCCCTCTTGCAAAGAAAAACTTGTAGGTGGAACTCTACGATTCTATAATCTGACGCACTTAACTCAGGAATACAATGAAAATATTTTAATTTTTAGAGATTATTCAAAAAGTAATACAGCGATATTTATATAATAATTATGGGACCAACTTGGGAGCTTTCTCTATGCACCAATTCTCGAATGACGGAGTAATTCGTGTACATACATAAAAAAAAATATATACGGTACGAATTATTACGATAACCTCCTCTTTTTTCGAAGTCGGTTAAAAAAGACAACTGTCTCACCTGTGACCACGGACGCTGCAAGTGTTAGAAACTTCAGGTCATAAAATTATGTAAAATATACGTGATAAATCCGTCAAAAGTTAACCTAGAGCGCAAGCCACGGTCTGTAGAATCAAAAGTTAGCCTAGTCCTAGAGCGCAAGCCACGATCTGTAGAAGTCATCTTTTGCCTATTTTATTTTTTATTTTTACAATAGTTTTCAGAAGTATAACAAGGTAACACTGTTTTCTGAATCTTCATTCTTTTTTTGGCGCTGAGGGCACGGAAATCCGTTTCAGACGCGGCGCTCGAAATTTCATATCGGCGCACTTTCGAGTGTTGCGTTCCGTCTACTTCTTGTCTAGTCTGAGTTACGTACATTAGTGTAAACTATCATTATGTTGAAAAGTTTGAACACGTCAACAACAACGGTTACCTACATTAACAGAAAGCTTATGACGAAGGTTAAGAGCTGATAACGCACGGTGGCTGATAAAGGATTACGATAAAAACTAAATTAGGGACACCCTTCACTTACTTTATAATTACCTTTTGTTTGTGTGTAATGTAACTTACTTTTTTTTCTTTTTTTTTATGACAAACTAGGCCTGCGTTTGACCACAATCTCACCTGATGGAAAGCGATGATGAGGTCGAAGATGTAGCACGCCTGCCTAGGAGATACCTATTCACTTTTTTCTTAAACAACCGCGGGTTGTATTTCATAGGGAACACCGACTCTGGAAGAGCATTCCACACCTCTGCCGTTCTCACCAAGAAATTGGAGACGTCGGTGAGACAAGCTCTGCAGCTTCAAATCAACCAACGAATCATCATTGATTACTAGTTATAGCCCGCGGTTTCACCCGCGTAGCAATGAAAAGCGGCGATGATGAAGATGATAATATGTAGGCGATATCCGTCTCCACATTTTCAGCTATATCAATATCAAATTTCATAACACTAGGTTCAGCCGTATAGGTCGTGAAAAGGCGCGGAATGACCTATTCTCAAAATAACATGAACCTCTACAAGTGGCCAATTCTATAAATGCCTATTTTTTATAAATTCGATCTACATTTGACAACCAACTCGATAAAAACAGTTCAAATAAAAAATGGCACGGAAAATACATAAACAAATTTAGAGAACTCAAAAAACGGCAGGACCTATTTTGATAAAACATAGCTAGGAACGATCGATTTTATCGAGAGATCAAAACCTCTTTGAAACAAAAAAAAAACAGGACAAGTGCGAGTCAGAATCGCCCACCGAGGGTTCCGTTCCGTACAAACTAATAAATAAAAAGGGGGAATATTTTTCCTTCTTATACCGAAAAATATACATCGTAAAAATATTTAGAAACCTGTTTTAACTAAATACCCCACATGATACGGTTAATTCACTTTAAAATTTCGACCCACATTCCTTGCATAACGACACTATTTTTTGTGATTAAATTAAAAATGTCCGGTTTTCGTTTTTTTTCCTATATCTGTACTCTAACACAAAGCTTCTTGCCAAATTTCAGAGTTCTAGGTCAACGGGAAGTACCCCATAGGTTTTGATCCTCTGTGAGTGTCGAAATGTGCGTTTTTACGACATATTCGGCTGTAACATTTTTTTACGAAAACTGAGAAATTTGATTTTTCTTGCTGCAGCAAGATACTATGGATCTGCGTATATGGTTTTAATTTCAACATTGTCGGCGACAGCATTAGATAAGGACGGCGCTCTACGGAACGGCGGCCCCCAGCGACTCCGACCGCGGGTGCGAGCGGGATAGAAATAGTACATGTAAATATAGAGTTAGGAATATTTAGGTAGAATCTAGGTTTAAGTAGCTTATAAGGCGAAAATATAATATTTTACGTACCATAGTTTCATTCCCCCAATAGACAGGATAGAGTTCGTAGGATAAATAGTTAAAAATAAGATATATATTTGTTCAGTTATGTTGTAAATTCACAGTTCTTTCCGTTATAACTTTTAAACACATATTGTAAGGGCTTTGTAACTTGCATCAGAAGATAGGTCTTACAGAGAGCTATCTAGGGACATAGGATACATGGGGATAGGCATTATGGGTCCCTAGATATTTAAGAAAATGTACGGTTCGCAAAGTGAAAACGGTCCGCGGAACCGGTCCGAAATTACGGTGCTCTCTGTAAGGTAAAGCTTCGACGTAGGTAAGCGATGCAGGTTACAAGGCCCGGCGTACGCACACTCCGAAGATTTGTAAGCTCTCTCCTCTCTCCGAATAAAGAAGCGATCAAGAAAAAGATTTTGTTTTGGCTACACCTCATCTCGGCATCATCATCATCATCATCATCGTCAGACCGGGTTAATCGCTGCTTCACGTCGCGTCGCCGTTTCACGCACATCGGCGCATAGTAGAAGCAGACCACTCGCGTCGCGACAGTACTGGCGGTACACAGTACTCGGGACGAGTCCCCCCCCCGGACGGGCGGGGAATCAGCGCGCATTGAGCCAGTTTAAGGGGATTACGTTTTGCACACTCACAAGTGACTACATTTCCGCACTCTTTTAGAACACTCAAAACGTATTGGCTCAGTGCTTGCACCCGTCACACGCGTCGTACGTCGATTCCAAGTGGTCTCCTACAAGACCGCGGATAAGACGTCTCTTTCAACTGGTCCTTCGAGAAGCCGGATAGGACTCTACGAGTATTGGAAGATACCTACGCGCCGAGTGATTAACCAACTGCATGAAGATGCCGGTGACACGAAGCCAAAAGGAAGGCGGTCAAAGGGAAGTTACGCCGCCAGAAGCATCCGGGAGCGCCGGTACTACGACGGAGGGTGCGTCAATGTCGGGCACCACTACGGAGGGCACCTTTCCGTCGGGTACATCGTATGAAACGGGTGACGCACCGGAGGAACGAACGCTTACGGGAGGAGAGCCGGAGAGCATGGGCCCGAAGAATATGGGTGCTGGCACGAGCAAAGAGGGCAGGAGCCCGAAGAAAGTCTCCAGAGCTGCAAAATCGGCAAGAAGGAAAGAGTTGGAGGCACGCGCTGCGTTCTACGAACAAGAACTCAAGAAGGCTGAAGCAGCGACCGCCTTGGCTCGAGCACGCCTGGAGATGTGTCAGCTCAACGATGATGACGATGAGTCTGTGATCAGCGATCCGTCTGATCGAGAGGAACACGTGGAACAATGGGTCAAGGACATCGCGGACGGTATGTCCAGGAAGGGACCACAAGCGGTGAAGGAAGCCGAGGAACCCATCAAGCCTCAAGACTCAGCAGTCGTCCAAGTCGCGAAGGACATGTCAGAAGCCATCACCAGGGCCATCAAGAGTACGTCAAGGGAGGTCAACGTACCCAACTACATGCACGAGCTACCACGCTTTGACGGAGACATAAGCGAGTGGTTGGCTTTCAAGACAGTATATGAAGACACAGCACAGTTTTTCTCAAGAGTTCAGAACATGTCAAGATTAAGGAAGGCCATCGCCGGGGAAGCGAGGAGAGCAATCAAGAGCTCTCTGTACTCCGACACCTCGCCCGAAGAAATCATGGAAGCACTTCGTCGACGCTTCGGGAGGCCGGACACATTGGTACTCGTCGAGATGGACAAGTTGAACGCTCTACCCAGAATTACGGAAAATGCACGGGACGTCTGCGTGTTTGCGTGCGAGGTCAACAACGTAGTAGCTACAGTCAAGAGTTTGAAGAAACCGCAGTATCTTCAGGATCCGAAGATGATCAAGACGATCGTAGACAAGATGCCTGCAGTTCTTCGCTACCGTTGGTTTGACTTCGTCGACAACATCGAAGATCCGGATCTGGTGCACCTGGGGAGGTTCCTCGACAGGGAAGCGGACCGGTGTAGTCCATATGTCGCCCAACAAGCAGCAACGAAGAAACCTCAGGGAGGAAGGAGAGAGTCTTCACACGCCACAATGGATCGAGAGGAAGAACGTTGTGCTCACTGTGAAGGAAGTCACCGTCTCCTGGAATGCAAGAAGTTTTTGGAAGCTCCAACTAAGGATCGCTGGGAGATAGCACTCAAGAGCAAGTTATGCTTCAAGTGTTTAAGAGAGCGCCACCGGAAGCAAAACTGCAAGAAGCCGCCATGCAAGGTCTGCAAGAGATGGCATCACACCTTGCTGCATGAGGAACTGCGGCCGAACGAGCAGAAGTCCAGCGTGGAAGTCACCAACAACGTACTAACGGTGAACACCGCGAGGACAACAAGGGCGTACTTGAAGATGGTGCCGGTAGAGCTCTACGGACCGAGAGGGACCACCCGGGTCCTGGCACTACTGGATGAAGGCTCTACAGTGACTCTCCTGGACTCGTCGATTGCCAACCAACTAGGGCTGCACGGACCGAAAGAAGCCCTTACGATCGAGACGGTTGGCGGGAAGCTCATCACGAAAAAGGATTCCATGAGGATTATGGATATGAAGCTTCGAGGAATCCATCAAGACAAGAAGAGGTCCATCAGGGAGGCGCGTACCATTGACGAACTCAAGCTTACGCCTCAAGCGATGGACAAGAAGAAGTTGGAAGAGTATCCTCACCTGAGCAAGATGGTAGAGCAACTGTACTATGAAGAGGACCGGCCGAAGTTGTTAATTGGGCAAGACAACTGGGATCTCATCGTGTCAAGAGGAACGCGCAAAGGAAAGAAGAATCAGCCCGTCGCATCACTTACGCACTTAGGATGGGTGCTACACGGATACGACTCGGGGGCAGCCAAGCAAGTGAACTTCGTTACCTGCGCGCACGTCTTCGCCCGTGAAGAAGAATGGGACAAGATGATCAAGGAACACTTCGCCGTAGAGTCGCTGGGGGTCCAGCCACGCCGTCCTAGTACAGACGCTGAAGGAAGGGCACTCGACATATTGGAAAAGACCGCTCGAAGACGTGAAGATGGACGCTTCGAAGTCGGCCTATTATGGAAGCAAGAAGACATAGAGATGCCGGACAACTACAAGTCGGCTGAGAATCGTTTACGAAGCATTGAGAAGAAGCTGGACAAAGACAAGGGCTTCAAAGAGGAATACGAGAAGCAAGTACAGAATCTGTTGGACAGCGGCTACGCAGAGGAAGCGCCCCAGACATCCGCATCTAAGAAGAGATGGTACTTGCCGCACTTCGCAGTCACTCATCCCACGAAGAAAAAGAAGAGGCTGGTTTTCGACGCGGCTGCCAAGTTTGCCGGGAAGAGTCTTAACGACATGCTGCTACCCGGGCCGGACTTGCTCCAATCACTATTTGGAGTACTACTCCGGTTCCGGCAACATCCCATCGCAGTCGTCGCCGACATCAAGGAAATGTTTCTTCAGATCAAGATACGGGAGGAAGACAGAGACAGCCTGCGATTTCTGTGGCGAGGGGAGCTGCGCAACGGGAAGCCGAAAGAGTACCGAATGACGTCCGTCATATTCGGCGCAGCTTGTTCACCAAGTACCGCAATCTACGTAAAGAACCGCAACGCTGAGGAATTCCGGAACAAGTATCCTGCAGCGGTTCAAGCGGTGGAACGCAACCACTATATGGACGACTACTTGCACAGCCTGCCAACAGAACAAGAAGCTATCAAGATCGCCAGCGAAGTAGATGCCATTCACCGAAGAGCTGGGTTCGAGCTAAGGGGATGGGCGTCTAACGACACAATGGTTCTCCGGAAGCTAGCTCAAGACGACGTTACGAGTCGAGAGGTCGAGCTGGGTTCCAAAGAAGAAAAGACGTTGGGCCTGAGATGGTTCACCGAAAAGGATGAAATGGGGTTCCGCACTTGCCTAAGGAACGTACAAGAGGTCGTCACTCAAGAAAGAACTCCGACAAAGAGAGAAGTCACGAGCGCCGTGATGTCCACGTTCGATCCCATGGGGTTGGCATCACCGGTACTCATACAAGGGAAGAGACTTCTGCAAGACATCTGGAGAAGTGGCATCGGATGGGACGATGAAGTTACGCCGGAAAGTGAAGAGCAATGGAGGAGATACTTGCAAAACCTGCAACTGCTAAAGGAGCTACGGATCCCGCGCTGCATTCGTCACTCCAGTCACGAAGGGGAGCTGCACGTCTTCACCGACGCGAGCGAGACCGCTTACGCTTGTGCAGCATACTGGAGACAAGAGAACGACGAAGGCCGATTCGACGTGACGCTGCTAGCAGGAAAGGCGAGAGTCACTCCTCTGAAGCCGGTCTCCATTCCGCGGCTAGAACTACAAGCCGCATTACTGGGGACTCGGATGGCGCACTCCATCGAAGAAGAAATGGACGTCAAGCCAAAGAAGAAAGTGTACTGGACGGACTCAAGCACAGTACTAGCATGGATCAAGTCCAATCCACGAACGTTCAAGCCCTTCGTAGCCCACCGACTCGCCGAGATCGAAGACACCTCGAAGCCACAGGAATGGAGATGGGTCTCTACAAAAGACAATCCCGCCGACGACGCTACGAGAGACGTCCCTAAGGACTTCAACGGACAGCATCGATGGTTTATGGGGCCAGCATTTCTACGAAAACCTGAAGAAACATAGCCCGCACCCCGCAACTTCAAAACAGAGCCCACGGGAGAAGAGAAGGAAACGCTCTCAGTCGCTGCAGTGAAGATCATCGACAAGTTTCCGACACCTGATCCAGCACGCTTCTCAAGCTGGAACCGACTATGGAGAGCGACGGCAAGAGTCCTTCAATTCGTGGACTTGTGCAGGAGAAAGCATCGAGTGAACATCTCACGGAAGACAGAGAGAGAAGATCCAACGTGGAAAAGAAACAAGAAGAAAGTACGAGAGAAGTCTGACAAGATCGTCGTGAAAAAAGAAAGAAAACTTCTACCTATAGAAGACGAACATAAGGACCTTGCAGTGAAGATTCTTCTACAAAGATGTCAAGAAGAAAGCTTCGGAGATGAGATCGACGCCATGAGAAAGGGCAAGCCACTCGAGAAGTCCAGCAAGCTCAAGAAAATCGACGTTACTTTGGACGACGGCTTACTCCGGCTACGAGGAAGAATCGACGCTGCGCAAGGGATAGAAAAGAGCTTCAAGCGACCTGTACTACTGGACAGCAAGCATCCCATCACGAGACTTCTAGTCACGCATTATCATCGGCTCTTCAACCACGGCAACCACGCTACGGTCATCAATGAGATACGACAACGATTTTGGATCTTGGGACTTCGAGCGGCGGTACGAGCGACGGCACACCAATGTCAATGGTGCAAGGTCTACAGAGGCACGCCGCAGCAACCACCAACAGGAGACCTGCCAAGAGAGAGACTACGCTTCGGAGAAGTCCCCTTCATAAGTTCTGCGGTGGACTACTTCGGGCCCATGACAGTCACAGTGGGCAGGCGTCACGAGAAGCGATGGGGGGCCCTATTTACGTGCCTTACGACGAGAGCTGTGCACGTCGAGCTAGCGCCATCCCTATCCGCAAGTTCCACCATTCTAGCGCTGAGAAGAATGGCCGCGAGAAGAGGCATGCCCGAGACCATCTATAGCGACAACGGTACGAATTTCGTGGGGGCCAACAAAGAACTTAAAGAAGCACTTGAAGAGCTCAAAAAAGAAGAAGTCATCAGTGAAGCCGAGAAAATGGGAGTCCGGTGGAAGTTCATCGCTCCAGGGGCACCGAATATGGGCGGGTCATGGGAGAGACTCGTTCGATCAGTGAAGACGGCGCTGGAGGTGACCCTCAAAGAGAAGCATCCCAAGGAAGAAGTTCTTCACACGTTGATGGCTGAAGCCGAACACATCATCAACTCAAGACCACTGGTTGAGAAGATCGAAGATGGAGCAGAAGAGGCACTAACACCCAACCACTTCCTCATCGGAAGATCCTGCGGATTACCACGACTAGGGGTGTTCAGCGACGGTGACCTCATCGGGCGGCGAGAATGGAAGACGGCAGAGCGACTGGTGGACCACTTCTGGGCAAGATGGGTGAAAGAGTACCTACCAACTCTGATCCCGAGGAAGATCGACGGCAAGATCACCAGCCGCGACCTGCAGTGCAAAGACATCGTCATCCTCGTGGACACCACTCTTCCACGAGGTACTTGGCCGAGGGGAGAAGTCGTCAATACCTACCCCGGGCCAGATGGCAGAGTACGAGTCATCGATGTCCGCACCAACGGAGGCATCATGAGGCGCCCGAGCTCCAGAGCAATACTATTGGTTCCCGCTCCAGTCGACGCACCAAAGTCATCACAAGGGGAGTCTACGAGCAACGAATCACCGAGGGACAACGTCGCCGGCCAGGAGAGCGGTGCTGCGCACGAAGGGGAGAATGTCGGCGACAGCATTAGATAAGGACGGCGCTCTACGGAACGGCGGCCCCCAGCGACTCCGACCGCGGGTGCGAGCGGGATAGAAATAGTACATGTAAATATAGAGTTAGGAATATTTAGGTAGAATCTAGGTTTAAGTAGCTTATAAGGCGAAAATATAATATTTTACGTACCATAGTTTCATTCCCCCAATAGACAGGATAGAGTTCGTAGGATAAATAGTTAAAAATAAGATATATATTTGTTCAGTTATGTTGTAAATTCACAGTTCTTTCCGTTATAACTTTTAAACACATATTGTAAGGGCTTTGTAACTTGCATCAGAAGATAGGTCTTACAGAGAGCTATCTAGGGACATAGGATACATGGGGATAGGCATTATGGGTCCCTAGATATTTAAGAAAATGTACGGTTCGCAAAGTGAAAACGGTCCGCGGAACCGGTCCGAAATTACGGTGCTCTCTGTAAGGTAAAGCTTCGACGTAGGTAAGCGATGCAGGTTACAAGGCCCGGCGTACGCACACTCCGAAGATTTGTAAGCTCTCTCCTCTCTCCGAATAAAGAAGCGATCAAGAAAAAGATTTTGTTTTGGCTACACCTCATCTCGGCATCATCATCATCATCATCATCATCATCGTCAGACCGGGTTAATCGCTGCTTCACGTCGCGTCGCCGTTTCACGCACATCGGCGCATAGTAGAAGCAGACCACTCGCGTCGCGACAGTACTGGCGGTACACAGTACTCGGGACGAGTCCCCCCCCCCGGACGGGCGGGGAATCAGCGCGCATTGAGCCAGTTTAAGGGGATTACGTTTTGCACACTCACAAGTGACTACATTTCCGCACTCTTTTAGAACACTCAAAACGTATTGGCTCAGTGCTTGCGCCCGTCACACGCGTCGTACGTCGATTCCAAGTGGTCTCCTACAAGACCGCGGATAAGACGTCTCTTTCAAACATGATACCTTCAGGCGTTCCCGAGATAAAGGTCTTGACACCCGGACGGATGGCCAGACAGACAGACAGACGGACAAACGGACAACAAAGTGATCCTATAAGGGTTCCATTTTTTTCTTTTGAGGTAAGTACGGAACCCTAAAAATGATCAAAATCCATTTAAGAGCTATGATGCTACAAATATACACACATACACACGTCAAACTTATAATACCACCCCTCCTACCCCTCTTTTTGAGTCGGGGATTAAAAACATATACATAGTTCGATGTGAGAACTTCCTTTTTTGAAATCGGTCAAATTAAAAAGTTAAAATTAAAAGTAAAAACTGTCAACATAATCATTTCATTACCATTCTGAAACCATTAAACTAACGAACCAAAATCAAATTGAAACTGGAACCGTTGCACCCATTAAACTAATTTTAACCGCAACCCCGGCTCCACAAGTTATTTTAATATCAATTTAACTGAAATAAAAGCAAAAGATTGTGTCGCGACTGTTGTGTCGCGCGCATGTGTCAGTTACACAGAATAAATAACAGAAGCAACACCATAGAGATAAAAAGCTTTGGAGTACATCACATTTCTTTCTCTTTTCATCCACAATGAAACAGTCATATGTAAATTAGCAAGCAGGAAACAAATATCTACATTAAAAGAAAAACAAAATATCCGACTGCAGAAAAGCAGTTTTTGCAGTCTAACTTACGATTTCGTTAAGCTTGATACGCTGTACGCTGTACGTTTTTTGTGAGAAAGTATGCGTGAAATCCGTATAAATGTATAAATAATTTTAGTAAAATAACTTGTTTACTACGAGATAGTTAGTTTGAGGTTACTGAAAACGCATTTTTTTTATTTTTACAAGAGTTGTAATATTATTATTACAAAAAAATATAGCCTATGACACTCAGGAAGTGAAGACGAATCTAACGCCACCTCGCACATCAAAATCGGTCAAGCCTTTTAGGCTGTAGGTTGTAATATAGAAACATACATACATAAACTCGAAAAATATAACCCTCCTTCTTACGCAATCGGGTAAAAAACAAAACGTATTTTTACCTATGACGGTGAAACCAGTCGACACCAAGTTTTATGTAACTGCTTGGAGTCAAACATGCAACCTTGAAAAAATTGCAAAATTTTCACGTTTTTAGCCCACGACCCAAAAAGAGGGGTGTTAGAAATTTTACGTGTGTATCTGTGTAGTATGTCTGCCTGTAACATAATAGCTCGCAAACGGATGGATAACACACGTACAGAAAGACTATACCGACAGTTATTTACGTTTTTATAATAATATTATATACATAGTATATGTAAGAATATGGATACAATTAAAAAATATGTATTATCATTTATAATAACCGACTGGCTGCAATCGCGTTTATCGAAACTTATACTCCCAACCTATTTTCCATGCTTTCTAAGGCAATACATAAGTACTCGTAGGAGTTTTGGCGGGAACGTCATCGAAACATGTTGTTGCTTTGTTTTATTTTCCTAAACTTGTGTTATTTTGAATATTAATGCGATAAAAATTGTGGTGTTTTATTCATTAAGTGTTCGATCAACTACATTAGTGTGTAAAAGTGAAATGAAGCAGTGAAACGTATTATTTTACGCTGTAGACAAAACTCCATAGAAGCTTCTAGTAAAGTCGCCACCACTTTACTGAAGCAGGACTCGACTTATAAATTGACTGTATACGTGACTTAGATTGTGACTAGAACATTTACAACTTGTTTTATTCAAGAAACTTGAAAAAATCCTAATACTTGACACTGGCAAATGCTTTAATGCGGGTCCAATACAAAAAAGAAGAAGAAGTACTCGTATATAATAAAATGATATCAGTATCGCTATCTCGCTCCCGGATACACGGTGCATCTATCCATTAGGTTTCTAGATCTTTGATCCCGATATAGATACGAGAATAGTATCGATTACGTCGTTTCCGGGTGCATCGGGTTATTCGGGTTAAACTAGTAGCTAGTAGTAGTTATCTCGCAAGTGACCGTCATCTCGCCTGATGTCAAGTGACGTTGCGTTGTTTGTGGACGTTGTCCATATTATGTTCGCGGTTAGATGATGAACTGCCCTTTTGCCTTTAAGAAATCTATTTAGGCATGGTCGTAGTGTTACTATGTACCGTGGTTTAAAGATACTCAGATTGTACCGATCGGAGAAGACTCAGGAAGCGTAGTCCACAAAAAAAATCGTTCGGGTTTTTGGAATTGAGACGACGACGTCGTTCGTTGGAGGTTACGAAGATCCGCATTTTCTTATTTTTGTGAGAGATTTATTATTATTACAAAAAAAATTAGCCTATAACATTCTGGAAGTGAAGACACCTCGCACATCAAAATCGGTCTAGCCGTTTAAGCTGTAGGCGATCATATAGAAAAAGCTCGAAAAACATAAGGACCCTCCTTCTTACGCAGCTGCGTACCCTATCCAACTGCGCGCAGTCGGGTAATAAAAACCGGCCAAGTGCGAATCGGGCTCGCGCACGAAGGGTTCCGTACCATTATTTATAATAACGTCAAAAAAAACACGTTTGTTGTATGGGAGTCCCCTTAAATATTTATTTTATTCTGTTTTTTAGTATTTGTTGTTATAGCGGCAACATCATCTGTGAAATTTCAACTGTCTAACTATCACGGTTCATGAGATACAGCCTGGTGACAGACGGACAGGCGGACGGACAGACAGCAGACAGCGGAGTCTTAGTAATAGGGTTCCGTTTTACCCCTTGGGTATGGAACCCTAAAAATGACATCATTGTTTACTAAAGGTACGCAGCTGCCAATGACCCTCAACGAATTCAGTAGCCAAACTCCAGAATTCATAACCTCTCGGCAAACATCACAGCACATGACACATCGAAAACAAAGAGCTAAGTGCCGAAGAATAACCGTGAAGACGGGACAAAGATCCCTTCCAAAGAATAGCTATGGGGTATGGAGCAAAGGTACGAAGTTATAGAACTGGTGTGAAGTTCGGTTAACTATCTATAGTCCGAATCACGAAAGATCGAATATCATTTTCCCGAAAACGAAATATCTTTTTCTCAAAAGGCGCTTCATCCAAATTCCGAAAGTTTATTTCACAACCCGTCTGATTACCGAATATGCATCGATGAAGAATCGAATTAGTCTCGTTAGAACCGGTTTTTCGGTTCCGATTGCTACTTGGAACCAGGTGCTCGGTTTTTTCGGTTCTTTTTCGAATAATGCATTACCGAATCTTTGTGATAGGTATGCAAGTTTCTGTGTCTAACATAGAGAAACCTAACTATTATCTGAAAATATATTTTTATAAATAGGTAATAAGATTGGATATTAAATTGACTGGCCTTGTGGCTCAGTTGGTAGTGTGTTTACGTCTACCTGCTGAACTGAAAGGTCGTGGGTTCAATCCCCACCCAGGGCAAACATTTGTGTGATGAGCATGGATGTTTCTTCTGTGTCTGGGTGTTTCTATGTATCATATGTATATATTTACAAAAAAAAAGTATATATGTATTCTATCAGCCATCTAGTTCCATAGTACAAGCTTTTCTTAGTTTGGGCTAGATGGTTTTGTGTGAAATGTCCACAAATATTTATTTATTATTATTATTTATATAATAAAATAGAAACCTTACGAACCCAACCTAATATTAACTAATCATTGTTCGGGCAAATAAAACTTATGGCTCACAAACTTATGGAATCAGTATGAAACGGATTCGGGCAAGTAAGGTTCAAACAAACGTGTTTCGGATTATAGTTAAGTTACCAGCTATGGGGTAGGAACAAAGGTACGAAGTTGAACTGCTGTGAAGTGCCGAAGCACAGTGCACCACTTTGTCACAGACGCGATGCTTATTTGTCTGCATTGAAATAGGTTGGGAGTGAAGTACAGTCATGTACAACAGTCAGATATTCAAGATCATTAATGTAATAGGAGAAAATTTACAAAAAACTGGTTTATATCTTATTTTAAAATAAAATTATGGTTTACTTGTTTTTTTTTTTTTTTACTAAAATATTTGAGCTCTTCTAACTTCAGGGTCCGTGTCTTTTATAAGCTAATACAATTTATACTTAACTTAGTTTACTTTTTTTTTAAACTCGCATACAAGAGGATGCAGATAAGAGGTTTACTTGGTTATGATACTATGTTTTCCTTTTTTTTTTCAGATAAAAAAATGTTAAGTTCGTGTCGGGTCACGCGCAGGGTAGGGTTCCGTAGTTGCAAATCACATAGGTGCATAGGTCGTCTATAACTTAATCTACACCAGAGGTTCCCAAACTTATTTTGTCTACTGCCCACTTTGAAAATAAATTATTTTTTAGCGTAATATGGAATACTTAATATGGAATACTTTTAATATGGAATACGAGTAAGCACTCTGAAGAATTCCCAGACGCAAGCACCCTCAGAGAGTAGCGAAGTGAGAGCAGCAAATGCGATGCAGTGTCGAGAACAACTCCACATCTCGAGGAGGCGGGTGTGAAGTGAGCACGTGCGTTCATATTCAAGTAGCGTAGCCTCATGGGAAATGAAAAACAAATCTTTCTTTTTAACCGACTACCAAGAAGGAGGAGGATCTCAATTCGCCTGCATGTTTTAGACATACATAGACATACACATAATTTAATTGTAACAAAAACACACAGAAAATAAAAATCATACACACAAAATAGGTCACAAAATTATGTTTTTGGACACGTACGTTCATATTCAAGTAGCGCTACACTCATGGAAAATTATAAAAAAATATTTCTTTTTAACCGACTACCAAGAAGGAGGAGGATCTCAATTCGACTGTATGTTTTTTTTGTTTGTTACGCGATTACACCGCCAGTTAGGAAATGATTTTAACGATTCTTTTTTATTTGATAGGTCATACTTTATAGGTGGTCCCATGTAATTTAATCAAAATCGGTTTTAGGAACAAAATAACTTGAAAAAATATGTCATCCAACGAAATTGCCAATCAGCCTAGTGGTGAGACCGTCTGACTTTCGATCCGCAGGTCCTGGGTTCGAATCCCACGGCACGCACCTCTGTCTTTTCAAAGTTATGTGCGTATTGCTGATTGCCGCCAACTTCAAACGGTGAAGGAAAACATCGTGAGGAAACCTACATGTCTGAGAGTTCTCAATGATCTTGAAGATGTGTGAAGTCAACCAACCCGCACTTGGCCAGCGTGGCAGACTATGGCCTAACCCTTCTCACAATGAGAAGATGGCCCGTTCCCAGCAGTGGGACAGTTTGCACAAAACAGGGCTGATACACAACGAAATTGCGTATTTCGAAGTCGGTTGTTTAAGTTTTTTTAAACTACATATAATTATTATTTATGCTTTGCACAAACAGCAATGCTTTCTGGAGAACTGTTGTCGTGAGATAACTCATATAAATATAAGAAAACGTTTTCTACTCCTAAACATTAACCGATTGACACGGATTAGAACACCATCCAGCCCAAACTAAGCAAAGCTTGTACTATGGAACTAGATGGCTGATAGAATACATATATACTTTTTTTTTTTATATATTTATACATTTGATACATAGAAACACCCAGACACAGAACAAAGATCCATGCTCATCACACAAATGCTTGCCCTGGGTGTGGATCGAACCCACGACCTACAAGCTCAGCAGGCAGACATACTACAAACTGAGCCACAAGGCCAGTCAAATTTTATGTATGCATGTTTGTATGATTAAATTGGACGACCCCTGAGTGCTTTTGAAATTGTGATTGCGACTGTACCCAGTATGACAGCCGTCTCTACTTTAGTCATTCACCGCACGCGGCGGCAGTTCGTTCACACCACGCATTACTGAGTACACCACGTTACAAGTACACCGTGTTTACACCGTGTTATGACGGAGCTTCGCTGCGCTCGGTCACGCGCGGCGAGATCAAACGTCTTTACGAATGCGTTTACGTACATGACTGGCCTTGTGGCTCAGTTGTTAGTATGTCTACTTGCTAAGCTGCAGGTCGTGGGTTCGATCCCCACCCAGGGCAAACATTTGTGTGTTGAGCATGGATGTTTATTCTGTGTCTGGGTGTTTCTATGTATCATATGTATATATTTACAAAAAAAAAGTATATATTTATTCTATCAGCCATCTAGTTCCATAGTACAAGCTTTGCTTAGTTTGGGCTAGATGGTCTTGTGTGAAATGCCCACCAATATTTATTTATTTTTATCGCGACAAATAATAACTCCCTTGATATAATTTAGGTACGTAAGACAGCGGGTAACACCGCGGGCGCAGCTAGTCTAAAACATATATCTATATTTATCTCTGAACAATACGTCCCCCGTAACCACAGGTTGTAATGCGACCTTTGGCCTGCATTGTCATTTGTTAGAGTAACGGTAAGAAATATCTGCATCTAGTTAGGAGCACCTATCTTACAGTACGCGAATGCAGTTATGCCATAGACTTCTATAGATACCCCAAGTGTATGTACCTAGTGTGTCAAAACGAGCGTATCAAGTACGATAAAAAATCGCAGTTGACGACCAATATTTATTTAATTTCAGGTGATAGATTATCTTCTCTAAAATATTACAATTAGGTACATTTAAGACGATTTAATACTAACTTATATAAATACATGATTACAACTACTTAAGTGTCAAATATAAACACGTAATGCTCCCTGGCCAATCGTGCCCATTACTTCCGATTCGATATTTTGTCAACTAGTTACTAGCGTACAAGCGCGCGGATGCATTGGGTTGAATATATTTCGCGCGGATGGAACATTCCATCACTAAATCGTTTATGTGACTTCACAGTCGGTACCAAAAATGTGGCACGCAAGGTTTTCATATAAACGAAGTCGCACACTCCATCTACTATGTCTGTGTTAGTTTAGTTAGAGTTATACAGGCACGACTGATTGTCAATCTGACTACAGCCTAGATACGCAGGGCTGGACAGTTTAGTCCACTTAGTCTATACCTGTCTGTACAAAAAGTAATTATATTAAAAGAAAAACAATACTTGACTGCAGAAAAGCATTTTATGCAGTCTAACTTACAATTTCGTTACATTTGATACACTGTTGAGTGTACGTTTTTGTGAGAAAGTATACGTAAAATCACTCTAATAGATTATAAACCCGCATTACATAGAATAATTCTAGTAAATTCACTTGTTTATTACGAAAAAGTTCATTGCAGTTCCAGTACTTTATATACCTACCAAATATCATTAAAATCGGTTGGTAATTAACGCCGCAATAAACTTCCGCTCTTTTTATGGGAATCACCCCTCCTAACAAAAATCGCCGACTACATTTTTTTTTAATAATCCATAGAACCTATACGCCAAGCTTCATCAAAATTGGTTCAAAATTACGCCCTGTACGCAAATACTAACATACAAACTCACAAACAAACTAACAGACGAAAGAAAATTTGCCCAGTTGATGCAGAGACGCTTCGCTCGCAAATATACGTATAATATCTTTAGCAACGAAAAATCCGCAGGTTAAAATTATAATTTCATAACAATTTATCGACGAATTTGTGTTTACTTGACCATGAAAATTATAACCATAAAGAATTAGCTGTTTGTTTCCTAAATCAGAGAAGAAATTAGCGTAAAGAAATGGGATGAAAAGAATTCAGTCAAATTCGGCGTGGAGAATTTTAAATTTGCTAGATTTGAAGCGTTACTAACGATGGCTAACCGGAATGAAATATTCGTTAATTCTCACAATTTCCACACAATGTCGTTACCATTGGAAGTTACGACAGCTTAGCGGTTAGACGCAAATAGTCAAATACGCAAAAGGCCAATAGACGCGTTTCGCCAGATATGCAAACGGCCAAATACCTGCGTGGTGCGTCCGCTTTAAGACCGTATAGAATGGTTTTAGAGAAATTGAACCTAGGATCATCTAAATTTTAGATGGTTCTATAGGTTCAATTGCCGGTCAAAGTTTCCGGCAGCCTAGTGGTGAGACCGTCTGACTTGCGATCCGCAGGTCCTGGGTTCGAATGCCACGGCACGCACTTCTGTCTGTTAGAAGTTATGTGCGTATTGTTGATTGCCGCCAACTTCAAATGGTGAAGGAAAACATCGTGAGGAAACCTACATGTCTGAGAGTTCTCAATGATCTTGAAGATGTGTGAAGTCTGCCAACCCGCACTTGGCCAGCGTGGCAGACTGTGGCCTAACCCTTCTCACAATGAGAAGATGGCCCGTTCCCAGCAGTGGGACAGTTTGTACAAACAGGGCTGATAAAAAAAAAAAAAAAAATGCCGATCAGGCAAATGATTGAGTGATGAATTTAAATATCTGTGTTTAAGTTGTCTGTGTCTATTGTATGTGTCATGGCACAGGGATAGTCGACAACTATGAGAGTGAAAAACTATCCTTTATGATCAGAATTTGTAAATATAATTTAAATATATTTGTAGGCATATAAAGCCAAAATGCCTAAAAAGTTGTCTAACTTGCAAATTGCCTAAGATGTGTGAAACATACTGTCAATTGCAGTAAGAGAAAAACATCGTCTGTAATCAGTAGATAAAAGTTAGTAGAGTAAAAGTTCCAAATATTCTTATACATCTATGAACCCTACCAACTCACGCCCACGCTCAGCAAATAGGTCCAGTTAACAAAAAAAATGCGGCCAAGTGCGAGTCGGACTCGCCCATGAAGGGTTCCGTAGCAGCAAGTAAAATAATATAAGTTATTTTTTATTATTTATTTTTTATATTTAAGTTGATTGAATGAAAGGTAAATTGCGGTTTACGATTTATGACGTATTAAAAAAAACTACTTACTAGATCTCGTTCAAACCAACTTTCGGTGGAAGTTTGCATGCTAATGTACATCATATATTTGTTTTAATTTTATCATGAAACCTCAATATCATTTTTGAAGACCTATCCATAGATACAGACACGTATGGGTTTTATGGAAAAAAAAATGAGTTTCAGTTCTAAGTATGGGGAACCCCCAAAATTTATTGTTTATTTCTATTTTTGTGTGAAAATCTTAATGCGGTTCACAGAATACATCTACTTACCAAGTTTCAAGAGTATAGTTCTTATAGTTTCAGAAAAAAAGTGGCTGTGACATACGGACGGACAGACAGATATGACGAATCCAAGGGTTCCGTTTTTTGCCATTTGGCTACGGAACCTTAAAAACATGACAAAAACAAACAAATTTCGATACGCCGCGCCGGTGATGATTTAACTAACAAACTCGAAGTAATCAACGTAGCCACAAATGACATAAAGTTATATCCAAGCGCGTGAGTGTTATACCAAAAGCATAACGCGTGGACGTATTAAGGATTTTATTCAGATGGGGTAAAGAAGCAATTTGTAACAGGGAATCTAAGTAGGCATAAAAATTAGCTTACCTATATAGCATTTAGATCTAACGGAATTATTAGAAAGTGGGAACCACTAAATTACTTTCAGGGGGAGGTTGGATCCCGCCGAACAAGATGTCTACAAGATAGCATCGGTCCGTCTATTTTGCTTGATAATAATTACGGACTTTAAAAAACCTTTCAGTCAGCGCAATAAAATAACTGTTAAAGCGTAAACGAAGTAGCAATAAACTACGAATGCCTTCATTATAAGCATATTTATTCTAAATCTATCTAACTTCCTTTTCCTTTATTTTATTTATCATCATCATCATCTCAGCCATAAGAAGTCTATGGTACTATAAGCCTTTTCGGAAACCGGCTTGTTCGTTTGTTATTTTATTTATAATTTATTTTTATTTTGACGACGAGCAATATCACATACGCAATGTTCATTGTGTTTACACAACCTTTGCTGACGTCACCTGCCGGTCCCAGTGGAAGTCCAGCGCTGGTTGTTTGCAACTAGCATTTTGTTGAAGTGGAGCCGGGTTATGACAAAAAGCTAATTTTGCTTATTTAACTTTGTTTTTCGAATGTTTAATATGTATTTTGTTATTTGGGTCTTTAGGCGTTTCGTACCGCGAGTGGTTCGAACCGCGGTGCGAGTCGCCCATATACTATTTTGAATAGGCCCGTTCGCACCGCAGTGGTTGGAGCGGTGCGAATCGCTCAAGACATATTTTGACATGGGTCGATTCGGATCATAAAGAAACACCCCAAAGCGGGTTTCAATTATTTATTTGTATAGATGAGTGGAAAAGTGGTTGGTGAAAAAGAAATGGTATATATATTACGCAATAATCTATCCCAATAAAGCATATTATGTCGATAAGAATATTGTGGAATCATTTGTTGCAGTGACAAAAAAATCGTTGTCGCCCCCACATGACTATCCCTAGAGTACGTCCACGAATTACCATCCAAGCCCGGTTTCCGCATACGCGGTCAGAATCCTCCAGTCCTTATCACCGGGTGTTGCGCAAACAAAAACCATTATAACTGTGCTAACTGCTGTGAAGGTTACGAACAGAAGCTTGCTTGATGAGGGCACAGAATAATTAACACTGCCGCATGCCGGTGGGATGATAGGAGGCATAAAATCAATGGTGGATATTTCAAAAATTCGAACGAAGCTGCGGTAAAGAATTAGTCTTCATCATCGTCACTTCAGCCACAAGAAGTCGTCTGCTGGACATAGGCCTCCTCCATGGATTTTCAAAGACTTGATGGAAGCTGCTTGCATCCAGCGTGTGTAAAGAATTAGTCACGCCACGTATTAAAACAAGTATCCATATTAAAAGAAAAACAAAATACCCGACCCTTTTCTTAGCTAACTTACGCTGTCGCGAGAAAGTGTGTGCAAAGCCGAGTTGAACGTATTTAAGTAACATTCTTTAGAATAGCTTTTTTAAACCCTTTTATACCCGAAAATAGATTTTTTTTGCTAGCGATGGTACTTACTACTATAAAAAAAAGCCTAAGACACTCGGCAAGTAAAGATGAATCTAACACCTCGCATATTAAAATAGGTCTACTCTATACAAGGTAATACAGAAACATACATGCATACGCCCAAAAAACATAACCGCTGCTGCACAGTCGGATAAAAATCACCATGATACCTTTCCGTTCGACAGCCTGATAAAGAGCATCGATATTTCATAACCAATATTCACTACCCATCGCACTATACCTACGCAGATAAATCCACATGGCAAGGCTAGTATAATAACTATAATTTCTATTCTATAGATTTCACCGCTAACTGCTCACGCAACAAATGTTATTAGATAACATTGGATACCAAGAAAAATTACAATATGCATAGTGAATGACGCAGCCAAGGTCACGGAACAGGTCAATAGATGACCAGCGGAAGCCAGTAACAAGACTTCTAAACAACTATTACGTACGGCTCATTAAGGAAAAATCAGCTGTTCTATCTAAAAAGTTCAATGACCTTTGACAACATGTATGGAACAGCAGATCGGGACTTTAAACCTGTAAAACATATATATTATTGAGATAGTAAATTAAGCATTATCCGAAATATTAGTAAATTCATAAGAAACCGGAAAGTGTTCTTTCCTTTTTTTTTTGTACATGAAACAGATCTATCTTTGACCAAGTATTCGCCAAATGTTAAGAGACGGTGTGGCCAAAAATCTAGAAGAGCAACAATCAAGAAAATATTGTACATTCTAGCCTCGAAAATTCTAAGGTTGGATCTCAACAAACAGAGAAGGTGGCAGAGTTCCATTCCTGTGTAGTACGAATATCACATTTACATCCCAGTCTATGTGAGTACTCAAGATAGCTTCTTAGTGAGAAACTAAGCTCTACGTATCAAAACTTACAGGACAGCGTTTGCTGGGCTCAGCCAGTAGATAATAACTATAGATCCCATTGTTAACTGGTCACGTAATCAATGTTATTGCTATAGCTGTTAGATGCCTTGGCTTGGAAGAATCACAATATGCATGGCGAATGATCGTGCCAAGGCCGAAGAACAAAAAGCAATAGCCGAAGGATGACTAATCCAAGGGCTATGGATCAAGGTCTATAAATCGCCAGCGGAAGTCAGTACACACAGACCACAAAAGAATCCGATGGGAAACTAAAAACGTAGTGAGAATTCTATATTCCCTAGAAATTTTACTGTACATGGCAAACAATTTATATTCAACCTTAATAAATCCACGAAAGAAAAATCAGCTGGCTAATACAAAATACCCATGACAAGGTGTATGCAATAGCCGAAGAATTTAAGAAGTCAAACAGCATTACCCGATTTAAGTGAAGACTGAAGACAGACTGACCTAAAACGTAGCACTTAGATGACCGATGAGGCCGAAAACCTCTTGGGTGGAATACCACGCATCGGCAAGCGCAACGTAGGATAACCAGTCACAAGGTGGACGGACGAACTCATACAAAAGGCAGGAAGATGCTGGATACAGGCCGCTTACAACAGGGCTTTTTGGAAATCGATGGGAGGAGGTCTATTTTCAGCAGTGTGAGTGAGATGATAATGTTTTTTTTTTTTTTTTAAACAATAATCTAAATTATGCATACAACGTAATTTGGCTGACGTAACTACGATACGTCAGACTGTAAAAAATTATTAATAACTTAAGACTGCATATAATATCATTATAATAAAAGATAGAGGTAACCATCTGTATTTTCCTAGTCCATACCACAGACATCAGACGAACGGATGGAGTCCGCACGGAGACTATGGTAACCGGAGATGGAGTATAATTGGGGAGAAATATGTTTTTGTGGAACGAGGATATCAGGGTAGCGCGTCATCCGGCGGACATGATCGCAATCTCTACAGATATAACGGAAGATTTACTACTTTAATATTCGCTGATGCGAT